>CM040122.1:413310934-413977226 GCA_022559845.1 Amorphophallus konjac | reverse complement strand
GAAAACAAAGGTTAAGGCGTTTCCACCCTCTGATGGCTTTGAAAATGAAGGAAGAGGTCGATAAGCTCCACAAAGCCAAGTTCATTAGAGTCGTCCTTTATCCTCAATGGGTGGCGAACATTGTCCCGGTCATGAAAAAAGATGGGAAAGTCAGGATTTGCATCGACTTCCGGGACCTTAACCGCGCGTGTCCAAAGGACGATTTTCCCTTGCCTCACATTGATGTGTTGATTGATAACACGGCAGGCTACGAAACCCTCTCTTTCATGGATGGATTTTCAGGATACAATCAAATTCGTTTGGCAGAAGAGGATCAGGAAAAGACGTCATTCACTACCCCTTGGGGAACATATTGTTACGTGGTCATGCCGTTTGGGTTAAAGAATGCTGGAGCTACTTACCAAAGAGCGATGATGGCCATATTTCATGACATGATACACATATATCTGGAAGTGTATGTGGATGACTTATTGGTGAAATCAAGGACCAGGATGGAACATCCAGAAGTTTTGGCTAAGGTTTTGCAAAGGTCAAGGGAGTTCCAATTGAAAATGAACCCGAAGAAGTGTGTGTTTGGGGTGTCATCGGGTAAATTGTTGGGGTTCATTGTGAGTAAAAGAGGGATCGAGATTGATCCCGACAAAGCCAAGGCTATCAGAGATATGCCGCCTCCCAAGAATTTGAGGGAAGTCCGAGGTTTAATCGGGAGGTTGCAGTTTATTCGTCGGTTTGTGTCCCAACATTCACAAAGGTGTAGACCTCTCTACGAGTTGACCAAGCCAGGAGTAGAATTCCACTGGAATTCTAAATGTCAGAAAGCTTTTGAAGGGTTGAAGGAATATCTGGCTAGTCCACCCGTTCTTATTCCACCTAAACCAGAAAAACCTCTGATCCTTTACATCTCAGTCTTGGATGACTCCGTGGGAGCCGTCCTCGCACAAGCTAATGAAGAAGGCAAGGAACGGGCAACCTATTACTTGTCCAAACTTCTCAATCCCTGTGAGCAGAAGTACACCGGCATGGAGAAAACCTGTGCTGCCCTCGTTTGGGTAGTGCAGAAGTTGAAGCACTACTTCTTGGCTCATGAGGTCCACTTTAATTGCTCGAATGAATCCTATCAAATTCTTCTGGAGAAAGCCGTCCTTACGGATAGGCTAGCTCGCTGGCAAAGTTTTCTCTCTCAGTTCGACATCACCTACGTCCAGCAAAAGGCAATTAAAGGCTATGCCATAGCCGAGCATCTCGCTCACCATCCTCTTCCCAAGTTCGATCCCGTCCAATCAGAGTTTCCAGATGAGGAACTAATGTCCGTCAACCAATCAGATGAGCCAATGTGGACACTATATTTTGATGGAGCTCTGAATTCTCAAGGGAAAGGAATCGGCGTCGCCCTCCTGTCACCGGAAGGCCTCACATTCCCATTGGCATACCAGCTCAAATTTCCAGTTACCAACAATATAGCCGAATATGAAGCCCTTCTAGCTGGCCTAGGACTCGCTCATTCTTTACGTATCACTGAGTTGCGAGTTGTAGGTGACAGTCAGCTCATCCTTCGCCAGGTACTCACTAAGTATCGCACTCGCGATCCCAAACTCAAGCCATACCAAGAACTCACTGCTGCCTTTGCCAAACTATTCACAAAACTGATCTTTGTTCAT
Source organism: Amorphophallus konjac (assembly GCA_022559845.1). Classification (NCBI taxonomy): domain Eukaryota; kingdom Viridiplantae; phylum Streptophyta; class Magnoliopsida; order Alismatales; family Araceae; genus Amorphophallus; species Amorphophallus konjac. The sequence goes on along the minus strand of CM040122.1, from coordinate 413,975,568 downwards.
ATCCCTCGTCATCAGAATATTCTCGCCGATGCCCTCGCCTCATTGGCATCATCCATAAGGTTCCCTCTAGGAAGATGGTTTAAGTCCATTTCCATCTACAAACTTCACGCCCCTGCAGTCGATGATGCTTCCTACGTAAACATCAAAGACAGGATAGCAAGGAAGATCCTGCAGGAAGATATCCTTGAGAAGAGGGAAATCATGTTGGCAGAGGCCGAAGAAGAACTGGCTGATGAAGAGAAACCATGGTTCTATGAAATTGTCAAATATTGCCAAGATCAGTCTTATCCTGAAGAGGCCACCGCAGAGGACAAGAAAGCCATAAGAAGGGTGGCTCAGAAATACACATTGATTGGAGGTCTACTCTATAGGAGGAGCCTTACTGGTATTCTGTTAAGATGTCTTGGTGACGATGAGGTTTGGAAATGTGTAGAAGAGACGCACTCGGGTGTGTGCGGTGGCCACGTGAATAGTCAGATGCTCGCCAAGAAGATCATTCGGCAAGGCTTTTATTGGCCCACTATGGAAGAGGATTGTGCTGTCTATGTCCGTAGGTGTGTCAAGTGTCAACTTCACGCCGATAAAATCCATTCACCATCTTCCTCACTTCATCCAATATCCTCCCCATGGCCTTTCTCCATGTGGGCATTCGACATCATTGGTCCCCTAGGTGATCCCAATTCCCTCACCAAGCAGAAATCTTTCATCCTTACTGCGACGGAATACTTCACCAAATGGGCCGAAGCCGAAGCTTACGCGGAAATCAAGGCGTCAACAGTCTGCAAGTTCATCATGAAGAACATTCTCGCCAGATTCGGCATCCCAAGCACGATCGTCACCGACAATGGGCCACAATTCATTTCTCAGGACCTACAGGACCTCTGCAAAAGGTACGCAATTGCATTGCATCATTCATCGCCTTATTACCCACAAGGTAACGGCCAAGCGGAGGCCACCAATAAAACATTGCTCAAAATCATCAAAAAAACCTGCGAGTCTAGTAAGTTTTCAGACTGGCCAGAAAAGCTTATCGAAGCCCTATGGGCCTATCGCACTTCAATCCGTACCCCCACCGGGCAGACTCCATTTGCCCTCACTTATGGTATGGAAGCGGTAGTCCCGTACGAGACTCTGATCCCTTCTCTCAGGGTACAATTGGACGAGGAATTTCCCCTCGACGATCGTCGTAATTCACTCCTCGCCCAGTTGGAACTCTTGGATGAAAAGCGGCTGGCCGCTGCCGAACACGCGCGTGTGTATCAAAATAGACTCGCTCGCTTTTACCAAAAGAAAGTCGTTGAGAGAAAATTCAAAGTCGGTGAGATGGTCGTAAAAAGAATTTTTGTCAAACCTGGAGGGCCGCGTTCTAAGCTCCAACCCAATTGGGAAGGACCATTTGTAATTCAAGCCGTGTACCCTGGCAACGCCTACAAGCTAGTCAACGCTGAAGGGACAGAGTTATCCCACCCTTGGAATGGGCTTTATCTTAAGAAATACTACCCTTAGCACAAAACAAAAAAATGATGAAAAGATAAAAAATATCAAAAACAAAGAAATACTGAAAACCACTAAAAATATGGAAAATTCAAAACGCGATGCCTGGCAGTCACCATGTAGTTAAGTCCCTGCATCTAACCTTCATGTTAGGATAGGGCCCATTAAGGCTTGGTAGGCACCGGGTCTTGGTTTGCCAGAACCGTGGAGATCCCTGTCCGGCCACGTCGGCCTATGCTCGCTCGAAGGAAGCTAACATGTGCTCACTTATGTATTTTATTCAAAAAAGTTGGTAGCATCACCTACGGTGGGGCTCCACCCGGAAGATCTCCGGAAGCCGTAATCTTTATTCTTTTCTCTTCGACCAAATGAGACAGTCGGCGCCCTTAAAACGCTGAGCATGAGAAACCGAAACTCAAACCCCAAAGGCAAGAGTAGGACCCATTTCCTCGAGCATCGATCAGAGCACGAGAAGAGGGCAGTGTCCCCGCAGGCATACGAAGAGGGAGCCCACAAACGTCAAACGACTATATCTCCCTCACAGAAAGAAATATAAAATCAAAATCAAGAGAAAAGCCTGGTCGTGACCGTGCCTGGTGCGATAAACGAAACCCCTCAAAGCAAAAGTCTGAATCCACAAAGGGGGGCCGTGGAATGTAAATGCTCGAGATTTGGTCCGAAGTTGTCCGAAAGGAAAGAGTTAATGGGCCCTTATTCGCTCGCCGGGTTAACGGCTTTGCCGGTCCTCTCAGGAGGTTTATCCCCTACACTCTTCCTTCTCCCTCTAAAGATGAAGGTTCGATGGAGTTTCTGAAAGGTGAAAACTGCCCAGGGTCTGCGACCTTATTTTAATACACACATTTTGGTTGCCTACTTTGAAAAAGCAAAAGCTATCGCTGCGAAGGAGTCTCCGTGTTTCTGGCTGGTCAAGACCCCTGTTTACCACCTTGATGTCTTCTTGTTTAACCTCGGGCTTAGGCCAATGCAAGCGCGTCACCTATGGGTGCGACGGCGTCTGATTCCGGGTCAGCGTCGCGCGGTTGGTCGTTAGGGTTCCAGGGTGTTCCATCTTATACCATCTAGAGTTGTGAGGAAACAGACCCGGGTCGGGCAAATCTTTTACCTCAAACACCTTTTGGGTGAATCCCTGTGGTCGGAAGCAACTGGGAGCCTAAGCATGGCATGACGGTATTGTCATCAGGGTAAGTCTTAGCCGGCGGGATCATCATTCGAGGGGTCTAGAGGCCCAAATCAACCTAGATGTGCACTTAGGATACCTGGGAGGTTAGTAAGAAACCCCTGTCTCACGTAGGTTAGGTGCCATTTGGGTGCTTGCCAGGCGTTAGCAAAAAAAAAATTGAAATGATAAAAGCACAAAAAAATGGAAAAGAGAAATGTACATATTTGCAAACAAAAAAAATCTTTTTATGATGAAAAAAAAAAAAATATCAAATATAAAAAAAGAAAACAAATCAATTTTGCATGATTACATTTGCGTGTAGCATCTCACTTTTAAATACCGCTTGCATTCGTGTGCTTGCCTGTCGCATTTATCATCACCGCATCTTTCCCTTGCCTTCATTAAATAAAGGCTTGGCCCCTTGACCAGTTATCAAGGACAGTCACAGTGACCATTTGCTTATTGAGCAAGGGGCCAAGTCAGAACAGAAATTCTGATTTGTTTGTTTCAGTGATATGTGCAGGGATTCAGGTAACTGAAGCAAAGGTGAAAAACAAACAAACCAAACCTTGTGTTTTATTCCAAAAAAACCAAAAAATTTTACATCAAGTCCCGCCCTCTCTCTCTGCATTACTCGTCCCACTACTCTCCGGGCAAAACACTCTCAAAGGTGCTACCCAACTACGAAAAGCGGTACTCCTGCCGCTCTGTACTCCTCTTCCTATTCCCACATCCCGGCGTTGATCCACGGAAGCAGCAGAGAAGCTGCCAACACGAAAGCCACGCTCTCGTGCTTTTCGGTAGCGCTCCTCACCATCTCTCAGCCACTGTTCAGCAAGACCAAGGCCGATTCGGAGTTCGAATAGTTGGGCCTCCATGGCCCTTCGCTCCTCCCTTTCAGCCAAACTGTTGGCTCTTTCTCTCTCTGCGTCTCTTTCCCTCTCTGCCCGTTCTCTCTCACGGTCTTCCCTCTCCAATTGGAGAGTGATCCTCAGTTCCATAGCATCCCTGGATGAGTCGTCATCAGGATGACGCCGCAGTTCCCTCTCCAGTTCTGCTATCCTAGCCTCCTTCTGCGCAGCTTGGGCAAGCGCTCCTTCCGTCTCCTTTTCCTGCCGAGTGTACCATCTCAGATACGCGATAAGGCGTAAACAAAGAAACTCAACGCTGAAACTTTTACCTGTATACGGAGCATCCTTCTGCCTCCGCAGCACGCTGCGTGGCGTGAGCAAGTTGCTCATGAAGCGAGTCAAGTTCTGAGGTGGGAATCCACAAGCTGGAAGAGGCACCACCTACTCCCATCGCTGGGGAAGCCGCGCCAATCTGGGCATGCTACGACCATGTGAATTAGCAGCCAACATCTGGAATCTGGGGATTAATTAGGAATGTACTGTACACCTACCAAGGCGCTCGTAGCTCCGCGGGCATCGCCCAACTGTTGTTCCATCTCTGCCAAGCGAGTTCGTAAATTCGCTATCATGGCATCCCGGACATCCTGCGGCCTTACAAGTCAGCATTTTCACCAGAAAACCAAGGAAAGGAGAAGAAGAGAAGAGAAAAGGGGAAACCTACCTCCACAAGTCCCCGGGGTTGGAACCGTTCTGCGTACTTTGTCCTATATAGACGCAAATAGTCTTCGCTGTCCCGCGCCTGCGATTCTACAATCGTGCCACCCCGTTGCCAGTCTTCGTACTGTTCAGGGAACCGCACGCGCCAGTCAATGCAGGTCGCCGGTCCTCGCGTCTTTCTCCCGACACGAGGTGGCGCAGCCGTATCCACCCATTCCTGAGCCAGTCCTAAGGTCTCATAACCAATCGTAGCCGAGCGGCTCGATTTCATTCAGGCAGTGCATCCACAGTTCCCGTCCGAACCGGGCACGACTTGCTAGAACCCACGGCTGGTCGGCATCGACCATGTCTGAGTAGGGTCTCCAGTTTACCATCGCTGCAGGGAATTCCTGTAGCTCTCGCCTTAGCACCATCAGTTGGTAGGTTAGGGGTGCCGCACTCATGATGGGTTCCCACCGCCTGGCTAGCGGCACCATCGCAGGTCGCCAATGTCGAGCTCTCCCCATGGGAGGTAATAATAGCTCCATAACTGCTCGGCGCAGGTCATCAGTACCTTGCGAAAAACACAAAAAAATACAAAACAAGCAAAACCAAAAAAATACCTGGATGAATGGTGTGAAACCACTCACAGTCATCTCACGATCCGTTTCTTGGAATAGGCCTGCAAACAAGTGTGCCAGCATGGCAGCTCCCCAGGCATAATACCCTACTCTTTCAAGGTCTGACAGCAGCTCCAGGAAGCAACATTGGATACCGTCCCCTTTCGAGCTCAGTACCAATCTCCCCAAAAGGAAGAGGAGAAATCTCCTCAAATCTATGTTACATCTTTCCCAGTTGCCGAAATCTGTGCAGTACACGGCACGGCATCCTATTTCCATCCTTTCCATGAACTCTTCTGAGGATTCGTCGTCCCGCCGACGAGTGTCGGTGAGCCCTAATGCATCCATGAGGGACGCCCTAGCTACCGACCTATTTTTCCGACCATCTAGGTCCAGACCCAGTAACTTCTGGGCACCTTCTCTGTAGTCCGCGTAAGTGACTCCGGTCACTGCCTCGCCCTCTACCTTCAGGCTTGTGATCCGGACCACATCCTCCAAGCTGGGCACCATGTGCCCCCAGGGCATCAGGAATGCCCGGCTCACTGGGTCCCATCTCTCACACAAGGCTTGGATCAGAACCAGGTCGGGCTTGATCGGCTCGATCCGAAGAAAGGTACCAAATCCCATCACGTCTAGCCTCGCCTTCTGAAAATCTGGGAGGCCCCTGTACGCTGCTACTACCAACTCCCATAAGACTTGTGATTTCATCACAACCTACACATACCAGGAATGGGGGTGAGGTTTGGTCAGAAGAAAGGAAGAAAAAATGAGAGAAGGGCAAGAAAACTTGGCTTACGAGTTGTGATTGGGCCCTTTCGCTGAAGTGCCCTTCAAAGTCTGAAAGCCTCCTGGAACTACTACCACTGGACCTGCTTCTCTTCGAGGAATGGGAAGATTCGCCCTCCATCCAACTCTCGGAATTTTGAACTCCTCCTCTCCCGTGAGAACTTGTGCTCCTCGAGTTATTCCTCGATATACCTGGGAGGATAAAAGGGACAAGAATTTATAGAAATGGAAGGAGTGCGGGCCAAGATTGCCTCCATCACCTGCCGATGATAGCCCTCGCGATAAGACACCGGCCAAGCGGCCCCATGTGTCGCTTCACCGCTCGCACAGGGTGATTGACGGGACGAAGAATAGGACAAATAGCCCCTATGTTGTCATGTTTTGGAGGACGACCGCAAAATTTGGCACAACGTCCGGGAAAAGGAACTAGGGCCGTCAGTATTGACTTCGACGGCAGATCCCCGTGGAAAATAGTCACAACAAGACGTGATTCTCCGCTCAAGGCGGAGTCTCGATAGATCCGTCACATGGGAACAGTGCAAAGGAGAAGAAGTGTAGGGAAGAAGGAACGCACAAGAGAACAAACAAGCAGCAGAAAATCAAATCACTCCATTCATAATTCTACATAAGCTGTCATAAGCAGTACAATCATAAAGAGGTGGCGGGTCCACTAGCCCGCCAATCCTCACCATCACTCATCTCTCCGGGCACTCTCCTCCTCTCCCCCGAGGTGAGGGTCCCTCAGAAGCCTCCAGGATCCCCGTGCAGTAGCACCTGCCTCGCCTCTGGGCGCCTGCTCCGCAGCAGTGACTCGCTGCTCCTCCCCTGGCGTGGCAAGGAAGCCACTGGCGGCAAACCGACCAGACTGCCGGAGTCGCTCCCCGAACTCTCGCGCTCTCTCGTAGCGCGTCTCCATCCCTCCTAGCCTCTGCACGACGGCCTGAAGGCCCAGCTGGAGCTCCCTCACTTGGGCCTCCAAGGCCCTCCTCTCGGTCAGATCCCGCTGTCGCTCGGACCTTCTCTCGGCTTTCTCTCTCTCTGCCTCTCTCCTCATCATCTGCAGAAGAACCCTTAACTCCAGGATGTCTGGAGAAGGTCTCTCCTCACCACGATGCCGCAGCTCCGCTACAGTCGCCACCCAGGCGTCACGCTCCTCTTCCGCCCGGGTCGCACGGGCCACCGCACCGGCAAGTTGCTCCCGGAGGGAAGCAATCTCGAGAAAAGGGGCCGAGGAGCTAGAAGATCCGCCAGCCGCTCCCACCGTCGCTGTCTGCTGGGCACGCTGGAACAAAATAAACAACGGCCGTCAGTGAAACTCCAAAATCTGAAGTTAAAAGGGCGGCACGTAACTTACCAGGAGCGACAGCTCATGTTGAGCGACGGCCAGTTGCCGCCTAGTCTCTGACAGCTGGGCGCGCGAGCCGCCGATGCCACGCGTGTCCCCAGCTTGGGGAAGCCCCGCGTAACTCTCTCTCTGCCGCCGCAGGAAGTCGGCACTGTCCTGCACCAGTACGCCCCCTTGCTGTCCAGGGAGACGTACGGGCCAGTCCTCGAGCCTCGCCTTGCCGCGACTCTCCCTCCTGACGCGGCTCGGCTCGTCCGCACTCGCCCACTCATCGGCCAGGCCCAGGGTCCTTGCCATGTCCTGCACCAAGAAATGGGTCCCATATCAGTCAAAAGGAACGCGTCCCCTGTCTAGGACGCGTCCATCATTTGAGTGCAACACTCGCCGAACCCTTTCCTCCTCGCGCGGCTCGCTTCAAAACCCAAAATGAATTAAAAGAGGAAGAGATCGGAGGACCTACCGGACCGTGTTCACCTCCTCCCACGCCATCGGGCCCCTCGGGTCCCTCGGGGGCCCGAAGCGGCCCTTCCTCCTCCATGGACGCCGTTCCGTGCTCGGGCGCGTCCCTCCTTGGGCGAGGAGTTCCTCGTCCCTCTCCACCTTCACCACGGTCGGGCCCACCGAACTCCATCGATCAAAAGAGGAGGAAGACGAAAAAGGGGCGAGCGAGTTTCGGCGGAAGGCGGGCTCGTTTGCGGGTAAGGCACGGGAGAAGAAGGACCACCCGTCGCTTTAAATTTGAAATCAAGGATTAAGACGCGTCCTCGCGCCTGGACGCGCCCAAAAGGGGGAAAAGGAAACAAAATCCCCCCGTGCAAAGTACAGTTCCCCGCTGTTCAGGGCAAGGTCTCGCGAAGCGTGCCTCAAGGGACAACTCAGTACAAAGAAGAAAGTGTGGGAGAGAGAAAAGTACACACAACACAAAAGCCATTTTCATTTCATATAATAGCCGAAAGTACATCATACAGTGAGAAGGGTGACGTGTACAAGCAACTCTCTAACTCTCACCATCACCCTCCTGGTCATCTCTCTCCTCCCTCCTCTGCCGGGGACCCCTAGGGGGCCTCTGCGAACCCTGAGAAGCTGTGCTCGCCTCGCCCTGCGGTGGCACTCCAGCCTCGAAGGCGCGACGACGCTCCTCGGCCGAAGAAACCAGATAGCTGCCCATGGAAAAAGAACCAGACTGACGAAGTCGCGCCCCGCGTTCCTTCGCCCTCTGGTACCGCTCCTCGCTCTCCCGAAGCCTCCCCTCCGCCGTGCCAAGACTCAATCGAAGCTCCAGCAGCTGGGCCTCCAGAGCCCTCCTCGCGGTCTGATCCCGCTGTCGCTCCTCCCTCTCTCTCTCCCTCTCCTCTCTCTCTCTCACTGCCTCCCTCCTCGACAACTCGAGGGCGATCCGCAGATCCAGCACGTCACGAGGGAGCTCCTCAACCTCTCGTCGACGCTCCTCCTCCAGCTCCACAATCCGGGCGTCACGCTCCGCAATCCGGGCGTCACGCTCCGCCACCCGAGCGTCGCGCTCCTGCTCGGCACGAACAGCACGCGCCAGGGCCTCTCGGATCTCGGCCACCTGTCAAAGCACGCATGCACCGTAAGAGAACAGTGATAGAAGGAAAGCAGCTAGAAGAGGGTCAGGGCCAAGCAAGCACTCACTCGAGCCTCGCGGTCACGCTCGGCCTCCTCAGCCCGAGCCACCGCATACGCCAGCTGCTCCTGGAGGGCAGAAACCTCCGGAGGAGGGCCCCGCGAACTGGAACCCGCTCCACCAGCCATCCCGGCTGCCGCTGTCTGGTGGGCCCGCTGAAACACGGGGCAAACGTCAGTCAAAGGCTAAGCATCAAAAATCCAGGTCACAAAAAATGCATTGCATAGACTCACCAGGATCTCCAACTCCTGTCGGATGGCCACCAACTGTCGCCTGGCGTCCGCCAACTGGGCCCGCAGGTCGGCGATCATGGTATCACGAGCATCCTGCATTACACATAAGTTAGTGTCCCATGCATATACATATAGAAAGGTGGAGCAATTTCATTTCACTTACCCCTGCCATACCACCCAAGGAGAGGCGGTCCCCGTACGCAGCTCGGTACCGTCTCATGTAATCTGTGCTGTCCTGTACATGGGACACTACTGGGACCCCGCCCTGCTGCCAGTCCTGGTACTGTGCTGGGAAGCGCGTACGCCAGTCCACAATCTTCGCCTTCCCCTTGGTCTTCCGCCCGATGCGGGCCGGCGCATCTACGTCTACCCACTCCTGGGCCAGCCCCAACGTCCTCATGACCAGTCTAAGCCGCAGCGGCTCAATCTCGTTCAGGCAATGGACCCACACGTCCCGCCTGAAACGAGGAAGACCCGCTACAACCCAGGGCTGGCCAGCATCGCCCATGCCCAGGTAGGGCCTCCACACCACCTGCATCACCATACATACATTATGTTAGTTACCATTCAGTCTCATGCATAAACACAAAAAAAATCATACGCATCTTACCATGGCCTCGGGATACTCGCTCAGCTCCCGACGAAGCGACGCCAGCTGGTAGCCGTGGGGTGCTGCAACCACGACCGGCCTCCACCGCCGCGCCAGAGGCACGGCCCTCCTGTTCCCATGCCTAGCCCTCCCCATCGGGAAATAGTAATAGCTCCACACCTGCATCCATCATACATCATTAGTACAATAATTGCATATTTAACTGTGGAATGCATAAATAAAATGTTTACCTGGAGGAAAGGTGCGAAGCCGCTGACTGTCGTCTCCTTCTCCGAAGTCTGGGAGAGATCAGCAATCAAATGGGCAAGCAGAGCCGCTCCCCACGCGTAGTGTCCCACTCTGTCCAGATCCGCCAAGATCCCGAGGAAACGGCAGTGGATGCCGTCCCCCTTCGTCCCCAGCAGAAGGCGGCCCAGGAAGAAGAAAAGGAACCTCCGAAGGTCTAGATCCACCAGCTCCCGCTCGCTCGGGTCCTGGGTGAAAGCAGCACGAGCATCCCCCTCCAGTCGAGCCAAGAACTCTGCTCCAGTCTCGCTAACCCGCTGACGCGGGTCGAGGAATCCGAGCGCCTCCATGATCTCCACTCGGCCGACTACCCTGCTGTCTCTATCAGTCACGCTCGTCTCTAACCACAGCAGGTCCAGGGCACTCTCTCGGTAGTCGGGGTAGGTGACCCCGCTGACTGCCTCTCCGTCAACTCGTAGCCCGGTGATCCGAGCCACGTCCTCCAGCGTCGGCACCATGTGCCCCCAGGGCATCAGAAACGCCCGGCTCGGTGCGTGCCACCGCTCCCTCAGTGCCTGGATAAGAGGAAGGTCGAGCCGGAAGGGCTCGATCCTAAGGAAAGCTCCAAAACCCATGGCGTCCACACGCGCCCTCTGGAAATCCGGCAGCCCACGGTATGCTGCCACCACCAAGGACCAGCTGATCCGGCCCTTCATCACGCCCTGCAAACCACAAAACCAACAAAGAACACATCAGCATCATGAACAGTCATAAAACAATAACACTGTATATATACTACTTATTTTCTATATTTTTAAAAAAATATTTATATTTTCTTGTGGAGGCGTCCAGGCCTCTGGACGCCTCCTATTTTTTTCTTTATTTTGTTTTTTTTAGAAAAAAGAAAAACAAAGCCAAAACAAGAAAAATATATTAAAAATATATATATTATAATGGAGGCGTCCTGGAGGCAGGACGCCTCCTTATTTTTCTATTACTTTTTGTAAATAAGTAAATAATCAAAAATAAAAAGAAAAAGTGGAGGCGTCCAGGCCCCTGGACGCCTCCTTCTCTCACTACCCGCCTTTCTCTCACAGCCTCTCGCACACCCGTCTTAGCCTATTGAACCACAAAGTGAGAATTCCGAGGTACTTACCGGGTCGTGATCATCCTCTCCCGCGTCACCAGCATCTGCAGCGGCCTCCGCGGCCAGAAGCGGCACCTCCATCTCCTCCTCCGCAGCAATCTCCTCTGCTACGGCCTCCTCAGCATCGTCTCTCGGTCTCCTCGGACGACGGGCCAGTCGTTTCCGCTTCCCTGGACCCTGACTCGATCCTCCTCGCTCCATTGGGACTAAGAATGGGTCGTTTGGAGTGGCTGGACGGTCGGAATGAACAGTATAAGTGAGTAGGGGGGAGCCACCCCCTATATATAGAATGGCCTTTCATTGGGGCGTCCAGGCGCCTGGACGCCCCCACACTTTTTATTTTTTAAAAAAATAGATTCAAAAAAATAGGGGCGTCCAGGCGCCTGGACGCCCCCAAAAATAAAATAAATAAAAAAAAATAAAAAAATCAAAATAGGGGCGTCCAGGACCCTGGACGCCCCCAAAATAAATTGTCAAAAAATAATAATAATAATAATAATAATAATAAAATAAAATTAGGGGCGTCCAGGCCCCTGGACGCCCCCATAATAAAAAATTTTCAAAAAAAAAAATGTTTATATAAGAATATGTATATAATCCAAACAAAATAAAAAAACAAAAAAAATACAAAGAAAAAGAGAAACCATAAAAAAAAGATAATAATTAAGGGGACGGGGGTCCGAAACATCCGAATGCCAAATTTTATTCCATCAGAGAAGCAGAGTGAACTACATCAGGGGCTTAGGCGCTTTAGGCCTTAACTTCCCCAGTTCGGTTACATAAGCCCTCCACGGGTCGCATTCTTCCACCACGTGCGCTAAGGCCTTTCCCGCAACACTTGTCTTCCAGGGAGCTTTAATGGCCTTCGCTTCCTTCGCGTCCGCCTCAGTGCCCAACTCCCTTTTCTTCAAAGGAACAATGCCAGTCGGTGGCGGGAACGAATGGCATGGGATGCCAATCTGAAGACAGCACCGATGCGCACTGTAAAGGACGAACTCGGTCGCGCCGATCAGTTGAAGATCAACTTCGGGGGAAGACCTCATGAGGAGATCTAGCGAAAGCAAACATGCCGGTGCGCAAGTAAAGAAGCCTTGTGTCACGGTGCGGAAGTGAGACCGCCAGTCTTCACGTTTCTTCAGCCACGGAACGCGGTTCACTACAGTACCACCAAAGCCTAACACGTCGGCTATGTGGTGAAGCGGGCTTTGTTGGAAGAGCTTCGAAGCAGTTGGCATCCCCTCGCGGTGGTCGAATTTGAAGTGCAAATCAAGCCAGCAATTCAAGACAAGTGCACAACCAAATGGAGGCTTACCCATGCTCGAGGCAGTAAGACCGCTGTAAAGATAGGCAAGGACGGCGGGTCCCACCCTCTTTCCACGCCAGATCCCGCAGATAGCACCCAGTTGGTCTTCTTCCACCATATTGTCGGTATAAGGGAACAAGAGAGCACCCGCCAGACAAATGGTGAACCCCTTCATGATTCCCTCCAAATAGTCATCGTCTGGTGACCCTCTCAGGGCGTCCATGACCCACTCCGCAAGCTTTTGGAGATCGATCCCCTTTTGAGTACGGACCTTTCTGGCTGCGTCGGGCGGCATGAAGCTTCCAAGGACACTTTCAGAAGTCACCCGTGTCAGCATCCGCATAGCCTTCACCTTCCCGTCACTCTTGAATTTCTTCAATCCGAGCAGAAGTTCCACCTCCTCGAGGAGGATGGTCACCTCGAAGGTCGGGAAGAGAAAAGTGTGGGTCTGGGGATGCCAGACCTCCACTAACGCGCCCATAGCCGCCCAGTCCATACGAATCTTCTCGTAATGCTTGGCGTGAATAAGGAGCCCCTGCAGATGCCACTTCGAGAGTATGGCCCTCATGCCAATGGAGATATTGGAAGTCAGCTTTGAAAGCCATGGCAGCTTGGAAAACTTCCTCGGGCCTGGGAAGAGTGGATATGGCTGGAAAGAAAGAAGAGAATGAAGAAAGTAAGAAGAAAGTTCACATGAAGAATTTGAAAAGAGTCAGCTTACCATATGCGACATGATCGTCCCACTCAGATGACCCTCGAGGTCGGAAAGTCGCCTAATCTCGCTACTAGGCTTGCTCCTCTTCATAACACGGGAAGACTCTCCTTCCATCCTGAGCTCCAAACTCTCCTCTCCTTCCTCTCCTGAGCTTCCAAAACCCACCTTGGTACATTTGAATGAACTAGCCTAAGGGGAGTTCTTATAGGAAGGATAGGGCGCTACAGGACGAAACATGTCACATCAATAGTCAACGTCAAGATTTTGGCTAGATCTTCTTTCCATTGTGGTGCGATTCTGCTGTGATTCTGCTACTTTCTGATGTTGTTAACCTTTGCTAATCTGTGCAGGTTTTACTAACGGACGTCTTTGTCCTATCTCCTGTCCCACCTTTCATTGGTTGGTCCCACCAAGTCATGCATTATAATATATGGTACGTACGCTACTAGAACATGCCGAGGACTGTGCGGCCTGAACGAATCTGGGATCTGAGTTCCCCTTCAACAAAAACGGTGATGATCCCGGAAGAGTTTCGATTGTACGGATAGGCCGTCAATTTGTGATAGAATGGGGACGACGGTTCCATTCAGTGAGTTGGTGCGCGGATAAACGGGCCCCAGCCCAGTATCAGCTCACCGGATCGGTATCCTGACCCGTTCTTCACAAGTTAACAATATTATCCTTGGCTATTTTCTATTTTAGTTTGTTTTGAATTTTTCTTTAAACCCAGCATGCATTCATATAGGACTTTGATTTATTGCGGAAGATCATTCAAGTGATTCGATTGTGAAAGCCATTGTGTTTCAATTCCCACAAATATGAGATATTCCACTCCGAATGAAATATCGAGTTTTCTAGAGACGGCCACGACGCTGCTCTTCCAAAGGAGACCCTTGTTTGGACAGACCCTCAGATATTCCTTTACCTTTTTTGACCCACCTTGGCCGCAGCACTTCCACATTGGCTGGTAACCGCTCCCCAAAGGTGAAACCTCCGGTTTATGACCCAGGTACTTCCACACCGAGAAGTTGGTCCCCTTTTGTTTCGTGCCTGAGCGCACATCTCACCCTCCCTTATTTGATCTCCGTCCAAACAATCGTCAATATTTGAAAGACCTTCTTCAAGGTCGCCTCATTGAAACTCCAGGAAAGATTCCAAACAGTAACGTCAAAAGCGTGTCTCATCACACCTTGGCATCAACTTATCAGTCCGCTCCCACTCCATTTCACTCCACTTCGATACCATTCCACTACGTATCGCTCCCTTGCAAAGCAGACGCCAAGGCGGGGCAGCTGTAGACACGCCATTCCTGACGTCTCCTGAGAAAATCTCATATTACTAGACAACACCCCGCGACGGCTTACGCGTTTCGAATCACTTGAGTGCTTCCTTTTCTTGAGTCTTCTTCCGCCCTTTTCGGCATCCGGAATCGTCTCGTCACGGCATTCGGACGACATCAATACCAGTCAAACGCATCGGGAGCTTCCGGAATCAGAAAGGGGGTCTACCGGGCGACCGCCGACGCCAGATCCAAGGACCCGGGTGGGTCTTAATGGGGGCGTCCAGGACCCTGGACGCCCCCATGATTTTATTTTATTTATTTTTTTCCAGGACCCAAAATTAAATAAAAAATAAAATAAAAAAATATATAATAAATTAATGGAGGCGTCCAGGTCCCTGGACGCCTCCATAAAAACAAAATATAAAAAATATATAAAATGCCAGTTGGCATACAAAAAAAACAAAAAATAATAAAATATATATTAATGGAGGCGTCCAGACCCTGGACGCCTCCATAAAAACAAATAAAAAATAAAAATGCCAGCCTTGGCATAAAAGACAAAAGAAAAAAATAAAAAATAATATAATTTTGGAGGCGTCCAGGCCCCTGGACGCCTCCATCAATTCCCTCACGGGCGCCGCCCACCGAACGACGGTTTGTCGTGTGTGAAAAAAGCCAAAATATAGAGACGTCCGGTCAACTGGACGCGCCCATTTCTGAATCACGAGGCGCCGCTCACAAAACCACGCGTTGTACCGAACCGCGTGCGGCCGTCGTCGGTTTTCGGTGGACCTGCTTGAGGCGTCCGGGACCATGGACGCCTCCACAAAAGTATTCCTAAAAAAATCAATAAAAATAGAATAAAATATTATTTCGGCCCTGATGGAGGTGTCCAGGGTCCTGGACGCCTCCACCCTCCGGAGCTCTATAAATAGAGCCCCACCCCCTCAGTTCTAGGGGAGCTTCTAAGTGATCCGATAGGCTGCCGGAGCCCAGAGGCTACGGAGTCATTTTCTAACCCGTCGGGTCTTTTGTAGGTGGTGGTTCTGCCGGCTTCTCGGGTGCCCACGCTCGCGAGAGGAAGGTCGTCTTCATCCACCGCGCTTCCACGTCGTCCCCACGCTGCCGGAGCTCCGCCGGATTTCACCCTCGGCTCATCCAATAAGCCTTTTCTTCCCCTTTTTCTCCATAGTTCTTTACATTCATCATATTGCATCCTCTATCCCCCTTTACAAGGGCGCCTCTTCTCTTATACTTCTTGCATCCATCATCTCATTTTCCTCCTACTCGAGTCCGAGAGGGGTTTAAAAGATAACACCAACCAGGTGTGTGTCTTGCCATCATTTCGTTATTTTTACCGCAAGGATTTGAATACTACACCTCCATCTTTCTAATCCACTTGTCATTTATTTGTTGTTGTTTTGCAAGGGTACCCGAGGAAAGCCCTCTCCGTCGGCCGGCCGGAAGGAGAGGAAGAAGCAACCCGCCATCTCCCGCTCTTGAGGTAGGCGCGATCACCTTCTTATTTTGGGGTCTTTTGGCCCCTGGCGATCACATCTTGTCATCGAGGCCGCGGCGAGTCACTTCCCCAATGGCCGTTTAAATTTCTGTTTCCTATATTCTCTTTATATTTTGTTATATTCTGCTTATATCATCGAGGCCGCGGCGAGTCACTTCCCCAATGGCCGTTTAAATTTCTATTCCTATAATCTCTTTATGTTTTGTTATATTCTGCTTATATCATCGAGGCCGCGGCGAGTCACATCCCCAATGGCCGTTTAAATTTTCGTTCTTACATTCTCTTTATATTCTGTTATATTCTGCTCTTATCATCGAGGCCGCGGCGAGTCACTTCCCCAATGGCCGTTTAAATTCCCGCTCTTTGTATCCTCTTCATATTCTGTCATCTTATTATCTGCTCATATTCTCGAGGCCGCGGCGAGTCACTTCCCCAATGGCCGTTTCAATTCTTGTTATTTAATTTTTGCACCATTCCCGTCCCCCCGAGGCCGCGGCGAGTCACTTCCCGCTATGGCCGTTTAACCCCCATATTTTACTATATCACACTTGTCCCGCTCCCCCCGCCGGAGCAATCTCCCGTGGTGGCCCCTTCTCTCTTTCCTCTCATTTCTGTGTTGTAGCAAACAAAACAAACAAAAAGAAGGAGCCCGCGCGCTCTCCGCTTCTTCCTCTTCCCCGCTCTTCCCGGAACCGCGTGACGTCGCTCACAAATTGCACGGGAGAAACCCTGGGCCAAGCATCCAGGGTTTCCCCAGTAGGGGCCACCCCTTTTCTCTCTCTACTCCTCCTTGGAAGGAGCGCCCACTTCTCTCTCCTCTCTCTTCTCCATCTTGTCTCTCGTGTAGAGACTATGTCGGAGTGCTACTAAAGAGATTGTTCGTGGGGCGTTGTGTAGAGAGGACTCCACCATCCGTGCCCATGTGGATACCATTAGAGACCGTGCACCTGCACAGTTCATTACTGCCACGAGGTAAAATCGGATCCCATAGTTTCAGATAGTATACATCGGGAATCACACCGGAGTGATCGACTCGGTCGGGATAGAATTTTAATTTATTATTTCTGTTGTGTTCTTCCTGATTCTGACTCAGATCGTTACAGTGGTATCAGAGCCAAGTTGATCAGTCGTGATTCCTACTTTTTTAGGAATGTTTTTTGTATTTTCATAGTCGATTTTTCAGAATTTCTCATGGCTATGGGGAACCCCATGTGAATGGATCGATCTCCATGGAGATGGAGGTCGGATGACCATGGGAGGAGGTAGGGTCGATCGAGATTATTGCCAGTGGTCCCTAGGGCACCGGGGAGTCCCTGGGAGGACATGTATGCCACCAACGATGCGGCTTTTGTTGGCGTTCATCGGGTGCCACGGTAGACAGATTTGGCAATGGAGGCTCCTTACAGCTTGCTTGTGGCCGCCGCGATGGTCGCAGATGGAAGCTCAGCTGCCTGGTCATTAGTCGGAACCCTTCCTCGATTGGTCGGCACCCCTTTCTCATGAGCCCTCTACCAGATTTGCAGATTGAACAGTTGCATATATAGGAGGCCGTCGGGTAATGTTCGGCACAACAGCATCGTCAGTCGTTAGCTGAGCCTCCCACCTTGGTGCTCACGGTCATTGGGTGGCCGACCGGTGCCGTCATGGATCACCCTACATGGTGGCGACAGATCGAAGACATCTAGGGTTTGTGCATGATGAGGGAGACGGCCCGACGCATTAGGCCATGGTCTAGCCCTGTCAAACCCTGGTGCGATGGACCTTGGCGTAATACGCCCTCGAGCCCAATTTTGGATTTTAAATCTGATTTATATCCAATTTTCATCTTGGGATGCCATGACTTGCAGTTGGGAATTTTAGAAATTCTAATAAGTTCCTAATTTTCATGTGATGATTAATTTAAGATCTTTTTTAAATAGAATTGTTCTATTATTGTGATTATAATAATCTAGAAAATATGCAAAAATTACATAGTTAAAATTCCACCTTGGATGCTAGATTTAATTTGATTAAACATATTTATCAAAATAATCAAAATATTGATTTTGATTGAAACCCATGTTTTAAGGTCAAAGTATTTTGTTTGAGAAAGTAAAATTTTGTTTAAGCATGCCATGGGTGCGATGATTAGGCTCCGGGCCTCTTCGTCGAGCACTTGGTTCCTCTTCCGAGCACTCTCTCCCTCTCTGAAACTCTCACCTCTCCCTCTCTCTACTCTTTAGCATTCATCTGTGCACGTCTCTGACTTAAGTATCGGAAGGTTATCTCCTGGGATCACTCCCAGAGCTCCTTCTGACACACTGTTTAGTGTTTGCAGGTTTCCTCGGGATAGTCATGCGCTCTTCCCCTCCAAACAAATCTCAAAGGTGTAGTACGAGGCAAATGTAACACTTTTCAGTCTCTACAATGCCATATTGAGATTTGTTTGGGATTAATTCCCACTCTTTGTGTTGTGCCGTTTAAAATGGGGGGACATCCTAGACTCTGAGTTCGGCTCGGCCATCGGAGCGCCCTAAGGGTTATGTTGTTTGTAATTTGTTTGGGAGTGATTCTCGTTCTTTATCTTGTGCCATTTGATACAGTGGGATGCCTCGAACCTGAGCTCGACTCAGCCATTGGGGCTCCCTCGGTGTTGTGCCATTTGTAATTTCTTCAGGATTGATTCTCGTTCTTTGTTCTCTATTATCTCGAGAAAATAAATGGGTGCGACAGTTGCATAAAGGGAAAGCAAATGAGAATATCAAAGAAACATCCTATAAGGAATAATGTGAATTTAGATTTGATCCACCGAGACATTTGTGGTCATTTTCTTCCATGTATTAGCAATGAAAGATATTTTATCACCATTACTGATGATCATTCTTGTTATGGTTATATCTACTTACTTTTTGAGAAATTAGAGGCATTAAATACATTTAAATTTTTGAGGCAGATGTAGAAAACTAACATGGAATGAGAATTAAAGTGGTTAGGTCAAATAGAAATGATGAGTATTTTGACAGACACATTGAATCTGGTACAGTTGTAGGACCTTTTGGGAGATTACTTAGAGAATGTAAGATTCAAGCTCAATATTCCATCTCAGGCAAACCAAGCCAAAATGGTGTTACTGAAAGAAGAAATCATACCCTTATGGATATGGTCATAAGTATGATAAGCAATTCATATCTTCCTCTTTTCTTGTGGGGTGAAGTCTTAAAAACAGCCATGTACATTTTAAACTGGGTTCCTTCTAAAGCTATTCCATTGACACCATATCATATATGGGCATGAAGGAAACCCACTTTAAATCACTTACATATATAGGGGTGTCAAGCAAAGGTAAAATTTTATAACCCACAAGAGAAGAAGCTTGACCCTAAGACAATAAGTGCCTATATTCATAGGCTACCCTGAAAGATTAAAGGGTTTTAAGTTCTATTGTCCTTTTTTGTCAACCAGAATAATGGAAACTAACACAACTAGATTAATATACGTTGACTCAAATAGGGAGAGTATAGTATGTCAAAACTTGAAATTCGATGAGTCTTCGACATATGAAATATCAACAATTCCACAAATAATTTCTTGGAATCAAGATATTGTTGATCAACTCCCACATGTTGTTCCTAAGCCAATTATCAATGAGCCTGATGTTGTTTTATATATACCTGAAGAAATTATGAATTCTCCAATAAAGCAAACTCATGAGATAACTGAGCTCAAGATCCACCTCATGAAGATGTGCAAGAGGAGAAACTAAAAGTTGGAAGGATTCGCAGAATGACAAGAAGGTATAATGATTACTATGTGTATCTGCATGAGGATGCTAATGTGGATGGCCCCTCAACCTTTTCACAAGCCATTGAAAGTAAAGAGCCATCTAAATGGTCAGATGCCATGAAAGATGAGTTGATGTCTATGCAACAAAATTAAGTATAGGATCTTGTAGAGTTATCACATGGAGTACGCACTGTTTGGTGCAAATGGATTTTCAAAATCAAAAGAGACTCTAAGGGTAACATCGAGAGATATAAGTATCGACTTGTTACAAAAGGATACACTCAAAAGAAAGACATCAACTATAAAGAGATCTTTTCTCCGATCTCACAGAAGGTCTCTTTTAGAATTATAATGGCACTTGTAGCTCATTTTGATTTAGAGTTACATCAAATGTATTTGAAAACGACCTTCTTGAATAGGGATTTGGAGGAAGAAGTTTACATGGATCAACCAGAAGGTTTTGTGGAAACTAGATTAGAGCATATAGTATGTAAGTTAAAGAAATCAATTTATGGATTTGAACAGGCTTCCCGACAGTGATACTTCAAATTCAATGAGGTAATTATGATATTTGGTTTTAAATAAAATATTGTTGACTAATGTATATACCAAAAGGTCAGTGGGAGTAGATTCATATTTTTAATTCTTTATGTTAATGATATTTTACTTGGCAACAACAGTGTAGGGTTACTTCATGAAATCAAAAAAAATTCTACACCAAAGATTTGAAATGAAGGATATCGGTGAAGCCTCATATGTCTTGGGCATTGAAATTTACAAAGACTTGAATTATCTCAAGAGTCCTACATTTTGAAAGTGTTAGAAAGATTTGGGATGAGTAATTGCAAACCTAACATTGCTCTAATTCAAAAGGGTGACAAACTAAGCAAAACACAATCACCACAAAATTCCATTGAGAGGGGTAAAATAAAGAAAATATCTTATGCTTCAACAGTTGGCAACCTGATGTACGTACAAATGTGTACACATCCAGATATTGCACTTCCAGTAGGATTACATGATAGATATCAAAGTAATATTGATATAGAACATTGGAAGGCAGTCAATAAGGTTACGAGGTATTTGCAGGGAACAAGAAACTACAAGTTGACCAATAGACATATATATACTTTGGAGATTATTGGATATTCAGATGCAGATTTTACTGGTTGTCATAATGTTCGCAAGTCAACATCAGGATATGTATTCTTGTTAGCTAGAGGAGCAATCTTCTAAATGAATACAAAGCAATAGCTTACTTCATCCTCCACGATATATGTAAATATATAGCATGTTATGATACTACATCACATGCCATTTGGCTCAAGAATTTTATTAATGATCTTCAAGTGGTTGACTCAATTTTTAGACCACTTAAGATATACAGTGATAGGCTGTTAGCAATACAGTTTGCAACGAATAAGAAAACATATAAAAGGTTGAAACATATAGATGTCAAGTATTATGTTGTCAGAGATAGAATCTAGATGGGACAGATATCACTTTTTCATATTGGCACATATGAGATGATGGTAGAACCTATGACCAAGGGGTTAGCACTTAGGTCATATCAAGATCATGTTAAGTCTATAAGCCTATTGATTGATGAAGAGTGATGTTTTTTTAATAATGAAATGTATTTTTAGTCATTCTCTTTGGACCGAGGAATGAATAAATAAAGGTTATAATCTATTCATATAATTATTTTGTGAATGTAACCATGTAGTAAACTTTACTTCAAATAAAATAGTGGGAGTATGATTATGGAAGGGATCATCTTGTATATGAGGTGTGACCGCTTTAGTCTCACTCACTATGTTTGTTGAATTAAAAAAATAAAATTTATGGTGGGAAGCAAAATCTAAAATGTATTATTTTTCAAAAGCGCGCACATATAGAATTTTGATATTAACTATCACCCTAATGGCTTATTATTATTTTTATTATTATGTATCATGAACCAAATGAGATAATGTAAGGATTGGGCTTGGCCCAATCCATCCACAAGTGGCCCATGATGTATTATTATCTCTATTAAACCTTTTGAATAATTTCATTTATAGCCGGCCATTAGGGTGAGGATAGTTTTGGATTGTCTTCCCCTTCTGTAACGACCCGAGAATCCGATTACCGGGAAGGCCCGATAACCCGAGACTCGCACCGCCACCCACGAGCCCGAAGACTCGGAAGGGTTAAAAGGATGGTGTGGAAACTACACAAGTATCACAAATAATTGCAGAAAATAAGATAACATTTTACACGGTCCACAATAAAGAGCAACAATAACAACAGTCCACAACTAGTACAGTGACAAGAAAGAAAAGTACAGCTACACGGGGCATTCCCCGGCTCTGACCTCTGGCACTACCTCTGGGCACCCGCACCACGCTGCCCACCTGACGCGCTCCCCGAAGGTGGCGCCTCACCTGAAACACGGTGAAAACACGCAGGGAATGAGTCTCGGAACAAGACTCAGTAGGGATCACTCGAACCCTACCTCGTAAAACGAGAAACCACTACTCTAGCGGTAAGAAGGTACCTCGGAAAGGAAAGCCCTGTACTCTACAGAACTAGACCCTAACGGCACGTAAACCGACACACGTGCCACGGTACGAGAAGACCGAAACTCAACGGTCGAACCGTCAAAACCCGAAGGTCGAAAACACCCGACTGACAGCCTGACACTCCGTACTCGACAGGAGTACCACCCACTAGAAGCACAGCCGGTAGCGTCCCCTGACGTCTTACACCGCACCGCAGGTGAACCGCCTGACATGGTAGGTCCTACCCGAGGCGCAAACACCGTACAAGTAACCACAAACAAGTGACTAGCTGGGGTCACGCCCGTCGACGTGGGTCCAACCGCCCCCAACCACGTGTGCACACACAGACCGCGCGTCCCTGGTCTGGCCCTCTGACCGGTTTTCCCCTCAGCCGGACTCTGGCTGCAAGACGTGGGGCCCAACGGTAACCGGTCCACAAACCGTCTCTAAAGGTCAGCCCGTACACCACTCCCTGGTGCGACTAGCACACGCGTACTAGTAGGCTACGACTAGTGGAGGGTCACTGAAGGAGTAGACTCTCAAGTCTCAGAAAATAACGATGCAACTGCAGGTACGAGGGACGCTCCTTGTACCAACACCGACGCACGGTAACAAGCCGACAACAACATCTCCCGGTACGCTCTGTACGACGAGAGACAAGCCGACACAACCCGTACCCTTGAACGGTCCACACTGGGCCGCCCATGGAAGTACGGTCACACAGGGACCGCACAAGGATTCGAACGGTCAGATCAGGACCGTTCCACCCAGGGTCCAAACGACAGATAAACGGCCAACACAGGACCGTGCAACCAGATGTGTGGTCAACTCTTGACCGCACGTGGGTGAGGAACGGTCACCTCCTGGCCGCTCGTCTCCCAACGGTAAAAAGCCTGGACGGTTAGTCCTTAGCCGCACTTGGGGAAGAGCGGCTACGGCTTAGCCGTTCAGGTGTTGTGCGGTCAGGGCAAGACCGCACATCCAACCATAGCGCTAGGGGATGTACGGCCAGCACCTGGCCGTGCAAGGGGTTATGCGGTCAGCTCCTGGCCGCACATCCCAGAGCACTGCACAACGGTCACAACCAACGGTCAAAACCCTTAGGGTTGGGCGGTAGATGTGGGGCCGCACATTAGGATATGCGGTCCCACGATAGACCGCCCAAGCCCACTGCGCGCCAAGCCTCACCCAAAGCGCGCCGAGCCGATGAACGGTCCGAACGGAACCGCATAGGGGTTGTGCGGCCACTGGTTCGACCGCACATCGCTCACCGGCGAGAAAATGGCGAACCTCACCGGAATCGCCCAATCGGCCTCAAAACAAACCCCACGGAGGGGGAAATGGCGAGAGAAGAACCCCCAAGCCCCCTAGCATGCTCCTACGCCCTTAAACCGCGAAATCGGGGCTCAAAACGATGGATCGGACGAACTCACCCCGCGGCATGATCAACCCTTCCCGGCTCAAAATAAACCCCTCTCGACCTCGTCTCGAGCTGAAACTCACGGGGAAGGAAGACATGAGGCTAAGGAACGTCACCCTACCTCCGGTCCGCGACGAAACGCTCCGATCCGAGCTCGAAGTCGCGAAGAACGCCGTTAGAATCTCGCCTCCCCACGCTTCCCACGCTCGCCGTATGCCCGCACGATCGCCACCACGTCACCCACGTCCTCGCGCCGTCGCACCGCCGCCGTCTGCAGCCGGAACGGGGGTCGGCACGGTCGAACGGGAGAGAAGGAGGGAGAGAGCCGGCCACGGTCGCGTGAGGGAGAGAGAGGAAGGAAGAAGAAGAAAAGAGAAAAGAAGAAAAAGAAAAGAAAAGAAAATGGGAATATATAGAAAATCCGATTTTTCGGGAAAATACCAAAAATTAGAAAAATATATTTCCGGAATCCTCGGAACGCACCGATCGCAACGGTACCACTCGTGCCTCGGGGAACTGCCCGGTTCGCCCGCAGCGAGCGTCCGAAGAAAAAGCCGAAACACACACCGGAAATCGGAAAACACGCGCGGAAAAAGCCGCGGAACGCCTCCGGGCCTCCGAAACGACTCCGGATCGCGCCGATCCGAACACGAAAGATGTCCGAAACGAAATTTCGGACACAACGGAGCCGGACGCTCCGAAAACCAGATCCGGGACCCACGAAGAAGGATCCGAAAGGTCCGGGATATTACAGCCCTCCCCCCTTAAGGAATTTCGTCCTCGAAATTGAGAACAACCCAAGGGGAAAGAAGAGGAAGACTCACTCAAACAGGTACGGGAACTGCTGACGCATCTCGTCCTCACGTTTCCACGAAGCCTCACCACCAGAGTGTCGTTGCCACACGACCTTTACCAAGGGAATGACCTTGTTCCGCAGGCGCTGCTCTCGCCTATCCTCCACGCGGATCGGAAACTCTGGGAGAGAAAGATCTGGAGTCACCTCAGGCCAAACAAAATCCTCGAGCACATGAGAGTCATCGGGCATATACTTCCGCAACATCGAGACGTGGAACACGTCATGCACCAACGCCAACTCAGAGGGTAACCGCAACCGGTAAGCAACCTCACCGATGCGCTCCACAATCGCGAAAGGACCAACGTAGCGGGGACTCAGCTTCCCACGCCGCCCAAAACGCATCACCCCCTTCATCGGAGAAACTCTCAAGAACACATGATCGCCCACGGCGAACTCGAGGGGCTGCCTCCTACGGTCAGCATAACTCTTCTGCCGACTCTGGGCCGCCAACATGTTCTGACGAACCAGGTGCACAACATCCGCACATTGCTGCACCAACTCCGGTCCCGTCAAAACACGCTCACCCACCTCAAACCAATCAAGTGGAGTCCGACAAGGACGCCCATACAATGCCTCATAAGGAGCCATGCCGATGCTCGAATGAAAGCTGTTGTTATAGGCAAACTCCACCAACGGTAGGTGATGAATCCAACTCCCCTGCCACTCCAGGCAGCAGGATCTCAGCATGTCCTCCAAAGTCTGAATGGTCCTCTCAGACTGACCATCTGACTGTGGATGATACGCCGAGCTAAACGCCAACTCCGTGCCAAGAGCTCGCTGGAAACTCCTCCAGAATCCAGAAGTGAAGCGCGGATCCCGATCCGACACAATCGAAATGGGAACCCCATGCAACGGCACGATCCGCTCCACATAAAGACGAGCCAACTTAGGCACGCTCCAGCTGACTTTGACCGGTAGCAATCGCGTCACCTTCGTCAGCCGATCCACAAGCAACCAGATACTGTCCTGCCCACTCGGGGTCCTGGGCAACCCCACCACAAAATCTGTGGTCACATGGTCCCACTTCCAAGCAGGAACATCCAAGGGCTGGAGAGTACCGCCTGGTCGCTGATGCTCCGCCTTCACCTGCTGACAGATCAGGCACCTGGCCACAAACTCGGCCACATCTCTCTTCATGCCGGGCCACCAGAACTGCCTCCGCAAGTTCCGATACATCTTCGTCGCACCCGGGTGTACAGTGTACCTGCTCCCATGAGCCTCGCGTAACACCGCACGACGAACCTGCTCCTCCGCTGGGACGTACAGCCTGCCGCGAAACCTCGCAGCACCGTCCTCGCCAAGCTCCACATCAGCCATCGCAAGAATCCGGGGTAACTCAGGGTCCGCATGCTGAGCCTCTGTCACCTGACGACGGATAACAGGAGTGACAGTCAAACTCGCAAGCACTGCCAACCCTGGCTCCTGGGGAATCTTGAGCCTGAAGGACACCTCGGGCACCTGTTCCCAGAGCCTCCACTTCCTCAACATCAAGATACTGACCGCCACCTTCCGACTCAAGGCATCGGCAACGACATTCATCCTGCCCGGCTGATAAGACAGGGTGAAGTCATAGTCCTTCATGAACTCCATCCAACGCCTTTGTCTGAGGTTCAGATCTCTCTGCGAGAACACATACCTCAAACTCTGATGGTCAGTGAACACCTCAAACTTCTCGCCATACAGATAATGCCTCCAGATCTTCAGCGCGAAGATCACTGCCGCCAACTCAAGATCATGGGTAGGGTAGTTCTCCTCATGGGGCTTTAGCTGCCGAGATGCATAAGCCACCACTCTACCATGCTGCATCAGAACAGCACCCAATCCGACGCCGGAAGCATCTGTACACACCACAAAACCTCCCGATCCAGAAGGCAAAACCAACACCGGAGCCGAGGTGAGCAATCTCTTCAGTTCCCTGAAACACTGCTCACACTCCTCGGACCAAACGAAAGGCACATCCTTCCGTGTGAGCCTAGTCATCGGGGTCGCAATGCGGGAAAAATCCTGGATAAAACGACGATAATAACCCGCAAGCCCCAAGAAACTCCGGATCTCCGTCACCGACCTCGGCCTCGGCCATTGCATCACAGCCTCGACCTTGGCGGGATCCACGG
This sequence comes from Amorphophallus konjac, assembly GCA_022559845.1. Lineage (NCBI taxonomy): Eukaryota > Viridiplantae > Streptophyta > Magnoliopsida > Alismatales > Araceae > Amorphophallus > Amorphophallus konjac. The sequence goes on along the minus strand of CM040122.1, from coordinate 413,949,222 downwards.
AAATGCCATCACCAGAAATCACGTGCCCCAGAAAGTGCACCTCGCTGAGCCAAAACTCGCACTTGCTGAGCTTCGCAAACAACTGGTGATCTCGCAACGTCTGCAGCACCACACCCAAATGGTACGCATGCTCCTCAGCAGACCGCGAATAAACAAGGATGTCATCCACGAAAATGACCACGAACTGGTCCAAATACGGATGAAACACCCTCTGCATCAAGTCCATGAAGGCTGCTGGGGCATTAGTGAGCCCAAACGGCATCACCAGAAACTCATAATGCCCGTACCTCGTACTGAACGCAGTCTTCTCCACATCGGACTCGCGAATCCTCAGCTGATAGTAACCGGACCGCAGATCAATCCGCGAGAACACTCGCGCAGACTGCAGCTGGTCGAACAAATCATCAATCCGCGGCAACGGATACTTGTTCTTAATGGTCACTTCATTCAGCTGCCGATAGTCAATGCACAACCGCAGACTACCGTCCTTCTTTTTCACAAACAACACGGGCACACCCCAAGGGGAAAAGCTCGGACGAATGTACCCCTTGGCCAACAGTTCCTGCAATTGCGCCCTCAACTCCCTCAACTCAGCGGGGGCCATACGGTAGGGAGCCTTCGCCAAAGGTCCCGTACCAGGCACAACCTCGATCACGAAATCGATCTCCCGCTGGGGAGGTAATCCAGGCAACTCCTCAGGAAAAACATCGGGGAACTCGCACACCACCGCAATGTCCTCGACATCCGGCTCCATCCGGTCAGACACAACCACTGACGCGAGAAAACCCTGACAACCTGAATCAAGCAATCGACAGGCTCGAATAGCAGAGATAAGAAATCGAGAAGAGGCGGAACGGATACCTTGGAAATAGAAGGTCCTCTTGCTCGGATGCTGGAAGTAGACCCTCTTCATTCCACAATCCACCACCGCTCTATGAGTCTCGAGCCAATCCATGCCTAGAATCACGTCGTAATCCCGAAGCTGCAACGCATACAACCTGCCTGGCATACTCCGCCCATCGATCCACACCGGAACCTGGTCGAAGCAATACGGAGTGACCATAAAGTCACCCGAAGGCAACTCCACTGCCAAATCACCGGACAACTGGGTTACCGGCTCCTCGACACTCGACGCGAAATCCTCCGAAATGAACGAATGAGACGCGCCAGAATCAAATAAAACCCGAGCCGCACAACCCAAAATCTGAACGGTACCTTCCACGAGCTGCGACGCCATTGCCTCTGCCCTGGTCAAGTGCGTGATCTGGCCACGAGCTCTCTGCCTGCCTCCCACACTAGCTGACCTGGGTAGCGGCGGATACTGTCCCTGCTGCTGCTGCTGCTGGGGAACCTGCTGCTGCGGCGGCCTCTGAGGACAGTCACGCGCCATGTGCCCTGGCTGGTCACACCGAAAACAGATGATCGGCGCCGTGCACTGCCTGCCTGGGTGGGTCCCACTACACCGTGGACAAGGTCCTCGCGATCCACCCACCGATCCCTGACGCTGTAAAGGAAACGGCTGCTGTACACTGCCCGATGAAGCCTGCCCCTGATCCTTGGACTTCTTCTTGCCGAACCCTCTCTTGAAGAACTTCTTGACCTTCGTGCCAAAGGACGCAGATCCTGTCACCGAAGCTGCCGATGCCGGTACTCCTGAACCACTCATCGCATGCTGGAAGGAACCCTGCTGCTGGGTAGCCGATTGCTGGCTGCGACCTGACACAGACTGCCCCTGGCTGATCGGTCCTCGAGTCCTCTGCATATCCATCTCCAAGGAAATCGCAACACGAGACGCCGTCTCGAGATCAGTGGCCCCATTCGCGATCAGATGGTGCCTCAGCTCCAGCCTCAAGCCCTGCACAAACTGCGTCGTCCTCACCCTCTCATGCTCCATGATATGAGGTGCGTACCGACCCAGCTCGACAAATCGGGCCCTGTACTGCAACACGGACATGTCACCCTGCACCAGCTCCAGAAACTCCCGCATCCGCTGCGTAGCAACAACGTCTGGACAGTACGTACGCTCGAAAGCACTGACAAAGTCATCCCACTCGATCTGCTCAAGCGGACGAAGCTGAAAGGACGTCTTCCATTCGGAAGACCACCACCTCCGAGCCGTACCCTGCAACTGGTTGTAGGCCAACACCACTCTATCCTCGGCAGCACTCTTCGCAGAACTGAACACCCGCTCCATCTCATCAAGCCAATCACGAGCCGCATCAGGGTCTGCCTGGCCGCTAAAGTAAGGTGGATGGAACTGCATGAAGTCCCTCACTGCTCGGCCTGGCCCACCCCTGACTGACGAGCCATCACCGGCCTCTCCGCCGAACTGCTGAGCCATGAGATGGTACATGCCACGGAGAAAACCCTCGGCCCCCGGAACTCTCGCAGCATCCTCGGCCTCGGTAGCCCCCAGTGGCGCTCTACTATGCTCCTCCTGGTCCCTCTGCTGGACCTCCTGCTGGATCTCCTGACCTCCATCCGACTGCCCCTGCTGAGAGCGAGAACTCCTCCTCGGCGCCATCCTCGCTCCTGAAGCACAAGACAGAAAACACAGAAACGGAAGGTCAGAATAAAACACGCGGTGCCCCATGCCAGCGTCACCTGTACATCATCGTCATGGATTTGTGGACCACTACAATTACCTATGATTCCCATGTAGTTCCACAACCGCTGCTCTGATACCAGCTGTAACGACCCGAGAATCCGATTACCGGGAAGGCCCGATAACCCGAGACTCGCACCGCCACCCACGAGCCCGAAGACTCGGAAGGGTTAAAAGGATGGTGTGGAAACTACACAAGTATCACAAATAATTGCAGAAAATAAGATAACATTTTACACGGTCCACAATAAAGAGCAACAATAACAACAGTCCACAACTAGTACAGTGACAAGAAAGAAAAGTACAGCTACACGGGGCATTCCCCGGCTCTGACCTCTGGCACTACCTCTGGGCACCCGCACCACGCTGCGCACCTGACGCGCTCCCCGAAGGTGGCGCCTCACCTGAAACACGGTGAAAACACGCAGGGAATGAGTCTCGGAACAAGACTCAGTAGGGATCACTCGAACCCTACCTCGTAAAACGAGAAACCACTACTCTAGCGGTAAGAAGGTACCTCGGAAAGGAAAGCCCTGTACTCTACAGAACTAGACCCTAACGGCACGTAAACCGACACACGTGCCACGGTACGAGAAGACCGAAACTCAACGGTCGAACCGTCAAAACCCGAAGGTCGAAAACACCCGACTGACAGCCTGACACTCCGTACTCGACAGGAGTACCACCCACTAGAAGCACAGCCGGTAGCGTCCCCTGACGTCTTACACCGCACCGCAGGTGAACCGCCTGACATGGTAGGTCCTACCCGAGGCGCAAACACCGTACAAGTAACCACAAACAAGTGACTAGCTGGGGTCACGCCCGTCGACGTGGGTCCAACCGCCCCCAACCACGTGTGCACACACAGACCGCGCGTCCCTGGTCTGGCCCTCTGACCGGTTTTCCCCTCAGCCGGACTCTGGCTGCAAGACGTGGGGCCCAACGGTAACCGGTCCACAAACCGTCTCTAAAGGTCAGCCCGTACACCACTCCCTGGTGCGACTAGCACACGCGTACTAGTAGGCTACGACTAGTGGAGGGTCACTGAAGGAGTAGACTCTCAAGTCTCAGAAAACAACGATGCAACTGCAGGTACGAGGGACGCTCCTTGTACCAACACCGACGCACGGTAACAAGCCGACAACAACATCTCCCGGTACGCTCTGTACGACGAGAGACAAGCCGACACAACCCGTACCCTTGAACGGTCCACACTGGGCCGCCCATGGAAGTACGGTCACACAGGGACCGCACAAGGATTCGAACGGTCAGATCAGGACCGTTCCACCCAGGGTCCAAACGACAGATAAACGGCCAACACAGGACCGTGCAACCAGATGTGTGGTCAACTCTTGACCGCACGTGGGTGAGGAACGGTCACCTCCTGGCCGCTCGTCTCCCAACGGTAAAAAGCCTGGACGGTTAGTCCTTAGCCGCACTTGGGGAAGAGCGGCTACGGCTTAGCCGTTCAGGTGTTGTGCGGTCAGGGCAAGACCGCACATCCAACCATAGCGCTAGGGGATGTACGGCCAGCACCTGGCCGTGCAAGGGGTTATGCGGTCAGCTCCTGGCCGCACATCCCAGAGCACTGCACAACGGTCACAACCAACGGTCAAAACCCTTAGGGTTGGGCGGTAGATGTGGGGCCGCACATTAGGATATGCGGTCCCACGATAGACCGCCCAAGCCCACTGCGCGCCAAGCCTCACCCAAAGCGCGCCGAGCCGATGAACGGTCCGAACGGAACCGCATAGGGGTTGTGCGGCCACTGGTTCGACCGCACATCGCTCACCGGCGAGAAAATGGCGAACCTCACCGGAATCGCCCAATCGGCCTCAAAACAAACCCCACGGAGGGGGAAATGGCGAGAGAAGAACCCCCAAGCCCCCTAGCATGCTCCTACGCCCTTAAACCGCGAAATCGGGGCTCAAAACGATGGATCGGACGAACTCACCCCGCGGCATGATCAACCCTTCCCGGCTCAAAATAAACCCCTCTCGACCTCGTCTCGAGCTGAAACTCACGGGGAAGGAAGACATGAGGCTAAGGAACGTCACCCTACCTCCGGTCCGCGACGAAACGCTCCGATCCGAGCTCGAAGTCGCGAAGAACGCCGTTAGAATCTCGCCTCCCCACGCTTCCCACGCTCGCCGTATGCCCGCACGATCGCCACCACGTCACCCACGTCCTCGCGCCGTCGCACCGCCGCCGTCTGCAGCCGGAACGGGGGTCGGCACGGTCGAACGGGAGAGAAGGAGGGAGAGAGCCGGCCACGGTCGCGTGAGGGAGAGAGAGGAAGGAAGAAGAAGAAAAGAGAAAAGAAGAAAAAGAAAAGAAAAGAAAATGGGAATATATAGAAAATCCGATTTTTCGGGAAAATACCGAAAATTAGAAAAATACATTTCCGGAATCCTCGGAACGCACCGATCGCAACGGTACCACTCGTGCCTCGGGGAACTGCCCGGTTCGCCCGCAGCGAGCGTCCGAAGAAAAAGCCGAAACACACACCGGAAATCGGAAAACACGCGCGGAAAAAGCCGCGGAACGCCTCCGGGCCTCCGAAACGACTCCGGATCGCGCCGATCCGAACACGAAAGATGTCCGAAACGAAATTTCAGACACAACGGAGCCGGACGCTCCGAAAACCAGATCCGGGACCCACGAAGAAGGATCCGAAAGGTCCGGGATATTACACCTTCTCTCTCCCATTATGTTTACAATTAAGGAGAGGTTACAAGATTTGAAATCTTGGGAGGTTACATGCATAAGGTCTATAAAAGGAAATGGTCTCCTTAATGCCAGGGTTTACCATATTTTTCTTCTCTACCATTTTGGCCTTGGTCCCTTTGTCTTTGCAGATCCGAAGAAGGGCCTCATCTCTCATTCTCCATCCTGGTGTGCTTGTCCTACAGTCTGAGGAGAGAAAATATCGATGCCAACCTCACATCTTGCATCGTGAGGACGATCTCCAGTTCGCTTCTTCCTCTCAATCGGGCCATAGACATCTCACGATGTCACTATGTGAGTATTCTTCCACTCATTATTGTAAGTTAATCTGTGTGCGATCTACATTCCAAGCTTGATTTATTCCACTGTGCATCTAGATTTACATCTTAAATCTAGCATGAGATGGCAAGAGGAGATGTTGTGAAAGCAGTTCAATGCTACATGGAAGAAACTAGCAAATCTGAAGGTCTACATAAAGAAGATCATAGGAGACCTATGAATGAAGACGAATATCTAGAATGCCACAATGCTCGACTCTCATATGACACCATCCGCATGGTTTTGAACATGGCCAGGACTATACAATGCATCTATGCGACGATGGCATCAATACTTTAGTTGGAATGACCAGGGATATATAGAGTAAGCTCCATGTTCTCCAAGGATGTCCAATGATTTCAAAAGTTATTTTTACATGATATGGAATGATATATCAATTTGTACTACTTGTGGTGTTTTAAGTTGCCTCAATGGACCTATTGATGAGAGAGAGCTGGGATATCCTTATGATTATTGACTAGTTCATATATACAATTTTTCAAATATTATTGTATCAAGATATCCATTGGTGTAAGCTATTTGATTGTCTTATTTGATGAGAGTATTGATGGTTTAAATGCTAAGTTAAAACGTTAGAATCATATCTTGGAGTCTAAATATTTTAGAATTAGTAGCAGTAATTTAGAGTTTATGCACTGTAACTTTACTAATGGGAGAGTGGTACAAGAAGACATGGCTCTAATTGATGGACAAACCATTCCTAAAAATAGTAGCTTTCGATACCTAGGGTCTATCATATAAGAGAACGATGAGATTTATGATGATGTTGCACACAAGATTAAATCAAGCTGTTTAAAATAGAGAAGCCCATAAGGAGTTCTCTGTGATCGTCGTATACCTGTGAAATTTAAAAGAAATTTTTATAGAACGATTGTGGGATTTACTTTGTTAATTATATGGTACTCAATGTTGGGCAATAAAAAAGAAACATATTCATAAAGCTTTGCGTTGTTACTGTTGGACAATGCCACTAATCATGTAATATTCCGTCTTCCTCTAACTGTTTCAGATTTGTTCTAATTTTGGCCACGGGGGGTATGAATCCGTGGACCCAATCAATGTCGAATGTCCCTATTAGTTTAGTGTCCCAGTAACCTTCCAACCCGAGTGAAAGCAATTGATTGGATTGATAATTTGGTTGACCCACCACCTGCCCGGTCTAAGCTAACTGATTGATTTTCTTTATTTATTTGACGCATAGTTTAAAGCATCCGAATGTGTGTAGCAGAGATGAGGATACTGAGATGGATGTGTGGTAAAATTAAAAAAGATAAGATTAAGAATGAATGCATCTGTGCAGAATTGAGTATAGCTTCACTTGATGGGTAAAATGCTGAAAAATAGACTCAAGTGGTTTGGGTATGTGTACCGTCGTCTTAACTTAGTGGCAGTTAAAAGATGTGATCAAATCTTAGTGGATGCTAATAAAAGAGTTCTAGAAAATCTTAAAATGAGATGATGTAATATTATTAGAAGGGATATTAGTTTCTTGAATTTAAATATGAATATAATGTTTGATAGAAATCTTTATAAGAACAAAATTCATGTAGTTATCCAAATAATGGGATATGGCTCTAATGACGATGATGATGTCGTATATATCAATAATAATTTTCATATTGTCTTGGACAATGTCTGTCTGATTACACTATCATTCCATTATTGTTATGTTACAAGAGTTTTATATGAAATTCAATTTAATATATGTTTAAAGTTCTATTTAAAATGACATGATTCAAGGTTTGAGAGTCTAAAGACCCCGTCTGGTCATTTTTCGCCATTCATATTTCAGTTTTTCACTCATTGTTTCTATCTTCCGTATTATTTTTATGTTAAATGTCAATACTGATATTTGTATTAGTATCAAAATTAGTACTCCAATCAAACAAAACATTTAACTAAACTCCCCTCCAAAAGTCCCACTACCATGATGGTAGAGCCCTCCGTCACACTCATTCCACTCTCGATTATTTATTTTAAGTATACACACATTAAATATCTTGGCCAATATAATTACTAAATCAAATATGTCATCCAAGATTTTAATCATTAAAATTATGGTTTGACTTTTATTTCTAGTGATTAACGAAAATATGACCAACAGAATTAATTAAAAAATGTCACTATTGTTTGTATCCCTGCAGCATGGATCAAACGTTCAAGCCATCATCGTAAACAAAGCAAAGAATTTTTTTTACATCAAAGATCAAACTCAATATAATCAAACTGGAGGGGCATGATTGCGTTGGTGAAGCGTCTTGGACTGTTCGAAGAAGGTAAGCACACCGCGACTAACCGGATTTAATCTCTCATCCCTAAATCCCCGAATGCCATTGCTGCTCTGTTTCCCGTAGCTCCCAATTTTCCTCACAACCAAAACCCTACTTTTTGTTCCTCGCCGAAACCCATGGGCTTGCTGTCGTGGTGGAGGGGGGACGGGGAGTCCCCCGCGGCGAAGCAGGGAAAGTCGGAGGCGCCGGTGGCCCGGAGCGCCGGGGTAGAGGCTTCCGGCGTGAACGGCGCAGAGGAGGTCGTCCGCCGGCCCTCGGAGGTGACGGTTTTCGAATTCGGGTCGGCTGCGGCGTCCGGGGACCGGGTGACCCTGGCTGGGTACTGCCCCGTTTCGGAGGAGCTCGAGCCGTGCCGCTGGGAGATCCTCCCAGCTGCTGGTGCCGACGCCCCCCAGTTCCGGGTAGTCTTCTGAAGGCTACGCCTTCTTCAGTGGAACAAAAAGAGCTAAATTTATCTTCTTCCTGTGAGTACTTGGGCGACTGTGTTGAAGGACTTCTATGAATGAGCATATGTCCTGTTGTTGTTTAGAATTTTGAAATAATGGAATTCTGAAGGTTAATGGTTTTCTTTGATTTGGGTTGTTATGATCTGGTGAATTTTTTATTGTCTTACCTGGTTTACCATTTGGGCGTCAGAATTTCTTGCTACTGAGAATTTCTCTTTAAAGCGACTGGGTTTGGGGAACTTCATTAGTGTTCTAGTAATTATGTGGTGAAGTGCTTCTTTCTTTGTTTGATTTAACTGCTTGAGCTGGAGGAGAGGGTACAACCCCTCACGACCAATTTTGAAGGCGGATTATATGGGAACCTACCTCGATTTGTCTTTTGCCAGGCTTATATCTGAAAAACTTGCCCTTGCAATTGCGACGTTCAGTTGAATACTAAATCCAATCCAGGAATAAATGGGAAGCTTAAAAAAATCAAAGAAGAAAGGATTTGTTGGTTTGCCAAATGGGTTTTGCTAAATATTTAATTCATGTAAATGTAGAACCAGTAGAGATGGTTTTGCTTATTACCAGTCTTTTTAGCTTACGTTTTAACTGGAATTCAATGTTGATTTATTTGTATATGTTTTCTCAAGATTAGCTAGTGAAGGAGTATTTATGAGTTTCTTGGCACACTTCATGTTTGAGTGCCTCTTGCCCTTGTCCCATCCTGATTTTTTCTTCTCAGGTGTTTTACTAAGTTATGGACACAATAAGTATTCTGCTAATAATCTAGGGACATGGGGAGATAGTGTTACATTTGAGTTCATCATATGCTCTGTCCGCTTTTCACTAGCTCTTTTATGGTTAGTAATGGAGTGCTGCGCTTTATTAAAACTGCTACTTCATTTTTTTTCCACTGATAAGTCTTGGTTTAAGCCTTCCCCTTTTTAAGCCTTCCCCTTTTTTTCAAGATGCAGTTGTCCGTTTCTCTTATCACTTCCTATATTTCAATTGTATCTTCTTTGATGCTCAAGGAAACGGTTTGACAAATTAGCAATTCAGAAACATGTGCTTTTCCCTAAGGAGCATGTCTGTGATATTTGCCTTTCTATTCAATTCTTTGTGAAAGCATTTTTCCTAGATGTCCTCCCTGGGAGAACTTGTCATTGGGTGCATTCTTCCTCTTTGTGGGACCGTTGGACAATTTGGATTGCCAACAATGTTTGAAACTCATAGGTAGAGTTAAACATCATTGCATGAAGGGATACCATTATTGTCCTTGGCAGCAATGGAAAGTGAAAACAGGTGGCTTGATTGCATGAACATGTTAGGTTGCTAAAATTTTCATTTTATAGCAATAGACCCAGTTGTTTTCCAGGCCAGTGGAATGTTATGTTCTCTCTTTCCTCAGATTTGTTTGTTGAGTTGCACCCCGCCCACCGTGGTCCTGTCCTGTAAAAAAAATGGACAAGTTAGGAAATTGGGAGATCTTATAATTTTGACACTGTTACTTTTGCAAATGTTGGGTATTGTAGGACAAATTAAGTGGTCAAAGGAAGAAAATGTGGGCTTTTTTTATTCTTAGGGCATAACCTTCTGAAATTTTATCATAAGTCTCGGTCAATTTGTAACAGCTATGAGATTTGACTGATACAATTCTTAAGCATACAAAGAAGAATTCAGTACCATATGCTGAAGAGAATGCCCATTTTGGCAATCGAGTGTAAAGGTTAGCTGGGAGATTATGAGAGGAAAAGGAGTTTAGGCTTGCTTTTCAGTAAAAGCCAGTAAATCATGTATGCATAGACTGAAATAGTTCTCTGACGTATGAATAGCCTGAAGGGTACTTATTATATAGGGGAGAAATTTAGTTGTTGACCTATCAAAGTGAGAAGGGTCAATGATTTGCATTTTAAAATTTAGAATGAAATTTATATAGAATGTCGAATTCAAATGAACTCATGTTCCTAGTTCTGTGCAGAATTTGTGGAGGTTGTGGATCTTATGATCAGGTCTAAGGCTATGCAAATTGTCACAACAGATCTTTATTTATTAGGTATGCTCGGAGATGTATAATGGTGATGCAAGGAATATACAGGTTTCTGTCCAGATGTGGATGTGTGCCTTACGAAAGCCGTCTTGTCTCTGAGAAGTATGGGAATGATTAATTTTTATATATCTGTTCACCAGCATTCTTGTTTGATGTGATCTGATTTACTCCAAATTTTTGAGAAATCTGGATCGGGGGATCAGAGTTGATAAGTGCACTTTCTCTCACATGTATGGTGCTGCAGTGGTATACTGAGAAGTTGAGCTTGTTACGTGTATTTTCTGGGATCCCACATCTCGTTGCGTTGTGAACATGCATGTATTGAACTACATAAGTTCTCTAATTTTGTGCTATCATAGTGCCTCAAGTTCATCCGGAGTATGTTCACACCAGAACGTAGTGAGCAAGAAAAACAAATTGAACTGCAATTTGTTATGCTTCCAGTGGTATAATTTGCCACGTCTTAAGTTGTGTTTCTTCTGGGACAACATTACTGCATTACTTTTTTTCCCTCTAATCTTCAAATATTATCAAAGAACTTTTAGTTCTGGGTATAAACACTCAAACTCGCATAAAAAGAATATACATGCATGTCTCTATTTTTGAGCCATGAGGATATCATTGTCAAGAAAAGGAGAACAAAATTGTATTGAAGATGAGCCACATTGCGCATCTTGGAACGGTACCAAGATTTTATTCACATTTTATCTTTCTTTTTTAAGATCATGTCCCACCAACGTCACATAAGACCTACAAAAGTTGTAGTTAAGCAACCGCTAACCACTTATGGCTGCATTCAAATCCAAGCAGAACTTACACTTTTATTGGGGGTTAAATGGACAAATGGGTCGATTTCGGGTGTATGTTGTTAGCACCCGCTGTTGAACTGTGGAATGGGGCTGTCAACAGGTTGTTTACTTCAAACTCGTAAATATGACAGATGGTAGGTCTGATTTCAGCCCCAGATTTATTAACGTTCCAATAGAGTTTATCTGATAATAAACAAAGTTATTGTTAACAAAGTTATTGTTAGATGGACAGGTAAATATACTCGGACTTTAACGTAAGATCCAAACGGGTCCGAGTCCACGGCGAAGTACGGTGGGTCAACATCCACACCCGCGTACACGTAATCCGAGTCCGACTCGATTCATCAGACTCGGTTCGCATCTCGAGTTCGAGTGGGACCGCACAAACTGGAGCTGGAGAGACGCCCCGACCTCCCAACCGATATAAGAGAGAAGCGCAGAGAGCAGAGCAGAGCAGACATGGATACCCGAGTTGATAAGTACAGAGCAGAGGAGAAGTGCCGGCCATGGCCAGGCATACTTCCGCACCAGGTCATCGCCCTCTGCGGCGACTGGTGGTCCGTCGGCATCAAGATGAAGGGCCGCCCCCCCGGCTCTCAAGCTCCCGTGGCTGATGCTGGGCAGGCGCGACCAGGAGGACGGGCTCATGAGTACGAGTACCCATGCAGCTTGCTCACCCCCTCCGACGGGAGGGTCCACACCGGGGACGGATGCATATGGACCTCCGGGCTCCCTGCGAGTTCCATGACAGTGGGGTGTACTCGTTGGAGGATGGGGTGATTGAGGCCGTCTTTGTCCCCGGACTGCGATGACTAGGAGAAGTTGTGCTATCCACCCAGATGGGTGTCTCCAAATCCATGGTGGGGTTCATTGCAGCATCATGTGATCCGTTGATCTCTACCCTAGCAGACCGCCACCATGAATTAATGTTTTCTGATAGGTTTATATATATGTAGTCGTATGTTCTCTCATCCCGTTAATTGTTCGTTAGTCTGTAGCTGGTGTTAGAGTATGTTAGTCATAAGTTAACCTTGTACTCTCTATATATAAGGAGCATTGCTCCCAGGAATAAAATAATACATTATTTTAGGGTTCTCTTATTCCACATGGTATCAGAGCGGCGGCTTCGAAAAACCTCCGCGGCGGCTTGAGAAGGCCTCCGGCGGACGCGTGGGGCATCCGCGGGCCTCAGACGTGGGCGTCCCCTCCGGCGGCGGCTTGAAGAGGCGCAGACGCGGGCGTCTCCTCCGGCGAACGCGCGGGGCGTCCGCGGGCCTCCGCCTGCGGCGGAAGCAGGGCACCCCACGCGCGGGCGTCCCCTCCGGCGGACGCGCGGGCCGCTGCCGAGCCGCGGACGCAGGCGCAGGCACCTCCACCCGCGAGCGTCCCCTCCAGCACCTCTCTGCCTGATCTTGCGGGGCCTCCAACTCCGCCCCACACAGAGGTCACCGGCCGGCTGGCTCCCTTGCGTGTGGGCTCGCGGGAACTACAGTCAGTATTTTTTTTTCTCTGCCATGATCGTATAGGAAGTGCTCTTTTATTCTCAGATGGCTGGTAGAATCATCTCTATGTGTTGATCTTCCATCGGACACTCGTCCTTGTTCCTAGCCGCTGCGATGACTTCCTCATCCTTGTCTTCCGACATCCGCACGACCAATTCTGCTATTGGGACGACTGTCAAGTTGAACGGTTCCAATTACCTTCTTTGGTCGCGCGCCTTCCGTTTTTTGTGTGGATCACAACGGAAGCTCTTTCACTTAGATTCTCCTCCTGTCGACAAGAAGGATGAAACGAAGTTCGCAGCATGGCAGTCAGATGATTATTTTGTCATGACACTTCTCATCAATAGCATGGAGCCTCAAGTCAGTTCGAATGTGGTCTTTCTTGGTACGGCCAAAGAAATGTGGGATGCTCTGAAAGAGATGTATTCAGATGATAAGAATGTTTCGCGTATTTATTCTTTATATGAAGAAATCTTTTCTCTCAAGCAAGATGGAAAATCTATTCATGAATATTTTGCGGCTCTAAAAGGCAGGTGGGATGAGTTGCAGGTGTACCATCCTCTGACAGCGGATATTACTGTCCTCAAGAAACAGCGGGAGGAGTTCTTGGTTGCTAAATTTCTATCTGGTCTAGATGATTCACTCAGCCATGTTCGTTCTCATCTGCTTTCGGACGACGTGGTTCCTTCTTTGGCAAATGCTATGTCGCGTGTCCTTCGGGTCAGCTCCTCCAACCCTACTGCTGATGCTTCGTCTATTGTTGGTCCGATGGAACATTCAGTGCATGCAGCGGGACGGGGTCGTGGTCGTGGTCGTGGCCGTGGCCGCAACTCCTTCCCTCCGTGTCGTCACTGTGGTCGCCAGAATCATACTCCTGAACGTTGTTGGCAGAAATTTGGCCGTCCAGACAATGCTAAAGCGGCTACTATCACTTCCGCTTCAGACACTCCTGCTGATAACCCATCTGTGGTGCTACCAGAACTCTCATCAGAGGCGACCATCACTTTATCCAAGACTGACTACGAGCGTCTTCTTCAGCAGCAATCGCTTCACGCGGTTTCCTCCACTTCAGGTAGTGCGTCTGCTGTTTCTTATGGTTCATCATGGATCATTGACTCTAGAGCCTCTAGCCATATGTCAGGTAATAGATCACTTTTTTCCTCCTTACGTCTTTCGTCTTCCTTGTCGCCTGTTTCTGTTGCTGACGGCTCACCATCCCCTGTTCATGGGATCGGCACGGTTCGTATATCTCCATCTATCACCCTCTCAAATGTTCTATATGTTCCCCAGTTTCCAGTAAATCTTCTTTCTACAAGTTGTCTTGTTCGTGATTATAACTGTTCAATCACCTTCTTTCTCTCCTATTGTGTTTTTCAGGATCTCCGAACGAAGGCGACGATTGGTGGTGGGTGTGAGACTGGTGGCCTCTACTATCTGACAGATCAGCCGTCTGGCACTCCTTCGGCTCTTGGCGTAGCTTCTCTGTACCAATGGCATTGTCGTCTTGGGCATCCAGCGCCCTCAAAGCTCCGATCTTTTGTTCATGTTCCTTCTAGTCTGTCTCAGTTTCAGTGTGATGCTTGTGAGCTTGGCAAGCACCATAGAGTGTCCTTCCCTTCTCGTTCAAATAAACGGAGCATCTCCCCATTTCATTTGGTCCACAGTGATATTTGGGGTCCTAGTCCAGTTGCTACGTCTCTAGGTTTTCAATATTTTGTTACTTTCATTGATGACCACTCTCGGATGACCTGGGTTTACCTTATGAAGAATCGGTCATAGGTCTTGCATGTCTTTGAACAATTTTATCATGAAATAAAAACGCAATTTGTCATTTCCATCAAGGTTCTTCACTCTGATAATGCCAAAGAATACATGTCTTCTTCATTTAATGAGTTTTGTGTTGCTCATGGTATTCTCCACCAAACTTCTTGTGCCTACACCTCTCAACAGAACGGCGTGGCTGAACGTAAAAATCGTCATCTCCTTGATGTTGCTCGGACACTCATGTTTCACATGAATGTTCCAAAACATTTTTGGGGCGACGCTGTTCTTACTGCATGCTATCTCATTAATCGGGTTCCCTCCTCTCTACTCTCTGGAGGCAGTCCGTTTTCGTGTTTGTATCCCTCCACTGAACCCTTTCCTCTACCTCCTCGGATTTTTGGGTGTCTCTGTTTTGTGCATGCGCTGGGACCCGGTCACGATAAGCTATCTCCTCGAGCCATTCGCTGCGTCTTTCTCGGGTATTCGCGTACTCAAAAAGGCTATCGTTGTTTTGACCCAGTATCACGGCGCTGTTTTGTCACTGCTGATGTCACCTTTTTTGAAACCACATCTTATTTTTCGTCGTCTCCCGCATCCTCAGCACCTCCTTTATTGCCACTTCCTCCTTTGCCTCCTCCACCGGATGACTCAAGACAGAGTGGCGAATTTATACCTGTTACGATGGACCCTACTCCAAAACCATTGCAAGTGTACCAACGGCGGAAAATCCAAGGGGCACCGACTTCCCTGCCACCACCGGCGTCCTCGGTCGAAGATTCGGCTCCTTCTCCTCCTCCTCAGGATACGCCTTTGGATCTTCCCATTGCTCTCAGGAAAGGTAAACGTACTGCCTCGTCACCTTCTATGTTTGATCCTAATTTTCATTGGCCGTCCCTTTCTAAAGAGGCTCGTCGTCCCAGCTCTCATTCAATTGCTCAATTTGTATCTTATACGCATCTCAGCCCGTCTTTTCGGGATTTTGCATTCTCTCTTTCCTCGAATGCCATTCCTTCCTCCTATCAGGACGCACTTGCACACCCCAAGTGGAAAGCTGCTATGGATGAAGAGATGTCTGCCTTATTGTCTCGTGGCACTTGGGAACTTGTTGATCGTCCTCTTGGTGTGGTCCCTGTAGCATGCAAATGGGTTTTTACTCTGAAGTATCTTCCAGATGGAACTGTTGATCAGTACAAGGCTCGTCTTGTGGCAAAAGGTTTCACCCAGATATATGACATTGATTACCTTGAGACTTTCTCTCCAGTGGCACGCATTAGTTCTGTGCACGTTCTTTTCTCTCTGGTCGCCAATCTTGGTTGGCGAATGGTCCAGATGGATGTCAAAAATGCTTTCCTCTATGGTGACCTTCATGAGGAAGTTTATATGGAGCAACCTCCAGGGTATGTTGCTCAGGGGGAGATGAAAGTTTGCAAACTCCGAAAAGCACTTTACGGCCTAAAACAAAGTCCTCGAGCTTGGTTTGACAAATTTAGTCAGATAGCATCAGAGATTGGTCTTGTACGCAGTCAGGTTGACCATTCTGTATTCATCAAGAAAAGCTCTGCAGGTATTGTGATCCTTACTATCTATGTTGATGATATGATTCTTACAGGTAGTGATGAAAAAGACATTACTGCTGTCAAAGAGCACCTACAGAAACAAGTTGTCACAAAAGATTTGGGACGGCCACGACACTTTCTTGGTATTGAAGTTGCATATAGCAAAGATGGAATCTCTCTTTCTCAAAGGAAATATGCACTAGATTTGCTCCAAGAAACGGGTCTGATTGATTGCAAGCCAGTTGACACACCTATGATCACTCGGCCTGATTTTTGGGATCCGACCGGAGAGGACTTTCCTGATGTTGGTCGCTATCGGCGACTAGTTGGCAGACTCATATATTTGACTAATACTAGACAAGACATCACTTTTGCAGTTAGTCTGGTGAGTCAATTCATGCAAAACCCAAAACAGTGCCACTGGGAGGCCATTTTGAGGATTCTGAAGTATGTAAAAGGGGCACCTGGAAAGGGTTTATTATACAGACGTCATGGTCATGTGCGTGTGGCGGCGTTTTCTGATGCAGACTATGCTGGATCCATTTCTGACAGGAGATCTACAACGGGATATTGCTCTTATGTTGGTGACAACCTTGTCTCGTGGCGAAGTAAAAAGCAAAGTGTGGTAGCCCGTTCAAGTGTTGAAGCTGAGTATCGAGCCATGGCACACACTGCCTGTGAAATGCTTTGGCTCCAATCTCTTCTTCGAGATCTTGGTTTCCCCTCAAATGAAACTATGATGATGCATTGTGACAATCAAGCTGCAATCTATATTGCTAGTAATCCTGTCTTCCATGAACGAACCAAACATATTGAGATGGACTGTCATTTTGTTCGAGAAGCTGTGATGTCCAAGAAGATAGCCACACCTTTTACCTCATCAGCGGATCAACTGGCTGATTTGTTCACTAAGTCTATGGGTTCCCCAAGGTTTACTACTTTATGTAACAAGCTGGATCTCCTAGACATATATGCTCCAACTTGAGGGAGAGTGTTAGAGTATGTTAGTCATAAGTTAACCTTGTACTCTCTATATATAAGGAGCATTGCTCCCAGGAATAAAATAAGACATTATTTTAGGGTTCTCTTATTCCACAGCTGGTTAGGTACCATAGTTTGTAAAAAGACCTCAAACTTGCCAAAGTTGGGATTTGTGTTACGTTGTTGCCAAGAACTGTCGGTGTGAAATTTCATTGTTAATTTTAGAGATTTCTTGTCAGTATAATAATATTATTCAAATTTTTGGTTCCAATATTTGTAAATGTGAATGCTCTATATACGTTGCTCTTGTTACGCCTTCTCTTTAATCTGACGTTGCAATTATGGAAAGCATGTAATTGACACTCACACTCCATTATGATTCCTCTCCCCTTTCGAAAACTTCTCCAAAGAAGAGAAGAGAGAGAGAGAGAGAGAGAGAGAGAGAGAGAGAGAGAGAAAAGAAGAAGAAGAAGAAGAAGAAGAAGAAGAAGAAGAAGAAGAAGAAGAACGGAGGCGCAAAAGGTCATCCCTCACCGATCTGCACCCCGAACAACCGAATGCTTCTCTTGTCCTGCAACCCTGCAGGAGCCATGGACTCCATCACAACCTCTCCTTCCTCCGCCTCCCCGCTCGTCCTCCCCCAAGAAGAACTGTTCGACCCAATCTCGAACATCCCCCTCACTCCACCAGCAAGCCTCATCCCCCCCTCCTCATCACCATGAACACTCCCACGAACACATCCGAAGAAGTCAGCCTCGACGTCGCCGGCGCCGCCGCGGCCAACGTTGATCAGGTAGAAGGTTTTTCTCATCCCCGACATGTCGTCGCAACGGTAGAAGCTGACGGTGTCCTTCGCGCGGAGGTCCTTTGTCTTCACAAACCTGCTCCACCCCTTGGTGAACACGAAGCTCTGGCTGCTCTTCCAGTAGCAGTACCTGAACTCCCACGACCGGTCATGCAGGTCCCTGAACTCCAGCATGATGCCCTCCGTCGCTCCCTCCTGGCCGTCCCGGTAGCCGCTGCGGCCGCCTCGCTCCCTCTCCGACGCGGGTATGTGGGGGAAGTGCTTCACCGCGTACTTCTTTGGGATGACCAGCCGGTTGAGCTTCCCCACGTCGCTTGGCGTCAGCTCCTTCCGGAAGAGCTCGTGGAGGACGACGCCACCGTTGTCGGCGAGTTGGTGGCCCGCTGGCCCCGCGGTAGCCTCCTCCGACCGTGTCCCCCCAGTTGTCCTCAGGAACTCGGCGAGCTTGGAATCGTAGGACCCGTCCCGTATCATGCCAAGCACGGCGTCCGTGGTGTAAAGCTCCTGGAATACGGGCTCGTAGGCAGCGAGGCAGGGGAAGTTGCGGTTGGGGTCGGAGCTGCGAAGCTTGGTGGCGGCCCGGTCGTAGGCGACGGCGGCGGACCACTCCGACTTGAACGTGCCCAGCCAGATGCGCTGGTGGTTGGCGTAGATCTGCGCGCCCCATTTGCCATTCTGCTGCAGCACCACGCCTTTGAACCGGGTGGGAGGCGGTGACTCTGGCCTGCAGCCCCTGGGAAGAGGGTAGAGGAAGGTGGGGTTGCCAGAGAAGGAGCTCTCTCGGATTCCGACCATCAGATTGGTCACCATGGCTCTGGACTCATCCTCCATATGATTCCTGTCATGGCCGAAAAGGCGAACTTTTTTTATTCAGGGCTTGCTTATTTCGTAAAACTTTACATTTAATTTCACTCTATAGTATTTTTGGGTTATTTATTTGAGTTTCCAACGGCATAAATAGGATTACATTGGCTGATATGACACTAATTTTTTATTGTAATTTACAGTTCATAATATCCCCTGGAAACAAAAACTAGAGAAAAAATGGGTTGAAATTACAATAAATTAACAAAATATGCTGTTTGATTTTAGAGTACTCAAACAAAATACTCCATGCTTTAAAATCAGAAAATACACTGAATTTAAAAATTACATCAAAATAAACAACACCTTAGATATTTTTAACCAGAATACAAAGCTCATTGGAACCATACATTAACACAAATTCCGTTGAGATGATGACTTTCATGCCCAATAACATAAGATCAATACTCGGGAAACAGTGTATAAGAATGTTAAGTTTTATAGTACTCAATATTAATATACGTCCACATCAAAGATAATTTGCACCCAAAGATATGTTGAAGATCTCTTTAATTAGCAAAATATAGTCCAATTTTACTTTGTATATATCAACCACGTCAGATTAATTTTTACACTAATATTTATCATCTTAAAATTACTCATTCTCATGGATCAAGGTACGTTTGTAGCCCAAAAGTATATTAAAATTTTCTTGGTGATGTTAAGCTGACCAGAACGTACTCCGAGGCCCAGTCTGTGCCAATAGGAAACCCGTTTTCAAGGGTCTCATGGGATCCAAGAATAAACACCAATGTTATTATCATACTTAACAAAGAGAAAGGATTTTAAAGAAATAAATATCCCTTTCAGATCACTGAAACATTATGATAATGGACTAAAGGAGAATCTTGTAAATGATTGAGAAAATCTCTATTAAACATAACTCTTTCCTATTAGTAAAATGGGCGGACAAGGAACTTGATCAATATTCTCATTGATGGTGACATATGTATGGAGTGGGGTTTCTCCCAATAATCGGCATGGAGAGAAAAGACGTAAAAAATATTTATCCCTACGTCACTTCCGATTTTCTTATGTGGTTTCCTCTTCGCTTAATATCATGTTTCAAGGGCAGACAGCGAGAGAAAACCGACCCACCAATCACCGTGAAGAGCGTCCATAGATTAATATTATTTATCTTTGTGGGTTCAAATGGAACTTGACTTGGTGCAAGTCAAATGTGTGGTGTGTCGTTCACAGGCGCAAGCCTGTGTGCATGCGTGAGAGCGTGCATGGGCATATGTGGGCGTGCGATAGACAGAGATTCTCTCTCTCTCTCTCTCTCTCTCTCTCACACACACACACACACACACACACACACACACACACGCAGGCACAGAGAAACATGGGACGAAGAACTATGCAGGACCAGGTAACCAATCGATTTGAGACTATACATGACAAATATGACATAGCACATTAATATTGCAAACATTAGATGGACGTGGAAGTCAGAAGACTTCGATCGTCATACGATATCACAACAGCATCTCAGGTAAATGCCACCGGAAAGAAAGTATATATGCTCAGATGCCAATAGACAAAAAGATCCTAACTTCCGAACCCAGTAAGAAAGGAGGCAGGGACACAGGCGGGGGGGGAGATACGAAAAGCTTACAATGATATCCTGAAGAACAGGGTTGGTGGCGACGGCGGTCCACAACACAAAAGGCTGCTCTGCGCGCCGCGCCCACAGCCGGAAACGACGGAACCCTGCCGGCGTTAGGCAGAAAGAGAGGAGGAGGAGAGCAGGGCTCGAATGAGCCGCACAGGTGCCGGGGTTAAAGGATGAGCGCGACGAGAAGGGAATATAAGAGCAGGGAAAATAGATAGCTAGAGGTCCAGGACGAGGGTGAAGAGAAGGAAATCTAAGAGCAGTGAAAATAGATAGAACGAAACCTTCTTTGTTTAGGCGAGGGTGAGCAGGAAGGCAGTATCCAGGCAGGGGCAGTACCTGCCTTCTATCTTTAGAGAGAGAGAGAGAGAGCAGAGACTGGGTGCGTATGAAGGGTGGAGATGAGGTAACACTGCACTGGGGGGTGCTGGCAGGGGCCTAAATATGGGAAATTGAGGTTCCCCAGAGGGTGTAGAACTGCAAATATCTGCTGGGAAAATTTTGTTTCCTGTTGTCGTTTCATGTCCATGCATGACCACGATCTCCGAAATTGCCGTTCAGAGATGGGCTAGCGGGGATGATCCCCCCCCCCCCTCGATCATCCCTGGCTGCGGGTCTTTCTTTTATTTGAAAGTAAGCTGTTGCTGATCATAAACTGGCCTCTGTTGGGTTCTAACTTCTAACGTGGGGCGTACTCTGGGGGATGTTCCAATTGGCGACGGGTTGGAGTTTCCCCCTGCTGCCCTATTAGTTTCCCCCGTAACACCTCCTTGGGAGGGAAATAGAGATTTCCTGAGCTGTGGCATATCGCATTTTGGTCAACGAAGAAATATGTATAGTCTTTACGTGCGTATGAAAAGAAATGGTTAGTAATGAAATAACCTTTGCATGAGTGACTCTGTTAAAATTTTGTTTACATGTAAATATCTCTTAAAATTATAATTGCATCGGTGTACCTCCCTGAGAGGAGAGAGAATGTCACACTGCCCTTATTGGCATTGGGCAAAGAGCACATGCATAAACTATGTTTTTACGAGGGCCCCGAGTGGGTTGAGTGGTAAATTAAGGATCATATCTCCTGGTAAGTAGGTAAGGAGATCCAGAGTTAGACTCCTGGCCGAGGGATCAGACAGTTTCTAATGAATGTGGATGGAAAAGGATAGTCATTGATCGATCGTTTGATCCTGTTTTGCGTAACATCTGCAGAGGGTAGATTAAAATTAGAGAGCAGCATATCGTCTCTCCATCGTATGGGAGTGGGATGGCATGAGCACGTACGCCAACTTGCGCAAGATCTAACCTAGAAAGTGCAGCATTTTTAAACTCCATCTTGGGGAACAACATAACCCATCTATAGCTTTTGGTAAATATATAGTTGATGATGGTTTTGTGGTTCATATGCAACTTGGATGATTATTTAAATCAGTACCCTGCTGGATTTGGCTTCTTCCATGAACAATATGGTCTGCACTGCGGAAGCTAAAGATATCTCCTAGTGATAACTGAGTCCACGGTGGTGAATAATTCGTACCAGAGTTATTCGTCATGAATTGGATGGGACTAGTTGTGCCCCAATCATCTATATATCTGTTGTCTATGGCTTTGAACTGGAAGACTTATCAAGAAGATCAGGTATCTCTTCAATTTGAGTAGTCATTCACCAGAGATCGAGCATATATATATATATATAAAGCATGTTCCATAGAGGCAAAATCACAGAAAGTGAGAGACCAGCAATACACAAAGGAGATGGCCGTTTTCCCCTTCTAGCTAGCTAGCCTAGCTTGGACAGGACATCATCCAGGGCGGACTTGGTCTCCGCATAGTACTTCTCCGCCTGCGGGGTGCTCTTGATCTTGGCAGCATGATCCAGCTGATCACAAAAAAGAAGAAAAACCAACAGCGACAAAGACATGTTAGAACAACAACTATGAAGTGAAACCATATGCTCTTTATCGAGACTACGTATTTGAGAAGAATTTAGGGTTGCACCCACATCGCCGATCTTGGCGAAGAGAGTGCCGGTGAGCTGCTTGAGGGCTTTCTTCTCTTCCTTAGGTTTGGCGGCTATGACGGTGTTGAGGTCGTAGCGGAGGTACTCGGCCTTGAGGCGGAGGTCATTCTGGACGTAGGGCCATGCCTTCTTGTCGATCAAGGACTTCACCCCAAGGATGTCCTTGGCGGACTCCTTGGCCCTCTGGGCAGCTTCTGTGGGAGGCAGCGGCTGGATGAAGAAGCGGTCCTTGAGGGGCAGATCCAGGTCCCTTGCCTGGTCGGAGTTGAGAGTTCCAGCTGATGCAAGAGGAAAACATCACACACGAGAAGAGATGGAGGTGCCTGATACGTGTTTGCCTGGTTGTTTCAGTTGAAATGTGTAGGTAGAAGCTGTGTTCTACTAGTTGGTTTATGCCTTGCGGTGTTCTCTGCTAAGTGAAATAGTATTGTACTGTAAAATTGACGTTTGATTTGTCATGAATTCGCAGTTTCATGACAAATTGTCAAATGTTTAGTTTAAAGAACAGATAGAAAGAGAGAAGAGAGAGAGAGATGGACTTTTTAGATTCCGCTGCAGCGTATAGAAAAATTGTTAAATTTCCTGTGAGCAGGGAGTACGTAGAGAGAGGGTTGGTGGTGGTCATGGGAACTTACGGAGTCCGCCGGAAGGCGGGGGAGGTGGGCCCACCTTGATGGATTTCGCCACCGCGAGAACGGCCTTAGTGAAGGAGCCACCGGCCAGTCCCGCCGCCAGGATCCCCAGCACGGCTCTGCGGCCGCTCTGCGCCGCGCCGGCCGTCTCGGCCTCCGGCGCCGAGGCCCTGATCCCGGGGACGACCTGTCTCGCCGGGGCGCCGCGACCGCCGTTGAGCCGGGTGGAGCCGCCGAGCTGGAGGCTGCCCTCGAGCACCGCCTGGGAGGAGCCGCGTAAGCCAGCCATGGAAGCCATAGCCTGTGCCATCTCGCTTCTTCGCCTCCCTCTCCGAGCCGCCTGCTTCTCTCCGAGCTGCCTCTCTCTCTCTCTCTCTTCCGACGGGCCTTTCTGCAGAAGAAAAAAACGCTCGGGGATTTATCCGGAAATTTATGTTTCGGGAGGGCGAACCGTGAGGCAGCGGGGAGCGGCCCCACTTATCCGCCCGATCCCCCTCTGGATAAGTCGAGAGCCACCGTGCGTCCCCCACGTGTCCCATCGCGTGGTATGCGTTGCGTTAGCAAGATTGGGTTCTGTGTATTCCAATAGAAAAGTGACGCGTGGAATGTCTGATGGAAGTTTCTTTGCCCGATGGCTTGGTGGGTTTTGTGGAAGTCCCTCGTCAGAGATGGCGAAGGCTTGTAGCCTTGCGAGGCGATCCTGTTCTGGCAAAAGAAAATTAGGATGGAACTTAATAGGGTGTTTGGTTATTTTTTTTTATCTCTTTTTTTTTCAAATTTAAAAAAGAGAGTAAGAGATCTTTTAATCGTGTTTGGTGTTCCTCTCTTAAATTTTAGGGAGAGAATCTCGCCTATGTAAATCTTCCTATAAAAAAATAAGTCTATACCAATATTTTTTTTAAAACACCAACCACTTCTCGTCGACCCCCCCTCTCCCACGTCGACCCCCCCTCCCCGGCGGCCCCTGCGGCCCCCCTTCCCCGCGGCCGACGACCCCCTCCCCTCCCCTGTGGCCCACCTCCCCCTTCCCCAGCGCAGCCCCCCTCCCCCCTGCGGCCCTCCCCGCAGCTGCCGGCCGCCCCCCCTCCCCCCTGCGGCCCCTCCCCTCCCCAGCGGCCCCCCTCCCCGCGGCCGGCGACCCCTCCCCTCCCCTCCCCCGCCCCCTGCGCAGAGCCGCCCCCCTCCTCCCTGCGGCCCCTCCTGTAATGCCCCGGATTTTTCGGATCCTTTTTCGTGGGTCCCGGATCTGGTTTCTCAGAGTGTCTGACTCCGTTGTGTCCAAAATTTCGTTCCGGACATCTTTCGTGTTCGGATCGGCGCGATCCGGAGTCGTTTCGGAGGCCCGGAGGCGTTCCGTGGCTTTTTCCGCGTGTGTTTTCCGATTCCCGGTGTGAGTTTCGGCTTTCCCTTCGGAACCTCGTTGCGGGTGAACCGGGCCGTTCACTTGGGCGCGAGTGGTACCGTTGCGATCGGTGCGCTCCGAGGATCGCGAGGGTGTGATTTTCTATTTTTTTGGATTTTTCCGAATTTCCGGATTTTCCTATATATAACTCTTCCCTCTCTCTCCCCTCTCATTTCTCTCTTCTCTCCCTCTCTCTTCTCACGCTCTCTACTCTCTCCCTCTCTCTCTCCGACGGCCGACGGGGCGGAGTACGGGCGAGGTGGGGACGACGCGGGCGAGGCACGGGCGAGGATGGATGAGGATCGAGGCGGTGGAGGCGCGTGGAAGCTCGGCCGTGAGTTCGTGGAACGGCGAGGCTTCAACGGCGTTTTCTTCGTGGATCGGCGTCCACGGTGCGCGAAATCTTCGGTGGAGGTAGGGTGATGGACCCTCAGCCCGTGTACTCCCTTTCCCGCAAGTTTCGTAGGCCGTGGTGAGCCGAGCGGGCTAAACGGGGCGTTTTGGGGAAAATGTGTGTTTTTGGGGTGTGAGCCGGATCTCCCGTTTTATGGTGTTTTTGGGCGATCCAGGGGTTTAGATGCATGCCTAGGGGCTTGGGGAAGGTTTCCCCTTTTGTTTCCCCTTCACCTGGGGGTGAACGGGGCGTGGCATGGCTTTTCCCGCGGTTTCTACCGTTTCCGGGCGCGGACTGAGAACGCGCTATACTCCAGTAGCGCGTTCTTGAAGGTCGCGCTGCCCCGATAGGGCGCGTTCATCGGAGAAGATGAACAGTAAGACGGTTCGGGTCGCGCCTTACGGCCCCAGCGCGTTCTGGTTGTCGCGCTATAGGATCATAGCGCGACCTGGCCTGGTCGCGCTATGGTCATGTAGTGCGTTCGTGTAGAACGCGCTAGGCACGTATAGCGCGTTCTGGCTGAACGCGCTATGCACGTGTAGCGCGTTCTTGAAGGGACCAGTCGGGCTGCCCGGGGTGGGCGGTCTGCGGCTGATCGTGCTCCTCGCGGGCCGTGTGTGCCTTGGACACCTAGCGGAGTTCCGTGACCGTGTTTTGGGGTGTCTGGAGGTTCTGCTTACCTCGTTTTACGTACCCGTGAGCTTAAGGGTCCGGGTGACCTTTAGCGTTCCGTTCGCATTGTGTTGGTCTCCGGTCGACCCGGGTGGGACCCAGTGGTCGACCTACGGCCTTGTGAGTATCCCGGACACCCCATGGGTTCTGTGTCTGTGTTTTTGGGATGTCAGGAGGGACCGTGTTACCTCGATTAGCGTGCCCATAGGTGTGGTGGGTCCGGGTGACCCCACGTGTTCCGGGCTCTTGTGTTACGCTTGATTGAGTCACCGTGTGTCGGTGTGTGTGCGGTGGGGTCTCCCCCGCATATCGTGGGTTCCCTTGGAAGGCGATTCCCGTGTGGGCCATGTGTTTGGCCTTGGACTGTGAGTCCAGTTGTCCGGCCTGGGGCTGGAGGTTTCCCGCTTGCTACAAGATGGAATCGTCGTGGTGGTTTGTGTGCTGCCCTGGGAATCGTGCTTCTGTGTTTTCCGTGTGGCCCGTGTGGGTGGCCTTGGTCCCTTGCGTTCCCTTCCCGAGGGAGTGGTCCTGGCGACTCGTGAGTTGTCTCGGTACTTGTGCTACCGTGGTTTTAGACCTAGAGATTGGACTAGATTGACGGCCTTGTGCTGTTACGTGCAACGGTCTTGACCCCGAGTCTTGTGACTCAAGGACCGTTGACTGTAGTGTGTCTAGAGGATTGTCCAGAGTCCAGTGGCTTAGTGCCACTCGAGTTTTCTCGACTCTCGCGCACGGTGCGTGCGTGGCCGTGGACTGCGAGTCCTGTTTCTTCTCCGACTGTGGTCACCGTGCGACGGGGCCGGTACGTGGGGTGGTCCCCGTACGTCGTCGGATTCGGACGTTGTTTTCCGTTGACTAGAGAGTCTACTCCTTCAGTGACCCTCCACTTGTAGCAACCCTGATAAATGAATATTTGAAATAAATTGAAATAGTAATACAGATAATCAGAAGAGGGTTAAATGGATGAAATAAAACAAGATGAAAATAACGCCTCTTCTTAAGGCGTTAATTTATAAAGAAGCGCCTCTATCTATGGCGTGACTAAAGAAAGGACGCCCACACGTGCGGTCGTCAGTTCTCACGCGACCAAATGGGTAAGTAAAAGAAACGCCCCTATCTTGGGCGTGTTTTAAAACACGAAACGCCCTATTACAAGGCGCTTTTTAAGAAACGCCCTGATGTAAGGCGTCAATTAAAGAATACACGCCCTGACCAAAGTCGTTAATTCCATTCGTGAACCGTTCGAACCCAGAGCTTATCCAGGGAAAGATTAACCTAATCTAGTAAGTGTCTATTAGAGTAAGGACTCTACTGGGGATATATTACCCTCAATCAAACACTACTCTTGTTAGGACTTCCAAAATCCTATAAATAACATGTTCGATCAAACCCTAAACCTATTTGATTCAAGCCTCTGCGACGGTAAGTGAAGAACAGAACTGTTCTTCTTATTCTTTTTTTCTGTTTCGAGTGTATGAAGAACTAACGTTCTTCATCTCCTTCTCTTCTTACAGGTTAGGAAAAACACCTACGTACGTGAAGAACAAAGGTGATGTTCTTCTTTCTTTTACCTTCGGTCAGGAAGTATGAAGAAATACTAATATTTCTTCTTCTGTTCTCGTAGGAATTACAGGACCGAAGAACTAGAGCTCCTCTTCTCACAGTTCAAATCATCAAATTATCATAAGGTAGGTTTTCTCAAGTTATGGTAGCCCAAACAAAATTAATGCAAGATATACATATATACAAGCATGACATGCATATGGTTTATTATAGTTTTAATATGTTTCTGTAATATTTTGAAAGAGACGCCCCTGTCTAGGGCGCTAATTTACAAGACACGACCCTGCCCAGGTCGTCAATTTCATATTTGACGCCCTGTACACAGGCGTTAATTTCATGTAAATGATTTAAGAACTGATTATCCATGCAATTACATGAAATCAATATTTGTTAACGGTTAAAAGTCAATAAACATGAAACATCAAATCTAAAATACTGCATCTGAATTCCTGCCAATTTCCTGTCATGACTATATGATTGTTATCCTTGATTATCGTGCAAATCTTGCTTTCCTGGTATCTCTTGAATTCACGACCTAGACTAGGTCGTTTTCCATGTATTAACGCCCCATCACAGGGCGTGAATTAAAAAGAAACGCCCCTTACTAGGGCGCGTATCTGTTAAAATCCTGGAATACATATTCTGTGAAAATAAGAATTTAATGATTAACGCCCCTGCCAAGGGCGCGTTTTTGTTAATGACAGAAAATAAATATGTTCTGAAAAATATTGTAAATAAAAAAGACGCCTTCTACTGTAGTCGTCTCATTGAAAAGAAACGCCCCTGTCCAGGGCGCGTTTTAGATAAATTATTGAATTATTGAAAAATTCTGCAAAACGGACCATATGAAAACGCCCTTCTGTTAGGCGTTAATTACTTGAGAAACGACTTGACCTAAGTCGTTATTTTACTATAAACTGATTTTCATCTGATTTGCTAACCGATGGTTTTATATATTATACATATATATATCGGCACTATTCTCCACTCCGTGAGTATAGTCCCACGTTTCATGTTGATTTATCGATCACACTCAACTCTCATTGACATACAAGCTCTCCATTGGACATTCCGTTCCTTTGGACTAGCGAGTTAGTCATAGAGACCTCCGTAAGACTCCTCGTAGCCTTGGATTCCCTCAAGGCCGACTGAGCTGGTTGTACCCTAAAAACCCATTACACGATCCTTGCCATGTCAATCTAAAGAAACATGGTATACCGGCCCTTATGATTATACAAAGAGTATATCATAAGAAATTCTTAATGGGATGATGATATCATGCCATATCATGTCGTTTTTGTAAACCCCAATTCTATGATAAGAATGAGGGTATCTTGCTTGATCTTATGTTCATGTGGACCTCAATTCTATATAAAGAATGTCCATATCGATTTATCATGGTACCTAAGTTAAGGGAACCATATTCTACCTAGTTTTATCGAACTCGTGATTATACCGTTATTATCGCCATTCTATGTCCTTTGTCATATTTTTGGACTCTATTCTATCAATGTTGTCATACGTATCTACAAGCTTGATTATTGAAATTCTATATTGGCTATATAAACAAGAGTGGATGTCAAAACACATGATAAATGCCTGCGCATATAGGGCCCGATCTGGTCCTGGGAGGAGCACCCGAAAGTACTTGTGCCCATGGGAGTTAAAATGATAAGGTATCTGGCATTATACCGAGTACTTGACTTGCTTGATTGGACATTCCACACACATCTTGTACTTGACTCGTACTTGACATGAAATGAAATGCGTGGCCCGAAAAGGGTAATTTACTTGCTTGCTTGATACATGATAGCCAAAGTTCTTGACATGACTTGTTAAATGTACTCGCTTGAATATCTTGAATAAACTTGTTATCTTGTTGAAAGTTCATGGTTAGTTCATCTTATTTCCTTGATACTACATTCTATCTATCCTGTCGTTTTATGCGAGCATGCATAGCTTTATTGCATTCATGAAAATGTAATTACTTAAACCCCTTGCTAGTACTTGAGATATAATTTCCTACTGAGCGTTCGCTCATTCCGTTTGTCCCTTTGTACTTTTCAGGTAAGTCCGACGACGATGGAAGTCAATCGGATGGGAATGGTCAAGAGTGAAAGTGATAGAGCTTCTACAAGTGTCGTCTAGTTATTTCTATAGTTTTCTCGAGTCAACTATGTACTTTTCTTTTTATTAAACAGAGTATTGGATTTGTAATAGTCTATCCATTATGAAATAAAGGATTGGGTTATCTTGCTATTTTGCGCATCTCTGTCTTCGTGTCGAATACACGACCACTCTGATTGACATGATTGATATAGACACGTCGCGCATCTCCGGGTATCTTCCGCGCTCGGGGCGTGACAGTCTTTGTGGTATCAGAGCCTAAGGTATTCAATTCCTAGGAAACCCAAGTCCAAGGATAGGTTTCAAAACCTTTAACCAAGTGAGAGTGGGTAGAACCAAGGGTTAAATGATCAATGAGTCCTTTATGAGATCATAGTGATATAATACTAACATAGCTATTGTAATTGTAGGATAATGGCTGCCGAACGTGCTCAATGGCGCAACATGCAGCGTACCCTCAAGGGATGACCCAAGTGCTACAACAGGTAGCACAAGGTGGTGCTCCACGAGCTGGAAGCTTACACCAAGCATTCAAGAATATGAATCCCCCGAAGTTCATGGGATCGACCGATCCAGACGAGGCCGAGCATTGGGTTCGGGAGATTGAACGTATATTCCGTGTTATGCAATGCACGGATCAGGACAAAGTCTTATTAGCTACTTTCCAGTTAGAAAAGGATGCTAGATGCTGGTGGGAGTCGATTGAAGCTACACTTGACCCAACTCAAGTTACATGGGGTGAATTCGTTGAATATTTCAACGCCAAATATTTCTCTGATAGGGTCCAGGAAAAGAAGGCCGCCGAGTTTGCCGCATTAAAGCAAAGATCTTTATCGGTGGCTGATTATGAAGCACAGTTCTCTAGACTGTCTAGATATGCTAAGCATTTAATTAGCACGGAAAAGATGAAAGCCCGTCGATTCCTTAATGGGCTTAGGCCCCACTACATTACGCAACTGGCGCCTATGGATATCCAAGTTTATTCTGAAATAGTGCGCCGAGCTCAGTTGCTTGAAGATGCCACGGAACTATCTGATAGGATCCGTGGGAAGGACAAAAAGGAGCAAGTCACAAGTTCGGGTTCTTTCAAACCCAACTTTAAGAAGAGGCCCAATAATGGAGGTTCTTCCTCTCAAGATCAGAAGTTCAAGAAATCCAAGCCTTTCTCTATCACCACTACACCTTCAAACGTAGTATGCAAGCATTGTGACAAGGCTGGTCACAAAACAGAAGAATGCTGGAGGAAATTAGGAGCATGTCTCCGTTGTGGGAGTCGTGAACATCGGATTCCCGATTGTCCATTAATGAATGACCAAGCCGGTGAGGGTAAACGCCCAGTGACAAGGAACGCGCGTCTTCATGCAATCCAAGAGACCGAACCAGAAGAAGAAGGCGGATTGGTGGAAGGTACATTAAAGATTTGTTCCAAATATGCACATGTTTTATTTGACACGGGTGCATCGCATTCCATTATTTCCAAGAAGTTTGCTGACCCATTACCTCTAGAACCAGAATGGATGAAATTAATATTGTCTACTCCTCTCGGAAACGAGACGGATATCACACATCATTACCAAAACTGTGAGGTACTGGTTCGAGGAAAGAATTTTCCTATTGATCTTATCTGCTTAGATCTAAAAGAGTATGATGTTATACTAGGAGCAGATTGGTTATCCAAATACCAGGCAACGGTTGATTGCCGTGATAGCAAGATTGTTTTCAAGGAATTTCCGGAACTGACTTATACTAGTCCTAAGAGTCGAAGCAAATCCCCTCTTATTTCGGCTCTTCGAGCAAGCAAGCTCGTCAAGAAAGGATGTGTATCCTTCCTTGCTTTTGTCACTATTAAAGAAGCTAAAGAAACCAAGATAGAGGACATTCAGGTAGTGCGAGAATTTCCAGACGTATTTCCGGAAGAATTGCCGGGATTACCCCCGCAAAGAGATGTGGCCTTTACCATCGACTTAGTCCCTGGTGCTGGTCCTGTTTCAAAGGCACCCTATAGAATGTCCCCTGCAGAACTGAAAGAATTGAAGAAGCAATTGATGGAATTGATTCAAAAAGGGTTCATTAGACCAAGTACTTCCCCGTGGGGAGCACCAGTCTTATTTGTAAAGAAGAAGGATGGATCCATGAGATTGTGTATCGACTATCGACAGTTGAATCATCTTACTATCAAGAACAAGTATCCACTGCCGAGAATCGATGAATTATTTGATCAGATTTCTGGATCCAAATATTTCTCCAAGATTGATCTCAGGTCTGGTTATCATCAATTGAGGATCAAGGACGAAGATATTCATAAAACTGCGTTCAGAAGCAGGTATGGCCACTATGAATTTGTTGTTATGCCTTTTGGACTAACAAATGCCCCTGCCGCCTTTATGCAGTTAATGAATAGCATATTCAGGCCTTACTTGGATCAATTCATAGTAGTCTTCATTGATGATATATTGATATATTCCAAGACTAAGGAAGAACATGAAGAGCATTTGAGGATTTCATTACAAATCTTGAGGACAAATCAATTATATGCTAAGCTCAGCAAATGCGAATTCTGGCTTGAAGAAGTGGCTTTTCTCGGACATGTGATATCCAAGGATGGATTATCTGTAGATCCGTCAAAGGTTGAAGCAGTTAGGAAATGGGAAAGACCAACCAATGCTAGCGAGATCAGAAGTTTCTTAGGTCTTGCAGGATATTACAGGCGATTCATCAAAGACTTCTCAAAAATCGCCGTGCCACTTACAAGGTTAACTCGTAAGGAGATCCGATATGAATGGAGTGAGGAATGTGAAAGAAGTTTCCAAACTCTCAAAGATCATCTCACTACAGCTCCAGTGTTAGCTCTACCAACAGAAGGAGAGAAATTCGAGGTCTACACTGATGCTTCTGGCATTGGCCTCGGATGTGTCCTAATGCAACAAGGAAAGGTCATAGCATACTCTTCACGTCAACTGAAGAAGCACGAGGAGAATTACCCCGTCCATGACTTAGAACTGGCCGCGGTAGTATTTGCCCTAAAGATATGGAGACACTACTTATATGGAGTACAATTTACTGTATACTCCGATCACAAAAGTCTCAAATATCTATTTTCGCAAAAGGAGCTAAACATGAGACAAAGACGCTGGCTAGAATATCTCAAGGACTTCGACTTCAATATACAATACCATCCCGGAAAGGGTAATTATGTTGCTGACGCCCTTAGTCGAAAGCCGAGAGCAATGATAGCAAATTGTATGATGCAAGAATGGAAGTTACTTGAACAATTCTCCGAGCTCAATATAAGCTTGGACACGGAATCCAAATTTGTCACACTATCTCATGTAAGCATACAGTCAGACTTATTATCTGAGATACAAACACTTCAGGATGATGATCCTATATTAGTGGAAATCAAAGGCAGATTAGAAGGACAATCTGATTTTCAACTAACTTCTGATGGAAGATTATCGTTCAAAGATAGAACTTGTATTCCTGATTGTCCGGAATTAAAGAAGAAGATCTTAGATGAAGCTCACAGATCAAGATACACTATTCATCCTGGATCAACTAAAATGTACCAAGATGTAAAGAGGAACTTTTGGTGGCCCAATATGAAAAGAGAAATAGCGGACTATGTATCACGCTGTCTTACATGCCAACAGGTCAAGGCGGAACACCAAAAGCCTGCGGGAAAACTACATCCTCTAGATATTCCTAAGTGGAAATGGGAGGATATTGGTATGGACTTCATCATGGGTTTGTCTAAATCTAAAGGAGGACATGATGGAATCTGGGTTATCATTGACCGATTAACTAAATCAGCACATTTCTTGCCAATAAAGAGCCGATGGTCAATTGATGTGCTAGCTGCACTGTACATCAAGGAAATAGTCAGGATACATGGAATTCCTGTCTCAATCGTGTCTGACAGAGATCCCCGTTTTACTTCTCATTTTTGGAAGGGATTACAACATTCGTTGGGAACAAGGCTCAACTTTAGTACTGCTTTTCACCCACAAACGGATGGTCAGACCGAGCGAACTAATCAAGTTGTTGAAGATATGCTGAGAGCATGCATTATTGACTTTGGAGGAAGCTGGCATGACCACTTACCTTTAGTTGAATTTGCATATAATAATAGCTACCAAGCTAGTATCCAAATGGCACCTTTCGAAGCCTTATACGGAAGAAGTTGCCGATCTCCCATATGTTGGAACGAAGTTGGAGAGAAACAACTATTAGGTCCAGACATGGTAAGTGATACAACTGAGAAGATACATGTAATCAGAGAAAGATTACAAGTTGCTCAAACAAGGCAAAAGGCTTATGCTGATACCAGGAGAAGAGATCTTGAATTCCAGGTTGGAGATCATGTATTTCTTAAAATATCCCCTGGACGTGGCATACGAAGATTTGGTGTTAAGGGCAAGCTTACGCCAAGATTCATCGGACCATTTGAGGTACTCGAAAGAGTTGGCGAGGTTGCTTATCGCATCGCGTTGCCTCCTCAGTTGTCCGAGGTACACAATGTATTTCACATATCTATGTTGAATAAGTATGTGCACGATCCGTCACATATTATTGAGCATGGAGATCTGGTGATCCAGAAAGATCTCACATATGAACAGAGGCCTTTGAAGATATTAGATCGAGAAATACGATCTCTAAGGAATAAGGTTATTCCCATGCTCAAGGTGCAATGGAATAAGAATCCTGAACGCGAAGCGACATGGGAGACCGAGGAATCTATGAAGAAACGATTTCCCGAGTTATTCTAAGAGGTATATGTCCTACACTCTCCACGTGTACAATTATATATATATTGAATTTGGGGACCAAATTCTTTTTAAGTGGGGGAGGGCCGGTGTAGCAACCCTGATAAATGAATATTTGAAATAAATTGAAATAGTAATACAGATAATCAGAAGAGGGTTAAATGGATGAAATAAAATAAGATGAAAATAACGCCTCTTCTTAAGGCGTTAATTTATAAAGAAGCCCCTCTATCTATGGCGTGACTAAAGAAAGGACGCCCACACGTGCGGTCGTCAGTTCTCACGCGACCAAATGGGTAAGTAAAAGAAACGCCCCTATCTTGGGCGTGTTTTAAAACACGAAACGCCCTATTACAAGGCGCTTTTTAAGAAACGCCCTGATGTAAGGCGTCAATTAAAGAATACACGCCCTGACCAAAGTCGTTAATTCCATTCGTGAACCGTTCGAACCCAGAGCTTATCCAGGGAAAGATTAACCTAATCTAGTAAGTGTCTATTAGAGTAAGGACTCTACTGGGGATATATTACCCTCAATCAAACACTACTCTTGTTAGGACTTCCAAAATCCTATAAATAACATGTTCGATCAAACCCTAAACCTATTTGATTCAAGCCTCTGCAACGGTAAGTGAAGAACAGAACTGTTCTTCTTATTCTTTTTTTCTGTTTCGAGTGTATGAAGAACTAACGTTCTTCATCTCCTTCTCTTCTTACAGGTTAGGAAAAACACCTACGTACGTGAAGAACAAAGGTGATGTTCTTCTTTCTTTTACCTTCGGTCAGGAAGTATGAAGAAATACTAATATTTCTTCTTCTGTTCTCGTAGGAATTACAGGACCGAAGAACTAGAGCTCCTCTTCTCACGGTCATCTCCAAATCAACTCTTAAGGTAGGTTTTCTCAAGTTATGGTAGCCCAAACAAAATTAATGCAAGATATACATATATATAAGCATGACATGCATATGGTTTATTATAGTTTTAATATGTTTCTGTAATATTTTGAAAGAGACGCCCCTGTCTAGGGCGCTAATTTACAAGACACGACCCTGCCCAGGTCGTCAATTTCATATTTGACGCCCTGTACACAGGCGTTAATTTCATGTAAATGATTATCACCTATCTTAAGAACTGATTATCCATGCAATTACATGAAATCAATATTTGTTAACGGTTAAAAGTCAATAAACATGAAACATCAAATCTAAAATACTGCATCTGAATTCCTGCCAATTTCCTGTCATGACTATATGATTGTTATCCTTGATTATCGTGCAAATCTTGCTTTCCTGGTATCTCTTGAATTCACGACCTAGACTAGGTCGTTTTCCATGTATTAACGCCCCATCACAGGGCGTGAATTAAAAAGAAACGCCCCTTACTAGGGCGCGTATCTGTTAAAATCCTGGAATACATATTCTGTGAAAATAAGAATTTAATGATTAACGCCCCTGCCAAGGGCGCGTTTTTGTTAATGACAGAAAATAAATATGTTCTGAAAAATATTGTAAATAAAAAGACGCCTTCTATTGTAGTCGTCTCATTGAAAAGAAACGCCCCTGTCCAGGGCGCGTTTTAGATAAATTATTGAATTATTGAAAAATTCTGCAAAACGGACCATATGAAAACGCCCTTCTGTTAGGCGTTAATTACTTGAGAAACGACTTGACCTAAGTCGTTATTTTACTATAAACTGATTTTCATCTGATTTGCTAACCGATGGTTTTATATATTATACATATATATATATCGGCACTATTCTCCACTCCGTGAGTATAGTCCCACGTTTCATGTTGATTTATCGATCACACTCAACTCTCATTGACATACAAGCTCTCCATTGGACATTCCGTTCCTTTGGACTAGCGAGTTAGTCATAGAGACCTCCGTAAGACTCCTCGTAGCCTTGGATTCCCTCAAGGCCGACTGAGCTGGTTGTACCCTAAAAACCCATTACACGATCCTTGCCATGTCAATCTAAAGAAACATGGTATACCGGCCCTTATGATTATACAAAGAGTATATCATAAGAAATTCTTAATGGGATGATGATATCATGCCATATCATGTCATTTTTGTAAACCCCAATTCTATGATAAGAATGAGGGTATCTTGCTTGATCTTATGTTCATGTGGACCTCAATTCTATATAAAGAATGTCCATATCGATTTATCATGGTACCTAAGTTAAGGGAACCATATTCTACCTAGTTTTATCGAACTCGCGATTATACCGTTATTCTCGCCATTCTATGTCCTTTGTCATATTTTTGGACTCTATTCTATCAATGTTGTCATACGTATCTACAAGCTTGATTATTGCAATTCTATATTGGCTATATAAACAAGAGTGGATGTCAAAACACATGATAAATGCCTGCGCATATAGGGCCCGATCTGGTCCTGGGAGGAGCACCCGAAAGTACTTGTGCCCATGGGAGTTAAAATGATAAGGTATCTGGCATTATACCGAGTACTTGACTTGCTTGATTGGACATTCCACACACATCTTGTACTTGACTCGTACTTGACATGAAATGAAATGCGTGGCCCGAAAAGGGTAATTTACTTGCTTGCTTGATACATGATAGCCAAAGTTCTTGACATGACTTGTTAAATGTACTCGCTTGAATATCTTGAATAAACTTGTTATCTTGTTGAAAGTTCATGATTTAGTTCATCTTATTTCCTTGATACTACATTCTATCTATCCTGTCGTTTTATGCGAGCATGCATAGCTTTATTGCATTCATGAAAATGTAATTACTTAAACCCCTTGCTAGTACTTGAGATATAATTTCCTACTGAGCGTTCGCTCATTCCGTTTGTCCCTTTGTACTTTTCAGGTAAGTCCGACGACGATGGAAGTCAATCGGATGGGAATGGTCAAGAGTGAAAGTGATAGAGCTTCTACAAGTGTCATCTAGTTATTTCTATAGTTTTCTCGAGTCAACTATGTACTTTTCTTTTTATTAAACAGAGTATTGGATTTGTAATAGTCTATCCATTATGAAATAAAGGATTGGGTTATCTTGCTATTTTGCGCATCTCTGTCTTCGTGTCGAATACACGACCACTCTGATTGACATGATTGATATAGACACGTCGCGCATCTCCGGGTATCTTCCGCGCTCGGGGCGTGACACCACTAGTCGTAGCCTACTAGTACGCGTGTGCTAGTCACACCAGGGAGTGGTGTACGGGCCGACCTTTAGAGACGATTTGTGGACCGGTTGCCATTGGGCCCCACGTCTTGCAGCCAGAGTCCGGCTGAGGGGAAAACCGGTCAGAGGGCCAGACCAGGGACGCAAGGTCTGTGTGTGCACACGTGGTTGGGGGCGGTTGGACCCACGTCGACGGGCGTGACCCCAGCTAGTCACTTGTTGTGGTTACTTGTACGGTGTTCGCGCCTCGGGTAGGACCTACCACGTCAGGCGGTTCACCTGCGGTGCGGTGTAAGACGTCAGGGAACGCTACCGGCTGTGCTTCTAGTGGGTGGTACTCCTGTCGAGTACGGAGTGACAAACTGTCAGTCTCTGTGTCTTTGACCTTCGGGTTTTTGGTCGTGTTGACCGGTGAGTTCGGTTGTTTCACCTTGGCGCGTGTGTCGGTTCTTGCGCCGTGAGATTAGTGCTAGTGGCTTTACCGAGGTTGGGTCTTGTCGTGCGGTACCCGCGATCGGGTGGTCGGGGTTGCACCTTGGACAGCGTGTCCAGGTCGGCTGTGTCCGGGGGACAGGCCTCTACGGCGTGGTTGCCGTGTGTTCTTACTTCGGTAGGTGGTACTAGCGTGGTTCGGTAGCTTCGACTGTGTGATCGAGGTCTGCCTTCTGGCAGTAGGAGTAGCTGTAGTGCCGAGTTTTGACCGGCCACCGGTTTGCTGTTCCTGCTGTAGTTGTAGCTTCCTTTCCGCTACCGCCGTTGTTTCCGGTTGGGGTTCCGCGGGATCCCTGCTGAGTGTCTGTTTTGGAGACTCATTCCCTGCTTTTCAGGTGTGGCGGTTCTTCCTCGAGGTTCGAGGGTGCGGGGCGGAGGTTCTCTGTTGCCAGCTTGCCGGGCCGAGTGTTCACTTGGCATGTGGTACGTTTTACTACTTTAAACTGTACTTTTTGTTGGACTGGACTCTGTTGTAGTTGTTTATTTATTTCTGTTAATTGTTGTATTGTCCTGCTTTATTTCCTATTTCCTTGTGTCTCCACACTCCTTTTAGCCCTTCCGAGCCCTCCCGGCTCGTGGGCGGCGGTGCGAGTCTCAGGTTATCGGGCCTTCCCGGTAATCGGATTCTCGGGTCATTACACCTCCCCTCCCCGGCGGCCCCTGCGCCCCCCCCTTCCCCGCTGCCGGCGACCCCCTCCCCTCTCCTACCCTCCCCCGCGGCCCCCCTCCCCCGCCCCCTACGCAGCCCCCCTCCCCTCTGCGGCCCCCTCCCCCGCGGCTGCCGGCCGGCCCCCCTCCTCCCTGCGGCCCCTCCCCTCCCCGGCGGCCCCTGCGGCCCCCCTTCCCCGCGGCCTGCTACCCCCTCCCCCTTTCCTGCGGCCCTCCCCCGCGGCCCCCCGCCCCCTGCGCAGCCCCCCTGCCCTCCCCCGCGACTGCCGGCCGGCCCCCCTCCTCCCTACGGCCCCGGCCCCCTCCCTCCCCCCCCCCCCCGCGGATCCCCTCCCCCAGCAGCGCGTGTTCGTGGCGTCGCAGGCGGGCCGCCGCCTTCCCTCTTGCACTGGCCGGCCCTGTCGTCCGTCTCTCACGCCGTCGTCGTAGTCCGCGAGCAGGTCCTCCGCCGTTGCTGTATGCATGGTCCCGGCACGGCTCCCCTCCCAATGCTCTCGATGCAGCAAGCCAAACATATCTATATATTTTTTTAAATTTATGTTAACTTTGCCAAACAGATGGCAAATGATTTAAGTCACTTTTAAAATTTGAGTCAAAAATGGATGTGGATTAATTTTTTAGAGAGAAATAACTTAAAAAAAAATTGTTCCCAAACATCCTATAAGGCCCATTCGATTGGAACCATTTTGTTATTGGGGGTGTGTGTGGATTCATGATCTGATTAAATGTGGTTGGAATTAGGGCTATCGAAGTGGGTTGAGGAGCAAATATCTGACTTGTTCATACCCAATAACTCTTGAGTTCGAACATACCCACATATATAAATTAAGAGATCCGTTAACATATCTTCTCTCGAACTTGTGCTGTCTCTGAGCCATTTGCCAACTTTGTAATAACAGCAAAAGATTAGCTCCCATGCCTCTTTCGAATTCAATCTATATATGCTGAATAGATTAGTATAACTTAGTGCTAACCCATTAATTTTGCATCTACTCGGTTCGCCCGATCGCGTCTCAAAAGACGAACATTGACCTAACCCATGGTTGAAGTCAGATCAAGGTGCGTAAGTTCTTTTGGGTGATTTAAGTTTTTCAGTGAACTCCGTCGACTAATAAGCTAACTCAAATCGGTGGGCGATTGAGAAGGTGATGTAAATCCCACTCCGTCTGTTCGTTTATTAGAATCAACGAGAAGGTCCAATTGCACTTGGCTTAATTACTTTACATGTAATATATAGTTCATAATTGGCAGAACCGAGGCCGTCAATGGGATGCCTCTCAGATATAATACAATGAGTGGAAAAATCCAATAATGAGTACAAAGGTGAGCTTGTGCACGTAGATCAAATTAGATTAGTTGCAAACGTTCCAACTCCACATCCTAAATTTCACATATACTGTTCTCTCTTGTTTATATAACCTTAAACACCGTCTTAATTCTCTACTGTTTCAAAATTGCCACCTTAATTAGTATTCGTCTCCAAATGTGATCTATATATAATATTCGTTTTGAAGGTGAAAATATGATTTCCTTCATAGATGATAGGTCACTGGTTGCCATTCTATATAGAAGCCAACCAAAATGAGGACTTCTTCGCTTTAGTTGGTAGCTCGACTCTCGTTCCCATGGAGTCACTCTATGAAACCCATTTACTATACAGCCGATTTGAAATGAAGTCCACACGGATTCTCTTCACTTAATTAAGGGGTCATGATTAAAAGGAGAAAGCTCGTCATTTACCATGTACATTGTCTTAAGTGACCTTCATTAGGTGAAGTAAATGACAGGTGACGACAATGAAATTTAAAAAAATATATATAGTTGTGAGGAGTTTCTGATTAGATGGCATCTAATGAACATGATATTGATATCTTTTCTTTGTTAATGATATCTTTGAATTAACCCATTGAATACCCGATGCTTTGATATATACTAGTAAGCCTAAGAGGTCAAAAGTTAAATATAAACTACAAAACTGTGCAGAAATTAGAATTTAGGAAGAGAGATAGAATAAGCGAACACATAAGAAGGCACAAGATTTTTGTAATAGTTTGGGAATAGTCCACCTCGCAGTAAAAAGAGATTATGGGAGAGGCATTGGCTGGTATGGTTGTTGAAAATTAATTATTACTAGTTGAAACAAGAAGCGAAAAGTAGTCCTGAGTAAAAACATGAGAAATTTATCTGTGAACCTCTGAAAAGTACTTGAATTATAACTATACCCCCGTCTTTCTGAAATTTACTCGTAAATCACCAAAAACTCAAACAATTTCTCGTTGTGCCGCCACCGTCGATCACTGTTCATGGTGGTTAATCCCAAATGAATTAATAAGGGTAAAATGACCAATCTAACCTTAGTCAACTAACTCTCTCTCTCTCTCAAACTAATCCCTAGTCAAAATACACACTCTCTCCTCATCTCTCTCCCTCTCTACTCTTTTTCTAGCTCATTGTTCCTAGCCGCATGGGGCATCCAAAGAAGGTGGGGTGAAGCTTGGTGACTGATGGGATGATGCTTGGCGTTCTCTTTCCGACACCGGCCTTCTCTGGCGCCAGCCAGACAGAGCAGGAGAGACAGACAAGGGGAGAGAGAGGGGGTGACACAGCAACCTTCTCTGGCGCCAGCCAGGCAGAGTGAGAGAGAGAGGGAGGAGAAAGCGAGAAAAGGTAGATAGTCCTCTTCGACATTGAGAGGAGAGAGAGGGCGCGCGGATGCACAAAGAGAGGGGGTGTAGAGCCCTCTTTGGCATCGACATGACAGAGTGAGAGAGAAAGGGGGAGAGAGCTAGAGAGGCAAATGGTCTTTTTTGGCACCGAAGAGAGAGAGATTGGGGAGAGCGAGAGAGAGTGAGGGAATAACGGCCTTCTCTAATGCCAGTCAGATAGAGTGAGAGAGAGAGGGGGGGAGGAGAGAGCGAGAAAAGGTAGGCAGTCCTCTTCGGCATCGAGGAGAGAGAGAGTAGGGAGAACGAGGGATAGGGGCGCAAAACTCTCTCTAGCACTAACCGGTAGATGGTCTTTTCTAGCACCGTGGGGAGAGAGAGAGAGGGTGCAACAATCTTCTCTAGCACAGATCGGATAGAGGGAGGGAGAGAGGGAGGAGAGAGCGAAAAAGGACAGGCGATCCTCTCTGTCATTGAGGAGAGAGAATGTAGACAGAGAGAGAGGGGCACGAAGGGGTGAGAGAGTGGAACTCTTCCCGACTGGGAACAAGTTCTGAATTTTTAACTTTTTTAAATTGTGAAATAGATAGTAGCGTCGAGTAGGAGCGACTTCAAATGGAAGTCACTCCCACTTGGAGCGACTTTTATATCTCTCAATCTCACACTCTCTCTCTCTCCCATCCATTCTGTCTACGCCGACACGGGAGGGGGAGACCCCCTCCGACGCCCCCCTTTCCTTGCGCACTCTCTCTCTCTCTCTCTCTCTCTTTGCATCACTCTCTCTCTCCCACTCTTTTCTATTTGCACTAGCACTAGAGGCGGAGACCCTCTCCGGCATCCCCACCTCTTGTAGTGCCTTCTTCCCCTCCCACGCCCTCTCTCTCTCTCTACCTCTACACCTCTCTCTCTCTCTCTCTCTCGTCTACACCCGTGGGGATGTCGTCGCTGAAGGGGGAGATCCCTCCGGTGCCCTCTCTCTCTCTCTCTCTCTCTCGCACCCGCAGCGGGTGCCAATGCTAGAGGGAGCGATCCCCTCTAGCTGGCGCTCTTTCTTTCACTCCGCACGTCATCTCTCTCTCTCAACTTATTGATAAGATGACGAAGGAATGTGCCTTAAGTATCCTCTATAGATTTTATCCTACTTTAAACATATCTTAACGAAATTATGACCTGCATCCTTTTCTAGAACAGCACATTGAGTATTTTGTAGTTTCATAACCAGTAAGAGGTCTCCTCTGTCAAAATGAAGTCTCTGGTGAATGATAGAAGTGGATATGATTCATCAGTTGCCAAGGACACGTACGTCTTGGGCACAACAGAAATATGTCATGATTGATAGAGGCACAATTTTTTTTCATTCAAGCCAAGTGTTAAGCATTAACTCCTTAATTCGGGCAACATACTGTTGCAACCCTATGGACATGATATGGATTATCTCTCCAAACATTTTCTTGTACTAAGTACATTTTGTTTTGGAGTTTGTTAAACAAACATCAATGAGAATTACAAGAAAGATAAGATTTAGTTTTGAACGAAAAAGAGGTAAGTTGGATAATGCAAATAATTAATCCTCCAAATATCTGACAATCAAGTGAACCCCAAAAGAAAGAAGATTGTGTAGGAATGTAATTAAATAGAATTTTTTACAACTATACCCCTATAAACCTTCATATTTGCATATATCCCTCTATTTTGATATATATATTAAAGTGGGTGATACCACTAATATATAAAATCAAAATGTGATATTACTTACTTTTGACATATTGACACATATGTGAACGCGTCACGTGGTGGACTGAGAGAGAGAGATGGGGTTTCTCCCTCTCTGAGTGAAAGGGTAAAAAATGATGAAAATGAAAACGCGTGCGTAAACAGGATGATGTAGAAAAGAGGGTAGAGAGTATGACCTGAAAGGTCACTCTGCACGAGGACGTAGAGCCTAGACTTACCGATCGGTACAGGGCGGAGAACAGGATCCGAAGACCCTCTCACGCAAACTGAACCCCTTCCCGGTAGACGTGACCTACCATTCCGAGGACAGCTTTCTATATACCGAGTGTGAACCTGGGACTCTACGTAGTAGAAGTTGGCGGACACAAAGACACACGTAGACTCGGAATTTAGAACGGCATATCACTCCTCACGCAATAATAATGACATGAATATAAACAGTAAGCAGACCACCGCGGGATATTGATCCGTGCGGGGTTTTAACAACAATATAATAAAGTACAGAAAGAAAAATGTCGAAAGTAAATAACCACGGCAAAATGACTCATCGCGGCCGATTATAGTACAAACAGACCCGAGATTTAATTATCCGCGGGTATTATAGACATAAAATAAAATTTACTACAAGCACGCGTTTGGTGGTGTGATCGC
Organism: Amorphophallus konjac; assembly: GCA_022559845.1. Taxonomy (NCBI): domain Eukaryota; kingdom Viridiplantae; phylum Streptophyta; class Magnoliopsida; order Alismatales; family Araceae; genus Amorphophallus; species Amorphophallus konjac. Next base: position 413,905,948 of record CM040122.1, on the reverse strand, counting down.
CAGGGACCGAGGGCCCCGAACTGGTTGATTGATCGCTTGGCATTTGACGCGGGATTTGCGCGGGTTCCTTCTTCCTCTTCGTTCGACTGGTCGAAGAAGGGGGCTTTTGACTGGTTACCCTGCAAAATAAACAAACAGAAAATAAAATTAAGTTAGACAAGATGATACGATATGATGACAATTCATGGAATAAAACACTAATGACATGGATAACAAACTAAAAATACAATAAAATAATAAGAGTAAAAAAACAGAGCCGCCGGTGGGATGAAACGGCTTTCACGGGAACACGTGGAAGAGCTGGTTGGGCCGAAGGCCGCGCTTTTATTCCTGCACAAATTTAAAAATGATTAAATATGCGTACACATAAAAACACATAGAAATATGTATATATATAATGGTATATATATAAATTTATATATATATATGGGGATATTACAATCAAATAAAACAAAACATATTATAATAAAATAAAACCCAATTCTATTATATATATATATATATATATATATATATTATGTAAATCCAGAATAACAAACACATTTATATAACATATACAGGAATTCTTACACACATATAAATATGATAAGTATGCTATACATTCTTCTCGGTTTATACATATGATTTTTTAATGAGAAAATACTTATAATATATAGGCCCTCTCTCTCTTTATCTCCCAGTGTCACTATATATAAAAGGATATATATACGTGTGTGAAGAAGTGAAGATTAACATAATAAATAACTTACGTGCATGAGTGTGTGTCGTGTGAACATGGGAAAGGGGGAGAGAGACAACATAAGAGGAAGATAGAAACAGCGTGAGAGGGGGAGAGAAAAGAGACAGACAGAGAAACAGAGAAAGAGAGGGAGAGAGAGGAAAAATAAAATAAAAAAGAAAAGAAAGTGAGAGGGAGAGAGAGAGGATTCGCTGGAAGAGGGGGAAGAGAAGACAGAGACAAGGGAGAGGGAAGAGAGAGGGTGAGAGAAAGATTAAAAGAGAGAGAGAGAGAGAGAGAGAGAGAGAGAAAGGAAGAGGGAGAGAGAGAGAGAGATACGGCAGGGAGAGGGGGGTGAAATAAAAAGAAAAAGAGATTACGTGAGAGGGGGGGGAAGAAAGACAGGGGGAGAGAGAGAGAAGAGAGAGGGTGAGAGAGAGATGAAGAGAGAAACTGAGAGAGGGAGAGAGAAGAGAGAGAGATACGGTGGGATGAGGAGGAGAGAGAGGGGGAAGGAGAGAGAAGCAGAGAGGAGGGAAAGAAGAGAGATGAAAAATAATGAAATAAAATAATAAAAAAACTGAGAAAACAGAGAGAGGTCGGGTGAGAGCAGAAAGAGAGAGGGTGAGAGGAAGAGAGAGGGAAACAGAAAGAGGAGGAGAGAGAAGGGGGACCGCGGCAGAGAGAAGAAGAGAGGGAAATCGCGACCGGGTGGGGAGAGGAAGAGAGAGACGCGAGGGGGAGAGAGAGACGGGAGGAGAGAGAGAACCGGCGGGGGAGAGAGGGAGAGAGACGCGAGAGGGAAAGAGGCCGGCGGTGCGGACGCGGTCGGAGGATGAGTGCAGCAGCGGCGGTGGTGCCCGGTGAACGTGGGGGCGTGGCAAGGGCGTCCGCAGCTGTGGGGAGCGGCCGGTGGCGCGGGTCGCGGCAGTCGGAGGGGGTGCAGGCGGAGGTGGTGCAGTGGGGAGGAGTTGGCCGCGGCGGACGGGGATGGTCGGTGACGACGAGGACAACGGCAACGAGGGGCAGCGGCGGTGCAGGCGGCCGGAGGAGGGACGACGGTGCATGCAGCGGCGGTCGGAGGGTGCTCCGGTGTGGAGAGCTTCAACGCGGTGCTCGCGGTGCAGGCGGAGGAGCAGCTGGGCTGCCGGTGGTGTTGGGCGGGACGGATACGGCGGTCGTCGGGCGACGTTCGTGGATGGCTTCACGGCAGGAGGGCGTGGACGGCCGGTGAAGATGGAGTGGTCGGGGTACGTCGATGACGACGGGGCCACGGTGGTGGTGCAGGTGGACGGCCGGAGCTGCGGTTGCGGCGTCCCGTGGAGGGTGACAGCGGCGAGCGGCGGCTGGAGGTGCAAGCGGGGCGCGGCAGCCGGTGACGAGATAGACGGTGACGAAGACGCGAGGCGGCTGTGTCGTCGAGGAGGGTGCTATAGGCGTGAGGGGAGGCCGTCAGTGGAGTTAGAAAGGGAGAGGAGTGAAGAGTGGCGGTATGGGTTGTGGCGGTGTTAACAGAGAGAAGGGTGAGAGCGGAGTAAGGCGGTGCGTGGTGGTGGGGAACGACGATGACGACGGCGGTGGAGGGCTTCCCGGCGGGCTTCACGGCAGGGGGGGGATGTCCGGCGGTGCAGTCGCGGCTACGGTGGTTGACCACGGCGATTGGAGGTGGAGGAGACGCGGCCGACCTGGTGAAATGGGCTCGGCGGACGTGGCTCGCGAGGGTCGTTGGCGTGGTGACGAAGATGCGTGCTCGGTGGCTGCCGTGGGCGAGAAGGGTGATCGGCAGGGGGCGATGGTGGCTTGCTGCCGTGGGTTGGTTAGGAGAGGTGGAAGGAGGAAGAGAAAATAGAGAGGGGAAGAGAGAGGTGGCTGCGCTGGGAGGAAGAGAAGAGAAAGAGAGAGGGTGAGTGGATGTGGGTTTCGACGAGAGAATGATGAGTGTTAGGTGGTGTGTCCATCGTGAGCGGGGGCATGATGGGAATATTGTTGGGTTTGGATGGGGAGAATGCAGTGAGAATGGGTTTCGAGGTGGGGTTACGTGGTGAGGTGGCTAGGAGGATTATCGAGAGAGGCAAGAGAGCTAGTGTGTTAAGTGGAGTGTCAACACAGTTGTTAGGTTGTGGAGAGAGTGTGAGAGAGACATAAGGAAAAAATAATTGAAGGAGAGGGGCTCACGACGTGGTTGTGGGAGAAGAAGACAAGGTGGGAAAAGAAGGATAATGAAATGTGGAGAGAAGTGTCGGAAGGAGGGATGTAAGAGAAGATTATTAGAAGGGTATGTGTTTAGCGAATGAAAAGGGTGCAAGGAGATAAGGATGGAGACAGATAGAGAAGGATATTTTAGAGGGATTAGTATATTTACCATTATTTAGTTAGATTAGAAATCTTTGTTTTTGTTTTCTTTCTTCTTTTGTTTAAATAGTAAATATATATATATATTACAATACTATATATATATATAATATATTGACAAACATATATATATATATATTCACAATACTATTATATATTTACAACCATATATATTATTTATTTTTATTTTAACTTTTCTTGATTTTTTTTATTTTTATAAGCTTTTCTGATTTTTATTTGTTATTATTATTTTATGTAAAACGTGAAAATGACTAATCACTCACGTGAATCAAATGCACAGGTCACTTTGGGGCATTACGGTGTAATACAAGATGTACCCATGAAAAACGTAAAAATGACGTGTCTACAGCTGCCCCGCCTTGGCGTCTACTTTGTAGGGACATGACATGTAATGTAATGGAATGAAATATATGGAATGAAATGGAGTGAAGCGAAAAATAGGTGCCAAGGTGTGATGTGACACGTCTTCATCATTTTCATGATGGGAATCTTTCCTGAGTTTTACCGAAGTAACCTTGAAGAAGGTTCTCCGAAATTAGCCATTGTTTGGATGATAACAAACAAGGAATGACAAAATGTGCACTGGGGCACAAACAACTAAAAGTGGGCCAACTTCACGGCGCAGAAGTACCTGGGTCGTAGACCTCAGGTTTCACCATTGGGGAGCGGTTACCAGCCATTGTGGAAGTGCTACAGTCAAGGTGGGTCCGAGGGGAATAAAAAGATGATTTGGAGATAAATCCAAACAATGGTCTCTTTCTCAGAAACATTCCGAGGCGGCCTCAGGAAACTCGGTACTCGACTCTGAATGGAATATCTCACATTTCAGAGTGTTTAAACACAGTGGCTTAGACAATCGACTTAAGTGAATGATTCTCACAGTGAGATCAACTGGCCAAGGTTAAGCTGCGGAGAGTGGGTCAAGATACCGATTCGATGAGTCGGGAATGAGCCGGAGCCCATTTATCGACAAACCGAATGGAACCGTCGTCCCCATTCTAGCACAACTTAACAACCCATCCGTACGCTCTGAACTATTTTGGAGTTATCAGAGTCTGAACTCAAACTCCAAATTCATTCAAGGCGTACGGTGCTTGACAGACTCCAATAGTGTAGATATAATATAGGACACAATGGGGATATAATACATGTGGGAGGGTGATGATTCATTTTTTTCTTGTTTTTCTTATCTTTTTTCTTTTTTTGTGCTTTTTATTTTCACATTTTTTTTCTTTCCTTTTTTCTATTTTTTTTGGTCTTTTGAAACCTCCATTCATCAGTGGAAACAATAAACAGAAATATATATCTCACAAGAAATAAACACTCATATGTACAAAACATCAATCAATCACAACAATTTACACAAGCAGGGGAAACATAGAAAGCAGAGTTCATCTGCCAAGGCACATGTGGCAACTCATCATTTTTTGTTTGTTTTATTCTTTTTTCTTTTTTGTGTTTTTGGATTTCTAGTGTTCAGTCATTACTCGGCATTTGTTCCCTTTCTTTTCAGGGTGCCCAGCAGGTGGCAAAGGATGGCCGACAGGGCCTTTTGGTTCCTAATCTCCTCTTTTGGAGGTCATGTCCTTCCAGAAGCAAGTTCCAGGCACAGTGGCTTGTGCCGAAGAGAGTGAGCATGAGCTCGGAGCTCAGGTGGGCGTGATTCAGTTTGAAATTCAACTACACAGTTCACCCACTATCCTGACCTTGTGGGATGATTGGAGCTCGAAGACAGTGGAGATTCAGGGCTTGCTAGCTCCGGTGGTCTGAGCAAAGAAGGAGTGTGTTGCTTGATCAGAGCGCGATGCCCGGACAATAGAGCTGGAGAAAGAGGGGCGGCGACACATCGCCGAGGAGATGCCCCGAGATGTCCATGAGCTGGGGGTTTCTCTCCAAGTGGCGAGAAGGAGTGACACCATGATCGGGGCAGGAGGAGGGCACTGGAGGCCTAAGTGATGAAGCTCCGGGAGAAGGAGTGACTATACACATCGCTGCTTCAGAGTCACTTCAGATCAGAAGAGCATTGAGGCTCGCAGTGGAGGAGCTCCTAAGGCTGTTGCAGTCTCCTTCGGCAGAGCAGAGGGATGCTCGGCCAGCGACCTCGGATTCAAGAGCTTCTCGAGCATCGGGGTCGCGAAAGAGGTTGAAGGAGGGCGAGGAGCACTGCTGAAGAGTAGGTGGGCATACGTGGCGCGACAAGACAATTGCTGCATCACGGGGGACTAGGAGGCCTCCCAGGGACTTTCATCTCAGGAGAGAGGGGAGAAGTAACCAGGAGAGTGACGAGGGTGAAAGAGTTGGTTGTACACCTACTCTCTCCCGATGGCGGGCACAAACCCTTATATAGATGTGTGAGTGGAATGGCTTGGTTTCAGCACGGCAGGTTTGCCCTTGATGTGTTCCTTCTGCTCTACGGCTCTTCTCTAACACAGGTTCCCGTGTGACATGCCCGGCGAGATTCCTACTGAAAACACGGAGTGATGACTCGACGTGGCCATGATTTTCAATGGGAATCTGCCATCAGACTTCAACAATATCGGCCCGTGGTGCTCTTTTTCACGTGAATATCCCTCGTTTCCCTGTTTGCGCTAAAAGTAGTCGCGATAGGACAAGGGACACGGGGAATCTTTGGACCGAATAGGGGTGGCGGGTCAACAATCACAGCTCTGCTCCATTCACTTCACATGGCGAAGTGACACGCGAGTGTACCGTGGCCATGATTTTTCAAAAGGATCTACCACCAATTTCAAAAATGTCGGCCCTTGGCCCTATTTTCCCGCATAAATGTCCCCGATTTGCTTGTTTGCTCTAAAAGTAGATGCAACAGGACAATAAACGCAGAGAATCTTTGGACCGAATAAGGACGACAAGTCAACAAATCACGCCCCCAAATCGATCACTCCCCATGGTAGAGTGGCCGCAACAGTAAGGGGGGGTGACTTGTCGCAAAGGCTGTTGCTAGGGGTGATGGTGATAGATCTAGATCACCTTCTTCCAATCCTATAAATACCTCCTCTTTCACTCGACTTGAGAGCACCCGAGTCGTGAGAGCTGATCCGAAGAGTGAAAGTTTGCAAGAAGGGGAGGTAGTGAGAGTTGCTCAATTTTCAGGATGGAGGGTGAATCTAGCTTCAGAGCAGAAGGTGAGTCTTCCCGCTCTTCAAAGAGGAGCAGATCTGGCAGCAGTTCCAGGAGACTTTCAGAAGTCGAGGGGCAGCTCGGTGAGAGGACGCAATCACAACTCGTAAGTTGGACCTTGTCATCCCTTCCTTCATTCTTTCTCCTTTTTCTTCCTTGGCAAAGCTCCCCTTTGCTCAGTTCTTGTGTATGTGCAGAGCATGATGAAATCGCACATTTCCTGGGAGCTAGTGGTTGCCGCATATCGTGGTCTTCCAGACTTCCAGAAGGCCAGGCTAGATGTGATGGGATTTGGGGCCTTTCTGCGGATCGAGCCAATCAAGCTCGACCTCGTCCTCATCCAAGCATTGCGTGAAAGATGGGACCCAGTGAGTCGGACATTCTTGATGCCCTGGGGGCACATGGTACCCAGTCTGGAAGACGTTGTCCGCATCACGAGCCTCAGAGTGGATGGGGAGGCAGTGACCGGAGTCACTTACGCGGACTACCGAGAAGGTGCCCAAAAGCTATTAGGACTGGAACTTGACGGTCGGAAGAACCGATCAGTAGCCAAGGCATCTATCATGGAGGCATTGGGACTTGCTGATACTCGTCCCCGGGATGATGAGTCCTTGGAAGAATTCATGGAAAGGACAGAAAGAGGGTGCCGTGCTGTGTACTGCACAGATTTCGGCAATTGGGAAAGGTCCAACATGGATTTGAGGAGATTTCTCCTCTTCTTGCTGGGAAGATTGCTACTGAGCTCGAAGGGAGGCAGCATCGACTGTCGCTTCCTAGAGCTGCTAGTAGATCTCGAGAGAGTAGGGCAGTATGCTTGGGGAGCTGCCGTGCTGGCACATCTGTTTACAGGCCTATCCCAAGAGGCAGACCGTGAGGTGACTGTCAGTGGCTTTACACCATTTATCCAGGTAATTTTTGTTTCATTTTTTTGTGTGTTTTCCCAATAGTTCACTTAAGGCACTAATGACACATGATGATGCAGCTATGGAGCTACTATTACCTCCCAATGGGGAGAGCTCGGCATTGGCGACCAGTGACGGTGCCATTAGCCAGACGGTGGCAACCCATTATGAGTACAGCACCTCTATCTTACCAGTTGATGGTGTTAAGACGTGAGCTGCAGGAGTTCCCTGCAGCGATGGTAGGATTCTTTTTCTTCTTTTTTTTTTTTAGTTCTTTTTTTTCTTTTACGTTCTACATTTGACTAGCTAAAAGAATATGTACAATCTAATCTAGGTGAACTGGAGACCCTACTCAAGTATGGTCGATGCCGACCGACCGTGGGTTTTGATGAGCCGCGCCCTGTTTGGACGAGAGCTTTGGATGCACTGCCTGAATGAAATCGAGCCGCTTCGGCTACGATTGGTTATGAGGACCCTGGGGCTAGCTCAGGAGTGGATAGATACGACTGCGTCACCTCGCGTCGGGAGAAAGACACGGGGACCGGCAACCTGCATTGATTGGCGTGTGCGGTTCCCCGAACAGTATGAAGACTGGCAACGGGGTGGCACAATCGTGGAATCGCAGGCACAGGATAGTGAAGACTATCTGCGTCTGTATAGGGCAATGTATGCAGAGCGACTCCAACCTGGGGGACTTGTGGAGGTAGGCCTTCCCTTTTTCTTCTTTTCGTTGTTTTTGTTCTTATCTATTTTTTTTTGTGAAAATGCTGACTCCTATAACATGGCTGTAGGATGTCCGTGATACCATGATAGCGAACTTGCGAGCTCGCTTGGCAGACACGGAGCGACAATTGGGTGACACGCGTGGTGCCTTAAGTGCCTCGGTAGGTGTATATACAATGTTCCTGGATTCATGGTGCTTAGCCACTAATTATCACTTCATGTTGTTATAGCGCGCCCAGATCGACGCGGCCTCATCAGCGATGGGAGCAGATGGCGTCTCTTCCAGCTTATGGATCCCTACCTCAGAGCTTGATTCGCTTCACGAGCAACTTGCTCGTGCGACGCAGCGTGCCGCAGAGGCAGAAGGCATGCTCTCTATACAGGTAAAAGTTTCATTGTTGAATCTTCTCATTCATGCCTTGCCGCATATCTGAGACGGCATATCTGGCAGGAAAAAGAGACGCAAGAGGCACTTGCCCAAGCTGCGCAGAGGGAGGCTAGAATAGCGGAGCTGGAAGATGAACTGCGGCATCGTCCAGATGATGACTCTTCTAGGGACGCCGTGGAGCTAAGGATCACCCTTCAACTGGAGAGGGAAGACCGAGAAAGAGAACGGGCAGAAAAAGAAAGGGACAGAGAAAGAGAAAGAGCCGATAGGTTGGCTGAGAGGGAGGAGCGAAGGGCCATGGAGGCCCAGTTGTTTGAACTCCGAACCAGCCTTGGCCTTGCTGAACAATGGCTGAGAGATGGTGAAGAGCGCTACCGAAGAGCACAAGAGCGTGGCTTTCGTGTTAGTAGCTTCTTTACTGCCCCTGCAGATCGACGCCGGGGTACAGAGATGGGAAGAGGATTGCAGAGCGGTAGAAGTACCGCTTTTCGTAGTTGGGTTGCACCCTCGAGAGCGTCTTGCCCGGAGAGCGGAGGGACGAGTAATGTAGAGGGAGAAGGTGGGACTTAATGTACAATTTCTAGGAATTGAATGGAATAAAAAGTTTGATTTTTTTTGGTTTTTCATTTGTTTCTTGCTATCTCGAATCCCTGCACACATCACTGAAACAAACAAGTCAGATTTCTGCTCTGACTTGGCCCCTTGCTCAATAAGCAGATGTTCACTTTGACTGTCCTTGATACTGGGTCAAGGGGCCAAGCCTTTATTAATAAAGGTAAGATAAAGATATGATGGTGAATGCGGCACACAAACACACGGATGCAAGCGAAAATTAAAGGTGGAATGCTGCATACAAATGCAATCATAGGAAATGCGATTTTTTTGTTTTTATTTTTTTTTCTTGCATTTTTTTGTTGTTTTATTTTTCATCATTTTTTTGTTTTGCATATGTCTACATTTTTCTCTTTTTCCCTTTTTTTTGTTATTTTTATCATCATCATTTTTTTTGTTGCTAATGCCTGGTAAGCACCCATATGGCACCTAACCTGTATGAGAATATGTATTTCTTACTAACCTCCCAGGTATCCTAAGTGCACATCTAGGTTGATTTGGGCCTCTAGACTCCTCGAATGATAATCCCGCCGGCTAAGACTTATCCTGATGACAATACCGTCATGCCATGCTTAGGCTCCCAGTCGCTTCCGACCGCAGGGATTCACCCAAAAAGTGTTTGAGGTAAATGATTTGCCCGACCCGGGTCTATTTCCTCACAACTCTAGATGGTATATAATGGAACACCCTGGAACCCAAACGACCAACCGCGCGACGCTGACCCGGAATCAGACGCCGTCGCACCCGTAGGTGACGCGCTTGCATTGGTCTAAGTCCGAGGTTAAATAAGAAGGCATTAAGGTGGTAGACGAGGGTCTTGAACGGCCAGAAACACGGAGACTCCTTCACGACAAAGGCTTCTGCTTTTCAAAATGGACAACCATATGTTTGTGTTAAAAGGATGTTGCAGGCTTTGGCGAGTTTCACCCTTCGGGAACTCCATTGAGCTTTGATCTTCAGGGGAAGAAGGAAGAATATTGGGGGCAAACCTCCTGAGAGGACCGACAAAACCGTTAACCCGGCGAGCCAGTAGGGGCGCACTTAACTTCCCCTTTCGGGCAACTTCAGATCAAATCTCGAGCATTTACATCTCATGGCCCCTTTTGTGTAGAATTTGACTTTCAGTCAAAGGGGTTTATCTAGTGGAATCAGGCACGGTTACGACCAGGCTTTTCACTTGACTTTGATTTTGTTCTTCTTTTCTGATTTTTTTTTCTTGACGGATTTCTGTGAGGGACATAGTATTTTGACATTATGGAATCCCTCTTGGATGCCTGCGGGGACACTGCCCTCTTCTCGTGCTCTGATCCATGCTCGAGGAATTGGATCCTACTCTTACCCTGAGGGGTTGTGTTCGTGTTTCCCATGCTCAGCGTTTTAAGGGCGCCGGCTGTCTCATTCGGTCGAGAAGAAGAGAATAAAGATTTGAGCTTTCTTGGAGACCTTTTGAGTGATGCCCTACCATAAGCGATGCTATCAATTTTTTTATAACACAGATGTGTATACATGTTGTCTTCTTTTGAGGGGGCATAGGCCGAACTGGCCGGACAGGGGTCTCCACGGTTCTGGCAAACCAAGACCTGAGACCTACCAAGCCTTAATGGGCCTTATCTTGACATGGAGGTAAGATGCAGTAACTTGATTCCATGGTGGTCTCCAAACATCAGCATTTTGAATTTTCTATTTTTTTTGGTCTTTCTTTTTTTTTTATGTACAAATTTTGTGGTTTTCATTATTTTTCATTTTTTTGTTGTTTTTGTTTTCAATTTTTTTGTCTTTGACAGTATGTACACCTATCTAAGGGTAATACTTCTTAAGGTAAAGCCCATTCCAAGGGTGGGATAACTCAACTCCTTCAGCATTGACTAGCCTGTAGGCGTTGCCAGGATGTACAGCCTGAACCACGTATGGTCCTTCCCAATTGGGTTGGAGCTTAGAACGCGGCCCGCCAGGTTTTACAAAAATTCTTTTCACTACCATTTCACCAACTTTGAACTTTCTCTCAATAACCTTCTTCTGGTAAAAACGTGCGAGTCTATTTTGGTAGACGCGAGCATGCTCGGCAGCAACCAGACGTTTCTCGTCTAAGAGTTCCAACTGGGCAAGGAGAGAATCGCGACGTTCATCGAGGGGAAGGTCCTTGTCCAATTGTACTCTCAGAGAGGGAATCAGAATCTCATACGGAACTACCGCCTCCATCCCGTAAGTGAGGGCGAACGGAGTTTGCCCAGTAGGAGTTCGGATTGAAGTGCGATAGGCCCATAGAGCTTCGATAAGCTTCTCTGGCCAATCCGAGAATCTGCTAGACTCACAAGTTTTCTTTATGATTTTGATCAGTGTTTTATTCGTGGCCTCTGCTTGGCCATTGCCTTGTGGATAATATGGTGATGAATGATGCAATGCAATCTTATACCTTTTGCAGAGGTCCTGAAGGTCCTGAGAAATGAATTGTGGCCCCTTGTCAGTGATGATAGTTCTTGGAATGCCGAACCTGGCGATGATGTTCTTCATAATAAACTTGCAGACTGTGGATGCCTTGATTTCTGCATAGGCTTCAGCTTCGGCCCATTTGGTGAAGTACTCCGTTGCAGTAAGGATGAAGGATTTTTGTTTAGTAAGGGAGTTAGGATCACCAAGAGGACTGATGATGTCAAATGCCCACATGGAGAAAGGTCATGGGGAGGATACTGGATGGAGAGAGGAAGATGGGGAATGAATCTTATCGGCGTGAAGTTGACACTTGACACACCTACGGACATAGACAGCACAGTCTTCCTCCATGGTGGGCCAGTAAAAGCCTTGCCGAAGGATCTTCTTGGCAAGCATCTGGCTATTCACATGGCCACCACACACACCTGAGTGTGCTTCCTCTACACACTTCCAAGACTCATCATCATCAAGACACCTTAGGAGAACACCAGTGAGGCTTCTTTTGTACAGCAATCCTCCAACCAGTGTGTACCTCTGGGCTACTCTTCTTATGGCCCTTTTATCTTCTGCTGTTGCCTCTTCAGGATAAGACTGGTCTTTGCAATATTTAACAATCTCATGGAACCATGGCTTCTCCTCATCAGCCAATTCTTCTTCCAATTCGACCAACATAATTTCCCTCTTTTCAGCAACTTCTCTATCCTGAGCCATCTTTGACATTTCCTCCTGAACCCTTAAATAGGAAGGGTTGTGAATAGCAGGGAAGAGAAGCTTGTGGATAGAAACGGACAGAGCCCTTCTGCTCAGAGGAAACCTTAATGATGATGCCAACGAAGCAAGGGCGTCGGCCAAAATATTCTGATTGCGAGGAACATGGACAAAGACCAACTTAGTGAACAGTTTAGCGAAAGCAACAGTAAGCTCTTGATATGGCTTGAGCTTGGGATCGCGAGTGCGATATTTGGTGAGCACTTGGCGAAGGATAAGTTGACTATCACCTATGACTCGTAATTCAGTGACCCAGAAGGAATAGGCAAGGTTCAGACCTGCCAGAAGAGCCTCGTATTCAGCCACGTTGTTGGTGACTGGAAATGAGAGCTGGAATGCCTCTGGATAGCGACACCTTCAGGTGACAAAAGGACAATGCCAATACCTCTCCCCTGGGAATTCAAAGCTCCATCAAAATATAATGTCCACATGGGATCATCAGACTGGGTAATGGACATTAGTTCCTCATCTGGAAACTCTGATTGAACAGGGTCAAACTTGGGGAGAGGGTGATGAGCGAGATGCTCGGCTATAGCATAGCCTTTGATTGCCTTTTGTTGAATATAGGTGATGTCAAACTGAGATAGAAAACTTTGCCAACGTGCTAGCCTATCAGTAAGGACAAACTTTTCCAAGAGAAATTTGATAGGATTCATCCGAGCAATCAAGTGGACTTCGTGAGCAAGAAAGTAATGTTTCAATTTCTGTACCACCCACACGAGGGCGGCACAGGTCCTTTCCATGGCTGTATACTTTCGCTCACAGGGGTTGAGGAGTTTGGACAAGTAATAGGTTGCCCGTTCCTTGCCTTCCTCATTGATTTGTGCCAGGACGGCTCCCACAGAGTCGTCTAGGACCGAGATATATAGGATCAAAGGCTTATCTGGAATAGGTGGAGTGAGAACAGGCGGGTTGGCCAGATATTCCTTTAATCCGTCAAAAGCATTCTGACACTTAGAATCCCAACAGAATTTGGTCCCTGCTTTGGTCAACTCGTAGAAGGGCCGACACCTTTGCGAGTGTTGTGACACAAAGCGACGGATAAATTACAACCTCCCGATTAATCCTCGAACTTCTCTCAGATTCTTCGGGGGTGGCATATCCCTAATTGCCTTAGCCTTGTTGGGGTCTATCTCAATACCCCTTTTGCTCACAATGAAGCCAAGTAACTTGCCCGATGATACACCAAACACACATTTCTTTGGATTCATTTTCAAATTGAATTCACGCGATCTTTGCAACACCTTTGCAAGGACCTCGGGATGTTCCGCCCTAGTTTTAGATTTTACCAACAAATCATCCACATATACCTCCAAATATATGTGCATCATGTCATGGAATATTGCCATCATAGCCCTTTGGTAAGTGGCTCCAGCGTTCTTCAGTCCAAATGGCATGACTACATAACAGTAAGTTCCCCAGGGAGTAGTGAATGAGGTTTTCTCCTGATCTTCTTCTGCCAGACGATTTGATTATATCCAGAAAATCCATCCATGAATGAAAGGGTTTCATATCCTGCCGTGTTATCAATCAACACATCAATATGAGGCAAAGGGAAATCATCCTTCGGACACGCACGGTTAAGGTCCCGGAAGTCAATACAAATTCTCACTTTTCCATCTTTCTTCATGACCGGGACAATGTTTGCGACCCACTGAGGATAAAGGACGACTCTTATGAACCTAGCTTTGTGGAGCTTGTCGACCTCTTCCTTCATTTTTAAAGCCATTTGTGGGCGAAAACGTCTTAACCGTTGCTTTACCGAGATGGATCCTGGTTTGAGAGTGAGACGATGCTCGACCAGAGTAGAATCCAATCCTGGCATATCCTCATAGCTCCATGCAAACGTGTCCTTATAATCCTCGAGAACCTTAATTAATGCCTCTTCGTCAGATGATGGTAAATTATCACTTATGAGGACAATCCTAGGGTCTTCCTCAGTTCCCAGGTTAATCTCTTTGGTAGACTCTTCTACAGCGGCTGACGGCTCGTCAAATCTGCTCATTCCACTAGCATATGCGTCGGCCGCATCCTCATATTCTTCGTCCTCTTCTTCAATGGGGTACTCATCATCGGTGATTTCATAAACCCCGTACCCTTCATCGATCACACCATCATTTTCACATTCTATCTCTGGCAATTGGATAGGATTTTCTAGCAATTGAGGAATGGCTAGAAGGGCTTGACACCTATCGGCTAAATCTAAAAGAAATCGCCGAGGGATCTGCTTACCCTTGGATTTCTTCTTGGGCACTACCCTTGACTTATTCCTAACCTGACACACATTATTTACAGAAGAAGAAGAAGCTAAGAGGATAGTGAAGAATGTACAGGGAAGGACCCCTCAGAGGAGGGGTAAAGAAGGTCGCTCAAGGGACCTTGAGTGAGTGGCCCGTAAGTCGGGGCACACTCATGGGAGATATAGGATGTTTCCTCAACAAAGATGCGTTGTTGGGGAGTTGGGAAATTGACGTTTTTTTTTCGGTTTGATTTTTGATAAAAAAACAATGACAAGAAATTGGAGGAGGTGAAAAGGGAATTAGAGCTAGAGGGTTGTGTAGCTCGTAGAGCAGATCGTGATTAAAACCTGGCGTGAGTTAAGAAACCCACGTAGGTATATGAGTAAAGAAGGGGACCTGGGAAGATCATTAGACAACTGTCTGGCCCAGGAAGGAGACAGCAACAAAGGCTGTGATATGTGGATAGAAAAGATGACGGCTAATGAGCCGTCGGTGACAATATTGGTGACGGATGATGACCCGTCGATGACAACATCCTCTTGGCGAGGAGGGTTTGACATTCTGGCAAGTGTGATGGTGTCCCCTGGCATTTCGGAGATCAAAGACGACCCTTCTAGATGTGGAGGCGAGAACATTCTTTCCAGTGCAATGGATATATCTGGTATGTCAAACCATTTATACCATTCACAATCCAGGTGGACAATCTTCCCTCTTTTAGGGATCCTTGAACATGCTTGAGCTAAAAACACATCCCGTGACCCCCCAGGTGATTCCAGTGGAGGATCTCCCATCTGGACGATGGGCCCCTTTTTGAAATGTGAGGACAAAGTCCAAGTGAGGGGTTTGCCGTCTGATTCGAATGGCCCCTTAAAACCCAAGCCAGCTCTATGGATTGGCTTTATCTTTTGGAGTGGTCTCAGCCTTCCTTGCAGTTGTGCCCCTAGACCTTTGCCATCTTGGTAGCCAATATTTCTCATAATCTCCCATCCTTTGGAGCGGAAGGGAAGACGTGAGTTTGACAAATGGAATGGCTTTTGTTGTCTGAAGGGAGCACGACAGGGGTCGTACACATCCAACAAGGATAGTATGGGCCGATGAGCCGGCCAGACCGACGGCAAAGAGGTGTTGATAGCATCCACCGTAGAACAGATGGGCATGCTCATTACCTTGATAACCCATCCTTTATATGGAAATTTCAAACACTGATGATTGGTGGATGGTACAGCATTCATAGCTTCAATGTAGGTACGGCCTAGTATAGCCTTGAAAGTGGGATCCATATCAAGGACATGAAATTCCGTAAAGACTGATACAGGACCTAGTTCTACATTGAGGGCAATCATCCCCATTGGCGGCCTCTTACTGTTGTCGTAGGCCGTGACTGTGATTGAGGAGGGCATGAGTTGTTCTTCATGGACCCCACATGCTTGGAGAGTACTCGGGGAAATCACATTTATAGACGTGCCCGTGTCCACCAGGCACGGATCCACTGACACGCCATTGATTTTCACCGCAATACACAATGCATATTTCGAGCTTCCTTGGGGGCAAGCTCGTGATTGTGAACATGATAGGCGGTTGTGTATCAGTGGGCGTCAGGACTGCCGAGATTTTCTCCACAGGGAGATCCTCGTTCACCATGACCTTTTGGAGATAGTCCTTAAAGCTTCTTGGTGAGATGGGGATCTTTTAATCAACTCAAGGATGGAGATACGGGCAGGCGTCTTATCCAGATGCTTTAACAAGTCATACTGGGTCCCAGGGATGGACTCTTCTGACTGCTCTTCCTTATCTTTCTGGGGCTGAGATTGTTCAGGGGCCTGACTATTCTGGGGAAACAACTGGTGGAACATCCTTCCACTCCGGAGCACCATTGCTTGTGGCTCTCGTTGCACCTCTATGGTATTGGGTGTGGACTTTAACAAGGGTTTAAGGGGTAATAATGGAGGAATGGTTGGTGGGATAGGGGTTATGATGGGTGTAGGGGTTTTGATTAGGGGTTTGCTTGGTGGAGGTATAGTAGAGGTAGAAGGAATCTCGAGTGAATCACGGATGATAAGGGGTTTAGAATGTGAAAGAATAGGGGAAGTAGAGGGAATCTCGGGTGAATGGTGGATGATAAGGGGTTTATATGGTGGAGGGGGTATAGTGGAAGTAGAGGAAATCTCGGACGAACGATGAATGATAAGGGGTTTGGAAGGTTGAGGTAGATTAGAAACGGAGGTGACTTGGGGTGGATGATGGACGATAAGGGGTTTATATGGTGGAGGGGGTATAGTGGAAGTAGAGGGGACCTCAGATGAATGGTGACTGATAAGAGGTTTAGATGGTGGAGGAGGAGGTTCAATGGGGGTAGAGGTGGATGGTGTGTTATACGGGTAATGGGCGGTAAAAAGGTTAGAAGGCGGAGGTAAAGGTGCGATAGAGGTAGATGGTAAATTAGAGGAATAAGAAGTGATCATGGGACTTAGGGGTGAAAAAGGAGTGGGAGATGGCCTTTGGTGATGGACTAACGGTGAATTGACGGTAGGGGTACGAATAAGAGGGCGTGATGGCTGTGGAACGGGAGAAGGACCAAATAGGGGTTGTGAGGGGGTTGAATGGTAAGAAGATGATGTTCGAAGGAGACGAGGAGGCTGATTGTTGGTATGACTAGTAGCAAGGACAGAGGTGCTTTCTAAATGACAGGTTTGCTCTCTTCCAACTTCCGAGAAGGAGGAAATCGGATTAACCTGGTAGTTGGGCTGTTGGTGCTCCGGAAGCGGGTTATGGATGATGCCCATATTAGGCTGCTGTTGTGGGGCCTGCTGAGGCTGTTGTTGTTGATGTGGTTGTTGTGGTAACTGTGGCCTAGGCGGAGGTCTCCTGGCCTTTAGGGTGGCGATGCATCGCCTCATTTCATCCCAATCGATTTCACCCAGATCATTCATGTCATAAATGTAATCTTTGAAGTTGAAACAATTCTCCACCGTATGACCCGGCTGTCTGTGATAGACACAGTACCTGGAGGTATCAGCATTTGGGGGCCATGCAAACTTTTCTTTGGGCAAAGTAAGTAGGTTGGCAGCCATGAGGGCATTAAAAATGTCCGGCAATGCCTCGGGCAATGGTGGATAATGGGCTCTTTTGGGTCCAATGGGCCTCATCCGTTGTTGTGGTGGGCCGTAATTTCCCGGGGGTGGAACTTGGTGATACTGAGGTTGTGGTTGTTGTTGTTGTTGCTGGGGATGAAAGGGTTGAGGCATGTTATTTTGAAGGGGGTTATTTTGGGGTGGAGGACGATAAAGAGGTGGACCTTGTTGAAAGGGAGGTCGTGAAACCTGAGGAGGCCTTGGGTTAACTGGTTGGTTGGGGCCGCCAAGCACACTCACTTGCTCGTTTATGACGACTCCCTCAGTTGTCCCTCCTTGGACACCAGTGCCCGTCTTCTTAAACACCCTTGGCTTTGGAGGTTCAAACATGTGCATGATGGGAGAATCTTTTAATTGGGTCTGGATATACCGAGCCCTCTCATAAAGTTCCTCCATCGTGGTAAGCTTATTCATGGCTAAAATGTGTCTAAACTGCGGGGTTGCATTAGACACAATCATCTTGACTTGCTCGGGTTCTGAAAGGGTATCCTTTATTTTATCGGCCAGAGACCTCCACCTATCAGCATACTGGACAAAATCCTCATCTGACCTCATTTTCTCAGCAACTAGGTCGGTGATAGAAAGGGAGGGACCGACCCTATCCCGGTACTTCTGTATGAATTTGGCTTTGACAATTTCAAAATCTCCAGCCTCACTCGGTTCTAGTGAATAGAACCATTCTAGGGCGGGACCATC
Organism: Amorphophallus konjac; assembly: GCA_022559845.1. Lineage (NCBI taxonomy): Eukaryota > Viridiplantae > Streptophyta > Magnoliopsida > Alismatales > Araceae > Amorphophallus > Amorphophallus konjac. The sequence goes on along the minus strand of CM040122.1, from coordinate 413,887,829 downwards.
CAATGATTTCTGAAAAAGGTAAGCCAGGGATTTTGGATCGTTCTGCCATGAGGAAGATAAAATCCTTGATGTGAATATAAGGATTTTCCGTGCCGTTATACCTACGGTATGTAGGCATTTCGGAGGGAGGAAGATGAAATATGGGGAGATTTGGCAGGGAAATGTCAGGGATAGACTTCCCATGTGCCTCTTTCTTGAAATTTCGGAACTCCTCGTTCATTTCATTGATTTTGTTGAGGAGAGATTGAGTGAGGTCCTCGGCAGGTAGAGGTTGGGCCTGCCATTCAGGCTGAGAAGGCCTGCCAAGGGCCTGAGAAGGGAATCCTGAACCAGAAGGGTATGGTGGCCCACTAGTGGACGGACCCGTTTGGGGTACCGTATGATGGATGACAGGGGCTTGAGATTGTGAAAGGGGAGATTGGTAAGAGGCAGGCTGTTGACTCGCCTATCCTTGAAAAGAGGAAGAAGGAACGTCATGTACATATGATGGAAAAGTGGTAGCCTGGAGCGGCTATTGGTAGGATGTGGGAGCCGGAGTTGACTCCTGAGGAGGGGGAGCAACAGATTTCCTCTTTAAAATAGCCTGAAAGGCTAGAAGTTGCTCAGGGCTGAGCTGCGTACTAGCGAGGACACCTAACAGGGAAAAGATGTCCTTAGGTGGGGCTACTTCCCGTGAAACAGCGGGAACCTCTTGCGAGGTGTCACGAGAAGGGCCTGAGTCCATTGCGTGGACACGTGGGTCAATTGACTGACCACGTCCTGATTGGTTCTCTTCGAGAGAATCGTGGGCCATTGTTGTAATTTTTCCAGAACGTAAAAGCATACACCAGCAAACAAATATCAGAAATTAGCAGACAAGTGGATGATCTTACGCCACTTTTTTTTGTTTTTGTTTTACCTCTTTTTTTGTCTTTTTAACAAATATAAATATTCACACAAAATTTGCAAAAATCCTAGTGACACCTTAGTTTTACCGCCGTGTCAACTAGGGACACTCGTCTCACCACGGATAGGTAACTAACTTCGGGGTACTTCAGTGGTACAACCTGCCCAGTGAACGAAGAGGGAATCCTTCGATGTCGGGGACTTACGGAGGTCCCGATGGAGGAGATCCTAGTCCGTCGAGAGGAATTCCCGACGGAGAGTCCTTCCTTCACCGAGAAAGGTTAATCCTTAGAAAAGTAAAATAAAGGGGTAGATGCATGAAATGCAATACTGAATGAAAGATATATAAAACAGATATGACAAGAATAAACACACAAATATAACAGGGATAACAGTGATATAACAAGGATATAACAACAATGAACAGATAGAGTAAGATATGGCCGTTCTTCTTTCCGAAACACGTAGACCACTTGGAAAAACAGAAAAGACTATAAGAGTGCACGTGGTGCACGAGGGGGATGATGTGGCCCACGCGGGCGCAATAAGAAAGGGCACACGTGGGTGCCGAGTGGAGGGGAGCACACGTGGGTGCTAAATGGAGGGGCACACGTGGGTGCCAAACAGAAGAGAGCACACGTGGGTGCTAAATGGAGGGGAGCACACGTGGGTGCTAAATGGAGAGCACACGTGGGTGCTAAACGGAGGGGCACACGTGGGTGCCGAATAATGGGGAGCACACGTGGGTGCTAAATGGAGAGGCACATGTGGGTGCCGAACGGAGGGAAGTGCACGTGGTGCACGAGACAACGTTAACCTCTCAAATAACCACAAAGGACCGGGGGAGTGCACGAGGTGCACGAGGGGAGTTGGCGCACGTGGGCGCAATAGGGGAGGGCACACGTGGGTGCCGAAAGGAGGGACACGCGTGGGTGTCAAAAGGAAGGGCACACGTGGGTGCCGAAAGCTTGTGGGTAACCAAAAAAGCAAAAAGCAGGTCCCACCGTGATCGCCAGAGATGTGAACGCGTCACGTGGTGGACTGAGAGAGAGAGATGGGGTTTCTCCCTCTCTGAGTGAAAGGGTAAAAAATGATGAAAATGAAAACACGTGCGTAAAAAGGATGCTGTAGAAAAGAGGGTAGAGAGTATGACCTGAAAGGTCACTCTGCACGAGGACGTAGAGCCTAGACTTACCGATCGGTACAGGGCGGAGAACAGGATCCGAAGACCCTCTCACGCAAACTGAACCCCTTCCCGGTAGGCGTGACCTACCATTCCGAGGACAGCTTTCTATATACCGAGTGTGAACCTGGGACTCTACGTAGTAGAAGTTGGCGGACACAAAGACACACGTAGACTCGGAATTTAGAACGGCATATCACTCCTCACGCAATAATAATGACATGAATATAAACAGTAAGCAGACCACCGCGGGATATTGATCCGTGCGGGGTTTTAACAACAATATAATAAAGTACAGAAAGAAAAATGCCGAAAGTAAATGACCACGGCAAAATGACTCACCGCGGCCGATTATAGTACAAACAGACCCGGGATTTAACTATCCGCGGGTATTATAGACATAAAATAAAATTTACTACAAGCACGCGTTTGGTGGTGTGATCGCCAGGGACCGAAGGCCCCGAACTGGTTGATTGATCGCTTGGCCTTTGACGCGGGATTTGCGCGGGTTCCTTCTTCCTCTTCGTTCGACTGGTCGAAGAAGGGGGCTTTTGACTGGTTACCCTGCAAAATAAACAAACAGAAAATAAAATTAAGTTAGACAAGATGATACGATATGATGACAATTCATGGAATAAAACACTAATGACATGGATAACAAACTAAAAACACAATAAAATAATAAGAGTAAAAAAACAGAGCCGCCGGTGGGACGAAACGGCTTTCACGGGAACACGTGGGAGAGTTGGTTGGGCCGAAGGCCGCGCTTTTATTCCTGCACAAATTTAAAAATGATTAAATATGCGTACACATAAAAACACATAGAAATATGTATATATATAATGGTATATATATAAATTTATATATATATATGGGGATATTACAATCAAATAAAACAAAACATATTATAATAAAATAAAACCCAATTCTATTATATATATATATATATATATATATATTATGTAAATCCAGAATAACAAACACATTTATATAACATATACAGGAATTCTTACACACATATAAATATGATAAGTATGCTATACATTCTTCTCGGTTTATACATATGATTTTTTAATGAGAAAATACTTATAATATATAGGCCCTCTCTCTCTTTATCTCCCAGTGTCACTATATATAAAAGGATATATATACGTGTGTGAAGAAGTGAAGATTAACATAATAAATAACTTACGTGCATGAGTGTGTGTCGTGTGAACATGGGAAAGGGGGAGAGAGACAACATAAGAGGAAGATAGAAACAGCGTGAGAGGGGGAGAGAAAAGAGATAGACAGAGAAACAGAGAAAGAGAGGGAGAGAGAGGAAAAATAAAATAAAAAAGAAAAGAAAGTGAGAGGGAGAGAGAGAGGATTCGCTGGAAGAGGTGGAAGAGAAGATAGAGACAAGGGAGAGGGAAGAGAGAGGGTGAGAGAAAGATTAAAAGAGAGAAAGAGAGAGAGAGAGAGAGAGAGAGAGAGAGAGAGAGAGAGAGAGAGAGAGAAAGGAAGAGGGAGAGAGAGAGAGAGATACGGCAGGGAGAGGGGGGTGAAATAAAAAGAAAAAGAGATTACGTGAGAGGGGGGGAAAGAAAGACAGGGGGAGAGAGAGAGAAGAGAGAGGGTGAGAGAGAGATGAAGAGAGAAACTGAGAGAGGGAGAGAGAAGAGAGAGAGATACGGTGGGATGAGGAGGAGAGAGAGGGGGAAGGAGAGAGAAGCAGAGAGGAGGGAAAGAAGAGAGATGAAAAATAATGAAATAAAATAATAAAAAAAAACTGAGAAAACAGAGAGAGGTCGGGTGAGAGCAGAAAGAGAGAGGGAAACAGAAAGAGGAGGAGAGAGAAGGGGGACCGCGGCAGAGAGAAGAAGAGAGGGAAATCGCGACCGGGAGGGGAGAGGAAGAGAGAGACGCGAGGGGGAGAGAGAGACGGGAGGAGAGAGAGAACCGGCGGGGGAGAGAGGGAGAGAGACGCGAGAGGGAAAGAGGCCGGCGGTGCGGACGCGGCTGGAGGATGAGTGCAGCAGCGGCGGCGGTGCCCGGCGAACGTGGGGGCGTGGCAAGGGCGTCCGCAGCTGTGGGGAGCTGCCGGTGGCGCGGGTCGCGGCAGTCGGAGGGGGTGCAGGCGGAGGCGGTGCAGTGGGGAGGAGTTGGCCGCGGCGGACGGGGATGGTCGGTGACGACGAGGACAACGGCAACGAGGGGCAGCGGCGGTGCAGGCGGCCGGAGGAGGGACGACGGTGCATGCAGCGGCGGTCGGAGGGTGCTCCGGTGTGGAGAGCTTCAACGCGGTGCTCGCGGTGCAGGCGGAGGAGCAGCTGGGCTGCCGGTGGTGTTGGGCGGGACGGATACGGCGGTCGTCGGGCGACGTTCGTGGATGGCTTCACGGCAGGAGGGCGTGGACGGCCGGTGAAGATGGAGTGGTCGGGGTACGTCGATGACGACGGGGCCACGGTGGTGGTGCAGGTGGACGGCCGGAGCTGCGGTTGCGGCGTCCCGTGGAGGGTGACAGCGGCGAGCGGGGGCTGGAGGTGCAAGCGGGGCGCGTCAGCAGGTGACGAGATAGACGGTGACGAAGACGCGAGGCGGCTGTGTCGTCGAGGAGGGTGCTATAGGCGTGAGGGGAGGCCGTCGGTGGAGTTAGAAAGGGAGAGGAGTGAAGAGTGGCGGTATGGGTTGTGGCGGTGTTAACAGAGAGAAGGGTGAGAGCGGAGTAAGGCGGTGCGTGGTGGTGGGGAACGACGATGACGACGGCGGTGGAGGGCTTCCCGGCGGGCTTCACGGCAGGGGGGGGATGTCCGGCGGTGCAGTCGCGGCAACGGTGGTTGACCACGGCGATTGGAGGTGGAGGAGACGCGGCCGGCCTGGTGAAATGGGCTCGGCGGACGTGGCTCGTGAGGGTCGTTGGCGTGGTGACGAAGATGCGTGCTCGGTGGCTGCCGTGGGCGAGAAGGGTGATCGGCAGGGGGCGATGGTGGCTTGCTGCCGTGGGTTGGTTAGGAGAGGTGGAAGGAGGAAGAGAAAATAGAGAGGGGAAGAGAGAGGTGGCTGCGCTGGGAGGAAGAGAAGAGAAAGAGAGAGGGTGAGTGGATGTGGGTTTCGACGAGAGAATGATGAGTGTTAGGTGGTGTGTCCATCGTGAGCGGGGGCATGATGGGAATATTGTTGGGTTTGGATGGGGAGAATGCAGTGAGAATGGGTTTCGAGGTGGGGTTACGTGGTGAGGTGGCTAGGAGGATTATCGAGAGAGGCAAGAGAGCTAGTGTGTTAAGTGGAGTGTCAACATAGTTGTTAGGTTGTGGAGAGAGTGTGAGAGAGACATAAGGAAAAAATAATTGAAGGAGAGGGGCTCACGACGTGGTTGTGGGAGAAGAAGACAAGGTGGGAAAAGAAGGATAATGAAATGTGGAGAGAAGTGTCGGAAGGAGGGATGTGAGAGAAGATTATTAGAAGGGTATGTGTTTAGCGAATGAAAAGGGTGCAAGGAGATAAGGATGGAGACAGATAGAGAAGGATATTTTAGAGGGATTAGTATATTTACCATTATTTAGTTAGATTAGAAATCTTTGTTTTTGTTTTCTTTCTTCTTTTGTTTAAATAGTATATATATATATATATATATATATATATTACAATACTATATATATATATATATAATATATATTGATATATATATATATATATATATATATTCACAATACTACTATATATATATTTACAACCATATATATTATTTATTATTATTTTAACTTTTCTTGATTTTTTTTATTTTTATAAGCTTTTCTGATTTTTATTTGTTATTATTATTTTATGTAAAACGTGAAAATGACTAATCACTCACGTGAATCAAATGCACAGGTCACTTTGGGGCATTACGGTGTAATACAAGATGTACCCATGAAAAACGTAAAAATGACGTGTCTACAACATATAGCCCTGATTGCATTGTATCGCTATAGTTATACCCCTGTGATTCTCGAGTTGTCAATGATGAACGAATTTAGAAAATATATGCCACAAAAATTGTTAATAGAGATGAAATATTGAAAATACCCTCACCCCTGCCTCGCTCCCCCCCTGCACTGCTGACGGCTCCCCTCTCCCCCCACCCTAGCGACCCCCTTCTCCACCACCCCAGCAGTCCCCCTCTCCCTTAATGACTTCTTCTTCTTCTTCTTCGATGACGAGGAAAATGTCCGGATGACTGCAACCTTGGCCGAAGGGGTCAAGGGAGAGGAAGACAATGTCGGATCTATAGGGTCAGATGAAGAGGGCGACTGGGCCCTACCTTTCATGCTTGTTGAAACCCTCGACAGGGGAGGAGGACCACTTTCGGTGGGGGAGAGGGGGGTTTAGCTGGGATGGGGGACAACTCCAATGCCGCCCCGTGCTTCACCACTACACCTCTCAGAGAAGACCCACACATGGGTTTGCCATCCTTTGCTCTGTTGGCCACTGGCGGGGCCTACTCCTTTGCTACCCAGTCCATTTCGCTGCTCATCGAGTCCGCAAGTTGTAGCAATGACTCTGATGACGGCTCGACATTCCGCCTGGTCAAGACGGAAGGGAGCTATGCAAGTGTTGTGGATGGGGGGCACCGGGCGTTGGTCGTGCTCTCCAACAATGTGGGCTCAGTGTCATGCCTGGCCCTTTATGTATAGGGAGTTCATCGTCAGCACGATGCAAGGCAATGGCATCATCATTTGGTAGCAGCTAGACCTCAACTGGTTCTCGTAGTTTGGTGCAAGGAGGGGTCTGTCAAAGCCTTGACTATTGTAGGGAACAATGTCTTCATGGTGCACTAAGATGGGAGGATCCAAGTGTGGAAAGTGTTGATGCGGTCAGCTCTAGGCGTATGTGACATAGCTTGTGGAGATCACCAGGGGGGTTTCCTTATGACATTAACTTGGGGGGCTCTACTGCAAATCCCCTTCCTTGCCGTTGATGCTACCTCCAAGCTCCTCTCCTTGACTGGTTCGTAGATCGCCGGCACCGCCACGCGCGAAGGCAGTAGTAACAGCTAGACCAAGGGCAATGGCGGCCATTGCCAGCTCCATGGATACTCTAAGAGAGAGAGAGAGAGAGAGAGTTCTAAGCCGTGAGTTAGTTAGTCATTCTCCCTCTTAACTCACACTTTAATTATCTTCGTTAATGCACATGAAACTTGTGACAAGTATATCTCACACTCTAAACATGTTGCTTTACGCTTATATATGTTATAGGCATAGGAAGCTTATTTATCCATTCATTGTGGATGAATAACACTATTTCTTCTTGAAATTAGAAGTAACACCAAACAAATGATTTTTTTATATTCCTATATTTATAATGATAATCATGTAGTTCTAAGTTGTTCGTAATGAATATATAGTTATATTTGGGTAATAATTTACAATGAATTTAATATGTTACTAAATGATGCATCAAATGTTATATTAATTGTAGAGGTTGGGAAACGGTGGTGCTTACAAATTGTGCGGTCATTGTAGATAAATAAATTACTGGAGGATTAGGAATCATTAGATGCAATAGAGGATATTGTTAGAGGGGAGGTAGGTCTATTCGTGTGTGTGTGTGTGTGTGTGTGTGTGTGTGTGTGTGTGTGTGTGTGTGTGTGTGTAACTCTTCGATGCTTAGTGAGGTGGATAAAGTTCACCAACCGAGTGAGGCCCATCTTGGTGGCCCACCATCGAGACCAGGGCTCCTACCCATCTCTAGCAGTCCCAATCCAACATGTGACGGGTCACAGCTTGCCGCGGTGCAGGTGCAAGTCCGGAAGTCGTACCCACGTGCGCCTCCACCTTCCAATAGCAACGGTGTACGTCTCCGGCAGGTCTTGTCACATTAATGGCATAAGTCACACCAGTCCGGTGAAAGGGGAGGGGAGGATGCCGCTCACGCCGTTTCTCCTTGACAAAGCAACTCCCACTCCCCGGTGAGTCCTGCCACATTAATGGCGGAGCTACCTTTTTCGACGAAGGAACGGTGGGTCAGTGCTGACGCCCTTTTGCCTTGTCAGGCGAGCAGGCAATAAGACTTACATCTTCACAGCCGCGGCAACCCAACGAAGGCGAAAGTCAACCCTAAGACGGAGATATAAATAGAACCCTAGTCCGATAGCTAAAGAGGTATGCAAGTTCAACCCCTCAAGTTCTCTCTCTCTCTGTCTCTCTCTCTCTCACCCACACACACACAATGGTCCCTGATCCTCTCTTCTCCCGAGTGCTCACTGTCGCCTCGTGAGTTGCCTAACTTAACCGTCGGGGGATTGTCCCATAAGATATCTCTTGAAACTCGTTCTTGTCATTGTGAGTGTCTGGAGGTCTCTCTCAGGCAATGGCTCTTCCTTTCCTCATCAAACAAATCTTTAGAGATGTAGTTCATGATTGAGGTGACGAATCTCGACCGCTATACATGAGTTAGAGATGTGTAGGTGGAGAAGGATAACGTAGAAGGGCCCAGGAGCTTCTAGGCCCTTTTTGATATTCGGGTGAGGGTAGGTTAATCGACCCCGAAGGGTCGATTAAGCCACCCGACCCCGGTTAATGCTGCATGTGTGAGGGGAGGTGAGAGGGAGGCGGGGCCCACCTGTCCCCCGGTTGAGATAATCGGCCGACAAGCCGGTTATCAAAGCCGCCCCTAGTGTTTCAGATGACAGACTTTGCGATTAGTTTTCCTGGTACCTTTTATGACTTTTTGGATGCATCAGATCGCTTCCAAGTTGTGGACTTTTACCCCACATCAACCTAGTCGGGCACCCAAAATAAATGTGGGCACATGCTGTGTGGTTCACAAGCAATGGGCGCACATACTGTTTGTGGGACCGATGCACGATGATGTTGGCCACACAGGAAACAATTTCACTTATTGGGCTTCTGCAAGGGATTAGTCTGAAAAGTCCATAGTCTCGTGGGCCTTTCGATTGGTCAAAGTCAATCAGACTCTCTGGATTCCCTATTTTTAAATTTTGTATGCATAAACTTGTCCAAGGTAGGAAAATGTTAGTTCTGCAAATTCGCCAGCCACAAATTTAAATTATTATTATTTGATAATTAAGAATTTAAAAAATCAATAAATTTCATATTCATATCTCTCGGAGATTATTAATGCATGCCAAAGATTAATGACTTCCAAGATCTTGTGCAGTGAAAGCAATCAACAAATTAAGCTTTATTTCGCTTAACTCATGGTTGCATGCCCCTGGATAGATCTAGTGCCGATCGTTGATTGACGAGGAAGGCACACTTTGCCACCCAATATTTGCCCAACCTTGTACACCAAGCATGTAATTAATTAGGTACCCAGCATAAAATTAAATGGCATATATATATATTTATGGATTATGTTGCCCTCTTCTATCCTCGTTCATCAACCATAAACTAACAAACATTTGTAGGCGTTGGTAACATCAGTACATTATAGCTTCTCTGTTATATGTGACCTCAATCGTAGATTGTGATTCTGGCCTTTTTCTCCAGCAGTAAGCCAAGCAGTACATCTGGGACAATGATGATATCGGTTTAGTTTGATTGTGCATGCGTGAAGCAACATACATCAGATTCGTCCTCAAATTTATGTTAACAGGAAAAACAACTTTACGAGGCCATTGTACGGTACAATATTGTATAGTTGGCTCAGCACATCTACGTCACCTAATTAAGGCCTCGTTTGGAACGGATGTAGCATCCGTTCCATCTTTAAAAATCATCCTGCCGTATTTTATGCATAAGTGTCAGAGATTTTTCATCATTGAAAATCTCAAGAAGCAGTTCATTAGCAGTTTTGTCAGATTTAAAAATTTAGACACAATTGTGTCTGAATTCTCTTTCTTCCGAGAATCACCGTCGCACAAAAACCAACATCTTGCTGTGTTATTTGGGTAACAGGTAAAGTTTGTCGGGGATTCCAATGATTGGAATCCCCATCCACCACCGTTCCAAACGAGGCCTAAGATCTTGTTCTCGATATATTATAGTGCTGCCCACTACCGAAGCTAATTAATTACTCATGTGACCTAATTAGGCTCGTACTTCTTTTATTATCCGTAAAATATGATTCAATATTATTGAGATAATAGAGATTTATTGTTGAGTTGAGATAATATTAACACATGAAAAATAATATCATTTTTACCTCTTTTCATGATTTTTATATTAATTTTCTATACCAGGGAGGCTCTCGTCTCATCGTGACTTAAGCTTACGTCTTTTAAGAGAGAGAGAGAGAGATATATATATATATATATATATAACGTCTCACAACCGTCTTAATACTTTTTAAAAATTATGGAAGAAGCATACAGTACATGGTCGGGATGCATTACAGGTCTCATATATGCATCTCCCCTCCCCCAGCCTTTTGGTGATGCCACACGCTCCCCCATCACCGAGTTACAGCTTTCTTTCCTCACCATTTTTAAAGGGAAAGGAAGAAGCTTTTTCTCTGCAACCTGGCCCCCCTCCTTTCCAGCCAGAAGAATCCAATATGGTAGGAGGGTTAAGTCTCCTCACCCTCTTCCTGACTGCCCACCACAACACTTTGCCCCTCCGTGCACTCTGCCCCTCCGTCCTCTTCCTCCACATGTGGTAGGACGACCCCATCGGCCAACCCCACCTCTGTGCAGCCCTTCTCCACAGAAGGGCGTCGAAGGGGGCTCCTGCCCATGGATGTAGCGGGATTTGGGGGGGTGGAACTGGAAGGCGACATGGCTCCTCCACGGCAGGGCATCAGGAGACAGGAGCATCCATGCCCACCAAACCAATGGGAAGCCCCACCAAACGCCTCCCCTCTCGCGGAAGCTGCAGCTACTCGGACGGAGAAGCGTTTCGAGATTTAGTAGGTGTCAAGAGCGACCAAAAACATATACGGGGGTTTATCCATTAAAAGACCTCCAATGACGACCAGCTCCGAAATGCAGGCAGAGCAACTCGTTTAGGATCAAACGGCGACGAGTGCGCGGATCTGGAAACCAGGCGCGCTGGGGTAGCGTTCCACACACCGGCAGTCTAAAAATGACGTCACATTCTCTGTGCGCACTTGGCGTATGGAATTGGAACGTACGCCCAATACTTGCTCGACACGACAGAAGGCATCGCAGGACCCCACCGGACCGTAGTTCGGCCGTTGCGGGAGGTGACATGTCAATTGCACAATCGTGAACGACTGGAGGGAGGGTTCTTCGGTGATATTAGTGTATGTTAGGGGTAGTCTGATAAGTGGATCCTGCACCAAAACGATTCGGCAGGGTGCCGCCAGGCTCCGCAGGCTCCCCCCTTTCAAATTTCAAATCTCTTCTCTCTCTCTCTCTCTCTCTCTCTGTGCACTCCGAAGTCCCGAACCAGGAGAAGGTGAGAGAGAAAAGGCGAAGAGAACAAGAAGCAAGTGACCTCCTCCCACCCAAAACCCTAATCTAACCCTAGGTCGCCGCCAAGCCAGAGCCGGGAGGAGGAAGAGGGAGAGGGCGGCGTCGCTGCCGCTTCGGCTCCACCTGCCCCCGGCGGATCTGGTGAGTTTTCCACCTCATCCAAGCGACGGCAAGGTCGCCTTCACCGACTCCCGTCCCGTTCTCCCGCCCCCTCCTGGGCCCGCCAACTCCGCACCTACAACACCGCGCTCCACCATTCTCCGCTGATAGCTCCATCTCCAAGCCCCTCCGGCGTTTCCCGTTACAAAGGATGGCATCCAGGAACCAGAACAGGCCGCCGCTCGCTGCCCCTCGCAGCCCATCCAACGTAATGACTGCTTGATTTCCTTCCATACGCCTGCTCTTCGTTTTGGGGAACTTTCCGTTCATTTTTAGGTTCCAGTGATGAAGGATCGTTCACTGATTAGGCGTTCTCTATCTTTTAAAACCGATTTTGTGGTGTTTTTGTGCTCGGGAAGTAGAAGAAGGAGAATTTGGAGGAGGTGCCGCTGGACAAGAGGAGAAGGATCGGAATGGGAAAGATGGTGGGGCCTACTACAAACAGTGCGCGGTCGCGAAGTGTGCTCTCCGCCGTCAATACTGCGCTCCACCCTCCGGGCAACGACCCGGCGTGCTCCGATGGCGGCAGCAGTGCCGGCGGGGGCATGGAGTTCAGCTCCAGGGACGATGTTGAGCGGCTGCTGAATGAGAAGATGAAAGGCAAGAATAAGACCGACTACAAAGTGAGCCCTTTTTCCCTCGAGCTGGTCACTGGAGTGGATTTTGTGGTGTCCTAATTTGCCTGCTTCCCCAATTTTGCATTGCTGTTTGTTTCCCTGGGGAATTATGCAGGGAAAATCTGAACAGATGATGGAGTACATTAAGAAGCTCAGGGGATGCATCAAATGGTTTGAGGAGCGCGAAGATGGGCTCCTAGAAGAGAAGCTTAAGCTCCAGAGCACGATGGAATCTCTGGAGATGCAATATGCAGACCTCGGTAACTAATCTGTATTGGAGTTTTGCTGTTAGGAAGAAAACAAAGCCATTTTTAAAGCATGCATAAGATGGTTGCGTGTGTGAGACTTGCTCTAGATCGTTGTGATCTCGCTTCTCATTTGAGAGGACACATTTGCCCTTTTGTGGAACCCTTAAAAACCTTGGTGGGTGACCTTTCTCCTCTTCTGTTGGGATTTTCTTTGATCAGCTGCACGGATGAGGGAAAATGAAGAGCGACTGAACGCAGAACTCGACAAGATGAAGCAGAATTATGCTTCTCTAGAGGAGAGCTGTAAGAAGGAACAAGAAGATAAATTGGTTAGTTACTTCATTTGTTGTACTGCTCGTACTGAGCTTGAATTGCATGTTTAAGTGATTCGATTTAAGCTTGCAGTCTGCAATTGATTGCCATAAGAAAGAAGTGGAGCTACGGTGTAGTGTAGAGAAATCAAGGGATGCTTTATCGGAAGAACTCAGGAAAGCCCAACAAGAGGCAGTCAATGCTGAACAGCAGGTAAATGAATTACTTTTGTATATCCACTGACTTTTTGTGCGTTTGCCTTGTCTCTTGTTGTTCATCATTTCTTCCTGGAAGATATTTAACATTTTTGCTTGTTGACAGATAAAATCACTTCAGGATATCAACAAACGGTTGCAAGAATACAATACAAGCTTGCAACAATACAACAGCAAACTCCAAAATGATGCCGCTCTCAATAGTGAAACCATATCAAAATTGCAAAAAGAGAAGACAACAATGACAGAGGCATTGAGCAGCTCAAGGGCTCACTGCAGCTTGCTTCAGGAACAATTAGCTTCCTCAAGGGTCAGCCTATTTCCATGTTTCAACTCCCTCAGAATGATAGAGTGAATTTGAAATGCACTGAGCTAATTTCTTTTCGATAACCAGTTCATTCAACACATTTACCTGAACAAATTTCTTATTCATAATAACTCGTGCTGATCTCTGGTTATTTTGGACTCTTGCTTGCTGTCTTTTGGTCGATGTTTCTATGTGTTTATTTTCTTGGGTGGTGGTGGGGTCAGGAGGATGCTTATTCATGAATGAATAAAAAACCAAGTAGAATGCATTAGCATCAGCTATGAAAGATGGTTCAATCGCCAATATGCTTAAATCATTTAGTGTATGTATGCAATCACATAACAAGAACATAGAGCTCCTATTGCTCACAGTCAAAATATGCTCAACTGAGAAATATTAACCTGCACCTTCCTGGATGAATAGCATATCTTTCACCGCACCTCATGATTTCATTCCATAAGTGAAAATTGGAATGGTAAAATTCATTTTAACTCTCATGCCAAGTTGTTGATAACATGGCATGCTTGTGAATTCATCATCCCTTACTTTTATTTTGGATATTCACCTTTATTCTCATCTGTAATCAATCAACTTCTGGCCCTTCAGTAGTTGCAATAGTTGTAACAACCTGATGGGAATCAACACCGGACACTAACATTTTTATTTTACATTTGTGTCCTTTTGTTTGTATTTATACCCTTGGCTAATTGGGTTTGCAATTGTAAGGCATTATAAGCCAAAGGGTTAGTCTTTAAAGTCCTTGGGTTTCTATGTAAATTGCCAGTGAGTATGGCAGGGTCGCCCACCCTCTTTCCCATTAGTCCACCTAGGATCTAGGGCCCATGTGGGGCTAGTTCAAAGTCCAAGATTGGACTTGGACCAAGGGGGGACAAGGAAGGAAGAAAGTCCAATTTGAACACCCATTAGTCAAGGGGGCGCCCCCCTTTAATGTATTATATTCTTCTTGTATTTTTTAATATTTTGGTCATTTGACCACATGGGGGCTAATTATTCTATCCCTAGTTTACCCCTCCCTAACCCTAGATCTAGGGGTAGTTTTGATTTTTTATACATTTCTATAAATCCCTTGTATTTCCATTTTTGATAGAATTAATGAGAAGAATTTGGTGAAAAATACAAGGAGCCTTGGGCACCCCCTCTCTCCTCAGCTGGATTGCTGTGTTTCTAGGGTGGATTCTCTACAAAAACTTGGTGGATTCCAAGGTTTATCTCTTCCCCTGGGTGTGAAGCTCAGTCATCTCCGCCGCCGCCGCCGTTCGTGCCGCCACAAGCCACCCTCCACCTTGCTGTCTTGAGCCACGAAATCCAGAACAATAGCCTAAAGAACAGGTCGGTTCTCCCAGGTCCCAGCTCTGATCGAGCTGAGATTTTGAGGGATTGTTCCCCTTCGTGTTAGCTTTCCATCCATATAAATTTTGTTCCATTCCACCACTGTTTGCCTTTTTTCCCGATTTTTAATTTCCACCCTACGCAATCTGTCATTCAGCAGATCTGCGAGATAGGTTCATGTTTCTATATTTTTCCTACCCTTCAACCCTCATCAGAAAAATCCCTAAAAATTCTTGCACGTCCCTCACATCCCCTTCTATCCCCCATAAAATCCCCAGCTCCCAGATCTACCACCTTCCCCTCGGTCAAATTTCATTTTCAGACAGATCTTGTTCTGCCCTGTGTGTCCGTAATTCCGAGCCAGAAATAACTACAACCCACAGTCATTTTCATTTCTAATCCATCTACTAGATGGATCTGAAATAATTATATGTTGTAGCCCTTTGAGTCATCTATCCATCGGTACCAATTTTGCCTCGATCCGACATCGGATATGGGCGCAAAAATTCTTTTCGTGGAGGCGCGCATTCCTGCTCCGAGCCAGGCCAGAAAGAAGGTGTTCGGAAATAATTCCCAATAATATATCAAAGCTCTGAATCAGCGACAGCCACTTTTGGGAGTCGACTAGGGACGTCCCACCATCGTCCCAGCCAAGCGCCGCCTTCAGAAGATCCCAGGAGGACGACGTCCCTTTGGAGGCTCTCGTACGCTGTCCTGCCGGCCTGCAAATCGCAGATCCGGACTTGCTGTCTTCAACCACCCGGAACCCCTCCAACCTGCTGCCCGTCAACCCAAAATTGGCACTCCCGGACTGCTGTTGTGGCCTGTTACCTCCCTGCGTGGAATGGGCCTTAAAAAATCACTTCTGTAATTATTAACATTTACTGTACCGGGAGTCACCGTTTTTGGCCGGGGTCGTCTTCCCCACGCCCGGTAGCGTGGAGGTATCGTTTCCGCTCCCCTCTCGGCATTTTGCTTTACTCGTATATATTTGGTATGCCGTTGCAAGTGATAGGTTAACTAGCTCGATTCAATTTTATCACCGCTGCGAGAGTGAGTGAGAGTGTGACCCTTCCCGTGACTCAATCTGAGCACGCGGAAAAGCCGAGTACCCGAGACTCATTATCGGTTTCTCAACCGTGCAGATCCACGCGTTTCCCTCGCTTAGGGACGTCCGCGAGCTAGAGTACCAGGTTCGCGTCCCGTCCTGCATCAAATTGATATCAGAGCTAAGTCGAGTCTAGGGTAGTCGGTTAGTCGGTCCAAAGTCGCATTGCATTCCTTTACCCGGTATATCAAAAGGTGTTCCCGGAATGATAGGTTACGCCTATCGGGAAGGTAGCACACTTGCGTGAGTTCGGTCTTCGGATCATACCTCCGCCACGTACCGGATACTGGTTGAGTCTAAGTTTGTAGCCGAGTCTTCATTCCAACTTTGCATTGTTATTTTTGGGTCGTGTCTAGTCCATTGTCTAGTCTGTTAGAGAGTCAGTTTATCTTGTCTCCCTATGTCTCCATGTCCAACATGTAGTCTCCCCTTCCCCCAGTTTCCAATGGATTCCCGGTCGCCCAGTCGATATAACCGTTGGCATACCCATGGGCTTGGAAACCATCATATCTCCTTCATTAGGCCTGAAGCCTCGGACTTTTGTGGCTCCAAAGTCCCGAGCGACTACCTACATTGGGAAGCCGCCATGGATAAATATTTTAATTATTACATCATGTCCGAGGCCAGGCAATTCTCTTTTGCCAAGGATATGCTTCTTCACGAGACTGCCGAGAAGTGGAGAGACATTGAATGCTTAAGGCAAATTAGGTGGCAATGGCCCATTGAGTCATGGTGGGACATGAAGAAAGAGCTTAGGAGAGTCTATCATCCCCACCCAGTCACCTCCCACCACTCCCACCCAGTCACCTCTAACCTTCCCCACCCTCACCCGGTCATCTCCAACCGACCCCACCCAATCACCTCCAACCAAGTAGGTCATAGTCGGAGGCAAAGAGCCCCACACTTAGATGAGCCCAACCCAAGCCTAGGCCGGTTGAGTATGAGCAACCGAGTGATTATGGGCGAGTCCATCACGATACACCTACTCTAAACCCCACTATTGCCGAACTTTTCAAACTCATTTCGGATAGCGTGGATAGGATGTGTACCCAGATTGACGGATTCTTGCCCGAGCTTAAGGAGGTAGTAGTCGGTAATCTTAACCCGGCGCCATCTACGGTGCCATCCCAAAGTGCTATCCCCATCACAGAGGACCCTCTTTCCCCTCCCGTGAGAGCTCCGTTGCCACCACCCTCACCTTCCGATCTTTATTCGGCGCCACCTCAGCCGGAGCCACCCGTACTTCTAACGGGGAAGCTACTCATCACCGAGCCACTACTTAGCTGGCTCAAGATAGGCCTGATCCATAGGACACCATGCTACCCATCCATGGACCTTGCACTACAAGTAGTGCCCGTCAACTCCTTCCACACAACGTTCCTGTCTAGTCATCATATAGATACCTTGGAAGATCTTATCAAGGGATTAGACTGGCAAGGGAAGTTGACGCACCTGTTGGCCCCAGGCTTCGACCAATCCACGACTCGTAGCTTCACGCATCCTGCGTTGGGGTCCATTACCTCCGTGTACACCGTGGGTCAGGTCACCACGGAGGTTCTTTTGTTCCTCCCCATGCCGGCCGAGCCTAACTACATTCCCTTTATCCCGAGGGAGGAACCTCTTCTACTTGAGGCCACTGTCCCATTTACCACAATGAATGAAGGTGACCCTCTACACCTTCAAGAATTTCAAACATGGGACTATGTCATGAGGGAATCCATATCGAAGGGTCACACATTCTTTGATTCCTTCGACCCCTTCCTTAGTGAGCCTCGTGACCCACCACCACCATTCCACCTTGTTAGGGAAGTCCCCTATCACACCCCTACCCCACGGGCCAGTCCACCTACACTCAGCCAAGGGCCCGTTCCTCGGAAAGAGATACATACATATAGGGGTGAGGAAGAAGGTAACTTTGGCTCTCCTAGTCCTCCCAAGTCTCACAAATGCAACAGGCAGCCACATGCTAGGGACATATTAGGATGTCTAGGAGTCCCCCATTCCGCCAACCACCGATTGCATCGAGTGTATGCATGACACACATTCGGATGTCCTGGTCCACCATTGCATATGGGTCGGTCTAATAGTAGGTTTGTTTAGGGTCATGTGTGAGTCCGTGTCTTTCTTTATTGTCGAGTGCATAGCGAGTCTGCATGCATCGAGTCGAGTCCATCTCATGTCAGCTCGCGTTGTCAGTCCCTTTCTAGTGCGAGGCAAGTCGGGTCTATTGCATACGTTGTAGACTTGCCGAAATTTGGGATCGGCTCTACCATTATGTGTCTCAAATCTAGTCGCATAAAGGGACCCAGCGGTGATTCCTAGTGAGTCATTGAGCCGTCTCCTTCCTTTGAGAGTGACTCCACCCCGGACTGTTCACCTCTAGCCTCATTCCCACAGCAGCATGTGCATATCGAATATATACGGGATGAGCAGGTGACGATTACTTGGAGAGGAGCGTACTCCGCGCTACCTGGTACGGTGTTCGATCCGCAGGAGCCACACGAGCAGCCGCACCCCTTACTCGACGGGGTCGAGTTCTTCCCACCCGGGGAGAATTGATGGGAATCAACACCGGGCACTAACATTTTTATTTTGTATTTGTGTCCTTTTGTTTGTATTTATACCCTTGGCTAATTAGGTTTACAATTGTAAGGCATTATAAGCCAAAGGGTTAGTCTTTAAAGTCCTTGGGTTTCTATGTAAATTGCCAGTGGGTCCCGCAGGGTCCCCCACCCTCTTTCCCAATGATCCACCTAGGATCTAGGGCCCATGTGGGGCTAGTTCAAAGTCCAAGATTGGACTTGGTTCAAGGGGGGACAAGGAAGGAAGAAAGTCCAATTTGAACACCCATTAGTCAAGGGGGCACCCCCCCTTAATGTATTATATTCTTGTTGTATTTTTTTATATTTTGGTCATTTGACCACATGGGAGTTAATTATCCTATCCCTAGTTTACCCCTCCCTAACTCTAGATCTAGGGGTAGTTTTGGTCTTTTATACATTTCTATAAATCCCTTGTATTTCCATTTTTGATAGAATTAATGAGAAGAATTTGGTGAAAAATACAAGGAGCCTTGGTCGCCCCCCCTCTCCCCTCAGCTGGATTGCTGTGTTTCTAGGGTGGATTCTCTACAAAAACTTGGTGGATTCCAAGGTTTATCTCTTCCCCATGGTGTGAAGCTCAGCCATCTCCGCCGCCGCCGCCGTTCGTGCCGCCACAAGCCACCCTCCACCAAATCCAGAACAACAACCTAAAGAACAGGTCGGTTCTCCCAGCTCTCAGCTCTGATCGAGCTGAGATTTTGAGGGATTGTTCCCCTTCGTGTTAGCTTTACATCCATATAAATTTTGTTCCATTCCACCACCGTTTGCCTTTTTTCCCGACTTTTAATCTCCACCCTGCGCAATCTGTCATTCAATAGATCTGCGAGATAGGTACCTGTTTCTATATTTTTCCCACCCTTCAACCCTCATCAGAAAAATCCCTAAAAATTCTTGCACGTCCCTCACATCCCCTTCTATCCCCCATAAAATCCCCAGCTCCCAGATCTACCACCTTCCCCTTGGTCAAATTTCATTTTCAGACAGATCTTGTTCTGTCCTGTGTGTCTGTAATTTCGATCCAGAAATAACTACAACCCACAGTCATTTTCATTTCTAATCCGTCTACTGGATGGATCTGAAATAATTATATGTTGTAGCCCTTTGAGTCCTCTATCCATCGGTACCAATTTTGCCTCGATCCGACATCGGATCTAGGTGTAAAAATTCTTTTCGTGGAGGCACGCATTCCTGCTCCGAGCCAGGCCAGAAAGAAGGTGTTGGGAAATAATTCTCAATAATATATCAAAGCTCTCAATCAGCGACCACCACTTCTGGGAGTCGATCAGGGACGTCCCGCCATCGTCCCATCCAAGCGCCGCCTTCAGAAGATCCCAGGAGGACGACGTCCCTTTGGAGGCCCTCGTACGCTGTCCTGCCGGCTTGCAAATCGCAGATCCGGACTTGCTGTCTTCAATCGCCCGGAACCCCTCCAACCTGTTGCCCGTCAACCCAAAATCGGCACTCCCGGACCGCTGTTGTGGCCTGTTACCTCCGTGCGTGGAGTGGGCCTTAAAAAATCATTTCTGTAATTATTAACATTTACTGTACCGGGAGTCACCGTTCTTGGCCGGGGTCGTCTTCCCCACGTCCGGTTGCGTGGAGGTATCATTTTCGCTCCCCTCTCGGCATTTTGCTCTACTCGTATATATTTGGTATGCCGCTGCAAGTGATAGGTTAACTAGCTCGATTCAATTTTATCACCGCTGCGAGAGTGAGTGAGAGTGTGACCCGTCCCGTGACTCAATCTGAGCACGCGGAAAAGTCGAGTATCCGAGACTCATTGCCGGTTTCTCAACCGCGCAGATCCACGCGTTTCCCTCGCTTAGGGACGTCCGCGAGCTAGAGTACCAGGTTCGCGTCCCGTCCCGCATCACAACCCAAGATCTAGATATCGAGTCAAATCTGATACTATTCGGATCCTACGCGGCCACCCACGAGTTGGGGAGCTCGAAAGGATTATTTGGGTTGTTGTGGATATACATCGAAATTCAAAATAATTTCAAAAAATAAATCACACAATTAACTAATTAACTGACAGAAATAAAATCAACATTTTACGATTAAACAACTTAATTACAGAGTCTAGTCCCCAAGTACAGTCAACAAGAAAAGAAACATATATTGTTACGGGGCATATCTTGTCACTGGAAAGCTAGCTACTAAAGACCCTCTAACGACGTCGCACCACCTTGAGAAGCGCTGCACTTGAAAAAGTATGGAGTGAGCCTCATCTCATTGGCTCAATAGGGGTCTCGCAGATCGCCAACACAACAACGTCGGTAAGTAGTAACAACAACAATAGTAATATTAATAGCAATAACAGTAGTAGTGGTGAAAGGAATTGTAATAATAGTAAAAAACAAAACTACGGAGTCTACACTGCTCCTACCCTCACGGGGAAAGCCACGACCTCGAGTCAGAACTGTCGATCCATGGTAAAGCCATGGTCACGCTATTGAGAAATCCCACGGTGTCTATCGTACTCACTATCCTCACGGATGGAAACCACGCCGCTGTGACACACAATCTTAGCTATCGGGAGAACCATGACAACGCTGTCGGAAAAACCTTGGCCTCACAGTCGAGAAGTCACGCTACTATCACTTGGTCAGAATGCACTATCTCTACTCCAAGAGAATCACCACTCGCAGTCGGGAAACTAAACCCACGGGGTGACTGAAGTGCCCACTTGCTAGTACCAGTTGGATGGGTCCACTGACGTCTTACACTACGCCTACTATCCCTGGCCTGCCCAACTCTCTCAAAGAGTGAGGCAAAGGAATTGGGTCAGATACGTCCCGCGACGTCTTACACCGCCCATCAAATCACGCCTGCCTACCTCCCTCAAGGAGTGAGGCTGAGTCATAACAGCAACAGGACTAGGTGGGGTAGTACTCGTCAGTATTGATCCTCTGCCCCCTAATCACGTGTGCATACACAGACGGTCCGTGCCCGTCATGGTCCTACAACTAGTACTTCCTCTCAACTCGGACTCTAGGTACAACGGAGGGGTCCCATGGCTACTAGCCCAACCTTCTTTTGGGAACAGCTCTCGACCATATGATCGAAACGTGTCTGCACTCAGTAAGTAACACTCTCGGCTTCCCAGCCGGTACCTGCATGGCACTCAGTGAGTTACGCTAGTGGAGTACTGCTCTGAAGAAGGTTTAACTCATGCACCCCTGAAACTACGGTGCGGTATCGCCCGGTACTGGTAAATCACCTAAGGCCAGTAATGGAAACCAGCGAATGCCCGCCTTCTAAACTTTCTTGGGAACGGTCTTCAGCTAGTACTAATCTGTGTGGGAAAAGACTCCCTACAACACATAAGGCACACATGGATGACTCTTAACAGTTACACAGAATTACCAGATCCTACAAAATCATGCGACACATTTTCCCTGAAGCCATGTCGAACACGGACACCTCGGGGCACGACAACGACGAAGCACAACACCCCAGGCACAAACAAAGGCCCGGGCGACCTAACCTGTAATGTCCTGAGTTTTTCGAACATTTTTCGGATCCGGATCCGTGAGTTTCGGATCACTTTTGAGGGTCCCGGAGCTTGTTTTGTGATTTACACGTGTTTTTCCCTGACGGACTTGCGGAACGCCATAGCGGGCGAGCCGTTGTGTTCTCCTCCTCCGGGACTGTACCAGTGCGTTGAGCGTGTTCCGAGGATCGCGGAAATGATTTTTTCCTAATTTTTCGTATTTTTGACATTTTCCGGATTTTCTATATAAACCCCCCTTGTTCCTTTTCTTTCCCCCCTTTTTCTTCTTTCTTCTTCCTCTTCTTTCTCCTTTCCGGATTTTATAGTTATGAATAATGTGTGATAGGATAAACATGTCAATAACTGTCCTTGGTACTTGCCAGTTGCATAAGAATGCTGCTGATTATTTTCTTTGTAGTGATGCCAATTTTTTTTGAGTTCTTTCAATTCTATTGCATCCGTCGGTCTTTTAAATACGAAGGCAAACTTTTAATTTATGATTTATGTTCTTGTTACTCAATTTTCACAGTCGAAAATGGATGTTAACAAGCAATTATGCTTTTCTTATGAGGCTTCATCTTAGTCTGTTTTTTCTTTTTGATGTTTTTTTGCTCAGACTTCTCAGCAGGAGGCCATGAGAGAGAAAGAAGAGTTGAAGAGCACTGTAGAGCAGCTTAGGGGAGAAGTAAGGCAGATAAGAGAGGATCGCGATCTACAGTTGGCAAGTGTCCAATCTTTGAGCTCTGACCTGGCAAAATACAAAGAATGTACTGGAAAATCCTCGATTGAGTTGGCTAATTTGACGACAAAAACTGATGCTCTTGAGGTTTGTTGTTGATTATATATATTATGAATATTTTAATTATAAGTATCCTAAGAACAAATTATATTTGGTTTAGGCTACCTGCTCTTCTCAAAGGGGTCAGATTCAGTTGTTACAAAGCCAACTTCTTGCTGCACATGAGAAACTACAGGTTTGGAATAAATGTGCCATGCATAAGTATTCTATGAGTTTGATGTTTGTTACCCATTGATATCAACATTGCCAGAGAAGGTGTCTTTCCCCTGAATTGCTTATTGGTTTTCAATATTTTCATTTCTGGGGTTTCCTTGTGTCTTTGTCAAGTTGAAGGATTCACATTAAAATTTTCTGGATATGTTATCAGTTGGCTGATTCAAGTGCCCTGGAGTCAGTGGTGGAGCATGAGAAACAAAAGAAAACCGTACGTGAGTTGCAAAACCGTTTATCTGAAGCTGAGATGAAAATTTCAGAAGCTGAGATGCTGCGGAAGAAGCTACATAACACTATCTTGGTAATTCCTGATTTTCACTTGTCACCCTTCAACAATAACATTCTTAACTTTTGTCCTCATTTGCTAATGAAAAGCTTTTTGTCCTATCTCAGGAACTCAAAGGGAATATTCGAGTATTTTGTAGGGTGCGTCCTTTGCAACTGGATGTTGATGACAGTGGAATAGAAACTAGTGTTGTCTCCTATCCAACATCACTTGAATCCCTTGGCCGTGGCATTGAATTGATGCACAATGGTAGCAGACTCAAAATTGCATTTTCATTGCGATTCATATAGCCGACTGTATTTGGTGCGTTATGTTTATTTTCCAAGTTAATTATTGTATTGATCTGCTTTGATCAATAGGTCAAACGTATCCATTCACATTCGATAAAGTATTTGACCATGAAGCCACACAAGAAGATGTTTTTGTCGAAATCTCACAACTTGTTCAGAGTGCACTTGATGGTTACAAGGTTCTTTAGTGCTTTTTTGCTATCAATAATCAATTGTGTCTTCTGTTTTTAAGCAACCTTATTAAGTTGAGACACATATCAGGTATGCATTTTTGCATATGGCCAGACTGGCTCAGGGAAAACGTATACAATGATGGGCAAGCCGGAGGCATCCGAGCAGAAGGGGCTGATACCCCGATCATTGGAGCAAATATTTCAGACCAGCCAGTCACTTTCATCTCAGGGATGGAAATACAAGATGCAGGTTTGACTATCTTTATGTTAATCAAATTTAGTGCCTCGTGGTTGTCTGCATATCACAGGCCTTGTCTTTGACCATCAACAGGCATCTATGCTGGAAATATACAATGAAACAATCAGGGATTTGCTATCAGCAGGCAGATCTAGTGGTCCAGATGCAAATGCTGCTCTTGGGAAGCAGTACACAATTAAGCATGATCAGAATGGCAACACAGTCGTCTCAGACCTAACTGTTGTGGATGTATGCAGTATCAAGGAAGTTTCTTATCTCCTCCACCAAGCAGCACAAAGCAGGTATGTTTCTTCAGACTTCTCATTGATTTTTGTCTTTTTTTTAATACAAAGAAGGTTCTTTGAATACCAGAAATATTGATATGTCATCATTACTATAACTCTTGGAGGGTCAATAATGCAAGGCCAAAGTCACTCACTGGTTGATAGTTGCCCTAAAGACCACAAGTATGCTTGCCGAACTTTTCTTTTCTTCTCCTTTTCATCTGAAATCCTCCCTAACTCTAGTAGCGGTAAGAGTTGCTTCCTGGTTCTGCACCACAAACAATGTAGATTTCTTTACTTGCCTTACATTGGCAGTGCATCCTCTTTGGACTTCATGTTTAAAATAACCTTCACCAAAATGGTTTCATCACCTTGTAAAGGTCGACATCTTTTATTTGTGGCATATAGCTACCCAAATTGGTGGGTATAAGATTGAAATTGCCACAAAATCTTTGGATTCCGCATTGGGTTGAACTGACCCTAACCCAAACTGATGATGTGATTCTTCTAGTAATACTGATGCTAGGTTTGACAAGTTCATCTGTGGCTGGAGACATAAACTACAGTATATGACCATTGCTTCTCCTTTTTATGAGAAGATTGTCGTCATATAACCGATACATCATAATTCCATGATTTTCTAGGGACTAGCATTTGCTTACATTCTAGATTGGTTTTGGGAAGTTCCATAATTGTCTGAAATACTAAACCCACCATTTTTAACACTCTCATGCTGGCTCACGTAGAAATATTGATGCCTGGGGCAATTTTGATGGTCAGGTGCCCAGTAGGAATTTGATTGGTTTTTATGATGTAAAAATGCCCAGAAAAAGTAATGGACATTCAGTTTCTGCCAAGAAAAAAACTTTGTTCCATTGCAATTGCTCCCAAGCTCAATGCATTTTGAATAATGAGCTGTGATAATTTGGAGAATAGAAAAACAAATCATTTGTTTCATATAAAGAATGGTGATAGACTATGTTTTTTGAGTTGCAGATCTGTGGGTAGGACACAGATGAACGAGCAATCATCAAGAAGTCACTTTGTATTTACTTTGCGCATATCTGGGGTTAATGAGGTATGTACAAAATGATGTGATTATGGACGATCAAAATATCTAGAATGCTTTCTGATGATTTTATTTGATGGCAGGGTACCGAGCAGCAAGTGCAAGGTGTACTAAACCTTATTGACCTTGCTGGGAGTGAGCGCCTTGCCAGGAGTGGTGCAACTGGAGAACGTCTGAAGGAAACACAAGTATGCTGTATTTATTTTTCAAAGCTTTTAGACCTACTTTTTTGACATTCCAATCCCCTTATTCATCCTGCTTTTCTTTACCCTGTCATCAAATTTCAGTCGATCAACAAAAGTTTGTCAGCATTGAGTGATGTGATTTTTTCTATTGCGAAGAAAGACGATCATGTCCCTTTCAGGAATTCCAAATTGACATATCTTCTTCAGGTTTGGTTATCTTTTCGCTATTTCTTTAAGAACGTACAACTTTGGTATCAGACATTGATTTCAATATTTAATTGAAACCAATGGCAGCCCTGTCTTGGTGGTGACTCTAAGACATTGATGTTCGTAAACATCTCCCCTGAATCACCTTCTACGGGGGAGTCACTGTGCTCCCTTCGTTTCGCTGCAAGGGTGAATGCATGCGAGATCGGTGTACCTCGGCGCCAGACACAAATGCGGGCTGCTGACTCTCGTTTGAGCTATGGTTAACTGGTGTTGGTGATCTTCATCATTGGTTAATCTTTTGTTCACATCTGTTAGCATCTTTCATGCTTGGTGTAACGGAATCCTTAGGACATTAATTTCTAACATCCCATGTATGTTGTATAGAGTGGAGAGATGATTGCAAGTAGCTCAAATGACTGGAGCTATACTTAATGAATTTGTATTTTTAACACCATCTCCAGTGGTTTTTTTCTTCAAGGGTGTCTCCATACACGTGAACACAAAGAATGCCTGGTTCATCGTATCAATACTGAGTGTTCAGATGAATGGCATCAGCATCTCATTTATCAACAGATTACTGCCTAATTTGTTATCAAAATATTAAGTTCCTCTTGTTTTCATGTTGTCACTTGATAATGTGATACACAAGCCATCTTCTTCGACTGGCGATATGCATTGGACTAATTCTTGTGGTTTTTGTATTGTGATCAGCTTGTGACTAATTAAATCCCCAATAGTGCTGTTATATGCTGTATTTACACTCCAAATTAATTCCTCAGCATAGTTTTGCTGCTCTGAATGCAGTGCTGTTATTTAGACCATAAATAGTTTGTTTCTAGCTGGTGACTTGTGGTTGCAGTGTTATTGGGATCATTCAACAATATGACATCAATTGAAAAGGTCTTTGGAGTTTAATGGTCCTCATCTGAAGCGTGCTGGAGTTATTTTCGCTGTGATTGGAAGCATGTGAATGGGGAGAAGTTCAAGAATGACAAAACAAGAATACTAGGAACATCTTCCTTCATGTATTCCTTATCTTGCAGATAACAATGATACAAGAAACAGTGAACAGGTTGCACATTACATATCTCCTATGCCATTCGGGTCATCACCTCCTGGAGAACAGCCTTGGTGTCTACATAGCTTGACTCAGTCAGAGGCAAACTCTGCTTCTTCACAGCATCTTCGAGCTGCCAGTAGATGCATTATAGTTAATGAGAAGACAAACATCTCTTTGGCACCTTAATTTTCAATATAAAGGTTTCCTCACCTTCTCCACGTTGTTGAACAACCTGTTGGCGAGATCAGTAAGGGGTTGCTTCTGGTCGGCTGCGGCTGCAGAGATCACCTTGTCGAAATCAAAGTACATGACAGTGGACTTGAGGCAGAGATACTTCCTCATGTAATTCCAGGTATCCTGTCCGATCATGTCCTCCAGAGCCAGGAGGTCAAAAGCATATTGCCTCAGCCTACGGATACTCCCGTCCACCCCTATATTTGCAGCGTATATCCCTTTCCTCAGGAAAGAACGGGTGCCAGTTTCATCGTTTGCAATCTCTGCAATAAGCCACTATTTCTTCTCCGTTATGTTGGATATGCACATTGATAGATCCTATTGAACTAGTGTAGATCCAAGACGCTAGATGTTTGACTGCTCTCCAACTATAGCTAGTTATGGATTTTGAGATTGGGTGTGGCTGACACACTGTGTTTAACTTGGAAACTGGGTTTAATGTATGAAAATCCATGATACTATCTCCAGACCAGGTGCACCATTTCAAGCTAAATTTAGGCGTGCTAGCTTGATTTAGGCATTACTGGAGTTGTTTTCGGATTTTGGAAAATCCATTTTAACTTTTGTTAGAACCGAATGGAGGGAGTTGTTTAGCCGGAAGATAGTGGGTGCCCAAGTCCAAACCAGCTTCAAAGTTGAAAACTTTGGCAAAACATGTCTCCTATTTTCCATGATGAAACTGAGTGTTCTGAATTCCTATTCAAGTCTGCACTATGATATTCACAATTGCCATGGTATAACTGATAATAGACACTAAACTGTGGGTATACACATTGAAGAATTACGAAATTAGAAGGATCTCTATACCTAGTCTCAAGACTGGGGCAATCTACACAATGTAAGATCAACTCTAACAAAGCGAACAAGCTTTGACACCCCCCTCCACCCCCGAAAAAAAAAAAACACAACCAACAGGCAAGTGAGAAGAAGCACATGAAAACACAAAAAATAACTTGCGAGACTTCTAACCAGAGGAATAGAGAGAACAAGGGTAGACCAACTTGGGGGAGGAACTCACTGTTGGTGACAGAAGGCACAGGCAGGGGGCCAGTGAGCCACCACCCGTTCCCTTCTTCACCTTCGGCCAGCAACTTCCTCACGCCGAGTTGTGGGAACACGGCGGCGGTGGCGAGCCCCAGCACTGCCCTCCTCCGAGAGTGGAAGTGGACGCCGTCGCCAGGCGGTGGACGGAGTTGCCGACCTTGGGGTTCCTCCGCCACCTTGCAGCTGAGGACTTTGGAGGCCCCTGGAAGACGAGCCAGTGCTGCTGCCATAGCCTCAGTGTGTGTGTGTGTGAGAGAGAGAGAGGGAGAGAGAGAAAGAGAGACGTTGGTCTTCTCAATTCTCACACACACTTCAAAAGCTCTTATCCAGCGGAGGCCTTCGGAGGATCATCAGAGATCACTCTCTGCCCCCGGATTAGATGGGTCAGGTCTCAATGGCTGGGATCTGTTCACACGGAGGGGCCATCGCTGTATCCGAACCGTATGATGGATAGGCCTTTTGCATCGAGCGTCCAATTTAGCCGTTGGATTGATAGGATTGTGCAATCCGATTGGCAGAATTTCTAAGCAAGAGAGAAAATAAAAAACCGTCAGATCTTAATCTAACAGCCCTTATAGCTTGTTCGGGAACAGTTTTGTTTTTTAAACGATTTTGCTCTTAAAAGTTGTGTCATCGTAGTTTTTCTATAATTTTAAAAGAGCAGGGTTGTGTGGTTATGAATGTGTTTGGTAAAATTAAGGTTCGTCAAATCGGGGCGGGATGATCTGAATGGCAGACGATGTGAGACGCATCGGAACATTTTATATATTATTTTAAAATTTTTATATCGGTTGAGAGATCTCACGTTACGTGAGGTCGTCAGTTCGAAATGTTTCAAAAAATGACATAGGTAAGATTCGAACTATGGACACCTATTTAAACAACGGGTCACTTAACTAATTATATTAAGAAATTATTTGAGTTATATTATATTACAACATTTATATATAATATATATTTTTTGTCTCGATACGTTGCGGTATCGAACCATACCATCTCATTGAAAGACAGAGACGGACGATACGAACATGTCAATAGATTCTGGGTAAAATATTCATATTTTTTAAAATAAAAGATATATGCAAATAGAGAAAGGGAGTGGAGAGCAAAAAAGAAAGAGGATGGATGTTCCATCCGGAGGAGTTTGCACACGGGGACAGCTTTTAGGACTTTTTTTCTCTCGAAAGAGATTTACGAAAGTAATGACTTCCCTCCTAAAAAACAGGCAAGGTAATTTCGAGAAGGGTTTGAGTCTTATTTTTTTCTCACAAAATATATTTTAAAAGAGAAAATATTGAAAAAAATCGTAATTGCAAACTTTGGCGAAACATTCTCTTTCACCTTCCATGATGATACTGTACTTGCCCTGAAGCCCTATTCAAGTCTGCACTAGCTATGAGATTCTAAACCCCCTTAATAAGGGTGATGATAATACGCCCCAAAGCCTAAATATATATATAAATATATATATAGTGAAGAAAAGAAAATTTAGGAGAATATCTAGGCTAAAGTATCCGACGATGACAATTTGCACGCTGAAGGATCAAAGACCCAATAATGCAAACAACTAAACAAAGAACTTGCAGATTACCCAACAACGAAGAATGCAACACTCTCAACAAAGCATGAAGGGAGGAACTCATGATCGAGAGAGGGTACAGTCGGGGGGGACGGTGAGCCACCACCCGCTCCCTAGTTGTCCTTCGGCCAGCAACTTCCTCACGCCGAGCAGTGGGAAGACGGTGGCGGTGGCGAGTCCCAGCACTGCCCTTCTTTGACCGTGGCAGGGGACACCGTCGCCGGGCGGTGTATGAAGCTGTCGCCCATGGGGTTCCTCCGTCACCTTGCTGTCAGGAACGCGCTTGGAGTACCTGCACCAGAGGGTTTTGGAGGCTCCTGGGACACGAGCCAGTGCTGCTGCCATGGCCTCTGTGTGTCTGTGTGTGTGAGAGAGAGAGAGAGAGAGAGAGAGGCCACTGTGCCCCCGGATTAGATGGGTGGGAATGGCTGGGATTACATGGCCCCTGGGACCTACGCTTCTTCTGAGCCGTCGGATTTATGGGCCTTTCCGTGAGAAGAACCAGATCGGCGCCAAACTGTGGAGGTGTAGCGACGCCTGTGGGCCGAGGATAAGAGGTACTGCTTTGGGCTCATCTTCATTAGTTTTGATTGTTCTCACGTACGGCGCCAAACTTTGCATGCGAAAAACTTGTAATTTCTCTAAGACCGTTGGATGATCCAAAGATTTCATTGATGGGAGCGATTCGGACCTTTTTAATCCAATAGAGGGAACATTAAAAAGTGCACAGAAATGAGAAGAGGGAAGGATGGAGGTAGATAAGAGGCTGGAGCCACAACTATTATTTTTTGAATAAAATGTATATGACTTGAGTTAACCGGTGTACAGAGTTTGAGAAAAAAAAGAAGAGCTCGTATACAGAGTTTGAGAGAAAGAAAAGGGATTCCTGGACCAAGATAGGAGATGGCGCATAGGTTTCAGATGGAGGCAGATCGATTCTTGTGTCCCGATAACTTCGAGTAGATGAATTGGAGGTGCTAATGAAGCGGATCACCCTTCTTGACGTCGACTAGTGAGTGGGGGCGCTTGCGTCTGACATACTTAGAACTTGTAATGTTGATTGAGAGTCAAATTATACATTTCATCACTTAGGTCTTCCAGTTGATAGGAGTGGATCTGTGAGTGAGGCATCAATGGGCTAAGGGAAAGAATGTTCCCTCCATCTTCTAAAGGCGAAAGTTATCCCCGAGCTATGGTCGAGAGAAATGGGAATGGAGGAGAGCCCTTGATTGGGTGGAACTTAGAATGGAAAACCCTGGAGATACGTGAAGGCTTGAGTCTTAGTTGTTTGAGACAATAAGAACCCATCTAGAGAGCCTCTGAAGGGGGTTGGCCATCATGATCTTACTTTGTTCGTGCGAGGGGAAACTTCCATAACATCGTGGAGGTTTAGTGGCTTAATGGTGTGAAGGTCTCTTCGGAGGAGAGACCTACCCGAAGAGCACTAGTTGCTGACCCTTGCTGAGGACATTAGCCACTTGTTGCGAGTGATGTTGGATGTGAAGCAGGAGGATGGATTGCCCCTATTGTCCGCAGGGAAAGTTTTTCACACCCCAAGCTAAGGATTTCTAGGATTTCATGTGCTCTAGGTCTTCTTGAAGTTAGACCTAGGTGAGAACGGGATGACATAGGAGGAGGAGATGGGGACAAGCTAAGAATATAACCTACGTGAGGAACCTGCAATAGTAGTCCTGCCATCATCGATGTCGCTCGGTGCTCCCCTACTAGTAGCCCAGATGGAGGGTAGAGGTAGACATCCACCAACAGTTCAGGCAGTGAACAAAGTGACTGGAGGCAGAGGTACTTCAGCTTCTAGTTTCAGACGACGAGGTTGTAAGAAGACCTCATCAAGTTTCTTCCACCGGATCACAGACGATGATTACTACCTTGAGAAGATCTCATTGAGCTCCTTTTCGATGTGAGAAGTTCTAACTGGGGTGGATGTTACTCGAGAGAATCCTTCGACGCTCAAGTCAATCGGCATTGTAATGGAAGGAGGATATGTTCTCAAGAATGGAAGGTCTAGAATGTCTTTCAAAATGGTTGGGCACAGGTGTTAGTAGCCTGGCACTCTCTAGATAACGGGTAAATAGGTATGCCAAATAGAAATTATAGTGCATAAAAAAAAATAAATAGTTGAATCGTTTGAATGTAGGAGAAATAAGAAGGAAGAAAAGCAAGCAACCACAGTGACATAGAGATTTTTATATTGGTACGATCTGTCCTTGATAAAGACCTATGTCCAGTCCTCTTCCAACCTGTCAAAGCTTTCATTAACCATATCAAGTAAGGTTATACTTACTAATTTTTTAGGGTCTAACTCCTCAACTTATCTTACCAGGTCTCAATGAACCTTACAGTTAGTTTTCAAGACTATCAACCTCAACTTTTCTTACAGTCACATCGAACTAACAGTCATTCATGTGATTTAATTTTTCCAATGATTTCGCACCTATTAACTTTTTAGGAACTAATCACCTAGTTAATTTTCACGGTATCAGCTGACCATCCTAGCACATCTAGTGCTAGTTATTCCTGATCAATTAATGCTCTATACACCATTGATTTAGACAAATTTAAGGTTTCACAGTTGTGCTTCGAGATGAGCGGATAGTGGAAATTATAACGCACAAAGAAAAATGAATTAACAGACAGACAAACAGAGGAGGAGGCTAGTAGGAATGTTAGAGAAGTGCAGATTTATCCTCTTCAATGATTCCCAGGATGAGAGACTTATGGGATGATGGTTTCAGTGCGGTGAAATCTCCCCTTGACTTAAATGTGCAAGAAGTTTGTGCTTAAGGATCACTTTGCTGGCAGGAAGACGCTTGAAGGTGATTGATTGTTTTACTCAATAGAATTAGCTCATTCTAATTCTTCTTGAACTTCAAGTTATTTATAACTCCAAATTTCATTATATCTGTTAGATACATTTACCTTCAACAGTCGGATCCTAGTCACAATATTCAATAGATCTTATTGGCTATTAACCTTCCACCTGCTTTGTGAGTGAGCACACGTCGTTGTTAAGGTAGTAGGTGAATCAAATCTTCTATTGTCGGAGATATGCCTATCTGTCCTCTTTCTTTTTTTGTGTAACCTATCTCTACTTACCACTATCTATATGTTTAAAATAATGTTAAAAACATTTCTCCCATACACATGGGATAAGATAAATAAATTCAAATTGCAAGTACTCGTGTGAGTAAAATATATAAAAAGTAATGCAAACTTCACACTTAAAATATATCTCAAGGTATTAAGTAGTGCACAAGAAGATTATAAAGTATTTTATACATCTTGAGGATGAAACATTATCCCCATCAGACACTGTGCATTTAATGCATATGTATTTGTTGAGTTGACTATTCAATGCTTTATATACGTACGCATGTCAAACGACGTATGTGATTCTACTAGAAAAATGCTGTCAATAAAATTTTAAATAATGTGTATAGTTTCCGTGCATGGTGCTATAGAGTTTAAGTATTGTGTAGGTATTTTACTGTATATTTTACCATTTAGCGTGGTGAATAGAAATATATATTTGACTGAGTCAAAAGTGTAATATATACATTCCCTATTTGAATGGAAGATAAAAGTAAAGCGATGAGATTTTATCTTTTAGTTAATGAAAGCATATGGAGTATCGTCTACCCATTCCCTAAGGATTCTACTTTTGCTTTTTATATTAGATGAAGCATTGTCTATCCCTGGTTTTTGTCGTTTTATTAGATAGGCTAAGTGTTGTCTATCGCTTTGTTTATCGTGAAGTCTTTAGATGAGATATCGTCTCTGACTTCAATTTTTCTAAATTAGACGACATTTCATCTATTGTAGTTTTTATCGTTTTCCACTTAGAAGAAATATTGTCTAACATTATTTCTTCTTAGACAAAGTATCGTCTAACTCATCGTCTATTATGAGTTAGGCGGAGTTTCGTCTAGTGCTTCTTTTCAATTAGACGATGCATCGTCTATTGTGAGCTTTTGTCATTTTCCTCTTAGGCGGAACTTCGTCTATCACCTCTCGTATCGACTACCTTTTCTGTCTTAGATGATGTATCATCTAAAATTCCGTCTAATTAGAGATTTAGATGAAGTATCTATAAGAATTCACACAGCCTGGTTCGGGTAGCACAACGGATAATAAAATTAAATCTCGAACCCAGGTCTTATTAGAATCCTAGAACCGTGCTCTAATCGATGGAATAAAACTACCCAACCCCCAAAAGGGTTGTAGATCTTTACCTAGCGTGGAACGACGCTATCCGTAGTGCCCGATGCAGATTTTCACAAACATAGAGCTGCACAGATGTCTGACCTCTAGAGTAGATCCACATGGGTCCTCGTGCAATGACGGTGTCCACCCGTTATTTCCCCCCACGCATGAACCACAGATGCTCAAAACGCGCCTGCGGTCCCCTTTGGGCTGGCGGCCCAATGGGCAGCGCCCAGTTAACAGCTCCCACCTACCCATTAGGGTCGACAGTGTCTCGAACTAATCTAGCCATTCTATCTTGCCCTATGTGGCCTAAACGAGCATGCCATGTCGCAGAATCTAAATCGCTTTCCTAGACATGTTCCGCCGGACGGTATTAATCATCGCCCCTCAAAACTCCCCTTCTTCTTCCTTAAGCCTTTCTCCCTTGAGAGGAAGAGAGAGAGATCGACAAGGGAGAGAGAGAGAGAGAGAGCAAGAGGGAGGGGAGGGAAGGAGAGAAGAGGAGTGGATGAGTTTTCTCCCTTATGATGCTTGGCTAAAGAAAGAGAAAACTTACGTAACACACATATATATATATGGGTTGGACTTTTTCTAAAAGAGCCCCTAACCACATATATTGTGTACGTGTCCTTACATTATTGTATATACATATATAAAGCCATTCTCATCATTCTTTTCCCAAAAGAATTTAAAGCTTTTAACATATATATCTGTACAACAATACCCCGTCACCCGAGAACCTATTGTGTGTGATCCTCTAGGCCCATAGTCAATCTAGTTTAAGGCCCATTAATTTCTAATTCCTAATTAAAAGTAAATTAAACTCATTATTCGCTTCTACAAGAGCCGAATAATAGTTTAATTCATTCTGAACCTTTGATCACGTTGGGTCAAGTAAATCCGCGTGATCCCAGAGGACGTCGGGTTCAAACCACCCTGTCTGGTACCTGTTAGTCTACAGTTACCGCATCGCTATAATCTCTCGCTCTTTCTATGAGTCTGGTTCGATCGAGGGTGTGGTAATTGTCAAATCCCATGATCGTGCCATTCGACCACGATCTCCTAAAAGTGTATGACGTCCATTCTATACAAACTCACACGACCCTGGCCAGGGATTTAGTGGAGCGTTAGTGTCATGACCCATTAACTGTCTGATATATACTCGACAGTGAGCGATCCCTTCTTGACCTTTGATGATCTTCACACGTATCCTGATATGGTTAATGACTTGGCAATTCATGACTTATGGTTAAAGTCACTTAGCCAAATATCAAACCATCCTAGTCCTCGTATAAGATCCGATCAATGTCTTAGGTCAAAGGACCAACGATGCTACTGAGACAATTAGATCTTCAGTTGACATTAGGTAGAATCAACCATCTGAAGATCCAATAGCAGATCGGTCCAGTGTACATCCTCCCAGGACGTACACCTACACATATGTATTGGTGCCCTGCACAAGTGACCATGAGACTGTTCACCCATATATCATGTGTACTGGTTTAATGGGTAATCAAAGTCCCCGAGTGATTACCCTCCAACCATGAATAGTTTCAAGGTATGTGTCCATGTAAAGTCAGTCTCATGATCAAAATCTCATCTCGAGTTGACTTTACAACAACATATCCTAGGGATATCGTAGAGTAATATATAATTACAAATTTACGCTCAAATGCTACTTTATTAATGATGAACAAGATTGTACAACTATCAGGCCTACCCAACTCGAAATTGACCTGTAGCACACCCAATACTAACAATATCATCTAATGTTGCTTTGCCCTCTTAGATAGAGAATCATCTATCCGTTTTTACTTGGACGATATATCGTCTAATATTCTGTCTATCCCGTTTGCATTAGATGATATATCATCTAACCCTTATTCTATCCTAGAGACTTAGATGAAAGATCGTCTAACTTAATTTCTTGTCATTTTGCTCATTAGACGGAATATCATCTATGATAAGTTTGATTAGACGATGTATTGTCTATCACTCAACATTTTATTTACTTAGACGATATTCAAATTTATTTAGTTAATTCTATCCCAGATATTTAGTTGATCATGATTTAAGTTTATGAAGATCTAAATTATGTTAAACATGTAAACTAATTTAGCAAAATTGAGATGAATACTTATTTTTAAATTTATTTTGTCATAATTTGAAATAATAAAGTTGTGTGAAAAGATATTTGTTCCAACATCAGGAGGGAGGGAAGCCAAGAAGTGATCGTCGAAGTGGCATAGCTAGCAAGTAGTTTCATGGTGGAAGTTGGAGCATGGAAATAAGAACTATGCTTGCGTTTCTTTCCCCTTTTAGATCAGGAGGATTTTAGTATGCGGAAATACTACTATTATTCTACCTTCTTTGGCCTCATACGTAGAGGAGATCACTGAAATCTCGTTATATAGGTCTCTTGGGCAGTGATGATGACAGATCTGAGGAGATCTCTTAGGAGTTTGAGCCTTGATGAGACCACACGTATCATGGCATTGTAAAGGTGCAATTTTTTGTTGGGTTTGGCAAGTAATAATGGTGCTTTGACTTCTCGGAAACCTGTGATCTCTCCTGACTTCTATGGAATATCTTCTTAGTGGCATATCTTTTGGGATCGTGGCACAATTTCGGAGGTCACACAACATATTCGAGATTATGTCCACTTCTCCATGCATGTTAATTGCTAGGCAGGGTGGCGATTACAATTCTCAAGGGCTTTGCATCAAATCCTTCCTCCAACTTTTAATTAATGCAACATTATCATGATATGATGGGACTTAATGAGATGCTTAGAGGTTTCCTCTTCTATAGTCACATAAGTCTCCAACTATCCCACATATGGCTCAGCAGGTCTTTCGAGCTGTCAACATCTCTAGCATTGCCTTGATCGAGTTAAAGCCCTTCTACCGGTAATTGGGCTAAAAGCCCTTAGCGTCGTGCTAAGGCTATTCCATCAGTGATCTGGTTAAGGTCCTCGATGACCAAGCTAAGGCTCTTCCACCGGTAATCGGGTTAAGGTCCTTGATGATCGAGTTGAGGCTCTTCCATCGGTGGTCGGACTAAGGCCCTTGACCATCAAGCTAAGGCTCTTTCCATCGGTGATCGAGCTAAGACCATTGACGATTGAGCTAAGTCTCTTTCCACTAGTGATTAGATCAAAAGCCCTTGCGGAGATTCAAGTTATATATAGCCCTCCTTAGGATTCAAGTTGGTACTTTCCCTTCCCTAAAATGATATTGGGACTCAGTTTATACTCTGGGGCCCCTACTCAGGATCGAGTTGGCTTTCTAAGCCTCCTGAGTGAACTCGAGGCTGAGTTACCATTGAAATATCTCGAGTTGAATCTTATAGCGTCACATCGTTTGCCCAGTGGCATTCCTCCTGACTTAACACCTGACAGGGAGCCTGGCTTTCATTCTAGCTTGAGACATGGTGAAGGGGCTATATATTGTGGCACATGTTTATGCAGGGCTTTGACAATATTTACTCGACCTCAAGTGCTCTTGAAAGAGTTGGGTGGCCTTGTTGGGCCTCCTCTACCCTGATGGACTTGCACTCTTATCTAAGAGTAGAGCCACACTATTGGGCTGCATTTGGAGTGAGAAAAGCCCCCTCTACAGGTTTTAAAGATGGTCAGACCGTAGAGGACCACCCTCTCCTCCGGGTGGACAATGGCGGTGTACTTGCCCTTGCTCCAGACGGTGGATCCCGTTGTAGTCTCGTCCCCTGTTTGTCATGTTGGACTATCAATTACCATTGTCGGTCATCCTGCACGATGAAGTCATAGTCGCCGCTCCCTCTCCGTCGACGAGATGGAGGGCCCCACCCAGCTACGAGGTGGTGAGGGTCACTAGAGGGAGTAGCGGCATCGACAATGCTATCTGTCTTCATTTCGCCACCCTCGGGGCGAAGGTCATCGTCAATGACGTTGGGGACCCGGCTACAGCCAAGCACGTCATCTTCGCCATCAACGTCGGCTACGGCGGGGACATGTAGGCGGTGGCCGTGGCCGACTTCTTAGACGAGACCAAGGTGCATTCATGTTCGACGCAGCGGTGAGAGCGTTGGGCCCGGTGCACCACATCCTCATCACTGACGCCGATGTTGCAAACGACAGGTACAAGGCACTACTGACACCACAATAGAGAGCTTTGGTTGAGGTGTTAATGCCCTGCGGACGTTCATGTGATGTCGGGAGGTGGCGACCCACCTATTGTGGGGAGGCGGGAGTTCATTATGACGATCTTGTTGTGTGCAGTGAGGTCGCTGCAGTCGAGTTACACTGCTTACTTGGCGTCAACGGGCGCGATGGAGACCATGACGAGGGTCCTGGGGAGAGAGAGAGAGAGGTATTTTCAGAATTTAAATATTATTTTATATTTAGACAGAAATTTTCTCTCTAATATAACGATATATATTTTCAACCGTCTAGTAATCACATGAATTTTTTAATAGGAGTTGAAGAATTTAACGAGTGTTTTGACAAATTAGGTGGTACCCGGACTCATGAAAGTATGCAAGTTTATAGGGGATTAAAAGTGCAAATCCCTGATGAATTTCTATGTATAACTCTCCGCTTCAAAAACCCTAGTTGGCCATAAACCTTCGTCACCGTTCCCCAGCTCGCAGCGATGCCTCCGAAGCCCCCGTCCTCTCCTTCCTCCGCCGCGTTGGAGTCCGATTCCTCCGGCGCCACCTCCGACGAAGAGGATCAGGAGGTGGTGCAGGCGACCACCCCTCCCCCCAAGAAAGCCGTCCCCAACAGCAAGGTTCCCGTCGCCAGCGACGATTCCGGCAGCGACGAGGAGGGCGAAGAAGGAGATGAGGAGGACGACGAAGAGGACGAGGAGGGCTCCGACCACTCCGATTCCTCTCCCAAGTCCGCGCCCAAGGAGGAGGCTGCCGCCTCAGCCGCGAAATCCCCTGCCGACGAGTCCGAGTCTGAGTCCGAGTCGTCGGACTCCGACGCCAAGCCGTCCCCTCCCCGCCGCCCGTCACGCGGCCCCGATCCCTCCATCAAGCCCATCAGTTCCAAGCCGATGGACGGCACTCCGAAGGGCAAAAGGTCCTCTTCTGACAACCCCAAGCCATTCGCGGTTGTTGCGCTCACCTCAGAGAAGAGGAAGCGGCAGGAGGAGGGAGATGGCGTACAAGGGGAGACCGCTGCTAATGGGCCTTCTGCCAAGAGGGGGAAGAAGGGCGGTCAGGCGAGCCGGCGGCACCCTGCTACGGCGTCGCCGGGCAAATGTAGGAGCGGGTCTGCTGTCGCTGAGCATTTAGCCATGGGTGGTAAAGATGCGGAGGGGAAAGCTGAGCCCTTGTACCCGAGGCTTAGAGAAGCCATCAATCTGCTGGAGGAGGAGGACTGGAGCATTCTGCGGAAAGGATCCTTGGGTAGCGCGCTTGAGTTGCTGGAACCTGCTGAGGCGAAGGCCTTGGAAGACCGGTGGAATAACCATTTTTTTGCAGGGTTTAAGCACTTTGTTGAGCGGGCAGCACTGAAGGAGGAACTGCTGAAGTCTCTTGTTAATGTTCTGGAGAGCCAATGAGTTGCTGCGTTTGTAGGGCCTTGCTTCCCTCTGTGTTGGAGCTGACGGGGGCAGAAGTACATGCCATATCGTTACTTGTAGTTCACATGATGTCAAGTATAGTTAACAGTTAACACACTGTGGCTTTGATGCTGTTCACTGGCTTTCTTATACCATGCGGTCTATTGGTAATGACACCACTGTTGCTTATGTTTTTGTTAGTTGTTCATTCTCTCATGATAGTGAATTAATTTGATGATGATCTGCTACTTCTTCTGAACCGAATTATTGATCTCAGTTGTTGTTAGTGAGTAATTTCCCACGTTCGCTTTAAGTTTGTATGGCCGAATTGGATTGGCTTCTGTTGATCTTAATTATGAGCTCAGTTGTTCTTGGGGACTTATTTCCCTTGGATTAGCTTAATTTTGTCTCGTTTTTACTTGATAGAATTCCATTCTTAATATAGTTCTCTTATGCCGTTTTTCTTTCCATGTTTCGTCGGTTGAAATCACATCATGGTTTTCTCTGATATATGGATAATATGCCCCCGAACTTAGCTGCGTCCGTTCATGTACAAACATGTGCCATTGCAAAAGCTCGAATGACACCATCTGCTAAGTGGAGTAGTCTGGGTTGTTCATACCCTGCTTTAACCCCACATCATGATTCTCTGGTGTGAGCTTCATTCGAGGGGAGAGAATAACTAATGAGAATGGTATCACTGTTTCTGATGACACGGAGGCAAATGTTGCAAAGCTAGGTTTTGACATGGAGGGAGGCAATGTTGTTAGGGCATACAACATACAAGTTAAGTTTACTTTGATTTGTTTAAGCAAGTATCCATTCAGGACTGCTAATAGGTGTTTCGATTCCTATCATGAAAAGGTAGGCGGATCATTACCTATGTATGACTAACCTTATCTGCTGCAAAGTAAGCAGACAGATATCATGCAATTGGAAGTTGAGGAGGGTAAAATTCATCAGATCCAGTGCGGCCCGATAATATAAGGCCCATTACGAATCAGGACGGCCGAGCCCATAGCAGGATATCTCGACCAGTCGTGGTTTCATAAACACGACCCAACCAAGGCCTATGAAGGTTCCAACAACCCACAAAAATTTCTCTAATCCTCGAGCAGAATCTTCGCGAACGTGCATTTTAGACATTGCATAACTTGCCAACGGGCAAACGTTGATACCGTCATCACCAGACTTTCCCCGGTGTGGATCGAGTCGCACCCATGTTGTCAAAATCCCCGCCATGAAGCCTCCATTCCAATAATGGGCAAGGGAATAATAGGCAACTCCCCACGATCAAGGTGACATTCCTCCATGATCTTTGCTACTTTTCCAATCGAGGAATGGCCAGTGTCACTACGACCATATAAATAGGCCCTCATCAGACCCAGAGGGGGAGAGAGACACCTACATGCATACTCACCATAGTTGTCAAGGCAGACGCCTAGGCGCCGCCTAGGCGTCCGGGCGGTTTTGGCAGTGCAAGGCACCGGCCCGCCTTCTAACAAGACGAAAAGGCGGCCTGAGCGGTCGCCTAGGCGGGCTGGGGGCCTAGGCGACTGCCCGGTCGCCTCACCCATTCCCCGCTAACCCGCTAACCGCTAACTGTTCCCCCGCTAATCCGCTAACCCGCCCAATCCGCGACCTGCAGCTAACCCTACGAGTTCGATTCCCGTCTCTCCCTCGATCCCCCTCGGCTCCTCGGCTCCCCTCCTAGCCCTAGGTGCGGCCGGTGTCTCCCTCCGTCGTCGTTTTCATGCGGTGCTGCCGGTGTCTCCCCCCGTGCGTCGTCGGCAGCAGCACAACCTCGGCCGGTGTCTCCCTCCATCGGCAGCATCACTCATCGCCTCGGTCGTGCTCCGTCGTCGCATTCGCATCCCTCCGTCGTCGCCTCGATCCTCCACGGCTCCGGCCTCCGGCCCTTCGGTGAGTCTCACCGGGCCACAACCGCAACACAGCCTCCCTCCTCCTCTCTCTATCTCTCCCTCCTCTCTCTCTCTCTCTCACCGGAGCTCTCCCCTGGCCTCTCTCTCTGTCTCCCGTCTCTCTCTCTCTCTCTCTCTCTCTATCTCACGACTCTCACCGGAGCTCTCCCGGCCGACCTCTCTCTGTCTCCCTCCTCTCTCTCTCTCTCACTCTCTCACTCTCATCGGAGCTCCCCCCCGGCCTCTCTCTATGTCTCCCTCCTCTCTCTCTCTCTGTCACCGGAGCTCTACCCCCTGCCCCTCTCTCTCTCCCTCCTCTCCCCGACTGGCCGACTCCCCCACAGGGCCAGTTTGGAAGAAATTGGCAAATATCAGGTTAGTATTTGATTCTTCATTCTAAAAGTCTAATTTTTGTTGTTAATTTTATCTCAAAATTCATTTTTATATGTTATTGCAATGTCATTTCTATTAGTTTTTATTTTTGTCCGTACTATTGTTGTTATCTATATTTGTAATGATCATGATTAACTTTCGTAAAAAAAATTACATATATATTAATGATCACATTTATTTATGAACTTGACGCCTTAGCGCCGCTTAGGCAGGCGCCTAAGCGTTTAGGCACTTGAGGACCCCAAGCTCGCCTTAGTCGCCTTGTCGCCTTGACAACTATAATACTCACACACAGACACAGCGAGAGAAAGGCCAGAAGATAGAGAGAACATAAACAAGGCAAGAGAGGAAAGGGACAGCGACCACATCGTCAGCAAGATAGCAGTGAGAGAGAGGTTCCCTTCTAATTCTTCTCTTCTTGTCTTTTCGGGCACTCTCCGAGCACTCTTCGAGCACTCTCCAAGCATCATCTCCATGCTATAGGCTCTCTTCTTTTGTCCACTTCAATCCCTTCTCTCTTCATCCTTCTTCTTGGCCCTCTTGTATGATTTTGACTTAAGTATCAGAGGGTTGTCTCTTGGGATCACTCTCAGAGCTCCTTCTGATGTTATCTTCTAGTGATTATAGACTTCCTCGGATGGTCGGTTACTCTTCCCTAAATAAATAAATCTTAAAAGTGTGATACGAGGTGCATGGAGCACTTTCATGCCTCTGCAAAGGTCATATACATTGATATTTGAATAGAACAACTTTTTGGTTGCTAGGTCCACCATAATGTGAAAATGTCAAAAATAGTATTTCGGGTATACATTTAACCTAAAATCATACGAGGGTGCTTACTTTTCACCATCCAAAATCTATGTCATGGAGAGACTGGTATCCAGAGGAATTGCTATTTTTGGTGAACGGGAGAAAACTTACTTGCTCTTTTCTGGTTGGAGGGATGGGTAATTTTATTGGGGTATCACTGATTGAGGCCAAATAAGAGAGTCAGAGCCTTTATAGTTTGCAAATATCACATGTGCATTATAGACAGTGTAGTGACCCTGCTGCGAGTCATGCATGAGGAGAGAGTTATCCATAGGAAAGAGCTAACTAGACGCAGAGTGTAAGACGTATCGAAGTGGAGTCGCCACGGTGTGGAGCTGCCACTATGGACGAGGACTAGTTTAGGAATGAAATCGATTGGTTCCATATTGGAAAGTGGAAAAATTTACTAGACTATATATGTAGGGCCAGTCTGCATAATAACTTGTACGGTATCTTTTGAGGACAAAATCATACGGGCTTCACTCAAAGTGAACAATGTCTTACAAGGGTTGCATCTGGTAATGACATCGTAGTATCAGTGCATGACCCCCACAATAGGATATAAGTTGGTTTAGGGGCGAACCAAGCAGAAGTTGGTGAGCATGTACTGACTCACTTGTGAGTCATGCAGGGGGAGTGGGTTACCTGTAGAAAAGGGCTCCTTGGATGCAGAGTGTAAGACGTACCAGAGTGAAGCTGTCACAACATGGAGCTATCTCTTTGGATGGGGGTTAGGGCAAGAATAAACTAGATTAATCCCGTATCAAAAAGCGAGAAAAATTACTCAACTATATGTGTAGGGTAATTTAGATCCATAACTTGTGAATCATCTTTTGGGAACAAAATCGTGTGAGTTTGATCCAAAATGGACAATACTACATAAGGGTTAGATTGAGTTAGGACATTATAGTATCAAGGTAGGACTTGCGCGGTACGATGTGAGCTAGTTCAGAAAAATTAGGTGGAAGCTAGTGGACCTCTAGTGA
The DNA here is from genome assembly GCA_022559845.1 of Amorphophallus konjac. Lineage (NCBI taxonomy): Eukaryota > Viridiplantae > Streptophyta > Magnoliopsida > Alismatales > Araceae > Amorphophallus > Amorphophallus konjac. Next base: position 413,844,440 of record CM040122.1, on the reverse strand, counting down.
TCCAGTTGCGAACCGTGTAGGAGGAGAGGGCTACCCGGATGCAGAGTGTAAACCGTATTAGAGTAGAGCTTTCTAGGCGTAGAGCTACCATTGTGGATGGGGGCTAAGATAAGAATGGGCCGGATTAGTCCCATATGGAAAGCAAGAAAAGTTATTAGACTATATATGTGGGGCTTAGATCTCTAATTTGTGCGGCGTCTTTTGGGGATAAAATCACTTGCTTGTCTCAAAGCGGACAATATTTCACAAGGGTTAAATTGAGTCGCGACAAACTTACAACTTTAGTCAAATAAGAATGGGAGAACTCATACATATCGAAGGTCTATGAGGAATTTAGAGATACTGCCGGATATAAAGGAACGCAAGTATCAACAGAATTTGCACTCGGAGGAAATATTTGTAGGGAGAAGGTAAGAATTGCAGTTGCCAAGTTATAGATCAAGAAATCACTAATATAGACTCGTTTTACTTTATGTTTCATGATCTATTTTTCCTTCTTGTGGTGTTTTGTACCTTACGTTATGTTTGTGATGTGGATTACTTGTTGAACAGAGTATGTAGGGCCACTTTGTTGAACTCTGGGGCTCCACTGGCGGCTAAGTAGGCCTGGATAGCCACATTTCTTTTGAGACTGTAGTTGCCGAGCCCCTATTGGGTGGGTAATGGTTATCCATAAGGCCTTCTTTGTTAATGGGATAGAATAGTGCATTCGACCTCTTTCGATCGAATGCGATATTCGACCCCGGATAGGAGAGATGTGTGTGAGAGACGTCGATGGATCTTACGAGTTTCTCTCTCATCGGACGGAGAATCCTGCGGAACTATTCAAATAACAAATTGGGCTTAAATGGACAAGATCTTATACAGGATAGCTTGCTATCTTTCGCATACGGTTATAGGTAACTCATTAGTCATCAAAGGTCCGTATCCTTCACCCAACTACTTAAACCAACACCATTTTCATTGTTGGTCACGCCGCTTGCCTTAAGAAGTGAAGGCATGCTTCGTCGAATCTGTCGAATCTGTGGTTTCAACAGTTGCAACTTGCAAATGCTCCGTCTCCCCTGGATTTACCCTTGACATTCCACGTCAAAATTATCTCCTTTATTTTTTGGGGCCTCTTTGATTTAGGAATCGGGGTAATGCATTCGAGGGGCGGATGCGAATACGTTACTCAGTCTCCGATTAAGCACTCTCCTTTGTATCTAACGTACAATGAGATCTATTTTTCTATCTCGTCAGATAAATATATATTTTTATCTCTTGGGAGCTCAATGTAAGTATAAAATCTATTTATATTTCTGGGTATCTGGATTTTTTTTTAAATTGAAAGGTAATATTTGTAATGTGAGAAACGAGGGAATCCGTTCATCCCTTCTCTCTCTAGACTTTGAGCTCGGCAGACTTGACTCTATAAAAGTTACATTTTCTTTTACGAGAGAGAGAGAACACAGTCAACCTGTGAAACATGGACCCAAGAATCTCGGTCCAAGTTTCGATCAATTGGAGGACTTCAAAGTTCGATGATCGCGCCTGAGAGGACGCAGCCTAAGTTCCTCTGGCCCAAAATTGGGTATGTTCTGTTGACGAGAACACAGTCAACGGTCCGCTGGCCCGATTTGACGACAATACATCGTATGACAATAAACTATGGAATGTATTAACATGCACGATCTAAGATAAGGACCCTTTAGGAACTTGCTAATTCCATTGAGAAAAAAAAAGAAACAATGATAGGGGAGAAAAAACTGTGTTATAGAGTTTTAAGCACCAAGCGCATATTAGTATCAAATTTTAGTAAATGATTCGAACTGTCATTTGCTTTTTTCGAAACATGATGATCCGAACTGTCTTGATCAAGGCCAGCATTTTGGCTGATTAATTTGTGCCAGACCTAGACCTGCTAACGCGTTCTTACTTAAGAACGATCCTTTGGAAAGTCTGGCGTATTTCTTAAGAATAAGTAAGAGTCTCTCTGGACCTCTTTAATAACAGAATAAGAGTGGAATAAGAGACCTTAACTCAGAGAATAAGTAAAAATATAGTTTGATAGGGTGTGTAGGTTTTCTTTTTTTGGTAACGGAGAATCTAACAGAGTAGTACGGAGAGTTGAGCAATTATTGGGTCACCCGAATTCGAGTCTTACTATATGCATCTTGTCACCCTTTTTTTGTATCGTCGTCATAAAGTCTCAGGCTCACATCTCTTGAGGATTAAATGCTCCCCAAATAAGTTCCCCCATAGACTCGATCTCGGATCCCTCCTATTCCTTTATCAAAAAATAACTTACTTGACAGGGTGTGTAGATTTTCTCGTCTTTGATCTGAATTTTTTTGGAATAATTTATTTTAGTTAAAGGTAAAATTAATTATTCTACCTTAATCCAAATATATTTCAAAATAAGAAGGTAAAAATAACTTACTTGAATCTAAGTTAACTTGATTTTTCCTATTCCTTTATCAAAAAGGACATTTATGATATGATTTTCTCGTAACTCAGCGTGGATCCCTTGTTCCTCCGATGATCCTCACAGTGGGGGAGGGAAAGCGTCACATGCAAAGGCGGAAAATAACAATTGGTTTCGAGACGGGGAGCTATCTATTTCCCGTGAGAAGCACACAGCTTTGGGATGCTTTAGCAAGGTTCCTGGTAAATTATTGGTTTCATTGCCAACATATCGACCAAGAGACCAGTGGAGGCCGTATTCACTTGTGTTTGACGAGGAAATCTGTAGTTTCATTTTATATTAGGTTATTTGTTTAATTGAAGGAGTTGAATCCAGAGTTCGTTGTGCCGTCCGGTCGGGGTGACCCGGTTCCCCCGAGGCACGGTAGGGCACGGAATGACTCGCCATGGCTCATGTTTTTTTTTTTTTTAAATTACGGGATGAACAATACCGAGTATTGTAGTGTTCATTCCTCAATTTTACTGTTATTCTGAGAGAATGAATGGTGTTGGTTGTGATCGCCCTCTCCGTGGACCTTTCTTCCCCTCCTGGCCCACCGTGTGTCGACACCCCTCTCCCGCCGACCTCCTCTCCTTGTCGATGGTGACGGTGGTGGGCCTCCGCGAAGACGTGGTCGTCGAGCGTGGTGGGCTGGTGGTGATCGGCCTCGCCAGTACCTCCCCCTCCTTCGCGAGAATCGCGACCTGCCGCATCCCCTTACCTCCCTCCCTCTCCCCCTCTGCCGCCTCTACCGCCGCATCCGCCCTTGGGCCACCGTGAGGATTTCGTTGCTCCAGCACGGCGGGCCGGTGTTGCTCGGCCTTACCATCTCCATCCCGTCCTCTGGCCGCCTCCTCCTCCTATGCTGGCCTCCCCCTCTTCTGTGACCCGCCACATTCCTCGGCCTCCCTCTCTCTCCTCCTCCATGGCATATGTTGCCGCCTCCTCAATCCGACGCCGCCTCCACTGTGACCCGCGCCATGCTGGCAATCCACCGACTCGGCGTTCTCCAGGTACAGTATGAGTTAACTAACTTGCCCGGTACTGTGAGAGTCGGGCAACACTGACTGAATCAAACTATTTATTATAAAATCAGATCATGTGTGTTCTTCATGCTGGTCCATTTAGTACACCCCCCGGCCAACACTGACTAAATCAAACTATTATAAAATCAGGTCATGTGTTCTCCACGAAGAACACAAGTCCATTTAGTACACCCCCCCCCCCCGGGCGCCAACCTCCACCAAGCCAAGAAAGGACTCAACCAGATGCTTATGAAGAATTCTTGCCTTACCTTGTGCCCATGGGCATCCAAGGAGAGAGAAACTTAAACCTGCTGCTGCAAAGAGAAGCATCGTTCCACACTAATCTAACCATCTTTATGATTATGAAACATGCTCAAGCATCACTTGTGACTTCATTGAGCTGAAAACCATCTAAGACAGGAATACCGAGCAGACAGAAGGGCACGGTTAGGGGTGAACATGGTTCGATTTAATTCGATTTGAGATCATATTCTTTAGAATCAAATCGAATTTACTCATCAAACTAAATCGAATCAAATCGAAAAAAATTCGATTTGATTCGATTTCAAACCGAATTTTCATATTTTTCCATTTAGTTCGATTTGAGATCATTTTTTTTCAAATCGAATCAAATCGAAAAAATTAGATTTCAAACTGAAATTTCATATTTTATTATAATATATATGTGTATATTTAATAACTTATATATATATATAATAAAAATAAACATAGACATAGCTATATTTTGTATGCTTTTATATGTATATAATTAAAATTTTAATTTTTTCATATATTTATATTATATAATATGAATAAAAATATATAAATAATAAATTTCATTTATTCGATTTAATTCAATTTTACGCGGTATGAAATCGAATCAAATTTTTAATTTGAATCGAATTAGGAACGCCCTGTACTATAGACACGGCCAAGATTCCCCCCACCTTCAACTGTGCACACTGGCAGAGGTGTCGGCACAAGGACGGTTTCTGATACAGTGGCTTTCAGCTCATCCTTATCTTCTACAGGTAGGTGGGGAATGGCTGGTACGGGGGTATACCAAAACAAATTGTCTTGTTGCTTAACGCGCTTGGACGTTTCTGCCAGAGGCTGTCTCTCGGCACCTTGGATTCTATTCAAAGCCTAACGCGCTTGCTGACCCGATCCAATAATTACAGCAGGTATTGGGGGTATTGGAGACTTGCTAGTTTATTTACATGCCTGTGTTATCTGATTATACCACTTAATAATTAGTGAACGACATGGTGAGGGGGTTAATAATTGCTATAGCTTCCTTTGTGCATGCATGATTGCTCCTGGATCCATGGCTCTGTTATTATTCAAGTCCTAGTGGTTTTCCCACAGCTTTAACTATTCATCAGTATAGTTCAGAATTAGGAGATGTGACACCTCGAATCAAGGATAAACAAATCCAGGTCGAGCACATAATCATGTCATCAGGGGACACAGCCTGGGAATCAAAAGAACGGATAAGAAAAATGCGCACTCATCTTAAAAAAAACCTCGGTTTGGATAGGCTTGTCCCCGCGGGTGGGGACCCTATTCCATTCCATTTAGAAATCTCGTGCCTTATCCACGCACAAAGGCAAAACCAGCTGTCCCCGCTGTCCTATTCCTCGTCTTATCCGACCCCAGTATCTCCCCACTGTTCACGGCCCTCCTCCCCTCCTCCCCTCTCTCTCCCTCTCTCTCGATAAGTACTCTCCTCGGATGGTGAGGGTGGTGATGACCGACAGACCGAGAGAGCTGACAGCCATGGAAGCCCAAGAGCAGCTGGTAAAATCCAGGGTCCTGAAGGTGGACTCCCAGGAGTCTTGGGAGCACCACATGGCTCAAGCCAACAACCAGGGTTGCCCTGTAAGTTAAAATAGTGGATTTCTTGTGGTATCCTTCATCAGCTACTCAGCGACCCTTGAAGTCCCTTCCATGCTCTCCCTCTTCTTCCTCTTCCCATCTGTGGCATGTATGGAAGAGGCCAGAGTTAGAGAGTAGTGCCATCCTTTCTTTTCTTTTCTTTTTTTAAAGTAGTGCCATCCTTGCATGGTAACAGGTTGAAGAGATAAGTATTTGAGCTCTCACCTTGCCTACTGAATGGTTTGTTGTGTGTGTGTGTGAGAGAGAGAGAGAGAGAGAGAGAGAGGTTTCCAGAACAGGATGGGTTTGCAGCTCCACTGGGCCTGCTGTTTTCATGGAACTCACGGTGCTGTTGCCTGTTTGGCTCCTGCTGCAGGTGATTGTCCACTTCACGGCCTCGTGGTGTGTGCCTTCGATTGCCATGAACCCTTTCTTTGAGTCGCTGGCTCAGAGCCATGAAGACGCCCTGTTCCTTCTGGTGGATGTGGACGATGTCAAGGTTCTAGTCCCTCTGTCCTCTACACATTCTTTGCTGCTTTACAGTGACGAAAAGAATGAATTGTTTTTTTTTCTCTCCATTATATTATCAGCCACATGTTATCGTAAGATCCAAACACGGTAGAATTTGTTACTTCTTTCTCTTGTGATCGATTGTTCCGGTGGCTACTGTGGCCAGGTAAGAATCAACCTAGCTCACTTGACTTGAGGCTTAACCGAAGGTATAAATGACAAAAAGAATATATCTCATGATGTGGTGTGTGGCCCTTCCTCTACACTGGTTTCAGATCCCTATATATGTGAAGGATATTCTGGGTTACACAAACCAAGAATTTTGCATACATAATAATTAGAACAGAATACGCACAATATAGTGAGAGTGTAGTGGCACCTGAGGACAAGAAAGGACATATATCTTTAAATATAAGCATTAGTATCTCTAATATAGTATTTTTTTTGACAATCTGTTATCAAGAGAGGCTTAATGTAAGAGAAAGGTGGGGGGAAAAAAATCTGTTATCAATTGCACATGATCAGAACATTCAAACACTCTGCTCTTTCTCACTTCTTTTTCCCTCCTTCCAAGACTGTTCCTATGATGGCCTTGGTAGGGGTCCTAGGGGAAGATGTATGTCTTATTTCTAGTCCATTTGTATGATCTTCATGCTTAAATAGTCTATGTTTGATGAGAACATCTTGTTGCTTTCACGTAATGTGCTCTAAGTCTGTCTAAATATGTATGGTGATAATTTTCTTGTGTTGCTCTGTGCAGTCTGTCGCAGCGAAGATGGAGGTGAAGGCCATGCCCACCTTTGTGTTCATGAGGGAGGGAAAGGTTGTAGACAAGGTGGTTGGGGCCAACCCGGATGAGATCAGGAAGAGGGCCGATGGGTTCCTTCTGTCCCCCTCCCGTCAAGCAGATGTGGAGAGCGTGTGAATGTTAACGTAGAACATGAGTGTGATGTACATGTCACGATGTTAACTATAAATAAAAATTACGAGCATCTTTTCTTGCAAAAGTAAAGATTGCATGAGCTTTCTGGAGGGCCATGGTTATTAATCATTGTGCAAAGTAGTGGGGGGATGATGATATTTGGCTCTGCAGGCCACATGATTAATGATTATTATGAGTAACTTTAAAAACTTAATCACCCTGCTAACTTGCAAACGAAAGGTTCTGGTGGTCTTATAGATTTGAAGAAGAGTGCCATGATGATATTGAACAAGAGTGGCAGTAATGCATGCTTAGGCGTGAATGCTGGGGGCTGTTTGATCCAAATTTGGCTACTTGTGGTGCGAGTTCATGCCAGCGCTTTGAACAGACAAATTTAAGATGAGATGTTTCAAAATGTTATAGAATTGGCGCTGTCCATGCTGTTGCACACGTTAAACGTATGAATGAAGAATGTAGAAACACGATCAAGATCATTGCAGATGACAAAGATGGAATTTTTAGAGAGTAATCACACTGTTTTTCTTATAAGCTTCTATATTTTCTTTTTCATTTCCTTCACTCTTCTTGCTTATCCAATGAACCTTTTATACAACTGCATCACCTTATGTCATGATTTTGTAGGGAAAAATAAGAGCCACCATACTAGTTCAGAGAAAAAAGGAGTCGTGATTACTTAGATGGATGCTGAGGATGCAGAAGTGAAATATGTATATATGATTCGTTTTATAGATTACATACCAATAGTGTTTGAAAACATCCAGTTGATCAGACTCTTGTAGACCGTCGGATGCTGAGTTGCCTGTTGAATGTGGTGATCGGCAAGAACATCACATTAGGCTGCCCGCTAGATGAAATCAAGAGTTCAGCTCTGCTATGTGGAGGAGGGGGGCGACGACTCATAGGCAATCTGTGAAAGGAAGGCAATGGTCAGGACTCAGCAGTGCCCCAAAATTAGGCGAACAGAGACCACTCCGATACACAAATTCAGTGCAAAACTAGGAGAAAATGACAAGTCCAGATGAAAGGAATACTTGGTAAAAAGAATATTGGGTTCTTTGGCAAATATCCCCCTTAGAAGTTTGTTTAGAAAGTTATTTTTTAATTCTCATATTGTTTTTAACAGCCTTCTCTTCGAAGATTCAAAGAATATTTGGTTTTTCGTCCATATGATTAGATTTTTGGATGAAAATATCTTCAGAAAAAAGAGTTATTTTGACGGACATATTGTGTCGGAGAGAGAGGGAGATATAAAAGGCAAAAAACTTTAACAGAGACTAGAGATCTTTTTTATATTTTGTAATTTTAATCAGAACTTAATTAGAGTTAAAAAAGATTTTAACATAATGCTAAGAGCCATTGTCCGCAAGGACATTGTTGCAATCATTGCAATGCGGAGAGATTATTAAAATAATATGAAAATAGAAAATAATTTTCTAAATAAATATGAAAAGAGGGTGCATTTACAAAAATCTGAAAATTATTCACCGCATCAGAAAGAAAACCCAATAACACTGAGAGATCTTTTAGGGTCGGTTTGTTATTAGAATAGGGTAGGTGGATAACAAACCCGATGAGAGAGAATATCACCGGGCCCACACCCTTTTCTCACACACATACCCCTTAACCAGAGTCGGATATCACATTAGACCGTCTGGGTCGAATGCGATATCTCACCGGAGTTTCAAAGAGGGCCTTTATAGGGTGTTTGAGAGTAATTTTTTTCTTAAGACTATTTCTCCTTTAAAAAATATTTCACTGTAACTTTTGTCACAATTTTTAAATTTATAAAATATAGATTTTGACATGTTTGATAAATTTTAAATAATATTTAAGAGAGTATGGGGTTTTCTTATTAGGAAGTGGTTGAAGAGAGAAAGATAAGTGATTATAAGAGGGAGAGAAAGAGAGGTGACGTATGTGTGTGAGATGCACTCAATACAAGGTTGCTCAAAGTGTGTGATGCAGGACAGAAACGCTTCACCCTATCAATTTAATCTGAGCTCTCGTGGGCATTTGATCCAGCATATAACATGCTACCAATAATTAAAGTAACCCAGTATTAACCACCAATGATCAGTAATAATTCATCAATCCTACTATTCATAATAGTAGATTAACTGTGCATAACCATGGGTTCTCACCGTTGATTAGCACTCCAATCTCAGAAAATATATGATAGCATCAAACCTGTGAAATTAGCCCTTCAAACGCATGAATAATGATGTCCCTGACAACTTGCAACAAGATTCCGTAAAGCTGACCAAGGAAGCGCTGCTGCACTCAATACAAGGTTGCTCAAAGTGTGTGATGCAGGACAGAAACGCTTCACCCTATCAATTTAATCTGAGTTCTCATGGGCATTTGATCCAGCATATAACATGCTACCAATAATTAAAGTAACCCAGTATTAACCACCAATGATCAGTAATATTTCACCAATCCTACTATTCATAATAGTAGATTAACTGTGCATAACCATGGGTTCTCACCGTTGATTAGCACTCCAATCTCAGAAAATATATGATAGCATCAAACCTGTGAAATTAGCCCTTCAAACGCATGAATAATGATGTCCCTGACAACTTGCAACAAGATTCCGTAAAGCTGACCAAGGAAGCGCTGCTGCACTCAATACAAGGTTGCTCAAAGTGTGGTTCACCCCATCAAAACAACATGAGCTCTCATGGGCATTTGATCAAATATATGATATGCTGCCAACTTTTTCTGTTGTCCTCACATACATGAATATTTGATCAAACATATAACAGGGTGCAGGGAGACATGGCCAACGGGCCGACTGTGATCATGCTCTCTCTAAACTGAAACCCAAGTTGTGAGACAGGTTTGTAACTTACGATATGGAGGACGCCAACAGAGCCACAATTAAGTTTGCAAATCTTCATTGTGAAGTTCTCACAGATAACATACTGTAACTTTTTGTCTTATCAAATCTTGTAGGCATTAATTATGATCTCCATGTCCATCTCAATTATGACACCAACCAACACTAGTGATAGGGCTCCCCTGTCAACGGCCGTTCCTTTCGGGCTCGTGAACATCACCTTAGAGTAGTATGTGGGAGGATCACACATGCATTGGAAAACAAACCTGAAAGAATTGAGAGGCTGCTCTTTACTGGGTACTCCAGGATGGACGGCGGCGCTGGGATTGCTGCAGGCAACGACAGCAAAGCCTGGCAGTGCCGTGGCCTGGCGGACGTGGCCAGCCGTGGGGCAGGCGACCGGGGACGGCGAGCTCGGCGCGATGCAGAAGCGAGGCCGCGAGAGCCGCGAGAGAGATGGGGTTCCAGAGAAGAGAATGGGAAGATTAAAATCAAAAGAAATAAATGATTGGGGGTTTCGGCTTCCGCCAGAAAAAAGTCAGAAAGGTTTGGCCTCCGCCAGAAGAAGAAGAGGGGGGATTTGGCTTCCGCCAGGAGAGATTACGGAGAGTAATCACACACACTTTTTTTTTTGCTGATCCTCGTCTAACCCTAATTAGGGTTAGCACAGTAGTATTTATAGAGAAATAAAATTACAAACAGACCCAATATTGTTCCAACTTTAACACCTACGATATCCAGACTATTAAAATAACAAAACGACATAATCGACTAAATAAACTCTAAACTAAAAAAGATCTATAAATTAACTACGAAAATACAGAAAAATAATAAAATCAATCTTCATGTTGAATGCCTTCGATGCTTCCGCATAGATTAAAATCCTCCGTTGTAACACGTGCATCCCGCTCCGCATCAATCTCCCCTGGTTCGAAAAAATTCGACCCCGAATTTTAAAATGCTGAAGAAACACTGAAGTGAAGATGGGAGCATCTAGAGCATGTATCACCGAACAATCCACATAACTACCCAGATCAATAAGTTGGCAACGCCTCTGAATATGCATGTCAACACTGTACCATATTGTATCAAAATCATTCTGAGCTATACAAAATTCCACATCAGCAACAATAACAGAACATGAACCCTGTGGACCTGTGGTGACTGAAGATGAATATAACTCCAACAAGATCTCTGAATGGATATCAAATGATGGGTGCCACTCTACTAGATCACATGCAGAATGAAATGTAGGAACCACCACTGAAGATGACTCATGTGCAGTAGGCACCTCAAACACAATATCTGAAATCAAATTCAATCCAGACTGAATAAATAGCTCGTGATCCCACGAATCAAGAATCGGCTTCTGAATTGAATTCATATCAGAATGAAAATGACTATCTTCAAATATAGACTCACAAATCATAGCCAATCCAGACTGCAAGAACATGTCATGATCCCAAGAATCAATAACCTGTAGGACTGCATCCTGACCACTGGTGGCCTCTGATTGGGCATCAAGTGCTACTAGTGGAAGCTGCTCTAGTAACAGATGGGGACTCAGATCAGTAAGCTGAGTGATGACTTCAACTTCCGGTAATTCTTGCCGAAGAATTGGAGATGTGGCTGAGTCATCAACTTCTTTGGTCATTTGAGGCTCTGGTGTGGGTGACACAATCAAATCCATAGCTATCTTTGAATGAGCTGGATTACTGACCCTCTGCTGTCCCAGTCTTCTCATTTTATGAGCTCGATCAAAGCAAAAGATGCATCCTTTGATGTGAGGAACTTTCAACATATACACATCTGGGTTATGACTATCTAACATACCCCAACGTTCTACCAACCAATATTCGCCCACAATAATATTGAGCTCATAAGAAGGATAAGGAATTACCCAAGCCTCATCAATATAATGTACTTTCCCAAAATCACGAGAAAATTGCACAATGATCTGACCAGTTGGTGTAATCTCAATGTCATTTGTTTCAGACAATAAATCAACGACAGCTTGAGAAATACGATTAAGCTTCCGACTTTCATCAAAAGTGATATTTGCCCATTGGCCATTAGAAAGCCTCACACTTGTACTAAATATGATGGGACTCATAATGAGATTTAAGGACTCCACTTTATAAAAATAAATTGGTTCCCTAAGCTCTGATACCAAATCTGATGCAGGACAGAAACGCTTCACCCTATCAATTTAATCTGAGCTCTCATGGGCATTTGATCCAGTATATAACATGCTACCAATAATTAAAGTAACCCAGTATTAACCACCAATGATCAGTAATAATTCACCAATCCTACTATTCATAATAGTAGATTAACTGTGCATAACCATGGGTTCTCACCGTTGATTAGCACTCCAATCTCAGAAAATATATGATAGCATCAAACCTGTGAAATTAGCCCTTCAAACGCATGAATAATGATGTCCCTGACAACTTGCAACAAGATTCCGTAAAGCTGACCAAGGAAGCGCTGCTGCACTCAATACAAGGTTGTTCAAAGTGTGTGATGCAGGACAGAAACGCTTCACCCTATCAATTTAATCTGAGCTCTCATGGGCATTTGATCCAGCATATAACATGCTACCAATAATTAAAGTAACCCAGTATTAACCACCAATGATCAGTAATAATTCACCAATCCTACTATTCATAATAGTAGATTAACTGTGCATAACCATGGGTTCTCACCGTTGATTAGCACTCCAATCTCAGAAAATATATGATAGCATCAAACCTGTGAAATTAGCCCTTCAAACGCATGAATAATGATGTCCCTGACAACTTGCAACAAGATTCCGTAAAGCTGACCAAGGAAGCGCTGCTGCACTCAATACAAGGTTGCTCAAAGTGTGGTTCACCCCATCAAAACAACATGAGCTCTCATGGGCATTTGATCAAATATATGATATGCTGCCAACTTTTTCTGTTGTCCTCACATACATGAATATTTGATTAAACATATAACAGGGTGCAGGGAGACATGGCCAACGGGCCGACTGTGATCATGCTCTCTCAAAACTGAAACCCAAGTTGTGAGGCAGATTTGTAACTTACGATATGGAGGACGCCAACAGAGCCACAATTAAGTTTGCAAATCTTCGTTATGAAGTTCTCACAGATAACATAGTGTAACTTTTTATCTTATCAAATCTTGTAGGCATTAATTATGATCTCCATGTCCATCTCAGTTATGACACCAACCAACACTAGTGACAGGGCTCCCCTGTCAACTGCCGTTCCTTTCGGGCTCGTGAACATCACCTTAGAGTAGTATGTGGGAGGATCACACATGCATTGGAAAACAAACCTGAAAGAATTGAGAGGCTGCTCTTTACTGGGTACTCAAGGATGGACGGCGGCGTTGGGATTGCTGCAGGCAACGACAGCAAAGCCTGGCAGTGCCGTGGTCTGGCGGACGTGGCCAGCCGTGGGGCAGGCGGCCGGGGACGGCGAGCTCGGCGCAATGCAGAAGCGAGGCCGCGAGAGTCGCGAGAGAGATGGGGTTCCAGAGAAGAAAACGGGAAGATTAAAATCAAAAGAAATAAAGGATTGGGGGTTTCGACTTCCGCCAGAAAGAAGTCAGAAAGGTTTGGCCTCCGCCAGAAGAAGAAGAGGGGGGATTTGGCTTCCGCCAGAAGAGATTACGGAGAGTAATCAGACACATTTTTTTTTGCTAATCCTCGTCTAACCCTAATTAGGGTTAGCACAGTAGTATTTATAGAGAAACAAAATTACAAACAGACCCAATATTGTTTCAACTTTAACACTTACGATATCCAGACTATTAAAATAACAAAACGACATAATCGACTAAATAAACTCTAAACTAAAAATGATCTATAAATTAACTACGAAAATATATATAAATAATAAAATCAATCTTCACGTTGAATGCCTTCGATGCTTCTACGTAAATTAAAATCCTCCGTTGTAACACGTGCATCCCGCTCCGCATCACCTAGTCTTGATTGGCTTTCTTAAGTGTTCGGATCACACTCAATCCCATGCACTCCCCGTGTTGATCCTTGCGTTATATGAAAACGGAAGTGAAGAATATCGTAGATCGATGAGATATAATGTATACCAGTGAAATATGATTCATAATAATAAAAAAATAAAGATCAGAGTCAAATACAATAATTATTTTTCTGTAATATGATGTATTTCAGTGTAAATTATTATGAGTAATGTTTTTAGTACACACCGATTATTTTTCACTTAGACTGTACATAAAGTAAATTTTTTTAAAATTTTTTTATTATAGCGTAGAGTCTAAATTACCTTGTAATTTAAGATACACTCACAGCAGATGATCAAAAAATTAAAAAAAATAAAACTTAATGAATAATATTGAGTTTAATTTATCTTGAATCGGCTCTTTTAATTTTAATTTTTTAAGTCATCGGATGAATATATGTCTTACGTCATAATTTAGAGTGGCTCAGGACTCACCACAAATTTTTTTAAGAAATAAATTGATTGATACATATCTCGGTTGTATAATTAGGTCCGAATATACACTGGATATTACTTAACTTTATTTTTCACTCAAATCTCATGTTCGATTAAAACTTGTAACGGTAAGAAAACGGATCTTATGTCACGTATCATCTTCTCTATTTATTGATTGGGGAAGTCGTCGGATACCCGTGAAAATATGCAAACATTAGAGACCAAGAAGGCGTCAGAAGGAGCCCCGGACATGACCCCAGATGACAACCCTCCGATGTTTAAGTCATCAACGACCCAAAGTAAGAACAGAGAAGAGCAAGGGGAGAAGATGGAGAGAGTTGGAGGTCGATGTCGTGGATCTGAGAGACGTGGAGACCCTCCAGTCAAGTGCTCGCCGCTCCTAATGGACACTCAATGAGTGTTCGTTGGGTGGTAAGGTCACACGGAAGGAGTGGCTTCTCTCTTAGGGGAAGTGGTCACGTAATGACCTCTCTAATGTTATGGCTCAATTCTATGTGTAGGGCTCTTGGCAGAAGATCCACTGTGTCCCCTCTTCTCCCTCGATGTCCTTCTTATATGGGTTTGTCTTGTAGGTGGAGGTTTATCCCTTTACAGGGAAGGTCGTGGATAATGCAGCAATATCTCCCGCTACTGAGACGGGAGTTTCCCGTTAGAAGGTGAGTTCCTCGGCGTCGACCGTTCTCTGGGCGAGTCTTACGGCGCTCGTGGGACGTGCTCGCCTCTTATGGGCTAGGGGCCGACGTCATGGGGGTAACAGTCAGTCTTCGGAGAGTTTTCAAGCGGTCTTCGCGTCTGGGCTGCCGCCTTCTGGTGACTGTCGAATCTGATGTCGAGTCGTATTGGGCCCAGCTAGCTGGGCCGTAGCCGTCACGAGCTTTTATTTCTGGTACCCAGGCCTGGGATGCCGTGGGCCCGCGATATTAGACCGATCATGGGTCAAATCAGATTTATCCTCCTCAAAACCTAATCTATTTCAGTGCAAACTACATTATTTCACTCCAACCTATATTTTTCACGTTTACGGATTATATTTTAATCATATGACTTAATTTTCACCGACCCACGATATTTTTCACTTAGTTTAAATTCCACGAATTGCAAGAATTTCACAAATTGCATGAGTCCATATGAAGAGTGCGTGAGATTGTGTGTGCTCGAATAAGTTAAGGTGCCAGTGTACTTCCTGTCACACGCATTAATCAAAGGTATATAGCACAAAGCTGTGTAACAAGTGCTACATGAAAATAACGAAGTCTTGGCAGTTAGCATGAGGCCTCGGGTGGATCACTGGATCACATGGATGGACTTCAATGGGCCGCCTTCAACGGCCAATTCCTAAGTTGCGGGCCCCCTTGTTGGAAATAAAATTCCCCGTCCCATTATGAGTTAGGGTTAATGCCATAAATACTTTTATTACATACAAAATAGCAAAACTAGTATTTTTAATTATCAAATATCATATATATCACCATTATTAATAGAAGTTTCAAAAATATCACTAAATGACATAAATACCCCTGAGTTTGTGTGAGTAGATGTGAGATTGATATGAACTTTGAGATTATCTTTGTCATTTAATGGTATTTTTGAAATTTTTGATTAATAGTGATGGAATATATATATATATATATATATATATACATATATATATATATATATATATATATATATATATATATATATATATATGATACTTGATATCTAAAGAAGATAATTTTGCTATTTTACATGTAAAGAGGGTACAGTGACATATATAGTACGTGACTACTAATCCTAACGTTACGTTGTCAAATATCATGTTTTATACGCCCTTACAAGGAACTACAATCTTTGATCGTTTACAATTGTGTTGTTGTATATTGTTTGTTTGAGTTAACCACTTGAGAGAGAAAGAAGGCTAGCCTTTCGTTTAACCTCTCCACATACTTGAAGCCGTGATATACATTACTCTTAAAATCATTTAAATTTTTTTATACATCACCCAAAAAATGTTTGTGTTATATCATTAGGTCATCTTTGATTTTCGGACAGGATACTTTGTTCGTCTTTCGAGGGTGAACAAGCCCGAACAAAACTTGTGTGTGTGAGGGGGTTGGATCCGCCGCTGTCCACCCGATAAAGGGCCGATAGTTCGATTATCAAAGGATGCCTTATAATTTTAGTGTAATGCTCTCTCAATTTGGCACCATCAAGAGGACTTTGAACTCATAAGATTACCAAATTTAAAATTCTCATTTGTGAATTTTCTCTATCCTTTCACTTTCCAAACAGTAATACTCTCAAGTGCTATACGATATTTCTAGTGATTAGTAAAATTTGACGTATCGATCGTATCATATATATCGATTTTTTTATGATATGATACCATACAATCAATACTGTTGCACATTATAGTCGTATCATTGTCGTGTCGTTTTTACCTCCTAAAAAATAAATCTATCACCGGTAACTCGTATCGAGTACATGTCACGAAATTGATCGTATCAATTTTCAGTTAATAGGATACCGTATTTAAGATTTACATTTTACACCGGTTAGATATGTCATGTCAAATCCCGACAACCAAATTACTAAATACTAACTAGACGTGGTGGGCGCATGGCATGAGAGGACCGGACCTTTCTAGAGTGTGGGGGTAAGAGGTGACGTGTACTCTCATACAATAGTGTGTTTGGAGCCCGTGCCGGGGGGGGGGGGGGGGGGGTGGGGACAGCGGTGGAAAGTAAATGCAGGCAGTAGAATACACCCAAAACAAATGTTCCCAAACGGCGCCGGACCGCTCCTAGACCTCCCCCCCCCCCCCCCCCCCAACTTTGCAACATCCGCTCGCGAAGAAAATGTTCCACCCAAAATACCCTCTCCTGCTAAAACGCTATCTGAGCCACGGTATAGTAAGCCCGGCGCACGAGAGAAATGGTAATATTTTTTCGCATTTCACGTACGGATGTCAATTGGCTGGGCCGATCCGACAGGTCTACGGACTTAGTCCAATTTAGGTCAAGCCATAAGATTTTTTTAACTCACAAATTTTTAGTCAGGTCTAAAAGTTCGACCCGACTAAGCCCGCGGGCGAAACTTGAGTTTTGAATTCGACCCGCAGGCTAACCCGATCTGTTCTCTTTTTTAATTCACTTTAAATATTAATATTTACTTAATTAAGATTATATTATTTTATTTAATTAAAAATTTTAAAACTCTATTCACACGAATTATGTAATTAATATTAAAATTTTAATTAATTTAATAACATTTTATTTTTATATTATTAAATATATTAGTATTTATTATATTTATTATTTTATTTAAATTATCGGATCGAGTCAAATTTTAGTCAAACTTTATATATTTCAAATAGTATCAGATCTAGACTGAATTTAAATTTTAATATTAATTAATCAAATCCAGATCAAATTAACCTAAGTTAAATCCAGACCCGACCCATTAACCATCCTAATTTCACGTCATATATACCAGGATCGCATTTTAACAACGAAGGATGGACCGAGTTCTTTTCACCTCCACGTCCATGACGCCGCTGCATGACATCACTTCGTACGGAAGCACAAAAGTGTGCCGCCTTGGCGTCACCCGCCCGTCCATTGATCGTATCACCTTCTCCCACCTCCGGCCACCTCGTTATGCCGCGACACCCACACCACTCCGGCTGCCCCCTCTCTCTCTCCCCTTCACCGACCTTCCTCCCTCCCTCTATATCCACCGCACCTTCCCCCTTCATCAGCAAGCACCCGGAGATGATGGATTGGAGGCGCTGTGGGAGGCCCCTGGCAATGCCACCGATGCTATTGCTAATGGGGGAAGGGGAAGGGGTGGGATTGAGTGGGTGGGTGGAGGAAAAGGGCACTGAATGTGGGTGGCTATGGAAGGGATCGCACACGCACTGGTCCGTAACATCTGTGATTCTCCGCATTAAGGAATCAGATCAAATCAAATTAACTTTTAATATGACTTGAATTAAATTAAAATATTTAAACATCAAGTTAAATTAAATTAAATTAATTTGATTTAATTTAACTCGCCCATAAAATCCATTAACCTCACAAGTAAGAACTTAACCACCTTGGCTATCAACCTATGTGATGTGTGACTATATTACCCCTCATATTATAGTCGTTTCATACACATAGAGGAGAAGCCATAGACGATTTATATAAATCATATGTAGTCTAACTCAATTTACTTGATTTAGTTTGGTTTACAAAGGTTAGAGAACCAAATCAAACAGAAATATTCTGCCTCGATTTAATTTGGCTTGAAACCCCCAAACTTTCATTTTTAAACCTAACTGGTTGATTCAGCTTGATTTCTCAACTTAAGAATCAAATAATCAACACCCCTAATTAAGGTTCGTCGACTCGCTGAGTCGATCTCGATCCGATACGATACGGTCGAGTCGCATCCGACTCGACCCGACTCTCCTCTCTCTCCCTCTCCCCCTCCTCTCTCCCTCTCTCACACACTGTGACTCGGTCTGATTCGATCGATCTTGAGGGTGATCCACATCATATCAAATTTTTTCAGATACGATACGACACGTCCGAGTCAATTCGAGTCGGACCGAGTCGACAAACCCCTAATAGATGGATAATAATATCGGGCCTCAAACTTACTTGAATAAAAAAAGAGTGACGATGATCCCCTTTCCATGAGAAGCTCCCAAGCCAATGTCAATCTGATGTGGCGTTTCTCCGTTGGGTTGGGTCGGTGGGCGCATTACACCGCTGGGGAGAGGTCTTTAGCCATCGGCGTTCGCAAAGTGCTATGCATGGACATAGTGCCACTTTGCGAATAATAAGCTACGGTAACGTAACCGTGGTGGGCCCCAGTGAGCTGAAACTTACGCCGGGTAAACGGCTGGTGCCCTCCCTCTGGCCTTCACGTGTACCCACACAACAAAAGCTGCAAAACGTAACAGCGCCCCTCTTCCCCCTCCACTTCCTCGGACGCCTCTCGCTCTACTGCGTCTACACAGAGATAAGGAGGAAGAGAGGAGACACCCTCCTCCTTGGATTCTCTTCTCTCTCATCACCAGGTGTGGGGTGGGGCGTCGTCGTACGGGGAAGAAAAAGAAGAACAGGACGGGGGTGGAGAGATCAGAGAAATGTGTTACGTGGGGAAGGCCACCAAGATCTTCATCGGCGTGGTGGTAACGCTGCTGGTTGTGGGCCTGGTCCTTGGCCTCGGCGTCTTCCGCCACGGCGTTCAGCGAACACCCCATAGGTGCGACGGCGGCGGCGCCAGCTGCGGCGCCGGGCCCCGCCCGGGCTTCCCCGACCCCATCCCCGCCACTGCCACCTCGTCGCCCCCTCCCCCGGACTCCGCATCCCCCAACGGCAGCACCGCCGCCGCCTCACCTCCCCCTCCATCGACCTTCACCAGCCCGCCTGCTCCCCCTGCCATCCCCGCCACCTCCGTGCCACCTCCACCACCCGCCACCCCCGCGCCACCTGCCACGCCCACCACCCCCCCGCCAACTGTCACGCCCACCGAACCTGTGTCCGCCGCGCCGCCCCCAGTCCAGAGCCCACCCGCCGCCCCCGCCTCCGCCGCACCGCCGCCGGCGCTCAGTCCGCCCAGCCCCGTGGCGGCGGCACAGGGACCCGGTCCCTTCCTAGCGCACAACAGGAGCAACACTTTGTAGGTCAGAACGCCTGTCCTTCCTCCACTGTACAACTTCAACTTCAAGTCTTTCTTTTCTCTTCATTGTTCTTAATTTTGATGGCCGGAGTTGTACAGCAAGAGGTAAAGAGAGCTGCTTGTTCTGCTTGTAGTTAAATTTAGCAACCAGGAATGTGTTTTTTTTTCTTCCCGAGCTCGGATCAAAACATTTGCATGTGAAGGAGGGTACAATTTTTCTCTTCCCTGTTCTTTCTTTCTGAGCTGAAGCATGCAGATGTGAAAGATTTGATGGGTTGGAGAACCACCGATGATTTGGTCGGTACAGGAAAGAAGAGAACAGTGTTTTAGGGAATCTCCATCTTCCCCTGCCTTTTATCTTCCTACCATCCTCTTGGACCAATTATTGGGAAGTGATCAAGGTCAGACGCATTACTTGAGGATGTGTGCCCGGTAAATATGACTTGCACACCTGGAGCACCCGAAAGTTTCTCACCCCTTTGCCAAGTTTAATAGAATATATATCAGATTGGATCAGGATATCAACATGGATGATCATCTCTCTTATGAAAACATCGAACAAAAAGAAATCTCTACTATGAAAATTCTCATCTGTTAAAGTTTTGATGGAGCTTATAAATATAACTTTTACCAATGTTTGACCAAGTCAACACCTAAATGTGTGTTTCAACCAAAATGAAAATTCTTTGACTATCAAGATAATGATCTATTAAGACGATGATCTATTTTTGCCAATTTATGTATAATTTCGATATATATTTTCCTACACTATATCCCACATATCCCAAGTGACGATCTAGTTGACATAATAGTTCAATGCTAGGGCTGTAGAGTTACGGTTGAAATGAAAACGATACGAGAACTGTGTACTCTCTTAGGACTGTTTCGATGCTCGAACAAGTCTAGCGGCGGATGACGTATTCCCAGTGGCCGTCCAGTTTCACCGGTAAAAATTTTACCCGCATTTGATAAACTCAGAATGGACGCTGGTCGAACAAGCAAAATCGCCTTATTTTAGTCAAATAAGATAGGACTGCGTATTCGAGCTCCCGAGATCGAACACCTTTTCCGAGTGAGAGGGGTAGAACGGCATGTCCAACCTTAACCCCACTCGATTATCAAAGTGCCCCTTATAGAACTTGATAAGTGGAATTTCAGGGTGCTTTTGACAAAACTTTTCCTTTGAAGTCACTTTTTGCCTTCTTTCTTTCCGATTCAAATTCAACTATTATTAGGCATTGTTTTGACATTCGTGCACCTGTTCGGCACCAAATGCTGATTTCCTTAGCCATCTACCAACATAAATGAGATTAAATTTGATTAATTTCAAGCGGTCCTAACAGTCATTCCCTTGCTTGTAAGCCAATGTAAGAAGTTTTAATCGGTGTCTAGTTGAAGAGCCCAAAATTCACATCAAGTATATTGTTTTATTGAACAGAATGTTTCTCTGAAAATTTGACTTAAAATTGTGGAATAGAGGGGACGGCAAACACGCGCTCTACCTTGCCATGCTAAACATATATATATGTTACTGTCCTCTTGCTAGACATTTTGGTCAATCGGTGTGAGCTTGGCCATGATGGCTTGAGTTTGGTTCCATTTGACTAGTTTAAGTGACATATGAAATTAATACACATATTTCTCTAATTTTACATGCATCTACTTATAGCATTTGTTAACGATCTCTAATTCACCATGTATTTACAAAAAAAACAATCCCTTCTTCAGCACTTTTGGAATCGTATATAACAAAATTTTACCACCAATTGCTATAAAAGTTTGGAACTCTCACAATGTGACGATCTGCTTTGCATTAAGAATGATTTTGCCTTGAAATGCCATGTGCAACTTACCTTGTTTTCTGTCAAAAGCTATGTGCAACTCACTGCTTATTAGTGGACACCTTAGTCCATTATTATTCAGAATAAAATATAATAACTTGAGTCGTGTGTGTAAGAACGTGAAAGAGCGCACACCCCTCGTCATCGACGTCAAATGGAAGATCAGCACCAAGGAAGTTCTTTCAATAAACATGCAGTATCCAAAAAATATTTAATCAGCAGGCCTGTTTGATAATCCGTCGTAACAAGGTCGGATGGTCTACCCGTGTGGATGGCGACCTTTCTAGGTCGAATCAGTATTCTGCCTTCTTCAAATCAAAAGAAGCTCACAGTGATCTGTTTGACCTAGTTAGGCCGGTGATTATCAAAGCCGGTTTCATAGTTACTGCACGTTCATAACCGCCCGAATACGTCCCCCTGCTTTCGACCTACTTGTTTTTATTATAAGACCGGGAGTTAGAAGATCACAAACACCGCAGGTAAGAATATCAAATGATCTAAAAAGATTGAAGAACAAACAAGTGCGAGTGTCAAATCAGGATTGTCTACAAGATGCCAAGCTCTTCTCTTCTCATGGCTTAGAAGGCCAGAAGCATCAGCAACCCACAAACGAATCCAGCTGCCGCCGACGCCTTCAGCCCGCCGGCTGCGGAAGGGGCTGCCGGTGGGGAAGACCCACTCGGCGACGGCGAGGCGGGGGTTGAAGCCGGTGGCAAACCTGACGGCCCAGCTGAGGCGGCGGGCTCCGGTGCACTGCTGCTTGGAGAAGGCGAGTTCTTTGGTGATGCCGGGGAAGGCGCGGATGCCTTCGGTGCGCGGCTTGGTGAAGGGGACTTCTTGGGTGGCCGGGGGGAAGGTGCGGACTTGGGTGGGGGAGACGCCGGGGAGGCGGTTGGTGGTGCGGGGCCGGCGGTTGGCGGCGCAGGGGATGCGGTGGGAGGTGCAGGGGAGGCGGTTGGCGGGGCCGGGGAGGCTGCGCTGACGACGTCGACCTCGAGCTTCATGCCCCCGGGGCAGTGCCCTGCTGTGCCGCAGATAAAGTAACGCTTCCCGGCTGCCGGAAGGGTGATGGCGGTGTTCCCGCCGGTGTAGGTCCTGATGGGGTTGCTCGGCTGGCAGGCGTCGTAGGCGGGCTTGGTCACCTCAACCACGTCGTGGGTGGGCGTGTACTGGAAAACTGCATGGCCAGCACAGAGTTCATTAATGGCGGGCGACACACACACACACACAGAGAGAGAGAGAGAGAGAGGGTACCCAGCGTGTCTCCGGCAGTAAATGTCTGTGACGCAGCCCACGTCTTCAGATCAGTGGTCTGGTCCCACCCGCCATTGGGGCCTCCGACGGTGATGGTCGCTGCGAGAGCGCAACGGAAAAGAACCGCCACAGCTGTAACGGTGACAAACCCTTTCAGTGGCGCCATTGTTGGTGCGGGACACAGGAAGGGGCTGCAGAGGAGAGGAAACGAGCAAGAAGGGGAGCGAGACGAGCTTGGGATGGATGCGGAGTGGGGGGAAGAGGGAGGAGCTTAAATAGAGGCGGAGATGCAGGAAGTGGGCGTGGTTCTGGGTTGGCTTGGAATGATTACAGAGGATAAAAATATTGGCGTGGGGAAGAGAACGTGTGAACGTGCGGACGGCAGACGGGGTCACCGGAGTTGGTGGGTCACTGCAGAGCTCTCTGGCGTAGCAATCCGCGTCTCGTTGACCACGGACCGCCATGGCGCGCGTGCGGAGGTGAAAGCTGGGGACGGTTGGTGGAGGCTTCCTGCAGCATGCTGGGAAGGTTGTTCGTGTGGAGCGAGCGGGGTCGACGAGGATGGAGTCCCGAGATCGCCGCCATGGGCAATGACATGGGGGTTCCCCGGTGGCCGGGGGTGATGGGGTGGCGACCATTTCTATGTTATTTGTGGGAGAGCATGGCTGCGACCGGCGTCGACCTTGGCGCATGGCCGGCCGGCTCATGGACTCCGTTCGTGGGGAAGAGTGATGTTTTTACAGAAATGTCAAGTTGGCATCGCGGTGGCGCAGTCAGGGGGGGGGGGGGGGGGCAAGCGTTTTTTCGGGGAGGAAATCATGACGTTGGGTTTGGTTAGATTTTGTGGAGAGTCCTCCTCCTCTCCACCCGTGGCTCACTGCACCTTGGGTTGGGGGGTGATTCACTCATCAAAATATTCTGATCGGCTCGAATGAAATAAAACGTAATTTCACCCACATTGCATTATGAGACCATAATTATTTACTCTAAGATTACGATATTCTTCTATTAATATGTAACCATCTACTTAGTTTAAAGTTGAGATCTCATTTGGTTAGTATTCCATGATTCTCAAAATAAAGAAGTCACAGAATAGGGATTTACATGGCACACAATATATCTCTACGTGATTATTTATTTCTCATATAATATAATTGATGCGGGACGACTACGAGATTCGACGCGGACGAGTTGCGACTTTGAACTCTATAGGACGACGCGACGGGTTGGACGATACGACCAGCAACAACGATACAATGCGGCACCTAAAGAACTCCAGAAGAGGCGATGTATCCCAAATAAGAAGTGCTAACTCACGGTCGTCCCCATCGAGGGAAGCACGACGATCTGCACGGTTGAGTAACCGGCTTTGAGTCTCGAGTGATCGGCTTGCTCTCACGCTCGGAACGAGTCGTGGGACGAGTCTCGCACTCACAACTCACAGCGGTGATGTATCGCGAGTTAGTTAGGAAAGTAACATACTCACATGCAGCGGCATCTAGAACGCATACTAGCTAAGCAAATACGACAAAAAGGGGTGGCGAGTGTACCTCCACGCTCGATGCGTGGGGAAGACTTCCCGGCCGAGATCCGGAACTCCCGGTACAGAAATAATTAATAATTGCAGAAATAATGTTAAGCTCACTCCACGTAGGGAGGTAACAGGCGACATGTGGGATCCGGGAGCACCAATCTCGGGTTGGCGGGCAGCAGTCGATGGCGCTCGGGCGGATGCGGTCGGCCAGTTCAGCTCCGTTCACTCGGGCCCACCGAATGGTACGTGCGACCTGCTGCTGGTACGGCTGCGTCGCCGGAGTGGAGGCGGGCGATTTCTTGGGAATTATCTCCTAATGCTGTCCCGCAGCTGTGTTTTTGTCCAGATCTACGCTCTCCGGTGAGATCGGCTGGTACGCTCAACTCCGACGTCGGATCGGGACACAAAAGGTACCGTTGGAAAGAGGACTTGAAATCCTACAACATACTGAAATTATAGACTCGCCCAACGGTTGGATTGAAAATGGAGGTGACTGCAAACTGATTGAGCACACTGTCCCGAAATAAAGAACAGACATGACAGAACCTAACCTCCCTGATCAAGGG
The DNA here is from genome assembly GCA_022559845.1 of Amorphophallus konjac. NCBI lineage: Eukaryota > Viridiplantae > Streptophyta > Magnoliopsida > Alismatales > Araceae > Amorphophallus > Amorphophallus konjac. Next base: position 413,819,453 of record CM040122.1, on the reverse strand, counting down.
CTTTGACCAAGGATCAAATGGGTGAATTAGGACCAGATATTTTTATGGTGGGTAGAGGGGAGAGTGACGGAGACGCACATAGCTCATTTGTGAGATTTGGACAACATTTGATTGGTGAGAAAAATCGGCTACTAAGATCTATCCGGCAGACCTGCACATAAGCAGATTTTGGGAAAGATGAATAGGTGGATGGAAAAGGGGGCAAAAGGGGTCTGATCGACCTAAAAATTGAACTGGAAATGGCCTCTGATAAGGGGAGCCTACCCTCAAAGTTTCGCCATGATCCAACGGTCGGATCTCCCGTACCAGTTCTTTCACCGAGCTGCTGTCCTGAAACTCTGAGTTTGGGGCAGCAGGATGAAGACCGGCTCGTGGAGACTGAACGGCGGCACGAACGGCGGCGACGACGACGGTGAACGTTCAAAGAAGATAGAGGAAGAAGAGAAGTACAAGAAATATGAGGGAGATAGAAGATTTGGGATTAGATCTGGAGAGAGTTGGCGGTGGGAGGAGGAAGAATACCAAGAACACTCAAGAGGGAGAGAGGAGTGCACACCAATCAATATTCTCTTCAATTTTCTCATTAGTTCCACACAAAATACAATGAGAGACTATAAGTATTCAAACCCTAGATCTAGACCCAAGGACATCCACTAACACCAAAGGACATCCACTAACATCAAAGGACATCCACTAACTCCAAAGGACATCCACTAACATTGGTCAAGGGTAGGTGGGAGACAAGCACGGGAGACAAGGAGGGGGCATCCTCTACCTTTGTCTCCTTGGTCTAATGGTCCAAGTCTTCTAGAAGCCCATCTTGGACCTTGGACCAACCTTTTAGGCCCACATGTGTAGAAACGCACAAGAGAGAGAGAGGCCTAATGGGGCTCCTAAAAGTTTAGAGGCCCAATTTAGAAATTGGGCTCCTTACATGAAGTGTAACATATTTTACAACCTTGACCCATTACACTCATAAATGCTCAAAATAAATACACACCAATACACTAAACATAAAAAAAGTATCAACACTCAGGGGGGACTCCATACTATCGCCCAGTCACAACGATGTCGACCGAGTCGTGCTGCGGGTCCGGTACCGACGGCTCGCTGAGTCGGGCCGTACTCGTATTTTGGTGTCCTCACCAATAATGGTTCTGGATCAAGAAAAGGAAAAAAAATCCCAAATAAACATAGAATAGCTCGTGTCGTTTGCAAAAACATCTCCTAGTAGATATGAAATATTAGTGTGACTTGGATTTTATTGTTTTTCATTAGGCAAGACATAAATGCTTAGTCAACTAAATTATAGGATAAATAAAAGTAATTATTAATTAACTCCTACTGCTAGATCGAAATAGTCTTTTCATATTCCTATCTTTTCACTGTGAAGTAGGCCGATTCATTTTGAATAAATAATCTAACTTCTTGTACGTCTTATCAGCAATGTTATCAGAACCGGACCGATACCTGAATCAGATAATGAACTGGTTCGGTTCGAACCAGTTTGAATCGTGACGTCATTACAATATTGATATATGATCCGACCCGATTCTATAACCTAATACAATAAGAAATAACTCAAATAAGATACAATGATCAAAATAAATAAACATACATGTATATAGAGAATAACTTGTAACTACTTGTTCGAAATAGAGCCTTTATGTTGATTCAAATATCTTCATTTATATGTTGGAAATAGAGCCTTTATGTTTAGTCCCATATTGGAAGTTAGAAAGACTTACTTGATTTTATATGTTGGAGAGCTCACCCTTGGGTCAGGACCCAAGGGACATAAGATGTGAGCTTGAGTTGTGTGTCAAATTAAATAGTTTGATCAAATATAAGTAAATAATATATTTATTTATTTATTTGTGCCGCGTCGGGTCGGACCGGGTTGAGTTGGCGTGAGCGGATATCGAACTATTTTTTATTTTTATTTTTTTTGACGGGGGAATAGAGTCGAACCGGTCCGAACCGGTTAAACAGTCGAACCGCGGTTCGGACGGTTCGGATGATTTTTTATCATTTGACCGGACCGGGCCTAATCAGACCGGTTCACAGTCGAACCGGTCCGACCGACCGGTCCGATTCTGATAACACTGCTCATCAGACGGGCGTCTGTAAAATAAAAGGATGCCCTTGTTCTTGCAGACGAGATATTTCATGTGTCAATGAGAGATATGATCGACATACTTATGTAAGGATTCAACAATGTCATCCTATCGGTCATCTTGTTCCATTCCTCACATGCATGGTAGATGTGGGGAGACCTTTTCACCAGCCTTCTCATCCAAGTAGCTTTCTCGTCCCCTGCTTTCTTATTAGAAAACTCTCAGACTCCCGCACTTCCTCAGCTGGAAAGCAAAATGTGTAGGCAGTCGCTGACCAAATCATTGGAGTTCTCTACTTCTTCTGCTGCCAGGCACCATCGCTTTCCCTGCAGATCCACGCACCTTTCGCTTTCCATCGACATTTCATATATATATATATATATATATATATATATATATCAAGACGTGAAAAGTTTGGAATTTACTCAATAGACATGTCTTTTGACAATCAGCACGGGTGATGTGTCTTTACTGTTCACGAGATGAACAAATGAAAAGGATATGCTTTGTTTGGAAGATGTAATATTCAGGCCTTTGTACGTAATATATTCTCCATGGCTACCGATTCTGTCGTCCTTCGGTATTCCACCTGCTGTGTTTCAGGGGGTTTTGGTTCATAACTTAATTTTCTGTGGAAAGAGGAAGATATATGCAGGCCATCGGAATAGCTTTCTTCGGCAGCCATGGATGAATTTTGATCAAGAAAACGAGGATGCTGCTGCTGGTTTCAGTGCAAATGTGTTGAATGTTATGTGGGGCTTGATTTGGAGGTCTTTGGTCTTTCCTAATACCTCTGTCAACGGGCATAAGCATTTAATTATACGAAGAACCCAATTGAAAACCTCGGTTCTCTGCTGCCAAATTGGAGCACAGACATACCTAGTTGAAACGCCTCTGTAGTGTATATACTTCATAAGATCCATGAGAATGCTATCTTTATAGATACGTAGCAGTCTCCCGATAGTTAAGATTAAGCCAAACTCAGTCACCATTGAATGGCAACTCTCCTATGTTATACTGCACAACATGTTCAATTAATTTTAGGAAGTTTCAAAGAGTCGTCGACGTAGGGTACTCACTGCAAGAAGACCAGGTGAGACTGCAGACGGTTTGTGCTCATTTTGATGCTGAAGCTGTTATATATCATCGTCGTCATCATCTTTGTCTCTCTTTCTCTCATTCTTTCTAATAAATTTTCAGAGAGAAATTGATTACCATCATTGATACGGGCGGATCCCCCTTTGGATCCAACGCGTGGCAGCTTCCCTTTTTGGAGCGGGACTCCCGTCACTTTCCGAATTTCAAGCGGCGTGACGGTGGTGACAACGGCGTCCGGCACTTGATGATGTAAGTTAGTTGTAGGGGGCATCGTTAGGAAATCCTCCTCTGAAATTGCCTTGTTACTTCTTATGTGTATTATCAAGATAGGAAATCTCACAATCCTGACATGAGGTTCGCACTCTTCTACCGCCAATGGATTTGGGATTCCAACACGGCACGCCCTACTCCCACGATCGCATGATACTTCTTCAAGAGACAGTTCTGCCATGACCGCACTTTTTCCTCTTTGAACTTTCTCCCTTCTTTCACTGCCCCAAGTATTAGAGGATTTTTCCGGAGACGTTATCTCCCGGTGAAAACTTTCCATTCTGTGCAGACATGTTCGCCTTGATGCTCGGAGAATATCTCCTAACACTCTGATTTCCCGACCTGTGGATCGATTTTGGGGAATAAGAGACAGAGCGACAGAGTCATGTACATTAATGTTTATAAATAAAACAGTAGTGGTCAACATAGTACTATATATTCTTATGAGATTTCAATGCATTTGAATACAAGTATCGATCTCCATATTATGTAGAAATTTAGTTCTCAGATAGAAAGATAAAAGTTAACAACATCAAGTTTTCATACTTCCTATTTTTAATCTTCAATGTAACATTGGAGAGCATCATCATGCTACGTGTACATTTACATAGGTGGCGGGTATTTATTTAATTTTTATGTCTTATATCTATGAATATGTTGCTTTGAAAATTAGATCATATGTGGATGTTAAACTTGACGCGGTATTCATATCTAAGCCTTCTCCCGACTGTGACAATGCCCTGCACCGAAATTTTTATTAATTTGTCTCTTTTCAATTGCATTGGAGGGGAGGTGTTCCATGTGTTGGGTTGACATTGCACATGGGTTTCTTATTATATATGCATCCACTTTTGAGTCAGATGTTCTAATTAATAGCCAGTAGCATCAAATATTAGATGATCAGTGGTAGCCAGTTGTCGTAATGGATGGTCCTCCAAATCCTCATCCGTGTTTGGGTTTTTCCATGAGATGAGCATGGGGGTTGCAAGGCGGGGGTGAAGGGCATTAGATTCTAGGTAGGCTTCTTTTTTTAAAAAAAAAAAATAGAAAGCAGGCTTTTAGGCGTCTAGCTAGCTAGGTTGGGCATGGGGCATGGAAAAACCCACATATGATTTTGTTTGTTGTTGTTCTTATAAGCGCTGTTTCTTTATGATTTTATTTGTCTATCATTAGTACTTTGTGGACCAACTCATGTCGATTCGCTTTGCTATACTCTCTTCCCTGGTAGAGTTAGCTTGCGACTCGATCAGGTGTCTCGTGATCCGGTGATGTTGTTGTGCTGTCGTTTCTCCGTGAATTTGTCACTGGTGTCCCCTGTGCCAGGTGTTCCCTGTCGCCTTTGGCACTGGAGCCGATGATGTTGTCAGGCGGTCAGCTGAGAGGACTGTGTTTCCTTGTTTAAGCTGCTCCCTGATGTGTTTGTCGTTTTGTTTCTCGGTATCTGTTGTTCTGGCAATCGTGTCTCTTTTCCCTATGAGACGTAAGCGATGTTGCCGCGCTTCAGAGCTGTCGGACGTCTGTTCCCTTGTGTCGCGCTCACTCCCGAGCGTGTACTCGTGATAATGGTCTGACGATGTTCATCTAGGCTTTGTTTCTCGTGTTTTGTGTCGTTTCGCAGTTAGGTTGTCGGGTTGTTCTTCCCTGCTTCTTCCTTCTTGTAGTCCTTAATTTCGAGGACGAAATTTCTTAAAGGAGGGGATGATGTAATGCCCTGGATCTCTATTGGATATTTATTAGGTTTTTCGGATGCCTCATTTTCAACCGTTCACCATCTCTCTTCGTTCTCTCTCGTTTCAGGGTCTCTCGGCGCGGGGTGCACACCGTTGCGGAGTTGGCCGAGGCGAGGACGCGATGGAGTGATCGGGACGCGGGATGGGGCGGCGGTTTGAGCGTGGCGGGCGCGATCCCTCGGTGGATTCCGAGAGGGCGTCGTTCGTGATTCGGTGGTTTTCGACGTGGTTTAGTCCCCTTGGGGCGCGGTTTCTTCGGTGGAGGTAGGGAGATGGATCACCACTTCGTCCTCTACGTTTTCCCTGTTTCTGTGCGTGGTTTGGCGCTAGAACGGGTTAGATCGGGCCGGTTTGGGAAAAACTGATGTTTTTGGGGTTTTCAGGGTTCGCCGGAGAACGGCAACCATTCTCGGTCTAGTTAGTGTTAAAATGACCGCTGGGATGTCTGGATCCCATTCACGTAGGTTTCGTGTCGATTGGTCGTCACTCGGGGCCGGTAGGAGTCCGGGAACCTCGGTGACTCGTTTTGGGTCGATTTGAGGAAATCGCCCTGATCTCGCGATCCGGCGCGTGCATGTGGTGTTTTTAGCCTCTAGGGATTGTGTTTCGTTGTGTGGTCCTTTTGAGACCGTTCATCCCCTTGTGTGGTCAGTTTTAGACCATTCATCCCGTTGTGTGGTTCCCGTGCGACCGCCCATCCTGTTGAGTCGTTTGGTGTGTCGTTGGCCGGTTCGGGTCAACCCGGTGTGACCCAGTGGTTGACATGTGACCCGGTGTGTGTGTCTCGACGGTTCTGTCCAGCTCGAGACGGTTGTTCTGGATGACTCGAGGTATCGTCTCACCTCGGTCCGCGTGTCCAGGTGTGCTGAGGGTCTTGGTGTTCCCTCAGATTTTCGTGAGTTGTTTCCTCCGTGTGAGTCGTTTCCCGGCTTAGGATTAGCTCGATTGGCGGTGTGTTACCGCTTTGCACGACGATCTTGACCCTGAGTTGCGTAACTCAAGGATCGTGGTGTTTGCAGGTCTAGTTGTCTTATCTTGAGTCTGTTGGCAGTTGGTGTTCTGCCTTTGTGCTTTGTAGTACGGGCGACAGCGCGGCCTGGCCTATCAGTACTCCAGCACTCGTGTTTCAGAGTCTCCGTGTCTTGTGAGCCTCCACTGGTTGTAGCCCTACGACGCGGTCGACCCACCAGGGAGAGGTGGTAGGGTATCCCGATTAACGGTTCCTAAGCTGTTCCGTGGGCCCCCGGCTTGGCCGTAGCGTCCTACGGAGGGGGAAAAACTAGCTAGAGGGCCTGGCTCAGGCAAGAGCCAGTGTGTGCACACGTGGTCAGGGGCTGAGGACATGCGCCGACGGGCGTGACCCTGACTAGTCACTTGTTACTGTAGCTCCTGTTCTGGTGCTGTGGTTGTGTCGTAGTCTCTGTCGGGCCGTTGTGACGACAGCGTATACGAGACACTTGTCGGCGCAGCATAAGACGTCGCGGACGCAGTTGGCCGTTCTACTTGTGAGGTGGTCGTAGTCTCTGTCGGGCCGTTGTGACGACAGTGTAGACGAGACACTTGTCGGCGCAGCATAAGGCGTCAGTGGACGCAGCTGGCTGTTCTTCTAATGAGGAGGTGCTTCCGTCACATGACGCGTGACTCTCGTGTTTTCTCGGAGTCTGTGTTTCCCTTCTGAGTTGGTCTGTTCTGGGCTGGGCCTGGACCAGCTTGGTGTGGTACACGACGCTCCGGTCGTGTACGTGGCTGTGCTTTGGTGAGCGTACACGGCAATTGGGGCGTGCGTGCGCCCGAGTCTCTCTGTGTCGTGGTTCGAGTGGCTTTGAGCGCCGTGGTTTGTCGGCGGCTGTATTCTGGTGAATGCGGCTTTTATCTTCTTTTAGCAATAGCTGCTCTTTCCGTTGACGGCTTTCTTTTACAGCTTTCTAGTAGTAGTTTTCCTGCTTTGCTACTACTGCTGTTTTCGTGTTGCGTGTTACTGCGTTGCTTCCAGTGGGGATCCGCGTGACCCCTACTGAGCCAGTGACACGAGGCTCACCCCTGCTTTTCAGGTGGGGTGACGTGTTCGTTCTGCTTCCGCGGGTCCTGGAGTTCGAGTAGTAGCTGCCAGCTGGTACCTCCGTCGGGCTTCCCCCGACTTCTCGGTACATCTTTTCTTTCTGTCGACTGTACTGTTAGACTGCTGTCTTTAGCTTTGGACTTGACTCTGGTATAGAATTGTTTAAAATCTGTTAATTAAAATGTACTTTTATTTCTGCTACTTTAGCAAACCGATCTAATGGAATTTAATTGCTTGCTGTTATATCTGTCAGTTCAATGTACTACACGACAATCCTTTTTCCCTTCGGAGCTTTACCGCTCTTGGGAGGCCTCGCGGGTTCCAAGTGGTATCAGGTGTATTCGATAGTCCTATCGGGTATATCTGGTATCCGGAATCCGGGTCGTCACAGTTGGTATCAGAGCGTTGTTGTGTGAAGTACATGGGAATCTCAGATATACAGTTTCCAGAGTCGTAAAAGTCTAGTACAGTCTTCAGCTGGCGTTAGGTTTCGTGATTTCCGTTTCTTGTCGTTGTGGGTCTTTTCTTGGTAAGCTGCTCGATGCATGACTCGTTCCTCTGTAGTCGTGTGTCCAGCTGCTGTCATGCCTTGAGGTGACCCAGCTTGCAGTTGTGTTCCATGGTTCTGTATCCTGTACGGAGCCGGAATCCTGCAAGTGCTCCCGTTGTTGTTGTTCTTATAAGCGCTGTTTCTTTATGATTTTGTTTGTCTATCATTAGTACTTTGTGGACCAACTCATGTCGGTTCGCTTTGCTATACTCTCTTCCCTGGTAGAGTTAGCTTGCGACTCGATCAGGTGTCTCGTGGTCCGGTGATGTTGTTGTGCTGTCGTTTCTCCGTGAATTTGTCACTGGTGTCCCCTGTGCCAGGTGTTCCCTGTCGCCTTTGGCACTGGAGCCGATGATGTTGTCAGGCGGTCAGCTGAGAGGACTGTGTTTCCTTGTTTAAGCTGCTCCCTGATGTGTTTGTCGTTTTGTTTCTCGGTATCTGTTGTTCTGGCAATCGTGTCTCTTTTCCCTGTGAGACGTAAGCGATGTTGCCGCGCTTCAGAGCTGTCGGACGTCTGTTCCCTTGTGTCGCGCTCACTCCCGAGCGTGTACTCGTGATAATGGTCTGACGATGTTCCTCTGGGCTTTGTTTCTCGTGTTTTGTGTCGTTTCGCAGTTAGGTTGTCGGGTTGTTCTTCCCTGCTTCTTCCTTCTTGTAGTCCTTAATTTCGAGGACGAAATTTCTTAAAGGAGGGGAGGATGTAATGCCCTGGATCTCTATTGGATATTTATTAGGTTTTTCGGATGCCTCATTTTCAACCGTTCACCATCTCTCTTCGTTCTCTCTCGTTTCAGGGTCTCTCGGCGCGGGGTGCACACCGTTGCGGAGTTGGCCGAGGCGAGGACGCGATGGAGTGATCGGGACGCGGGATGGGGCGGCGGTTTGAGCGTGGCGGGCGCGATCCCTCGGTGGATTCCGAGAGGGCGTCGTTCGTGATTCGGTGGTTTTCGGCGTGGTTTAGTCCCCTTGGGGCGCGGTTTCTTCGGTGGAGGTAGGGAGATGGATCACCACTTCGTCCTCTACGTTTTCCCTGTTTCTGTGCGTGGTTTGGCGCTAGAACGGGTTAGATCGGGCCGGTTTGGGAAAAACTGATGTTTTTGGGGTTTTCAGGGTTCGCCGGAGAACGGCAACCATTCTCGGTCTAGTTAGTGTTAAAATGACCGCTGGGATGTCTGGATCCCATTCACGTAGGTTTCGTGTCGATTGGTCGTCACTCGGGGCCGGTAGGAGTCCGGGAACCTCGGTGACTCGTTTTGGGTCGATTTGAGGAAATCGCCCTGATCTCGCGATCCGGCGCGTGCATGTGGTGTTTTTAGCCTCTAGGGATTGTGTTTCGTTGTGTGGTCCTTTTGAGACCGTTCATCCCCTTGTGTGGTCAGTTTTAGACCATTCATCCCGTTGTGTGGTTCCCGTGCGACCGCCCATCCTGTTGAGTCGTTTGGTGTGTCGTTGGCCGGTTCGGGTCAACCCGGTGTGACCCAGTGGTTGACATGTGACCCGGTGTGTGTGTCTCGACGGTTCTGTCCAGCTCGAGACGGTTGTTCTGGATGACTCGAGGTATCGTCTCACCTCGGTCCGCGTGTCCAGGTGTGCTGAGGGTCTTGGTGTTCCCTCAGATTTTCGTGAGTTGTTTCCTCCGTGTGAGTCGTTTCCCGGCTTAGGATTAGCTCGATTGGCGGTGTGTTACCGCTTTGCACGACGATCTTGACCCTGAGTTGCGTAACTCAAGGATCGTGGTGTTTGCAGGTCTAGTTGTCTTATCTTGAGTCTGTTGGCAGTTGGTGTTCTGCCTTTGTGCTTTGTAGTACGGGCGACAGCGCGGCCTGGCCTATCAGTACTCCAGCACTCGTGTTTCAGAGTCTCCGTGTCTTGTGAGCCTCCACTGGTTGTAGCCCTACGACGCGGTCGACCCACCAGGGAGAGGTGGTAGGGTATCCCGATTAACGGTTCCTAAGCTGTTCCGTGGGCCCCCGGCTTGGCCGTAGCGTCCTACGGAGGGGGAAAAACTAGCTAGAGGGCCTGGCTCAGGCAAGAGCCAGTGTGTGCACACGTGGTCAGGGGCTGAGGACATGCGCCGACGGGCGTGACCCTGACTAGTCACTTGTTACTGTAGCTCCTGTTCTGGTGCTGTGGTTGTGTCGTAGTCTCTGTCGGGCCGTTGTGACGACAGCGTATACGAGACACTTGTCGGCGCAGCATAAGACGTCGCGGACGCAGTTGGCCGTTCTACTTGTGAGGTGGTCGTAGTCTCTGTCGGGCCGTTGTGACGACAGTGTAGACGAGACACTTGTCGGCGCAGCATAAGGCGTCAGTGGACGCAGCTGGCTGTTCTTCTAATGAGGAGGTGCTTCCGTCACATGACGCGTGACTCTCGTGTTTTCTCGGAGTCTGTGTTTCCCTTCTGAGTTGGTCTGTTCTGGGCTGGGCCTGGACCAGCTTGGTGTGGTACACGACGCTCCGGTCGTGTACGTGGCTGTGCTTTGGTGAGCGTACACGGCAATTGGGGCGTGCGTGCGCCCGAGTCTCTCTGTGTCGTGGTTCGAGTGGCTTTGAGCGCCGTGGTTTGTCGGCGGCTGTATTCTGGTGAATGCGGCTTTTATCTTCTTTTAGCAATAGCTGCTCTTTCCGTTGACGGCTTTCTTTTACAGCTTTCTAGTAGTAGTTTTCCTGCTTTGCTACTACTGCTGTTTTCGTGTTGCGTGTTACTGCGTTGCTTCCAGTGGGGATCCGCGTGACCCCTACTGAGCCAGTGACACGAGGCTCACCCCTGCTTTTCAGGTGGGGTGACGTGTTCGTTCTGCTTCCGCGGGTCCTGGAGTTCGAGTAGTAGCTGCCAGCTGGTACCTCCGTCGGGCTTCCCCCGACTTCTCGGTACATCTTTTCTTTCTGTCGACTGTACTGTTAGACTGCTGTCTTTAGCTTTGGACTTGACTCTGGTATAGAATTGTTTAAAATCTGTTAATTAAAATGTATTTTTATTTCTGCTACTTTAGCAAACCGATCTAATGGAATTTAATTGCTTGCTGTTATACCTGTCAGTTCAATGTACTACACGACAATCCTTTTTCCCTTCGGAGCTTTACCGCTCTTGGGAGGCCTCGCGGGTTCCAAGTGGTATCAGGTGTATTCGATAGTCCTATCGGGTATATCTGGTATCCGGAATCCGGGTCGTCACAGAGAGAGAGAGAGAGAGAGAGAGAGAGTATCAAGATCTTAGCAATGCTTCATCTGGATGGGACTAATGGAATTCTAATAATTGTGCATCAATGCTTTGTCTGGATGGGACTATAATGGAATTCTAATAACTGTGCATAAAATATGCATGTTTTATTGAAGGGTGCCCAGTTTTCCTCTTCCAGATATTCTCCTGTTTCTTCTCACCCTCTCTCATAGTGATTACAATGCTCTGACAATCCAATAGTTGTGTGGTTGCATCAGCTACCCACACGGGGTTATCTGCAAAATTTACAAAAAGAAAAAAAAAGACAGTAGCCCGCAATTTTACAGTAGTTCTTGAGCTTGTAGTATTTCTGGACAAGTAATCCTAATAGCTACATCTATATCCTATTTGAGTGACAAGTACAGAGGTCCATAGAATATGTGGTTGTGCAAGCTTAGGAATATGGCTTAACGTACATCCACGAGGTGCAAAAACCTGTAGTCATCTGAAAGACATTTCAGGTAGTGCGGAAAAGGAAATTCCATGGAAGACTTGAGGACCTAGTTGTGCCATATAACTAACAACCAAATACGTAAAATCTTTCTAGTTTTCCTCTCTCACACTAGAATTATAATCATAACCTGTAGCCTACTTTGAGCACCTAATATTGAAGAGGCTTACATTCTGGGATTGGAAACAAAATGTATCAACCACTGTAAGAAATGGCTTTAAAATACTTACATCTGCCTACTTCTAAAGGAAATTCCAGACCAAGCCTCCAATGGAACAAATGTGGAAGATCACCAAAGCACAACATTCATCAACAATTAATCAGATTTAGTCATACAAGTGGCATGACAAATCTAGAACATTAACTAATGTGTATAGTATAGCAACAACTTCCACAAAGCAACACAGGAAACTAAAGCAAAGACAATCCCAAGGAAGTTTTCTGGTATAGGTCTGTTCCATATTTGACTCTGGCTAATAATTTGCAGCACAGTGGATTGAAATACTTGAATGAACCTTGCCTTCCGCCTTTTACCTTCATATATTCTAGGTCTAGGCCATTATTATTCAAGAAGTATAAAGTTGTAGTCCACCAGTATGTTTCAGAGTTCCTCACAATCCCTTATCAGATCACCACAACTGTTCTAGATTAATGGATAAAGATCAGAAGTACTTTATGCTATGATAGATACTACTCTGTGGTGAAATACATTCTGGAAGATAATAAACTTAAACCCATCATTTTGCACCACTGTTCGATTAATTCTATCTTTAAGAAAGGAGCAACCCGCCTCCCACCCCCACCCCCACCCCACATACCAAAGAAGAAAAGGTCAGCAATTGAGGTCTAATACTTGAACATATCCAGGTGATAGAAGTCTCCATGGATTTAAAGCTATCACCTATCAGAATCACGAGTACTGCAAGTTGTAAAAGTGCAGCCACCGATGGAGTGAATATTTTCTCAATCTGGCAAACAAAAAGCAAACTCAATCGGCACATCTTACTTAACATTCGTTATGCTTCCCATCCGACACCAGAAACATAAACAACAAACTAGAAAATCTCGATGGCCATTTGCCCATCTTCCAATCAAACAACAAATAACCTAAAGCTAACTCTTGACAACTAATGGTTGGCAGCATTAGATTGTTCGAGTGCCAACTGGCCTTAAAGGAGCAGTAAAATTTTCACGCATCTGCATCTATAAGAAACTTCAGATTATTAACAAAAGTAGTAGATAGAAAGAGAAAACGATAAAGAAATCAAATAGGATTCTACCCTGGTCAATAAATAGCTTGCACTTGTTCCAATGTCACAAGTTACATATCAATCAAGTTGCCAACAGGATAGGAGTGCATGTAAAATACAATATAATTCCTCCAAAAAATTCCACATTTTTTCATGCAGTGAGGAAGCAACAACCAGAGCATATGTAACTCACTACTTCCCTTTTCTCCCAGTCACATTGGAGACCAAATCCTTCACAAATTTCACAGACCTTGTGACGGGCGAATTTGCAGCCATCAGGTTGTACAGGACATTCTCCACTTCTCCAATGGATGGCCGCTTCCTGAACTTTGTCACCACCTTCAGCTCCGCCTTCTTGGTCTCGTCCTCCATCAGCACCACCCATCCCTCACCACCGAAGACCCCATCCTTCACCCACCTGAACACCATGCCCTTCCTCCGGCTGAGAACCCCCCTCACCTCCAACCCCACGAACGAGTAGACCACCTCGAAGGACCCGGCGAAGGCCCCCAACCCTGCATCAAGGTCCTTCTCTTCCTCAAAACCCCAATTGGGGTTGAACAAAACCAGGGGCTTGGGGTAGAGATCATCACTGACCTTCCTCATCTGATCCAGCTGTGAAGTCTCCGGCGCCATGAAGACGCCCAAGTCTGAGGAACTCAACATTCCAGGACCGGCAGCTCCCAGCTCCGAGTTTAATACGACAGATTCGAGCGACCCCGCTGCGTCGGCGAAAGCTTGCTGTGCCAGTTCCGCCAGTGCGGAGTTGGGCCAGAGGATCAGAATACTGGGTTTCGCGCCCTTCCGCATGATGGGCAGGTCTGAGAAGACGTCGGAGGCGAGCAGGGCGAGCGAGCTGGGCGAGTCGTCGACGACGGGTATTTCCACACGAAACCTAGGCTGCTTCTGCCTCTTGACTTTCTTGGTGGGGAGGAGTACGGCGTTGTTGAGGGGCTTCTGGAGCGTAGAGGAGAGACACGTCTTCGCCTGGAGGACGGCTTCCTCCCTGGTGATGGGTGGTGAGAAGCCATCGGAGGAGGAGGAGGCCGTTTTCTGCTGGGTCTGAGACAGAGAGAGGTTGATTCTGGAACAGAGGAGGGGCTTCGCAATGATAAAGAGGAGGTGGCGCGTTGGATGGGCAATGGCGTGGGAGGAGAAGAGCGCTTTGGAACTTGGGAGTGGCGGCGGCGGAGGGTGTGGCTTTCTGGGTTGCGTCTGTGCCGGGAGGGGCTTGAGGAAGTTGGAAGCCATGGCAGAAGTGGGGGAAGCACAAAGAAGGGACCTTTCTATTATCGCAGGGAAGGGATGGTTTCTGAAGATAGATAGGATCGACGATTTGGGAAAGCAATTTTGGCCGTTCATTACTTTTTTAGTAATGATTTGTTCGTTGAACTCAGTGCACAAATTCAAGTTAAATTATAATATATATTTTATTAATTAAAAAAAATAAAAATATGAAACAATAATTTTTACCTAAAAGATATGTCGTATATTATATATTTTTTCACATTAAATACAGAACTTACCTGATAAAAAATATAATAAAAAATATTTTATAGAAATTAAAATATTTTATTATATGAATGCAATATTCAGTATAAAATTAGATTATTTTATTTGACTATAAAATAAATTAATAAAATAGATATATGAAGGGGATACAAGTGTTAATATAAAATTAATTTTTATTCAATTTTACTTCTAATAGAGATATCCATGAAAAAGATAATTTTTTTAAAAAAAACTGTCCCACCGTTCCCTCAAAGATTGTCAAACATGTGCTATTGTTGTCCCTCTTTAAGATTTTTTTTCTAACACTGTCCGGAAAAAAAAGACCGATTGCCACATTTGGATATCTAATTAGATTATAGATATAACACCCGAGTCTGTCCGAAATTTAAAAATAATTAAATATATTATATTTAGAGTCTATATAAATTTTAGGTTCTCTTAATTAAAGTCTAATACTTTGAACGGCATAGTTTAACGAACTTTATTAAACAAATTAAATAGACATCTCACTTTAATAATGTGTAATGTTTCATAGGAATATTAGAATATGGTCAATATTAGACCCATTAGAAAGATAATTCAAAGATCTACAAATTTCATGTTGAACATTTTTTTAAATTTTGACATTTGATAGGTCAAAGTTGAGATAGAATGATTTAATCTTTTGAAATCTTATTATTGATAATTATTAGTGAGTTTTTATGAAAAAAAAATCCACCCCTCTTATACCCTCACTCTAATCCAAAAAAAGTTTAAAAAAACCCCAAAATCCCCAAAATATCTTCTCTCCCCCCCCCCCCCCCACGTGTCTCCCCCTCCTTCCATCACCTTCCTCATCCTAATTCCCTCCCCCTTATTCTTATCCTCTCCCCCCTTCCCTATGGGCCTCTTTGTTATTGGAACACGGGTACGGTATTCAACTCCAAAGAGTCAAACATGGTGCCCGAGGTTGAATACCATACTTGTGTGTGAGAGGAGATGGTGGGTCCCAATCGATTTCCTCTTTCATCAAATGCGGTGTTCTTATCATATTCAAAAAATAAACTGGCCCTATATAAACACCCCATCCCCCTCTACCTTTCCCACATCCTCTTCCTATCCCACGTCCCCACTCTCTCCCTCTCCACCTCTCATCTCCTCTCATTTCCCCCCCTCCCAACACTCTCTCTCTCTCACACTCACGTTCTCCCACCTCTCTCTCTATTTTTTTCTTTTTTTCTTTTCTTTCATTTCTCTACTCTCTTTCTACTTTCTCTCTCCACTCTCTCCACTCTCTCTCTCTCTACTCTATCTCTCTTCACTTTCTCTCTCTACTTTCTCTCTTTAAATTCTCTCTACTTTTCTCTCTTCTTTCTCTCTCTACTCTCTTCTTTCTCTCTCTATTTTCTCTCTCTCTTCTTTCTCTCTACTTTCTCTATCCACTCTCTTTACTTTCTCTCTCTATTTTCTCTCTCTACTTTCTCACTCTATTTTCTCTCTCTACTTGCTCTCTCTTCTTTCTCTCCTACCTTCTCTCTCCACTCTTATAAATAAACAGAGAAGAGAATACAACGTCGAAATAATATAAATATTTGACAAAAGTTTGGACGGAGGATTTGGAGCGTATTTGGACCATTTCACCCCTCTTTACGTATTTGGGATAGAAAAATTATCTTTTCCTACGACTATTACGGGAGCTCGGGTGAGATACTAAATTTAATTCGGAAGTCCACCCTAAAGGTAGGCACATGATAAATCAAGTGCATGTTATTTGATATTTATATTTCTTTGATTTGATTTTATTTGAAATGTAATTATTCAATCTTAAGTCAGATATTTATATTTAACTCGATGATCTATACTTAGAATCGATTATTTATTTAGTTACCATTCTGTAAAAATATTACTTTCTATCTAATCTCTCTTTACTTTCTCTCTCTACTCTCTCTACTCTCTCTAATCTCTTCGAATTTTATATAACAATAATTTATTTAGTTAATAAATTTGACTCAATATCCTATGATTAAAATCTAATTCATGATATTAACATATGATTAAGTTATTTTAAAAATTTTAATGACAAGTTTTAAGTATTGAGATGATTATGTAATAAGAATAATAATAAAAATAAAAATTTGATTAAGCATATGGACTGTGTCACTTTAAGGAGGTGTGGGACGACAAACGTAGTTAGCTTCTGCCACGGGATTAGGCCCATTTTCGAGGACAAACGGACTTCTGAAAAATTCGGAACCCAGAATAAAAAAATTATCTGGAGAATGGTGGAGTATTAACTCCCGATCCTGCGCAGTTGATCAAGGTCGATAGACTTCAGCGTTTAGACCATTTGTCTTTAAGTCAACGTATGGATACCTAAGTATGTGTTTGCTACTGTTTATAGTGACAGAATGCATGTCCAATATGTTCTTATCTAATATATGATAACTAACTAATGCATTATGTAATTCTGTAAATAGACATGGCTTAATATGAAGTTCGGATTTGATATATGACTATGATATGTTCTGAAAATAAGTTTATCTGTGTAAGATTTGATTTAGCTAAGATATGTACCATGTCATTTATAAGTCAGATAAGATTTGTTATATGCAGTTTCTTATAAATATGAAAGATTATTCTGTTCTCTTATATTTCCTTTGCATTCATAGTATATGTACAATCTAATGAAATTGTGATTAGCTTTATATATATCATGAATTTGCACATTTGAGTATATGATAAACATGTGATTGGTTTTAATGGCTACAGAGTCTTTGGACTCATTTCTGTTGCCTAACCATTTCAGGAAATTGACGAGCGTGCGCTTTACTCCGACGAGTAGTAAGTCGGAGGGTGATCCCGGACGTAGTTTGGATTTCCGCTGCCTATAATAAGTAGATTTAGTTTTCTTTTGAATAATGAACGTAAATATGACTTTTGAGTAGAGATATGTAGTACTCTGTATACGATGTAAATTATGAATGTTTATCTTATGGAAATGGTATGATTATATTTTTGGAATATGTGATGGTTTGGCCTTTAGCGCCTTGCAAATATCTCGGCCGACAACACTCCGTCTATACGCTGTGACGTCCCCGGGCATGATACGGGATCGCGGGAAGGGGGCGCCACAATAGATTACATGTATAATTTGATTATGAAGATATGTTTCTTGCGGGTACAGTTTACGGAGTTTGAACCATGACATCAAAGATCATGTTTTAAATGCCACCCACTCTGTTGTGATTAGGGCTGTCAATGGGTTCAGCCAGCCCGACTGGCCCTCGGGGCTGGCCGATTTCAGGTCGGACTGTAAGGTCTTTTCTGGCCCACAGATTTTTAATCGGGCCTAAAAGTCCGACCCGATTAGGCCCGCGGGCCGGACTCGGGCTTTGAGTTCGGCCCGCGGACCGGCCCGGCCAGTTCTTTTTTTTATTTTCACTTCAAATTTTAAAAATTATTTAGTTAATATTATGTTATTTTACTTAATTAGAAGATTTAAAACTCTCTTTTAAGACAAATTAGGTTGATTAATATCAAAATTTTGATTAATTTAGTAAGATTATAAATTTTATATCATTAAATATATTAATTTTTATTATTTTTATTATTTTATTTAAGTTGTCGGGCCGGGTCTTAATCGGGCTTTGTATTTTTTAAATAGTGTCGGGCCTGACCCGGCCCGGCCCAACATAAGTCGGGCTCGGGCCGGGCTCGGGTTTTAATATTAACAAGTCGGGCGCGGTTACGGTACGACACGGGTTGATATCATTGCATACCGAGATAAAAAAATATTATATATATATATATATATATATATTACAGAATAAAATAACTAAATAATTTTATATCCCATTTAGTTAGTTGACGTGTGATTTTAACGGATGCCCTTGGTTTGAATCCCACCTCACGCACCATTTTAAAGCGTGTTTAGAACTTAAGATCTCACGGAGACCAGTCGACTTATAAAAAAGATTTGTTAAAAAAATTAAAATAATATATAAAGTGTCTCAGTTGCGTCTCACGGACTGATCATCTCAGTCTATGACTAAACTAGGTTGAGATGAGACGGGACGGACGATTCAAGTCATCCCGTCTCGATTTTGACAAACTCCGGTGAGGAGGATATATTTTTAATTATCCATGACCGCAAAAGAAGACGTGGGTTAATGGGCAAAAAAAAAACATTGATAGTTACTCGTAATTTGTTGGAAAATGGTTTATTAACTCACTTTTTTAACTCCCTATCTAACATGTTTACATGGGACGCACGTAGGTGGCATTTACATGGTTTGCCATCTGTTAAGTCCAGTTGGCAACAACTTGAAACAAACAAATCAGAAAAAGAAAAAAAACCCTAAACTTTTCACCTTCCCAGCAGACGGCGGGCTTCCTTCCTGCATCCACACGACCCCCATCTTCAGCAATCTAGAGACCGTTTCCTCACGAGAATGGCTCCCATCCATCTCCAGTGGAATCGCAGCAGCCACGTTGAAGAAACGGCCGCCACCTCCTGCTGCTGCTCCTCTTTGAAATAAATTTGTTGTTCGCTGAAGCCAAGAAGCCTTCTTCCATTTGAAAATTGTCAAATTGATTAGACTAAACTCCAGTGATTGGAATCTACTGGTTGAGCATTTACAAACGGCCGGGACCTAAGAAAATTAAGTTGGCAGCCAAAAAAAAAAAAAAGTTACCACACGGGAAAGCAGTAGGCAAGTCATGCCAGTGTGTTTTAAGTATTGTGGCATGCTTCTATTTGTTCATGTTAAATTGAGTCTACAAAGTGTGTTAAAAAGCAGTGAGATTTTGATTTGCACTGGGCAAGAATCATTCAAGGTGAGTTCTCAACAATCGAGTTGGCGAGCAATCATTCATGGAATATAATTTCTTTTTCCACTTGCACTCCTAATAGATTTTCTTGACATTATCAATCACTAGTTCAGTAAAACTGTACGTCATTCCTCAAGTCCCATAGTTTGAGTTTCCACGTAGATCATGCGAAGAGGCTCGATCTCGTATCATGTTGCAGACCGTCAGATGTCAGAGGGAAACTTGGCAGTGCAATCACATCAAAGACTCCTCAAGAGTGGGTATGCAAGAAGTATAAGAGATCAGGGGACTTGAGATGGGAATCTCAAAGAAAATCCTCCGATACTTAAGTCAATGGGAGACTAGAGCTAAAAAATAAGAGGGAGTGAGAGGGTTTGAGGATATGAGATCGCTCTTCACCAGTTGAGGGTCTGAAATCGATAATACCTGATGATATTCCTTGGAGGAGGTCTCTGAGATTAAATAGCCACAAACTCTCTTTCCGGTTCCGCAGAGGTAGGAGAGAAGGGGTGGATTAGGAGTCATATTCCCCAGGTAAGGACTCTTATCAGTGTGTGACTCTCCACCTTGATCTTAATCTCTCCTTGTCCTTCGATCTAATCTGTTCGTGAGGAGTTCGCCAACGGTTACATCAGATTGGAGCCCAGCCTGTATAGGCCTTCTAGGGGCCAAGGGAGGATCCCTGTCGTGGGGTTGTTCTCCTCTGGATAAGGACTAGCTTCTTTAGAGAGCCAGAGTCACCGAGCATTGCTTCTATCCTAGCGCCCTTCCGAGGGAGTTCCCTCGGTAACTTCCCAATAGCTCAAGGATGCCGCGTGATAGAGCTCCTCCCGAGTTTAGGGAGTCTACTGCGTGGATGCCCGTTCAGAAATTAGATGGAGCTTCTTGGGCCCTATTATTTGGACTTTTATAGGTGGACCTCGAGTACTTTAGCGGGCTATCACCTATTGGGCCGAGTGTGTCTCATGAGCCTTTAGGCATAAGAATTAATGGCTGCGATTTTCCCCCTCCCCATCATGTAATCTAAGATTCATGATACTGATTTTCATTTCCTCGTTGTCACGACTATTATATGTACGTGTATATATATACGTGTGTATATGTATATATATTTGCAGAGTTATAGTCTTTCTCCGTCTCCTTTGAAATCTCCAATATTCAACATCAGTTCCTTGGACACGACCATCTTCATCTGACCTGCTTCCAACGTTTGGCCAAGTTAATAGTTTCATGATCAAATGATTCCAAAACGTTGAGTAAATCATCGTAACTATTGCGGATATTGCCTTGAGCATTTCTCATTTCACATAAACATTGCAAAAAGGCAAGCTAGTTCTCTGCATGGAACCACTTTACAGCTAGCATCTTTCCACGTCTGAGAAAACAAACAAAATGGCAAGGGTTTTACTAAAGATCTGCCTGAAGCAGCAATGATCATCAAAACCACAGAACTGACTTTCGACGATTAGTATTACCGCAAACAGTCGTCTAAATCACTATCACAAGCAGAAGATACAGAAGGAGAGCGGCTGAAGCTAAGAGACGTGGTCAGGCTCAGGTTGCATTTGGGGTCAGGAACACGACCATCGGCAGGCACTGGCACTGGGGAAACTTCCTGGAACTGGAGAACACGACAATCGGGAGGTATAGGCACTGGGGAAACTTCCTGGAACTGGAGAACTCTGAGCACCTTGTCCATCGGTGGCCGCTGGGCAGGATCACTGTGGGTACACCAGAGCCCGACCACCATCAACTGCTCCATCTCTCGTCTGTCAAAGTTCCCCACGAGTTTCTCATCGCATGCTTCAAGAAGGATCTCGTACTCATAGCACCTCCACACCCACTGCATTAAGAAGCGATGCCCAAGAGTGGAAGCGTACTGAGAGGAGTCCCTGCCCGATGCAAGCTCCAAGGCCACAGCCCCGAAGCTGTACACATCTGATGCTGCGGTATGCTGGCCAACCTCACAAAGGTCGGGTGCGATGTAGCTTTGTGTGTCTGCCGCTGCACTAGTTACCGAGGGGATGGCAGTGTCGGTTTGCCCAGTGAACCCGAATACATCAAGCTTCATGTTGAATTCCTCATCGAGCAGCACGGCGTGTGAATTGATGTTTTTGTGCAGCACACAATGCTCCTTCAAATCATGGTGGAGATGGCATAGAGCTGAAGCCAAGCCGAGGGCCACCCTGTAACGCGCCTGCCAGGGGATTGTTCTGCCTCCCGTGTTACCAAATAGGTGTTCGTGCAAAGTTCGTCCAAAAGGCCCCTCACCAAGCCTCTTAGCTGACGAGAAATTTTCTGTACCTCGGACTAGGTCGTCGTTTGAAAACTCCTTCAACCCAGTAACCGTTCTGAGGTCATCGTCATTGCCCTGAGTTTTGTCAGGACTTGATGCTTTCTTCTTCGACCACCAGGTAAACGATGGAAAGAACCTGCACTTGGTCTTTCCAAAACATGGCATTGGCTCTGTCATAGGATCTAGGCGCCTGTCCCCTTGCTTCTGATGTTGAGAAGGTGACGAAGGGTGGATCCTGTCATGTCGAAGTAGAAGAATTATAAGAAAAAGCAAGAGTTGGAGGGAAACGGAGAAGAGGAAGAAACAGAGATGGAAGAGGAGATTGCTGGAGGAATCCTCCTCTGAAGAGTGGTAAAAAACAGGTCTCCGTTCGATTCTCGATGAAAAATTCACTAACAAGTCTTTGGACTACATAAAAAGAGAAGTATGACCCCCCTTTAGTTGATTGGCCAAAACACAGAAAAGATTACTTGGAGGTGCTCGTGGATCAGAGGGTGAGGACATGATAACGTGCGTGGTAAACTTTATAGAAGAAGATGCTGACATGGGTGAGAATTGGAGCATCTGCATCTACACAGGAGCAAAAGATAAAGAGGACCGGTGGTGTTACCAGGAAGCCAAGGACGAACTTGGGCCTCGGTGCAGCATTTCCGAGGGTCGATTTGCAGAAGCGTTGGAAACAGAGAAGGGAGAAAGATATGGCGGAGTGCACAACTGAGAAAAGAAGGGTAAACAGGTGCGAGAAAGAAGAACGGACTACGGGTCTTCCCTTGACTCCACTTTTCTTCTCTCCTCCTTCTGGGGTGCTTCTTCCCCAGTTCTACAAGACCACTACCGCGTCACCTGTTGCTTTCAATCTGCGAAGAACGTAGAAGAAGGGATGGAGGAGGGATCTTTCATCATTGTCCAAAAGAAGGACGAGAAAATATGGAGCTGCGTTTGACTGGCCAACTCGGTAGACCTCTGCTATTCCCCCCTCCCCCTTTCAAGACTCCTCCACGCCTCTCTTTCTGTTCTGAGCTGGTCCTGTGGTGTAGACTGTAGACCACCCCTTTTCTTACTGCAACAGTCGTCTCGCTCACTCTCTTCTTTCGGGCAAGCAAGCTTTGAATCTGCTTTCTGGTACAACCCCGACGAAGAAAATTTCTCTTTTCGTTTGTTTTTTTTTAAATAAGCACCGACCGACAGAGTCATCACCTGATCAAGTGCATTCAATCTGAAGAAAGAAAGAGTACTGATCCAACCTAACTAGTTACAATTACGAAGAGTTGGCAAAGCCAACTTTATCAATGTTCAGCACCCCCCTTGCCATCCGCGGAAGATCTCTCACTCGAGTAAAGATAAAATTATTGTGAATGGCACAAGCATGGGAGGCCAGAGTGTAACATCTCGAGTTTTTCGGATATTTATCAGATCAGGATCCGGGGGTTTCGGATCTCTTTCGGGTGTCCCGGATTGAGTTTTACGATTCACACGTGTTTTTATCCGTCGGACCTACGGAACGCCGTGTAGGGCGAACCGGTGCGTTCTCTGACTCCGGGACAGTACCACTGAGTTGTGCGTTTTCCGAGGATCGTGGGGAACATTTTTTTCTAATTTTTGGTATTTCTGGATTTTTCGGATTTTCTATTTAAACCCTCCCACCCCTCTCTCTCCTCTCATTTCTCACTCTCTCCCTCTCTCTCTTCTCCCACGCTCTCCTCTCACTCTCTCCTCTCCGGCGGCCGACGGACCGAGGCGGGGGCGACGCGGGGCGACGCGGGCGAGGAGGACGGCGAGTGTAATGCCCTGGATTTTTCGGATATTTTCCAGATCATTTTCGTGGGTCTCGGAGTGTATTTTGTGCTTTACACGTATTTTTCCCTGATGTGCCTTCGGAACTCTGTGCAGAGCGAACCGTGGCGTTCTCCGACTCCGGGACAGTACCACTGCGTTGTCCTCTTCCCGAGGATCGCGGAGGTAATTTTTCATAATTTTCTGAATTTCCGCAATTTTTAGATTTTTCTATATGTTAACATCTTTTCTCTCTCCCCTCTCATTCTCTCTTTCTCACTCTCTCTCATCTCTTTCTCTCCCCCTCTCCCCGGGCGGCCGATCGTGGTGGAGGAGGGCAAGGCGGCGATGGCGGGAGGCGAGGAACGAGGAACAGGTCGAGGATCGAGGGACGGTGGCGCGTGGAAGCTCGGTCGGGGGTTCGTGGAGCGGCGAGGGTTTCACGGCGTTTTCTTCGTGGATCGGCGTCCACGACTCGTCGAATCTTCGGTGGAGGTAGGGAGATGGACCCTCAGCTCGTGCACTTCCTTTCCCGCGAGTTTTGTAGGCCGTGGTGAGCCGAGCGGATTTATTTGAGCTTTTTGGGAAAAATCTATGTTTTTGGGGTTGTGAGTCGATCCGCAGATCCATCGCGTTTTTGGCCGATCCGAGACCGTAGATGCATGCTAGGGGTTATTTGGGGGCTTCCCCCTTGTTTTCCCCCTCTCACATGGAGGTATGGGGGTGTGGGAAAGATTTTTGGGGTTTTTTCGCCGGTCCGTTCACGGACTGGTGTGGCGGTCGTTCCAGTGACCGCCACAGGGCGTGACGCCCCAGGGTAGGTGCGTTACAGGCCGTGACGGCCTAAGAAGGGTGCGTCACAGGGTCCTGTTTTGTCGGCAGGGCGTCGGTCGCTCTGGCGGTCCCACGATAAACCGCCAGAGAGTGTGACGCGCCTGGGTTCGACCGCAACGTCCATTCTCGTGTTTTCGGACCGTTGGGGTCATGAGACTCTGACGCACCAGGGGCAGACCGCCAGAACTCTGTGACGCCCTTACTTGGGAGCGTCAGAGTTGACGTATCCCTCCTTCTAACGCACCTGTGTTGGTCCGTTCGAGGCTGTAACGACCCGAGAATCCGATTACCGGGAAGGCCCGATAACCCGAGACTCGCACCGCTGCCCACGAGCCGGGAGGGCTCGGAAGGGCTAAAAGGAGTGTGGAGGCACAATGAAATAGGAAATAAAGCAGGACAACCAACAACAACAAGCTGAAAGAAAGAACAACTACAGCTACAACAGAGTCCAGTCCAACAGAAAGTACAGTCCAAAGCAGTAAAACATACCACATGCCAAGTGAACACTCGGCCCGGCAAGCTGGCAACTGAGAACCTCCGCTCCGCACCCTCGAACCTCGAGGAAGAAGAACCGCCTCACCTGAAAAGTAGGGAATGAGTCTCCAAAACAGAGACTCAGCAGGGATCCCGCGGAACCCCAACCGGAAACAACGGCGGTAGCGGAAAGGAAGGCTACAAGAGCAACAGCAGGAACAGTAAACCCGGTGGCCGGTCGAAGCCCGGCGCTACAACTACTCCTAGTGTACCAGAAACACACCCCGATCTCGCAGTCGAGGCTACCGAACTGCACTAGTACCGCTTACCGAAGTAAAAACCCACGCAACCACGCCGTAGAGGCCTGTCCCCCGGACACAGCCTACCTGGACACGCTGTCCAAGGTGCAACCCTGACCATCCGATCGCAGGTACCGCACAACAAGACGCAACCTCGGTAGAGCCACTAGCACTAGTCCCACGGCGTGAAAACCAACACATGCGCCGCGGCGAAACAACCGAAAACACAACGGTCGACACGACCGAAAACCCGAAGGTCGAAGTCACGGAAATTGATAGTCTGTCACTCCCGACTCGACAGGAGTACCTCCCACTAGAAGCACAGCCGGTAGCGTCCCCTGACGTCTTACACCGCACCGCAGGTGAACTGCCTGACGTGGTAGCGCCTACCAAAGGCACGAACACCGTACAAGTAACCACAAACAAGTGACTAGCTGGGGTCACGCCCGTCGACGTGGGTCCAACCGCCCCCAACCACGTGTGCACACACAGACCGCCCGTCCCTGGTCTGGCCCTCTGACCGGTTTTCCCCTCAGCCGGACTCTGGCTGCAAGACGTGGGGCCCGACGACAACCGGTCCACAAACCGCCTCTAAGGGTAAGCCCGTACACCACTCCCTGGTGCGACCGGTACCGCGTACTGGTAGGCTACGACTAGTGGAGGGTCACTGAAGGAGTAGACTCTCAAGTCAACGGAAAACAACGTCCGCATCCGACGACGTACGGGGAACACCCCACGTACCGGCCCCGTCGCACGGTGACCACAGTCGGAGAAGAAACAGGACTCACAGTCCACGGGCCGCACGCTCGGCCACGCAGAAACACCGAAACACGGTTCCCAAGGCAGCTCACAGGCCGTCGCACCAAATCCCACTCTCAGGGAAAGGCGGGAACCCTCCAGCCCCAGGCTGGGCAACTAGACTCGCAGTCCAAGGCCACACGCATGGCCCACGCGGAAAGCACAGAAGCATGATTCCCAGGGCAACGCACAAGCTGCCACGCCGGTAACTGGACTCACAGTCCAAGGTCAACCACATGGCCCACTCGGGAATCATCTTCCAGGAAAACTAACGGCATGCGGGGGAGACCCCACCGCACACCCACCGACACGCAGTGACTCGGTCTAACGTAACACGAAAGCCCGACACGCGAGAAGTCACCCGGACTCTCAAACCCACGGGCATGCTAAACGAGGTAGCACGGTCCTCCCGACACCCTCAAAACACGGACACAGAATCCCACGGGTGTCTGGGACACTCACGAGACCGCAGGTCGACCACTGGGTCCCAACCGAGTCGACCGGGGACCCACACATCGCGGTACAAGGCGGAGAACACAAAAACTCGCCTCGGTGCAACACAACGCCTGACGGTCTAGCCCTAGACCGTCACAGGGCTGTAACGGTCTAGGCGGGACCGTCACATCCACCTGGCGGCCTAACGTTGGCCGTTACACGGCCCATAGGAACGCAGAATGTAACGCGCCTGGCTCAGAGCGTTACACAAATGTAACGCGCCTGCCCTGGTGCGTCACACGCGCCTCACGCTCCCAGCGTGAAAACGGGATGTAACGCGCCTGCCCCAGCACGTTACACGAATGTAACGCGCCTGGTCCAGCGCGTTACACACACAGACACCCAACGGTCAAACGACAACGGTTGGAACACCTCTGACGGCCCACCCCGGGCGCGTTACACGCATGTAACGGTCCGTCGGGGGCCGTTACACCCCCCAGCCCTCAACTGGGTAACAGGGGATGTGACGCACCCACTCAGGCGTGTCACACGGCTGTGGCGGTCTATCGTGGGACCGTCACTCCCACGAACGCCAAAGCCAAAAGCCAAGGGAATGTAACGCCCCTGCCCAGGCGCGTTACACACATGTAACGGTCACTGGAATGACCGTCACACCCTCCCGAGAACGTTACGGCGGGAAACCATCCAAAACACCGATCCACGCCCCGATCACCCCCGGGTGATGGGGAAACAAAGGGGAATCCATCCCCAAGCCCCTAGGCATGCATCTAAACACCTGGATCGGCCAAAAATGCCGTAAAACGAGAGATCGGCCCACAAGCCCTAAAACGTGGGTTTTGCCCAAAAAACCCCGATTCCACCCACTCGGCTCACCACGGCCTACGAAACTCGCGGGAAAGGAAGTGCACGAGCTGGGGGTCCATCACCCTACCTCCACCGAAGATTTTGTGCACCGTGGACGCCGATCCACGAAGAAACGCCTCCAAAACCCTGCCGGTGCCTCCACGCCCGTGAACCGGCTTCACCGCGCCCTCGAGCCTCGACCCTCGACCCATCCTCGCCGTCCTCCTCGCCCGCATCGCCCCGCCTCGCCCCCGCTCTGGTCCGTCGGCCTCCGGAGAGGAGAGAGTTTGAGGAGAGACTGGGAGAAGAGAGAGAGGGTGAGAGTGAGAAATGCGAGGAAGAGAGAGGGTGGGGGGTTTATATAGGAAAATCCAAAAAATCGGGAAAATTCCAAAAAAATAGAAAAATACACCTCCTCGAACCTCGCGACGCGCTGATCACAACGGTACCACTCGCGCCCAGGTGAACGGCCCGGTTCACCCGCAACGAGGTTCCGAAGGAATTTCCAAAACACACACCGATAATCGAAAAACACACGCGGAAAAGCCACGGAGCTCTTCCGGCCTCCGAAACGACTCCGGATCGCGCCGATCCGAACACGAAAGATGTCCGAAATGAAATTCCGGACACAACAAAGTCGAATACTCCAATAAACCAGATCCGGGACCCGAGAAGAATGATCCAAAAAACCCGGGGCATTACAGCCCTCCCCCCTTAAAGGAATTTCGTCCTCGAAATTCAGGACCAAGCACAAAGTCACATGGGAAGAACATTGAACGAACTGACACGCTGTCAGAGCCCCAGCACATAAAATCTCGATTCTCACGAAAACACCAATCCTGAGTGACACAGCCAGACTTGCAATCACAAGCAACACCTCGCTCCTCGCGCCAAGCATACCGGCCAACAGAGTAGGCATATACCAGAAGACACAGTCCGGCATCACCTCAGACAACGCGAGAATCCACCATGGCGCCGCATCCACAATCTTGCTCACCGAGGAATCACAACCCTCGCCACGAGAAATAGCTACCGATCCATCTTATGGTCGGCAGACAAATCGCACATCAGCTTCGCAGCCAGCTGACAGGTCGCACACCCTCCTCAAGGGAGCAACTAAAATAGAGCCTCTACCAGCTCAAGCAGTCCGCTCAACAGACCGCAACCAGCTCATCGGCTCAACACCAAGAAACACTCCACGCATGACAATCCGAAAGCCGGACATAACACTGTGCCAACCCTTGTCAGAAGATAAACTTCGACAAAGCCCAGATCCCATCCGGAAAGGCACATCACAGAAACGACCACCAAAGGTCTCGCTGGCACACGGCTCTCGCCACGCTCGAGCGCCGACAACCAGCATCTTCTGTCTGTGAAAAGACCATCCACTGGTCGCCAGATACACGTCAACGGGAAACCTCCACCGGCCCAACAGGCACGATCCAACTCACAGCAGGCCATCCGCTGACTCACACACAGACCAATGCCACATCTCGAGCTACACAAGCTGCCACGCCGGTAACTGGACTCACAGTCCAAGGCCAACCACATGGCCCACTCGGGAATCATGCTTCTGTGCTTTCCGCGTGGGCCATGCGTGTGGCCTTGGACTGCGAGTCCAGTTGCCCAGTCTGGGGCTGGAGGGTTCCCGCCTTTCCCTGAGGGTGGGATTTGGTGCGGCGGCCTGTGAGCTGCCTTGGGAACCGTGTTTCGCTGTTTTTGCGTGGCCGAGCGTGCGGCCCGTGGACTGTGAGTCCTGTTTCTTCTCCAACTGTGGTCACCGTGCGACGGGGCCGGTACGTGTACGTCGTCGAATGCGGACGTTGTTTTTCGTTGACTTGAGAGTCTACTCCTTCAGTGACCCTCCACTAGTCGTAGCCTACCAGTACGCGGTACCGGTCGCACCAGGGAGTGGTGTACGGGCTTACCCTTAGAGGCGGATTGTGGACCGGTTGCCGTCGGGCCTCACGTCTTGCAGCTAGAGTCCGGCTGAGGGGAAAACCGGTCAGAGGGCCAAAACAGGGACGCGCGGTCTGTGTGTGCACACGTGGTTGGGGGCGGTTGGACCCACGTCGACGGGCGTGACCCCAGCTTGTAACGACCCGAGAATCCGATTACCGGGAAGGCCCGATAACCCGAGACTCGCACCGCCGCCCACGAGCCGGGAGGGCTCGGAAGGGCTAAAAGGAGTGTGGAGGCACAAAGAAATAGGAAATAAAGCAGGACAATTCAACAATTAACAGAATTAAATAAACAACTACAACAGAGTCCAGTCCAACAGAAAGTACAGTCTAAAGCAGTAAAACGTACCACATGCCAAGTGAACACTCGGCCCGGCAAGCTGGCAACTGAGAACCTCCGCTCCGCACCCTCGAACCACGAGGAAGAACCGCTACACCTGAAAAGCAGGGAATGAGTCTCCAAAACAGAGACTCAGCAGGGATCCCGCGGAACCCCAACCGGAAACAACGGCGGTAGCGAAAAGGAGAGCTACAACTACAGCAGGAACAGCAAACCGGTGGCCGGTCAAAACTCGACACTACAGCTACTCCTACTGCCAGAAGGCAGACCTCGAACACGCAGTCGAAGCTACCAAACCACGCTAGTACCGCCTACCGAAGTAACAACACACGGCAACCATGCCGCAGAGGCCTGTCCCCCGGACACAGCCGACCTGGACACGCTATCCAAGGTGCAACCCCGACCATCCGATCGCGGGTACCGCACAACAAGACCCAACCTCGGTAAAGCCACTAGCGTTAGACTCACGACGCGAAGACCAACACACGCGCCACGGCAAAACAGCCGAAGGACTCAACGGTCGACACGACCGAAAACCCATAGGTCAAAGCCACAAAAACTGGTAGTCTGTCACTCCGTACTCGACAGGAGTACCACCCACTAGAAGCACAGCCGGTAGCGTCCCCTGACGTCTTACACCGCACCGCAGGTGTACCGCCTGACGTGGTAGGTCCTACCCGAGGCGCGAACACCGTACAAGTAACCACAAACAAGTAACTAGCTGGGGTCACGTCCGTCGACGTGGGTCCAACCGCCCCCAACCACGTGTGCACACACAGACCACGCGTCACTAGGTCTGGTCCTCTGACCGGTTTTCCCCCGTAGCCGGACTCTGGCTACCGACGAGGGGCCTACGGTAACCGGTCCACAAACCGTCTCGAAAGGTGGGTGCCCGTACACCACTCCCAGGTGAGACCAGCACCTCGTACTGGTGGGCTACGACTAGTGGAGGGTCACTGAAGGAGTAGACTCTCTAGTCAACGGAAAACAACGTCTGAATCCGACGACGTACGGGGACAACTCCGCGTACCGGCCCCGTCGCACGGTGACCACAGTCGGAGAAGAAACAGGACTCACAGTCCACGGCCACGCACGCACCGTGCACTAGAGTCGAGAAAACTCAAGTGGCGCTAAGCCACTGGACTCTGGACAGTCCTCTAGACACACTACAGCCAACGGTCCTTGAGTCACAAGACTCGGGGTCGAGACCGTTGCACGCAACAGCACAAGGCCGTCGATCTAGCCCAATCTCTAGGTCTAAAACCACGATATCACGAATACCGAGACAACACACGAGTTGCCAAGACCATTCCCTTGGGAAGGGAACGCAAGGGACAAAGGCCACTCACACGGGCCACACGGAAAACACAGAAGCACGATTCCCAAAGCAGCACACAAGCCGCCACGACGATTTCCCATCTTGAAGCAAGCGGGAAACCTCCAGCCCCAGGCCGGACAACTGGACTCACAGTCCAAGGCCAAACACATGGCCCACACCGGAATTGCCTTCCAAAGGAACCCACGATATGCGGGGGAGACCCCACCGCACACACACCGACACACGGTGACTCGATCAAGCGTAACACAAGAGCCCGGAACACGTGGGGTCACCCGGACCCACCACACCTATGGGCACGCTAATCGAGGTAACACGGTCCCTCCTGACACCCCAAAAACACAGACACGGAACCCATGGGGTGTCTGGGATACTCACAAGGCCATAGGTCGACCACTGGGTCCCAACCGGGTCGACCGGAGACCAACACAATGCGAACGGAACGCTAAAGGTCACCCGGACCCTTAAGCTCACGGGCACGTAAAACGAGGTAAGCAGAACCTCCAGACACCCCAAAACACGGTCACGGAACTCCACTGGGTGTCCAAGGCACACACGGCCCGCGAGGAGCACGATCAGCCGCAGACCGCCCGCCCCGGGCAGCCCGGCTGGTCCCTCCAAGAACGCGCTACACGTGCATAGCGCGTTCAGCCAGAACGCGCTATACGCGCCTAGCGCGTTCAACACGAACGCGCTACATGACCATAGCGCGACCAGGCCAGGTCGCGCTATGATCCTATAGCGCGACAACCAGAACGCGCTGGGGCCGTAAGGCGCGACCCAAACTGCCTTACTGTTCATCTTCTCCGATGAACGCGCCCTGTCGGGGCAGCGCGACCTTCAAGAATACGCTACCCAAGGCTAGCGCGTTCTCAGTCCGTGCCCGAAAACGGTAGAAACCGCGGGAAAAGCCATGCCACGCCCCGTTCACCCCCAGGTGAAGGGGAAACAAAAGGGGAAACCTTCCCCAAGCCCCTAGGCATGCATCTAAACCCCTGGATCGCCCAAAAACACAATAGAACGGGAGATCCGGCTCACACCCCAAAAACGTGCATTTTGCCCAAAACGCCCCGTTTAGCCCGCTCGGCTCACCACGGCCTACGAAACTCGCGGGAAAGGAAGTACACGGGCTGAGGGTCCATCACCCTACCTCCACCGAAGATTACGCGCACCGTGGACGCTGATCCACGAAGAAAACGCCGTTGAAGCCTCACCGTTCCACGAACTCACGGCCGAGCTTCCACGCGCCTCCACCGCCTCGATCCTCATCCATCCTCGCCCGTACCTCGCCCGCGCCATCCCCGCCTCGCCCGTACTCTGCCCCGTCGGCCGCCGGAGAGAGAGGGAGAGAGGAGAGAGCGTGAGAAGAGAGAGGGAGAGAAATGAGAAATGAGAGGGGGAGAGAGAAAAGGGTTAGTATATATAGGAAAACCTGAAAATTCGATAAATTCAGAAAATTACGAAAAATTACCTCCGCGATCCTCGGGAAGAGCGCAACGCAGTGGTAACGTCCCGGAGTCGGAGAACGCCACGGTTTGCCCTGCAAAGAGTTCCGAAGACACATCAGGGAAAAACACGTGTAAAGCACAAAATACACTCCGAGACCCACTAAAATGATCCGAAAAAATCCGGGGCATTACAGCCCTCCCCCCTTAAGGAATTTCGTCCTCGAAATTCAGGACCTAGCACAAAGTCACAGGGGAAGAACGCTGAACCAACTGACACGCTGTCAGAGCCCCAGCACAGAAAATCTCGGTTCTCACGAAAACACCGGTCCTGAGGGACACAGCCAGACTTACAATCACAAGCAACACCTCACTCCTCGCGCCGAGCACACAGGCCAACGGAGCAGGCATATAGCAAAGGACACAGTCCGGCATCACCTCAGACAACGCAAGAATCCATCATGGCACCGCAGCCACGATCTTGCTCACTGAGGAATCACAACCCTCGACATGAGAAACAACTACTGATCCATCCAATGGTCAGCAGACAAATTGCACATCAGCTTCCCAGCCAGCTGATAGGTCGCACGCCCTCCTCAAGGGAGCAACTAAAATAGAGCCTCCACCAGCTCAAGCAGCCATCACAACAGACCGCAACTAGCTCATCGGCTCAACACCAAGAAACACCTCACACATGGCAAGCCGAAAGCCAGACATAACACTGTGCCAACTCTTGTCAGAAGATAAACTTCGACAAAGTCCAGATCCCATCCGAAAAGGCACATCACAGAAACGACCACCAAAGGTCTCGCTGGCACACGGCTCTCGCCACGCTCGAGCCCCAACAACCAGCAACTTCTGTCTCTGAAAGGACCATCCACTGGTCACCAACTACTCGCCAACTCGACCCTCTCGGGAAGCACGACGAAACCAAAAGACAGAACCTGGCGTCTTCAGTCATCACCTCACGGGACTCAGACTTATAGGGAACCACCCCATGCTAGTCACCAAACCAGGGATAACTTTGCGACACCAACGTCCTATCAAGGACCACCAACCGACGCCAATCTCACAAAAGGCCTCCGCCCTAAGGCGTCACTCATCCATCTGGTCTCATCTAATCCTTCGATCAATCCAAGTGGACACCCGCCAATCTCGATTCCGCCCTTACCACAGAGCCACGGGACACCACCTGAACAGAGCTCACGGGTCCCCAAGCAACAAACATCTTACCGCCACAATCCGACAAGACCGTAGAACCAACGGGAGCCCACAGCCTGCCAGAGATTACTTCCCCAAAAACGATCTCATCCGAGGACACGACTGGGAACACAAGTCGGACACCAAGCCACCGACTCTGACCAACACGTCCTCGACCTCCGTCAGGCGACATCCTCAACAACCTCATCCAGGTCCAACACCGACGCCTGACACAGCTTCCAACACAGGAACAGGGTACTCATGCGGCACGCTAGCCAGCACTTTTCCCAACACTCCATCTTGCCAGTGCCAACAACCACGACTTCTCGAGCAACGGCACGGCAACAACACGTTTCACACCGAGGAACTGTGGACGCACTTTCCGTTAAACCGTCTTTCCGGTTCGTCTGTTGGTTTATTAAGTGCGTGGGCGTGCCAGTCACCGAAGTGACGATTTATTCGGGCTCCGAAGAGCCCATGGTGCGCTCGAATCTGACTTCGTCAGACGACTGTGTGGTTC
Source organism: Amorphophallus konjac (assembly GCA_022559845.1). NCBI lineage: Eukaryota > Viridiplantae > Streptophyta > Magnoliopsida > Alismatales > Araceae > Amorphophallus > Amorphophallus konjac. The sequence goes on along the minus strand of CM040122.1, from coordinate 413,785,812 downwards.
GTGTCGGGACCGAATCCCGTCGCGCCGTAAAGGTCACGACGTCATTTACATCCCTCATACGAGGGAATACCCTTGATTAATTGCCGAAATTAGAGGCCCCGCGACCGAAAGGAGTAACACTAATTATGCGAGAGAGATAGGGATGGGTCACACTGAAGGTTGTATTAAGGCCATAAACTGTCGACCGTGTCGGCCACTCGTAGACCTTTTGTATTCGGGCACAAGTCCGTGGCAGCGCCACAATGAGACAATCGAGGTAGATCCCCTCAAATGTCTGCCGAGCATGCGGCAATTTTAAATGAAGATTCGGAAGGTATCCGGAACGAGAAAACAAATCCGGTCCGATTAGGGTGTCGGCCCGAGGTTAGATCAAAGCCCGGCCATATCGGGGGAATTCCCGAGACTCGGGCTCGACCTAAAGGGGCAGCGTTGTTGTTCCTTTTGCCCCGGGTCCCGGGGAGAGAGAGAGGGCTGCAGGCTTTCTTAGTTATACCTTCTGGGATTTCTGATTTGATGCTTACTGTTTATTCGTGCCTTTGTTCGGGATGATTCTTCTTTTTTTTTATGCATGATTATTCTTATTATTATCATCTGTTCGTTATTTATTTTTTGATTACCCCTCCCGCCTCTTTTATTATGATCAATATTGCGCATTTGGAGTCCTTCAATTAGTGTGATTTTTATTGATTTATTTGCTATTGTTGATACCCTTATCGTGATGTATATATGCATGCATGTAGTGTGCCGGCGAAGGGAAGACGGGAGTGGACCGCTGGATATTGGGTGTACCGCTGGGTGGCGAAGGGGTGTACCGCTGAAGGCCAGAGGGGGCGTACCGCTGGAGAGTGTGTTGGTAAAGGAGGGGGGTGATATAAAGTCTATGCGTTCCCCAGGCTCGAAGTCTATACGTTGCCAAGTCCAAAGTCCGTACACTGGAGCAGAGTGGAGCAAAGTCTACGCGTTGCAATTCGAAATCTATACGTCGACTGGCCCGAAGTCTGTACACTGGCCAAGTCTATACACTGGCTGTCATGAAGTCTGTACGTTGGGGTATGAAGTCTATACGTTGGCTACCCAAAGTCCGTACACTGGATAAGTCTATACATTGGGGTGTGAAGTCTATACACTGCCCAAGTCTATACACTGGCCATCATGAAGTCTGTACGTTGGCCAAGTCTATACGCTGGATAAGTCTATACGTTGGAGTGTGAAGTCTATACACTGCCCAAGTCTATACACTGGCTGTCATGAAGTCTGTACGTTGGGGTATGAAGTCTATACGTTGGCTACCCAAAGTCCGTACACTGGATAAGTCTATACATTGGGGTGTGAAGTCTATACACTGCCCAAGTCTATACACTGGCCATCATGAAGTCTGTACGTTGGCCAAGTCTGTACGCTGGATAAGTCTATACGTTGGAGTGTGAAGTCTATACACTGCCCAAGTCTATACACTGGCTGTCATGAAGTCTGTACGTTGGCCAAGTCTATACAGTGGCTGAAGGTGTACCGGCGAAGGGAAGGAGTGTACCGCTGAAAGGGCCAGGAGGAGTGTGCCGCTGGGGGGTTCAGGGGGAGTGTGCTGCTGAAGGGTTGAAAGGGGGGTGTACCGCTGAAGGGTTGAAAGGGGTGTACCGCTGAAGGCCAAGGGAGCGTGCCGCTGAAGGCCAATGAGGGCGTGCCGCTGAAGGCCAAAGGGGCGTACCGCTGAAGGTCAATGGGGCGTGAGGGTGGAGGCTCGATCAGTTTTCGATTATTTGTTTTAAGGCTTTTCTTTTCTTCTTATCTTAAATTTCGTGTGGTTTTATACAAAATTCCTCCCTTCGTTCGTTCTCTTTGTTCGGTTCGGTCTCTTTCCTTGCGGGTCGGACGCTAGGGCTGCCGGGTGGTTAATTAGCTCAGTTCAGTTCCCGCCGTGATGCCGACAGTGGTTTGATGAGTTGGCAGGTATCATCAGTTATCTTGCTTGTTTGTTGCCTCCTTTTGCCTCTTTTAATTGTTTATTAGTTTCTCACAAAAAATTCGGAAGCATCTCCCCTTGACCCGGGGCGTAAGGGAGATAAAGGGAACGCGCCCACATGGAGTGGCGGAACCCGACAACTGGAGGTGGGCCCCCGGGGGGGCAACACCTTTATAGAGACTCGGAAAATGCGAAGGAGAACGACAGACCGAAGACATCTAAGGGGCCTGGACTGGGACTGGACAAGGAGTAAGCTGAGGGACTGAAGGGCGTGCCGCTGAGGGCTGAACCGGGGGTGTGCCGCTGAGGGCTGAACAGGGGGTATGCCGCTGAAGGCTGAACAGGGGGTGTGCCGCTGAAGGCTGAACAGGGTGTGCCGTTGGAGGCCGAACAGGGTGTGTGCCGCTGAAGGCTGAACAGGGTGTGCCGTTGGAGGCCGAACAGGGTGTGCCGCTGAGGGCTAAGGCCAATGGGCGTACCGCTGAAGGCCAAGGGTGGGCGCACCGCTGAAGGCTGATCTGGGCGTGCCGCTGAGGGCTGATCTGGGTGTGCCGCTGAGGGCTGGAAAGGTGTGCCGGCCAAAGGCCGGAAAGGTGCACCGCTGAGAGGCTTAGAAGGGGTTGTAAGCAACTGGGGGGGGACTTGGTGGCTGTTCAGGAAAAGAGGAATAAAGACGGGGGATTTCAAGGCCGGGAGTGGCCCATTAGTAACTGGGTGGTTGGGAGGAAAGAAGGGTACCTCCCCTTCTCCTCAAGCTCGGGAACACGGTAGATGGCCATAGAAGGGAATGAATGGGGAGCTCACGGAGCCAAGGCCAACAGAAGGGGGGAAACCTACATCGACGTGGAGGACCCTAAAGACGCCGGAGGAATGAGGAGACAGAGGGAGGAACGGATTGTCCGTCAAAAAGCCCGCAAAGCCTAGCCTAAAACATCGAAGATCGAAAAGAAACCCGGAGAGGGTGGTTTTCATTCATGAGAATCAAGAGGGCGAGGCCCTTCATACATATGGCAAAAGCGAACTCCCCAAATGGGGCCATGGACAAGAGTAAGAAAGACCAAGAACGCCAGGAGGAATGGGATACAAGGGGGAAGAAGACATCCGGGCCTAAGACATCGGCCGCTATCCCCAACCCTTTCCCCCAATACAACAAGCTCTCTCTCTCTTACTCTTGTTTCTTCCCGGTGGCCGTCGGACGGAGCTCAGGCCGGGAGGGCCTCTTCTTCTCTTCTTTCTCCGGTGTGTGTTGTGTGTCTCCCCGTCTGTCTCTGTGTGTCGGTTTCCTCCTTCGCCCTCCTTCTTCTTCCGTTCTCCTCTTCCTCTGTCTGTCTCCGTTCCCCTTTTTCTCTGTGGAAGACGGGCGTCTTTTATACCCTTAGCAGCGGGGAGCCCTCGAGCATGGCTGTCGAGGGCGGGAAGCAGCCCGTGATGATGGGGTTTGACTCCCCTCCGTCCTGGCTGTCAGTGGGGTAGCCTGCGTGGCCCAACGATCGGCTGCCACCTCAGACGGCTCCACTGCGCGCCAAGGATGCGTAGGGCATGGGCCTCACGTCGCCCGTTGAAAGAACTTCACCGCTGTGCCGTTGGCGGGCTAAACAAGTGTGCCGTGGGAGAGGCAAAAAGGCGCACCGCTGGGAGCCCAAATGGGCGTACCGCTGGAGGGCCATGGGGCCGTGCCGCTGGAGCCCATGGGGGCTGTGCCGCTGAAACCCTTGAGGGCTGGGCGTGCCGCTGAGGGGCTTTGGGGCCGTGCCGCTGGAGACCCCAGAGGGCGTGCCGCTGGAGACCCCAAGGGGTGTGCCGATGAACCCCCTGGGGGTGTGCCGCTGAAGCCACCCCAGGGGGTGTGCCGCTGAAAACCCCCCCCCCCCCTGGGGGTGTGCCGCTGAAGCCACCCAAGGGGTGTGCCGCTGAAACCAACCCAGGGGGTGTGCCGCTGGGGACATCCTGGGGTGTGCCGCTGGGGGCTGTAGGGAGCGTGCCGTTGAAGCCTCAAATGGGCGTGCCGCTGAAGGCCCCCCTTTGGGGCGTGCCGTTGAAGCCCCTTTGGGCGTGCCGTTGGAGGCCCCTTTGGGCGTGCCGTTGAAGGCCCCTTTGGGCGTGCCGTTGAAGGCCACTTCGGGCGTGCCGTTGAAGGCCCCTTTGGGCGTGACGTTGAAGGCCACTTCGGGCGTGCCGTTGAAGGCCCCTTTGGGCGTGCCGATGAAGGGCTTCAGGGCATGGTTCTGACCCCGTTCTGAGCCTGTTACGAGCACGAATCATGGCCCTTTTGATTTCCTTTGGGGCCCATGGGCTGTGGGGCCTCTTGGGCTTGATTTCTCCGGGGTTTCTTCACTTGGCGCCGTTGTCGATGCGGGGCCGAGCATGACATTTGGATGTGCGATTTTCGGTGTCCACAGGAACCCATCCTCTGATGCTCAACGCAAACTCAGGAATCCGCCCGTAGCAACCAACGCTACGATCCTGAACTAGTGGGTCACAAGCCCACCACGCTTCCGCTGCGCACTCAGATTCGCGCGCACAGCCGAGAAAGCAAACACCACCCAACTAGCACTCGTCCTTCCGGAACAGCGCCAGCACCCTCACACGACAAGGGAATGGGCACGAATTCTCACAGGCAACCACCCTGCCAAACAAGGAACACGTCTCGCACGGACTCCATGGCACACAAGGCCAACCAATCCGAACACGTAATGCAAGACGACGATCCTTAACACAACACAATCTCTCCAACCAAAGGGGAGACCAAACGCACTTCCGACCAACGGAAGAACTCCACGCTTAACCTGACCTCAAACCTCGTGCACGCTGGAAACAGCACCATCCAGCACCAAGGAAAACCACCGCTTCCATCAGGTTAGCGCCTCCGACACACTCGACGAGTGTCACGTCGGACCACAAGCACAGCATCTCTCGATGCACCACTGCTGCAATTCCTCGAACTGCAACACACCACGCCAAGAGCCGCAACACGAGCCACAACGACCACCGCCGACGCTCATCCTCGAGTCCCGAACTCGCCGCGGAGCCTTCACCTCTCAAGCCAACTCCAGGGCGAACACAACCCAATCGCACACAAGAGCGCAGGAGCAAGGACTTACAGGGACATCTCTGCCAAATCCTGCCTCGAAATCAGCAGAACAATCGGGACCGACACGTCATTTCTGACGCCACAGAGCGCGACAAAAACATCAGGCTCGACGAAACAGCAGCTCACCGAGAAGATATTCTGCTCACCGGAGCACACTTCTCGATCAGAACACCTCAGGAGCTGGACAAACCTCAAGCTGGAGTGGCCAACACCGACAGCAGCTCCCTCAGAGCACGCTCACGGCCGCTTAACCATGAAAAATCCTCTCCAGCCACCTGACCACGCCGCAGATTCCTCGAACGCAGCACCACGAGCTCACGCCTGCCCGCAACCTCTGCCCAACGCAGCACAACCAGGGCCACCACCGATGAGGGAGAAGACTCTCGAACTCTATCCTTAGACCCCATGCTGGCACGAAAGCCGCGGACAACAACCACCTTCACAGCGCCGCACAGCGCACTCAAGCTCTCAAGCGAGAAACAAGGCGGAAAACAAGCACAAAACCCTAAGCCAGCTGCCGACTGTACTGGACCTTACGGACTCTGATCACTGCAACGTTTCGAATTCCTATGTACGTCCACAACCACCGCTCTGATACCAGCTGTAACGACCCGAGAATCCGATTACCGGGAAGGCCCGATAACCCGAGACTCGCACCGCCGCCCACGAGCCGGGAGGGCTCGGAAGGGCTAAAAGGAGTGTGGAGGCACAAAGAAATAGGAAATAAAGCAGGACAATTCAACAATTAACAGAATTAAATAAACAACTACAACAGAGTCCAGTCCAACAGAAAGTACAGTCTAAAGTAGTAAAACGTACCACATGCCAAGTGAACACTCGGCCCGGCAAGCTGGCAACTGAGAACCTCCGCTCCGCACCCTCGAACCACGAGGAAGAACTGCTACACCTGAAAAGCAGGGAATGAGTCTCCAAAACAGAGACTCAGCAGGGATCCCGCGGAACCCCAACCGGAAACAACGGCGGTAGCGAAAAGGAGAGCTACAACTACAGCAGGAACAGCAAACCGGTGGCCGGTCAAAACTCGACACTACAGCTACTCCTACTGCCAGAAGGCAGACCTCGAACACGCAGTCGAAGCTACCAAACCACGCTAGTACCGCCTACCGAAGTAACAACACACGGCAACCATGCCGCAGAGGCCTGTCCCCCGGACACAGCCGACCTGGACACGTTGTCCAAGGTGCAACCCCGACCATCCGATCGCGGGTACCGCACAACAAGACCCAACCTCGGTAAAGCCACTAGCGTTAGACTCACGACGCGAAGACCAACACACGCGCCATGGCAAAACAGCCGAAGGACTCAACGGTCGACACGACCGAAAACCCATAGGTCAAAGCCACAAAAACTGGTAGTCTGTCACTCCGTACTCGACAGGAGTACCACCCACTAGAAGCACAGCCGGTAGCGTCCCCTGACGTCTTACACCGCACCGCAGGTGTACCGCCTGACGTGGTAGGTCCTACCCGAGGCGCGAACACCGTACAAGTAACCACAAACAAGTAACTAGCTGGGGTCACGCCCGTCGACGTGGGTCCAACCGCCCCCAACCACGTGTGCACACACAGACCACGCGTCACTAGGTCTGGTCCTCTGACCGGTTTTCCCCCGTAGCCGGACTCTGGCTACCGACGAGGGGCCTACGGTAACCGGTCCACAAACCGTCTCGAAAGGTGGGTGCCCGTACACCACTCCCAGGTGAGACCAGCACCTCGTACTGGTGGGCTACGACTAGTGGAGGGTCACTGAAGGAGTAGACTCTCAACTCAACGGAAAACAACGTCCGAATCCGACGACGTATGGGGACAACTCCGCGTACCGGCCCCGTCGCACGGTGACCACAGTCGGAGAAGAAACAGGACTCACAGTCCACGGCCACGCACGCACCGTGCACTAGAGTCGAGAAAACTCAAGTGGCGCTAAGCCACTGGACTCTGGACAGTCCTCTAGACACACTACAGCCAACGGTCCTTGAGTCACAAGACTCGGGGTCGAGACCGTTGCACGCAACAGCACAAGGCCGTCGATCTAGCCCAATCTCTAGGTCTAAAACCACGATATCATGAATACCGAGACAACACACGAGTTGCCAAGACCATTCCCTTGGGAAGGGAACGCAAGGGACAAAGGCCACTCACACGGGCCACACGGAAAACACAGAAGCACGATTCCCAAAGCAGCACACAAGCCGCCACGACGATTTCCCATCTTGAAGCAAGCGGGAAACCTCCAGCCCCAGGCCGGACAACTGGACTCACAGTCCAAGGCCAAACACATGGCCCACACGGGAATCGCCTTCCAAAGGAACCCACGATATGCGGGGGAGACCCCACCGCACACACACCGACACACGGTGACTCGATCAAGCGTAACACAAGAGCCCGGAACACGTGGGGTCACCCGGACCCACCACACCTACGGGCACGCTAATCGAGGTAACACGGTCCCTCCTGACACCCCAAAAACATAGACACGGAACCCATGGGGTGTCTGGGATACTCACAAAGCCATAGGTCGACCACTGGGTCCCAACCGGGTCGACCGGAGACCAACACAATGCGAACGGAACGCTAAAGGTCACCCGGACCCTTAAGCTCACGGGCACGTAAAACGAGGTAAGCAGAACCTCCAGACACCCCAAAACACGGTCACGGAACTCCACTGGGTGTCCAAGGCACACACGGCCCGCGAGGAGCACGATCAGCCGCAGACCGCCCGCCCCGGGCAGCCCGGCTGGTCCCTCCAAGAACGCGCTACACGTGCATAGCGCGTTCAGCCAGAACGCGCTATACGCGCCTAGCGCGTTCAACACGAACGCGCTACATGACCATAGCGCGACCAGGCCAGGTCGCGCTATGATCCTATAGCGCGACAACCAGAACGCACTGGGGCCGTAAGGCGCGACCCAAACCGCCTTACTGTTCATCTTCTCCGATGAACGCGCCCTGTCGGGGCAGCGCGACCTTCAAGAATGCGCTACCCAAGGCTAGCGCGTTCTCAGTCCGTGCCCGAAAACGGTAGAAACCGCGGGAAAAGCCATGCCACGCCCCGTTCACCCCCAGGTGAAGGGGAAACAAAAGGGGAAACCTTCCCCAAGCCCCTAGGCATGCATCTAAACCCCTGGATCGCCCAAAAACACAATAGAACGGGAGATCCGGCTCACACCCCAAAAACGTGCATTTTGCCCAAAACGCCCCGTTTAGCCCGCTCGGCTCACCACGGCCTACGAAACTCGCGGGAAAGGAAGTACACGGGCTGAGGGTCCATCACCCTACCTCCACCGAAGATTACGCGCACCGTGGACGCCGATCCACGAAGAAAATGCCGTTGAAGCCTCGCCGTTCCACGAACTCACGGCCGAGCTTCCACGCGCCTCCACCGCCTCGATCCTCATCCATCCTCGCCCGTACCTCGCCCGCGCCGTCCCCGCCTCGCCCGTACTCCGCCCCGTCGGCCGCCGGAGAGAGAGGGAGAGAGGAGAGAGCGTGAGAAGAGAGAGGGAGAGAAATGAGAAATGAGAGGGGGAGAGAGAAAAGGGTTAGTATATATAGGAAAACCTGAAAATTCGATAAATTCAGAAAATTACGAAAAATTACCTCCGCGATCCTCGGGAAGAGCGCAACGCAGTGGTAACGTCCCGGAGTCGAAGAACGCCACGGTTTGCCCTGCAAAGAGTTCCGAAGACACATTAGGGAAAAACACGTGTAAAGCACAAAATACACTCCGAGACCCACTAAAATGATCCGAAAAAATCCGGGGCATTACACAGCTAGTCACTTGTTTGTGGTTACTTGTACGGTGTTCGTGCCTTTGGTAGGCGCTACCACGTCAGGCAGTTCACTTGCGGTGCGGTGTAAGACGTCAGGGGACGCTACCGGCTATGCTTCTAGTGGGAGGTACTCATGTCGAGTCGGGAGTGACAGACTGTCAGTTTCCGTGACTTCGACCTTCGGGTTTTCGGTCGTGTCGACCGTTGTGTTTTCGGTTGTTTCGCCGCGGCGCATGTGTTGGTTTTCTCACCGTGGGACTAGTACTAGTGGCTCCACCGAGGTTGCGTCTTGTTGTGCGGTACCTGCGATCGGATGGTCAGGGTTGCACCTTGGATAGCGTGTCCAGGTAGGCTGTGTCCGGGGGACAGGCCTCTACGGTGTGGTTGCTGTGGGTTTTTACTTCGGTAAGCGGTACTAGTGCAGTTCGGTAGCCTCGACTGCGAGATCTGGGTGTGTTTCTGGTACACTAGGAGTAGTTGTAGCGCCGGGCTTCGACCGGCCACCGGGTTTACTGTTCCTGCTGTTGCGGTTGCTCTTGTAGCCTTCCTTTCCGCTACCGCCGTTGTTTCCAGTTGGGGTTCCGCGGGATCCCTGCTGAGTCTCTGTTTTGGAGACTCATTCCCTGCTTTTCAGGTGAGGCAGTTCTTCTTCCTCGAGGTTCGAGGGTGCGGAGCGGAGGTTCTCAGTTGCCAGCTTGCCGGGCCGAGTGTTCACTTGGCATGTGGTACGTTTTACTACTTTGGACTGTACTTTCTGTTGGACTGGACTCTGTTGTAGCTGTAGTTGTTCTTTCTTTCAGCTTGTTGTTGTTGGTTGTCCTGCTTTATTTCCTATTTCATTGTGCCTCCACACTCCTTTTAGCCCTTCCGAGCCCTCCCGGCTCGTGGGCGGCGGTGCGAGTCTCGGGTTATCGGGCCTTCCCAGTAATCAGATTCTCGGGTCGTTACAGCTGGTATCAGAGCGGTGGTTGTGGACGTACATAGGAATTCGAGATATTCCAGTGATCAGAGTCCATAAGGTCCAGTACAGTCGGCAGCTGGCTTAGGGTTTTGTGTTCGCTTTCCGCCTAGTTTCTCGCTTGAGAGCTTGAGTGCGCTGTGCGGCGCTGTGAAGGTGGTTGATGTCTGCAGCTTTCGTGCCAGCATGGGGTCTAAGGATTGAGGTTGAGAGCCTTCTCCCTCATCGGTGGTGGCCCTGGTTGTGCTGCGTTGGGCAGACGTTGCTGGCAGGCGCAAGCTCGCAGTGCTGCGTTCGAGGAACCTGCAGTGTGGTCAGGTGGCCGGAGAAGATTGTTCGTGGTTAGGTGGCCGTGAGCGTGCTCTGAGGGAGTTGTTATTGGTGTTTGGCCACTCCAGCGTTGGTTTTATCCAGCCCCTGAGGCGTTGAGGTTGTGGTTTAAGGTGACAGAGCGGGTGTTCTGATCGAGAAGTGTGCTCGGGTGAGCGGAAGATCTTCTCGATGAGCTGCTGTTTCGTCGAGCCTGATGTCCTTGTCGTGCTCTGGGGCGTCAGAAATGACGTGTCGGTCCCGATGGTTTTGTGGATTTCGAGGCAAGATTGGGCTGTGGTGTCCCAGTAAGTCTTGCTCATGCGCTCTTGTGTGCGATTGGGTTGTGTTCGCCCTGGAGTTGGCTTGAGATGTGAAGGCCCCACGGCGAGTTCGGGACTCGAGGATGAGCGCCGGCGGTTGTCGTTATGGCTCTTGTTGCGGCTCTTGGCGTGGTGTGTTGCAGTTCGAGGAATTGTAGCAGTGGGGCATCGAGAGATGCTGTGATTATGGTCTGATGTGACACTCACCGAGTGTGTCGGAGGCGCTGACCTTATGGAAGCGATGGCTTTCCTTGGTGCTGGATGGTGCTGTTTCCAGCATGCGCGAGGTTCGAGGTCAGGTCGAGCATGGAGTTCTTCCGTTGGTCGGAAGTGCGTTTGGTCTCCCCTTTGGTTGGAGAGATTGTGTTGGGCTAAGGTTCGTCGTCTTACATTGGGTGCCCGGAATGGTTGACCTTGTGTGCCATGAAGTCCGTGCGAGACGTGCTCCTTGTCTTGGCAAGGCGGTTGCCTGTGAGAAGTCGTGCCCATTCCCTTGTCGTGTGAGGGTACTGGCGCTGTTCCGGAAGGACGAGTGCTGGTTGGGCGGTGTTCGCTTTCTTGGCTGTGCGCGCAGATCAGAGTGCGCAGCGGAAGCGTGGTGGGCTTGTGACCCATTGGTTCAGGATCGTAGCGTTGGTTGCTACGGGCGGATTCCTGAGTTTGCGTTGAGCATTGAAGGATTGGTTCCTCGGTGTGAAACGTGTTGTTGCCATGCCGTTGCTCGAGGTATTATGGTTGTTGGCACTGGCTGGATGGAGTGCTGGGGAATGTGCTGGCTAGTGCGCCGCATGAGTACCTTGTTCCTGTAATGGAAGCCGTGTCGGGCGTCGGTGTTGGACCTGGATGGGGTTGTTGAGGATGTCGCCTGACGATGGTCGAGGACGTGTTGGTCAGAGTCGGTGGCTTGGTGTCTGACTTGTGTTCCCAGTCATGTCCTCGGTTGAGATCGTGTTTCGAGGAAGTGGTCTCTGGCAGACGATGGGTCTCGGTTGGCGACTGTGAGTGGCTGGTGAGCCTAACCGTGTGACCGACCACAGCAGCGTTTGTTGGTTCTACGGTCTTGTCGGATTGTGACGGTGAGATGTATAATCGATCGGGACCCAGAGTGCTTTGGTCGTGGTGTCGGCAACCAGGTCGCCGTGAGCACTGTTCAGGTGGTGTCCCGTTGCTCTGTGGTAAGGGCAGAATCGGGATTGGCAGGTGTCCACTTGGATTGATCGAAGGATTTGATGAGACCAGATGGAGGAGTGACGCCTTTGGGCGGAGGCCTTTTTGTGAGATTGGCGTCGGATTGGTGGTCCTTGATAGGACGTTGGTGTCGCAATGGTTATCCCTGGTTTGGTGACCAGCATGGGATGGTTCCCCTGTAAGTCTGAGTCCAGTGAGGTGATGACTGAAGACACTAGGATCTTGTCATTTGGTTTCGTCATGCTCCCCGAGAGGGTCGAGTTGGTGCGATGTTCGAGCTCGGATGCGGAGTCCGAGAGGAGTGTGAGGAGAGAGTGGGAGAAGAGAGAGAGGGTGAGAGTGAGAAATGAGAGGAAGAGAGAGGGTGGGGGTTTATATAGGAAAATCCAAAAAATCGGGAAAACTCCAAAAAAATAGAAAAATACACCTCCTCGAACCTCGCGACACGCTGATCACAACGGTACCACTCGCGCCCAGGTGAACGGCCCGGTTCACCCGCAACGAGGTTCCGAAGGAATTTTCGAAACACACACCGGGAATCGAAAAACACGCGGAAAAGCCACGGAGCTCTTCCGGCCTCCGAAACTACTCCGGATCGCGCCGATCCGAACACGAAAGATGTCCGAAACGAAATTCTGGACACAACGGAGTCGAATACTCCAAGAAACCAGATCCGAGACCCGAGAAGAAGGATCCGAAAAACCCGGGGCATTACAGAGGCTGTGACGCCCAAAGGTGGGTGCGCCACAGTTAGTTTTGCTCCTTCGTCTAACGCTCGTAAGTTAGACTGTTAGGGAGCTGTGGCTGGCTAGCTTTGGACCGTTACAGACTGTGACGGCCCAAAGGTAGACCGCCAGGCACTTTGTCGCACCGAAGTGGGTCTTCGTGCTTGCCACATTTGTTTCGTGTTGTGTGGATCCCTGGTCGACCCGGTCGTGACCCAGTGGTCGACTTGCGGTTTCGTGAATGCCCCAGACATCCCGAGGGTCATGTGTCCGTGTTTTGAGGGTGTCGGGAGGTACCATGTTACCTCGATTAGCGTGTCCATAGGCGTGGTGGGTCCGGGTGACCCCCTGTGTTCTGGGCTTTCGTGTTACGCTCGATCGAGTCACCGTGCATCAGTGTGAGTGTGGTGGGGTTCCCCCGCATGTCGTGTGTTTCTGTAGAAGATGGTTCCTGAGTGGGCCAAGTGTTTGGCCTTGGACTGCGAGTCCAGTCATCCGGCCTGGGGCTGGAGGTTCCCGCTTTTCCCTGGGATGGGGAATCAGCGTGGCGGCTTGTGAGCTACCTTGGGAATCATGCTTCTGTGTTTTCCGCGTGGGCCATATGTGTGGTCTCGGACTGTGAGTCCAGCGGTCCAGCCTGGGGTTGGAAGACTTCTCAGTTCCCTTCCCGAGGGAATGGTCTCGGCAGCTCGTGAGATGCCTTGATATTCATGCTACCGTGATTTTAGACCTAGGGATTAGGCTAGATTGACAGCCTTGTGCTGTTGCGTACGACGGTCTTGACCCCGAGTCTTGTGACTCAAGGACCGTTGGGTTTAGTGAGTCTAGAGGACCGTCCAGAGTCCAGTGGCTCGTCGCCACTTGGTCCTTCTCGACTTTCGCGGAAGGTGTGTCCGTGTTTCTCGGAGTTTCTCCTTGGAGAGTGGTCACATCAGTGACTCCCCACTAGTCGTAGCCTTCCGACATGAGAGTGGTCCCGTCAGGGAGTGGTGGCAAGGCTACCTAGAGAGGCGGTTTGAGACTGGTTTCTGTCAGGCCCCACGTCTACCAGCCAAAGTCCGGCTGAGGGGAAAACCAGTCAGAGGGCCAGACCAGGGACGCATGGTCTGTGTGTGCACACGTGGTTGGGGGCAGTTGGACCCGCGCTAACGAGCGCGACCCCAGCTAGTCACTTGTTCAGTGGTTACTAGTACGATGTCCCCGTTCCACCAGGGGTCGAGGGGGACACCCGAGGCACGGTCTAAGTCGTCAGTGGACACATCCGGCCTTACTTCTGGTGGGCAGGTACTCCTGTCACGTGAGACGTGGCTCTCCTGTGTTCGGGTTCCGTTTCCCGTCTGCGAGACGTGGTTTTCTGGACCGTCCGGTGTTTCCGAGGTAGTGGCCAGGGTGCCAGTAGTTTCACCGAGGTCGCGTCTTGTTAGTGCGGTTCCCGTGACTAGGTTGTTGGGGTTGCACCTTGGACAGCTTGTCCGGGTTGGCCTTGTCCTGGGAGACAGGCCTCTGCGGCGGGGTTGCCGTGGGGTTTTACTTCGGTGAGTGGTGTTAGTGTGGTCCGGTTCCTGATTGTGAGATCGTGATTTCTCTTTCTACTTGACTGGTACAGTAGGAGTAGTTGTAGTGCCGAGTTTCGACTGGCCACCGTGTTTACTGTTCCTGCTGCTACTATTGTTCTTGTAGTTACTGCTTTCCGTGTTGCCGTTATTCTCAGTTGGGGTTCCGCGGGATCCCTACTGGGCCAATGACAGGAGGCTCACCCTTACTTTTTAGGTGCGATGGTTCTTCCTCGAGGTTCGAGGATGCTGTCCAGAGGTTCTTAGTTGCCAGCTCGCCGGGCCGAGTGTTCACTTGGCATGTGGTACGTTTTACTGCTTTAAACTGTACTTTCTGTTGGACTGGACTCTGTTATTGTAGTTATTATTTATTTCTGTTAATTGTTGAATTATCCTGCCTTCTTTCCTATTTCTTTGTACCTCCACACTCCTTTTAGCCCTTCCGAACCCTCCTAGTTCGTGGGTGCGGGCCATGATTCAAATAGTATCGGACTCTTCCCGATATCCGGATCTTGGGTTGTCACAGCTGGTATCAGAGCAGTGGTTATGGACGCACATAGGAATTTGAGATATTACAGTGATCATAGTCCATAAGGTCCAGTACAGTCGACAGCTGGCCTAGGGTTTTGTGTTTATTTTTCGCTAGATTTCGCGCTTGAGAGCTTGAGTGCGCTGCGTGGCGCTGTTAAGGTGGTTGATGTTTGCGACTTTCGTGTCGGCGTGGGGTCTAAGGATCGAGGTTGAGAGCTTTCTCCCTCATCGATGATGACCCAAGTTGTCCAACATTGGGCAGAGGCTGCTAACATGCATGAGTTTACGGTGATGCGTTCGAGGCATTTGCCGCAATGTCAAGTGGCTGGAGATGATTGTTGTGGTTAAGTGGCCGTGAGCGTGCTCTGAGGGAGCTGTTGTTGAGTCTGGTCACCCCAGCTTGAGGTCTATCCAGCCCCTGATGTGTTAAGGTCATGGTTTGAGGTGTTGGGGTGAGTGCTCTGATCGAGAAGTGTGCTTGGGTGAGCGGAGGATCTTCTCGGTGAGCTGCTGTTTCGTCGAGCTTGATGTTCTTGTCGTGCTCTGTGGCGTCAGAAATGACGTGTCGGTCTCGATTATTCTTACGAATTTCGAGGCAAGATTGGGTTGTGGTGTCCCAGTAAGTCTTGCTCATGCGCTCTTATGTGCGAATGGGTTGTGTTCGCCTTGGATTTGGTTGAGATGAGAAGGTTCTGCGGTGGTTTCGAGACTCGAGGGTGAGCGTTGACAGTTGTCGATTATGGCTCGTGTTGCGGCTCTTGGCGTGGCGTGTTGCAGTTCGAGGAATTGCAATGGTGGTGCATCAAGAGATGCTGTGATTATGGTCTGACGTGACACTCATCGAGTGTGTCGAAGGCACTGACCTGACGTGGTGATTATTTTCTCTGTGCTGGAAGGTGATGTTCCCAACATGCGCGAGGTTTGAGGTCAGGTCGAGCGTGGATATTTTTCATTGATTGGAGGTGTGATCGGTCTCCCCTTTGGTTGGAGAGATTGCGTGTAGCTAAGGTTCGTCGTCTTGCATTGTGTGTTCAGATTGGTTGGCATCGTATGCCATGAAGTCCGTGCGAGACGTGTCTTGTGTTTTGGCAAGATGGTTGCCTGTGAGAGTTGTGCCCAATTCCCTGAGGTGTGCGGGTACTGGCGCTGTTCTGGAAGGACGAGTACTGGTTGGGCGGTGTTCGCATTCTTGGCTGTGCGCGTGGATCGGAGTGTGCAGTGGAAGCCTGGTGAGCCTATAACCCACTGGTTCAAGATCGTAGCGTTGGTTGCTACGGGTGGATTCCTGAGGTTGCGTTGAGCATCGGGGGATCGGTTCCTCGATGTGAGACGTGTTATTGCCATGCCGTTGCTCGAGGTGTTGTGGTTCTTGGCACTGGCAAGATGAAGTGTTGGGGAAATATGTTGGCTAGTGTGCCGCATGAGTATCATGTTCCTGTGATGGAAAGCGTGTCAGGCGTCGATGTGACTCGGATGGGGTTGTTGAGGATGTTGCCTGACGGAGGTTGACGACGTGTTGATCAGAGTCGGTGGCTTGGTGCCCGACTTGTGTTCCCAGTCGTGTCCCCGGATGAGATCATGTTTTGAGGAACTGATCTCTGGCAGATTATGGGTTCCTGTTGGTAGCTGCGAGTGACTGATAAGGCTAGTCTCGTAGTCGACTAGGGTAAGATGTGCATTGCTTGGGGACCCGTGTGCATTGGTCGTGGTGTTGGTGACTAGGTTGCCATAATTTTGGTTGGCACTTTCTTCCCTAGAGACGTGTGCCATGAATTCTTCCGGTTGTGTCTTGTGGCTCTGTGGTAAGGGCGGAATCGGGATTGGCAGGTGTCCACTTGGATTAATTAAGACGAAGGTTTTGATGAGACAAGACGGAAGAGTGACGCCTATATGTGGAGGTCCTTGATGGGACGTTTATAACGACCCGAGAATCCAATTACCGGGAAGGCCCGATAACTCGAGACTCGCACTGCCACCCACGAGTCCGAAGAGTCGGAAAGGTTAAAAGGATGGCGTGGATACTACACAAGTATCACAAATAATTACAGAAATTAAACAGTTTATATAATTAAGCAAGAAATAAACTAATAATTTACATGATACATGGTCCACAAGATATAACATAAAATAACAACAGTAGTCCACAACTTGTACAGAGACAAAAATAAAAGTACAGCTACACGGGACATATCCCGGCTCTGACCTCTGGCACTAACGTGGCACCTGAACCACGTTGAGCCTCAGACGCGCTCCCTTGAAGCCGCGGCTCGCCTGAAACACGGTGAAAACACGCAGGGAATGAGTCTCCGAACAAGACTCAGTAGGGATCACTCGAACCCTACCTCATAAAATGGAAAACCGCTACACTAGCAGTAAGTGAGTACCTCGGAAGCAACAGTCCTGCAATTACAACATCGGTCTCGTGGCACAAAAACTGAGACGCTCTCCACGGTAAAACAATCGGGACTCAACGGTCAACCCGACCAAAACCCGAAGGTCGAAGTCACAAGGACTGACAGTCTATCATTCCCGACTCGATAGGAGCACCTCCCACTAGAAGCACAGTCGGTAGCGTCCCCTAATGTCTTACACCGCACCGCAGGTGACCTGCCTGAGGTAGCGCCTACCAGAGGCACGGACACTGCACAAGTAACCACAAAGCAAGTGACTAGCCGGGGTCACGCCCATCGACGTGGGTCCAACTGCCCCCAACCACGTGTGCACACACAGACCATGTGTCCTAGGTCTGGCCTCTAACTGGTTTTCCCCTTAGCCAGACTCTGGCTACATACGTGGGACCCGACGGAAACCAGTCTAAAAACCGTGCTCAGGGTAGCCTCTCCACCACTCCCTGGTGGGACCACTCGCGTGTAAGTAGGCTACGACTAGTGGAGGGTCACCGAAGGAGTAGACTCTCAAGTCAACGAAAAATAGCGTCCGCATCCGATGACGTACGAGGACCATCCCACGTACCAGCACCGTCGCACGGTGACCACGGTCGGAGAAGAAACGGGACTGCAAACCACCCGGTGCAATCCAGAGCCTGGCGGTCCAACACTGGTGCGCCACAGGCTCTGACGGTCTATCGCTGGACTGTCACAGCCGTCTGACGGCCCAACATAGGCGCGTCAGACGCTCGGTGCAAAACTGGGCGTGACGCGCCTACCCTGGTGCGTCACAGTCTTTGACGCGCCAGCCCTGGTGCGTCACAAGACAAGAAGGAACAAGCTATGACGCTCACCGCTCGGTGCGTCACAGCCCTCTGACGGCCCAACCTAGGAGCGTCAGACGATGGGGATGCGTCAGCTCTGACGCTCCCACACTGGGGCGTCACAAGGCTCTGACGCGCCAACCCTGGTGCGTCACAGTCCTTGACCCCCAACGGTCAAAATCCAACCGTAGAATCACTGTAACGGTCTAACACTAGGGCGTCACAGCACTGTGGTGATCTATCGTGGGACCGTCAGGCCCACGAACGCCACACCCAAAAGCCAACGAAGTGTGACGCACCTCTCTGGGCGCGTTACACCCTGTGGCGGTCACTGGAACGACCGCCACAGCACTCCGATGGCGAACAAGAACCAAAAATGGCAACCACGCCCCCATACCTCCATAGGAGAGGGGGAAAACAAGGGGGAAGCCCCCTAGGGACCCCTAGCATGCTTCTAAGCCATCAAAACGCCGAATCGCGGCCTAAAAATATAGATCGGGCGAACTCTCCCCAAATCATGGAAAACCCAAACCCGGCATGAAACCCCATCTCTCGGCCTCCCCTCGGCCTACAAATCACGGGAAAGGAACGCAAGAGGATAGGGAACGTCACCCTACCTCGATCTCGCCTCGAGATGCGCCGGATCGTCCACAAATCGCGAAGAACACTTTAGATACCTCGTCCTCCTCACACTTCCCACGAGCACCGCACGCCACCAGGATCGTCACACCGCCGTCGCCACGCCGTCACCCCGCCGCTGTCTACAGTCAGAGAGAGGGTCGGAGCGGTCGCCGCCGGGAGAGGGGAAGAGAAGGGGCGCTCACGGTGGGGGAGGAAGAAGAAAGAGGAAGAAGAAGAAGAGAAAAGAAACAGGGAAAATAGGGGGTATCTATAGAAAATCTGGAAAATCCAGAAAATATCAAAAAATTAAAAATTATATTTCCACGATCCTCATAACTCACCGATCGCAATGGTACCAATCTCGCCTAGGTGAAAGACCCGGTTCACCCGCAACGAGGTTCCGAAGGAATTGTCGAAACACACACCGGAAATCGGAAAACAAGCGCGAAAAAACTACGGACGCACTCCGGGCCTCCGAAACAACTCCGGATCGCGCCGACCCGAACATGAAAGATGTCCGAAATAATATTCCGGATACAACGGAGCTGGACACTCAGAAAAATCAGATCCGGGACCCAAAAAGAAGGATCCGAAAGGTCCGGGATATTACAACGTTGGTGTCGTAATTGTTAACCCTGGTTTGGTGACCAGCATGGGATGGTTCCCCTGTAAGTCTGAGTCAAGTGAGGTGATGACCGAAGACACCAGGATCTTGTCATTTGGTTTCATCATGCTCCCCTGAGAGGGTTGAGTTGGCACGATGATCAAGATCGGACGTAGCGTCCGAGAGGAGTGCAACTTGAGATGTGGTAATTGTTTGTGTGTGAGTCAACAGATGGCCTGCTGTGAGTTGGATCGTGCCCGTTGGGCCGGGGAAGGTTGACCGTTGATGAGCAGTTGGTGACCAGCGTGTGGTCTTTTCACAGACAGAAGATGATGTTGGTGGTGCATCATGAACGGTGAGAGCCGTGTTTCAGTGAGACCTTTGGTGGTCGTTTCTGTGATGTGCCTTTCCGGACGGGATCTGGGCTTTGTCGAAGTTTGTCATCTGACAGAGTTGGCACAGTGATATGTTTGGATTTCAGCTTGCCATGTGTGAGGTAATTCTTGGTGCTGAGTCGATGTTCTGGTTGCGGTCTGTTGAGATGGCTGCGTGAGCTGGTGGAGGCTCTGTATTGGTTGTTCCCTTGAGAAGGGTGTGCGACCTGTCAGCTAGTTGTGAAGCTGATGTGTGATTTGTCCGCCGACCATAGGATGGATCGGTAGCTGTTTCTCGCGATGTGTCTCCTCGGTGGGTGACATTGTGACAGTGGTGCCATAATTTGTTTTTCCTTGTGACTGAGGTGATGCCGGACTGTGTTCTTTGGTGTATGCCTGCTCTGATGGCCGGTGTGCGCGGCGTGCGGAGCGAGGTGTCATTCGTGATTATAGTCTGGCTGCGTCCCTCTGGATCGGTGCTTTTGTGAGAATCGAGGTTTTCTATGCTGGGGCTCTGACAGCGTTGTCAGTTGGTTAAGGCTTTCTTCCCTTGTGTTCCTGCGGTTGTCCTTAATTTCGAGGAAAAAATTTGTTTAAGGGGGGAGGGCTGTAATGCCCCAGATTTTTTGGATATTTTCCGGATCATTTTCGTGGGCCTCGGAGTGTATTTTGTACTTTACACGTGTTTTTCCCTGATGTGCCTTCGGAACTCTGTGCAGGGCGAACCGTAGCGTTCTCCGACTCCGGGATAGTACCTCTACGTTGTGCTCTTCCCGAGTATCACAGAGGTAATTTTTTGTAATTTTTTGAATTTCTGTAATTTTTGGGCTTTTCTATATATTAACCTCTTTTCTCTCTCCCCTCTCATTCTCTCTTTCTCGCTCACTCTCATCTCTTTCTCTCCCTCTCTCCCCAGGCGGCCGACCGTGGCGGAGGAGGGCGAGGCGGCGATGGCGGGTGGCGAGGAACGAGGAACGGGTCGAGGATCGAGGGACGGTGGCACGTGGAAGCTCGGTCGCAGATTTGTGTAGCGGCGAGGGTTTCACGGCATTTTCTTGGTGGATCGGCGTCCACGGCGCGTCGAATCTTCGGTGGAGGTAGGGAGATGGACCCCCAGCTCGTTCACTTCCTTTCTCGCGAGTTTTGTAGGCCGTGGTGAGCCGAGCGGGTTTATTTGAGCTTTTTGGGGAAAATCTAGTCTGCATCGGTGTGAGTGCGGTGGGGTTCCCCCGCATGTCGTGGGTTTCTACGGAAGATGGTTCCCGAGTGGGCCAAGTGTTTGGCCTTGGACTGCGAGTCCAGTCATCCGGCCTGGGGCTGGAGGTTTCCCGCTTTTCCCTGGGATGGGGAATCAGCGTGGCGGCTTGTGAGCTGCCTTGGGAATCATGCTTCTGTTTTTTCCGCGTGGGCCATATGTGTGGCCTCGGACTGTAAGTCCAGCTGTCCAGCCTGGGGCTGGAAGGCTTCTTAGTTCCCTTCCCGAGGGAATGGTCTCGGCGGCTGGTGAGCTACCTCGGTATTCGTGCTACAGTGGTTTTAGACCTAGGGATTAGGCTAGATTGACAGCCTTGTGCTGTTGCATACGACGGTCTTGACCCCGAGTCTTGTGACTCAAGGACCGTTGGGTTTAGTGAGTCTAGAGGACCGTCCAGAGTGCAGTGGCTCCTCGCCACTTGGTCCTTCTCGACTTTCGCGTAGGGTGCGTGTGTGTTTCTCGGAGTTCCTCCTTGGAGAGTGGTCACATTAGTGACTCCCCACTAGTCGTAGCCTTCCGACACGAGAGTGGTCCCACCAGGGAGTGGTGGCGAGGCTACCCAGAGAGACGGTTTGAGACTGGTTTCCGTCGGGCCCCACGTATACCAGCCAGAGTCCGACTGAGGGGAAAACCAGTCAGACGGCTAGACCAGGGACGCACGGTCTCTGTGTGCACACGTGGTTGGGGGCGGTTGGACCCGCGCTGACGAGTGCGACCCCAGCTAGTCACTTGTTCAGTGGTTACTAGTACGGTGTCCCCGTTCCACCAGAGGTCGAGGGGGACACCCGAGGCGTGATCTAAGTCATCAGTGGACGCATCCGGCCTTGCTTCTGGTGGGCTGGTACTCCTGTCACGTGAGACGCGGCTCTCCTATGTTCGGGTTCCGTTTCCCGTCTGCGAGACGTGGTTTTCTGGACCGTCCGGTGTTTCCGAGGTAGTGGCCAGGGTGCCAGTAGTTTCACCGAGGTTGCGTCTTGTTAGTGCGGTGCCCGTGACCAGGTGGTCGGGGTTGCACCTTGGACAGCTTGTCCTGGTTGGCCTTGTCCTGAGAGACAGGCCTCTGCGGCGGGGTTGCCGTGGGGTTTTACCTCGGTGAGTGGTGTTAGTGTGGTCCAGTTCCCGATTGTGAGATCGGGATTTGTCTTTCTACTTGACAGGTACAGTAGGAGTAGTTGTAGTGCCGAGTTTCGACCAGCCACCGCCAGCTGCTACTGTTGTTCTTGTAGTTACTGCTTTCTGTGCCACCGTTGTTCTCAGTTGGGGTTCCGCAGGATCCCTATTGGGCCGGTGACAGGAGGCTTACCCCTACTTTTCATGTGCGGCGGTTCTTCCTCGAGGTTCGAGGATGCTGTCCAGAGTTCTTAGTTGCAAGCTCACTGGGTCGAGTGTTCACTTGGCATGTGGTACGTTTTACTGCTTTAAACTGTACTTTTTGTTGGACTGGACTCTGTTGTTGTAGTTATTATTTATTTCTGTTAATTGTTGAATTGTCCTGCCTTCTTTCCTATTTCTTTGTACCTCCATACTCCTTTTAGCCCTTCCGAACCCTCCCGATTCGTGGGCGGCGGGCCAAGATTCGAATGGTATCGGGCTCTTCCCGGTATCAGGATCTTGGGTCGTCACAGCGAGGATGGGTCGAGGATCGAGGGAAGGGGGCGCGGTGAAGTCGGTTCGCGGGCGTGAGGCACCGGCGGAGTTTCGTGGGCGTTTTCACGTAGATCGGCATCCACGGCGCGTCGAATCTTCAGTGGAGGTAGGGGGACGTATCCCTAACCCGTGTAGTTCATTTCCACGCGTTTTGTCGGCCGAGATGAGGCCGAGAGTGGGTTATTTCGCGTTTGTGGGAAAATCTCCACGTTAGGGCGTGTAGCGGTTTTCGGCCGATTTGAGGCCCGATCGAGATTTTGATTGCGTATTCGGGTTGTGGGAGTGTTCGGGGACGAGTTCCGCTTGTTTTCCCCTTCGATTGGGATCGAATGAGGCGTGGAATCAACCCCACGGCGGGCTTCGGCCCGTCCGCGGGTGGTGCAGAGGGTGGCCACCTTTGTGATCGCCCAGCCCTGGTCTGGGCGGCCAAGACCCTGGCCGCCCATGGGGGGGGAGGGCGACCAGAGGTCTGGCCGCCCAGGGGGGAGGGCGACCAGCAGTCTGGTCGCCCTCCTGTGGGGTTGTGGCCTGGGCGGCCATCGCCCTGGCCGCCAGCCCTGTGGTTGCCCAGCCCAGGTGACCCCGGGTCGCCTCATTTTCCATGTTCCCTTCGCCCGAGGTGTCCGTGGGTGGTACGGATGTGTGGGCAAGGTGTCTGGGTGGTTCTCCGTGATTCCGAGAGTGTCGTGTTACCTCGAGTTGTATGCTCGTGTGTTTTGGAGGGTCCGGGTGACCCTGTGTGTGACTTGGGTTCCGCGAGGTACTCGAGTGAGTTCTCGCGAGTCGGTGTGTGTGCGGAGGGTCATTCCCGCACATCGAGAGATTTCCATGTTATTGGGCCATGTGTATGGCCTTGGACTGCGAGTCCAATCTCCTAGCCTGGGGCTGGAGGTCTCTTAAGTTTCCCTTCTTCAGGGATGGGTCTCGACAGTTGTGAGCTACCTCGTGAGTCATCGCATCGTGGTTTTGGACCTAGGGATTAGGTCAGATTGACGGCTTAGTGTTGCCGTGTGCAACGGTCTTGACCCCGAGTCTCGTGACTCAAGGACCGTTGTGATTATTAGGTCTAGTGGACTATCCAGTGTCTGGTGGCTTCAAACCATCTGTTACTCCGCGCTTCTCGCAATGCGTGCGTGTGTGGTTTTCTGTGTTCACGTTCAGTGACCCCCCACTAGACGTAGCCTTCTTACGGCACGCGTGTGCTGACCCACCCGGGGGTGGTGGAGCGGCGTACCCGAGTGAGACGATTTTTAGGCTGGTTATCGTAGGGCCCCTTGCCTTTGCCGCTAGAGTCCGGCGGGGGAGAAAACCAGCTAGAGGACCCGACCTAGAGCAGATGGTCTGTGTGTGCAAACGTAGTTGGGGGCAGAGGACACGCGCTGACGAGCGCGACCCCAACTAGTCCTTGTTGTGAGTTCCTTGTTACTGTGCGGTGTCTCTGTCTCCGCCTGGGGCGTCGTAGTGAGACACCTGAGGCTGTGGACTAAGTCATCAGTGGACGCATCCGACCTTACTTGTCACGCCCCGAGAGCGGAAGATACCCGGAGACGCGTGACGAGTTTATATCAATCATGTCAATCAGAGTATTAGTGTATTCGACACCAAAATCAGAGATGCGCAAAAGTAAAGATAACCCAATCCTTTATTCCTTCATAAGAATATGTCTATTACAAACCTTTGAAGTACTAACTAAAATAAAGGAAAAATACAAGGTTGACTCAAGAAAATATGAAAAAGACTAGATAACATGGAAGAAGCTCTCTCTCTTTCACTCTTGATTTTCCCCATCTGTTTGAGTTCCCTCATCGTCGGACTTACCTGAAAAGTGGGGAAACACTGAGTGAGCGAACGCTCAGTAGGAAATTATATCTCAAGAGCTAGCAATGGGTTTAAGTAATTACATCTTTCGTGAATGCACTATAGCTATGCATGCTCGCATAAAACGACAAGATAGAAAGAGGATATAACAAAAAGATAGCAAGAAGAACTAGTCATGAACTTTCAAGAACTTATATCAAAAGCTATCAAGATACTCGAGCAAGTAGACTCATCATGTTATGTTGGAATTTGGCTATTTTGTTTCAAGTCAAGCAAGTATGCTATTACCCTTTCTCGGGCACGCAAGTCATGTAATATCAAGTCAAGTACAAGATTTGTGGAATGTTCAATCAAGCTAGTCATGCACTTCGGTATAATGCCAATACCGTGATCAATCAACTCCCATGGGCACAAGTACTTTCGGGTGCTCCTCCCAGGACCAGATCGGGCCCTATATGCACAGGCATTAATCATGTATTTTAACATCCACTTTGGTGTATAGCCAATATGGAATTTCAAGGATAAAGCTTGTAGACACGTAAGATAGACTTTGATAGAATAGAGTCCAAAATATGGAACTTGACATAGAATGGCGATAATAACGGTACAATCACGATTATCGATAAAACTAGGTGGAATTGGTTCCCTTAACTCGGGTACCATGACAACAAGTACGGACATTCTTTATATAGAATTGAGGTCCACAAGAACATCAAGTTTAATATAGAATTGGGGTCTACAATAACACCACATTGATGGCATGCTTTCCCCGTTCATTAGGAAAATTCTCATATCATACCCATGGCATGACATGAGGGCCGGTATACCATGTTTCTATAGAGTGACATGGCAAAGATTGTGTAATGGGTTTTTATGGTACAACCAGCTCAGTCGGCCTTGAGGGAATCCAAGGCTCGAGGAGTCTTATGGATGTCTCTATGACTAACTCGCTAGTCCAAAGGAACGGAATATCCAATGGAGAGCTTGTATGTCAATGAGAGTTGAAAGTGTAATGCGATAAATCATCGTAGAAACGTGGGACTATACTCACGGAGTGGAGTAATAGTGCCTATATGTATATATATATATATATAATGAAACTCTCGGTTAACAGTAACAAAAAAAAATCAGTAATCAGTGAAAATAGCTACTTTGGTAAAGCCGTCTTTCATGAAATTAACACCTTAATCAGGGGCGTTTATATTAAATTTGACGACGTACATAGAAGTCGTCCTTTCAATATTCCTATTTTACAGAATATTAATAATCTGGAATTTTTAACAGAAACGCGCCCTGGACAGGGGCGTTACTCTTCAATATGCGCCCTGGTATGGGGCGTCAGTTAAACATGAGACGACCTGGACAAGGTCGTGAATTCAAGAATTTATCAATTTTCAAATGATTAATTTCAGGAGAGAGGGTTCATGATCATGACAGGAAAAATAACAGGATTCCACATGTATACTCATGCAACATATTTTATTCATGGTTACATCGATATTAATTATTAAACATGGGTATTTATTAATTATGTGAAATTGACGACTCCTGGGCAGGGCGTCAAAACAATAATTAGTGCCCTAGTGTGGGTCGCTTATTTCAATTAGCGCCCTGATGAGGGTCGCTACTTTCGAAAATTTATAGAAATCTACGAAAACGCATAGAAACTATATGCATGAACTATCGATGATAATTATCTATATTTATATGGCAGTTTGGGCTACGTTCCATGAGAAAACCTACCTTTATGAAGATTTTGACCGACGAACGGATGAAGGTTCAATAATAACGATGCTCTGATCTTCCGAAAGCAGAGGAAGATGATAAGGAAAAATTCCTCAGACAATCGGTAGTTTTGAAGAAGATGTAGACGATGATGAAGACCCTTCGTTCTTCAGCACGTCAACCTACAGAACCCATGAAGAATATTAGTATCCTTCATGACTAAGAATTATGGACAGAGGAAGAAAACAGTACGAAGAACCACCTGTTCTTCACGCAGCAGCAACAGCTTTAGGGTTTGATCGGACAGGGTTATTTATAGGATTTTGGGCATCCTAATATAGTTAGAATTTGATTAAGGGTAGTATTCCCTTGATAGAGTCCTTACTATATTCTAACCTCGACGTAGTTATCCATAACTTGCTCTGGATAGACTCTTGGGTCGAACGGAACTCGAACTGAATTAACGTCTTAAGCGAGGGCGTCGAATTTAAATTGACGCCTTGTCTAGCGTCGTTACTTATCTAAAACGCGCCCAGGTAGAGGGCGTTTCATTTCCTTTCCTAAATTTTATCTTTCGTCGTTTGAAATTTGACGCCCTATTGTCTAGGCGTCCTTTTTAAATTAACGCCTTAGACAGAGGCGTTTCCTTTTGAATCAGCGCCTTTATAAAAGGCATTATTTTTCCTTTGATTAATGATTTTACTCATTTGGGCTCTTTGTCATCTATTCACTTATCTTTTATTTTTAATTTGTTTTATTTAAAAATCTTATTTTTATCAGGGTTGCTACACCCTCCCCTACTTAAAAGAATTTGGTCCCCAAATTCAATAGTATATATATATAAGTGGAGAGCGTAGATTATATACCTTAAAATAATTCTGGAAATCGCTTCCTCATGGATTCCTCGGTCTCCCACGTAGCTTCAAGTTCGGAGTTCTTATTCCATTGTACCTTAAGCATGGGAATAACCTTATTCCTTAGGGTACGTACTTCACGATCTAGTATCTTTATGGGCTTCTGTTCATATGTGAGATCCTTCTGGATAACTAGGTCTCCATGTTCAATAATGTGTGATGGATCGTGTACATACTTCTTCAACATAGATATGTGGAATACATTATGTACATCAGACAATTGAGGAGGCAATGCGATGCGATAAGCAACCTCGCCAACTCGTTCCAGTATCTCGAAGGGTCCGATGAATCTTGGTGTAAGCTTGCCCTTCACACCAAATCTCCGTATGCCACGTCCAGGCGATATCTTGAGAAATACATGATCTCCAACTTGGAATTCAAGATTTCTCCTTCTCGTGTCGGCATAAGCCTTTTGCCTAGACTGAGCAACTCGCAGTCTTTCTCTAACCAATTGTATCTTCTCAGTGGTATCCCTTACCATGTCTGGACTTAATAGTTATTTTTCTCCAACTTCGTCCCAGCATAAGGGTGATCGGCAACTTTTTCCTTATAAGGCTTCGAAAGGTGCCATTTGTATACTTGCCTGGTAGCTATTATTGTATGTAAATTCCACCAACGGCAAGTGATCATGTCAGCTTCCATCTAAATCAATGATGCAAGCTCTGAGCATATCTTCAACCACCTGGTTAGTTCTCTCGGTCTGACCATCCGTTTGAGGATGAAAAGCTGTACTAAAGTTAAGCCTTGTTCCCAACGAATGTTGTAGTCCTTTCCAAAAATGAGAAGTAAATCGGGGATCTCTGTCAGACACGATTGAAACAGGAATACCATGTAATCTGACTATGTCATTGATGTATAATGCAGCCAACACATCAACTGACCATCGGTTCTTTATTGGCAAGAAATGCGCCGATTTAGTCAATCGGTCGATAATAACCCATATTCCATCATGTCCTCCCTTTGATTTAGATAAACTCATGATGAAATCCATACCAATATCCTCCCACTTCCATTTAGGGATATCTAGAGGATGTAGTTTTCCAGCAGGCTTTTGGTGTTCCGCCTTGACCTGTTGGCAAGTGAGACAACGTGATACATAGTTTGCTATTTCCCTTTTCATGTTGGGCCACCAAAAATTCCTTTTCACATCTTGGTACATTTTGGTAGATCCTGGATGAATCGTGTACCTTGATCTATGAGTTTCATCTAAGATCTTCTCCTTTAACTCGGGACAATCCGGTATGCAAGTTCTATTCCTGAACATTAATCTTCCTTCACAAGTTATTTGAAAATCAGATTGTCCTTCTAGTTTGCCCTTGATTTCCACTAATATTGGGTCATCATCCTGAAGTGCTTGTATCTCAGTTAATAGGTCTGGATGAATGCTTATATGAGATAAGGTGACACATTGGGAATCCGTGTCCATGCTTATATTAAGTGTAGAGAATTGCTCCAGCATCTTCCATTCTCGAATCATACAATTGGCTAACAGTGCTCTCGGCTTTCGACTAAGGGCATCGGCTACATGATTACCCTTTCCGGGATGATATTGTATATTGAAGTCGAAGTCCTTGAGATATTCTAACCAACGCCTTTGCCTCATATTTAGTTCTTTTTGAGAGAAAAGATACTTGAGACTCTTGTGATCGGAGTATACATTAAACTGTACTCCATATAGATAATGCCTCCAGATCTTTAGTGCAAATACTACCGCGGCTAATTCTAAGTCATGTACGGGGTAGTTCTCTTCATGCTTCTTTAATTGATGAGAAGAGTAAGCTATAACCTTTCCTTGTTGCATTAGAACACATCCGAGGCCAATGCCAGAAGCATCAGTGTATACCTCGAATTTCTCTCCTTCCATTGGTAAAGCTAAGACAGGAGCTGTAGTAAGATGATCCTTGAGAGTTTGGAAGCTTTTTTCACATTCCTCACTCCATTCGTAACGGATCTCCTTGCGAGTTAACCTCGTAAGTGGTACGGTGATCTTAGAGAAATCTTTGATGAATCGCCTGTAATAGCCAGCAAGACCTAAGAAACTTCGGATCTCGCTAGCATTAGTTGGTCTTTCCCAATTTCTTACAGCTTCAACTTTTGATGGATCTACTGATAAGCCATCCTTTGATATAACATGTCCAAGAAAAGTCACTTCCTCAAGCCAGAATTCACACTTGCTGAGTTTTGCATATAATTGGTTTGCCCTCAATATTTGTAATGCAATCCTTAAATGTTCCTCATGCTCTTCCTTGGTCTTGGAATAAATCAATATATCATCAATAAAGACCACCACGAATTGATCCAAATAAGGCCTGAATATACTATTCATTAACTGCATAAAGGCAGCAGGGGCATTCGTTAGTCCGAAAGGCATAACAACAAATTCATAATGGCCATACCTGCTTCTGAATGCAGTCTTATGAATGTCCTCATCCTTGATTCTTAACTGATGATATCCCGACCTAAGGTCAATTTTGGAAAAGTACTTGGATCCTGAAATTTGATCAAACAACTCATCGATTCTCGACAGTGGATACTTGTTCTTGATAGTGAGATGATTCAACTGTCGATAGTCGATGCATAACCTCATAGATCCATCTTTCTTCTTTACAAATAATACAGGCGCTCCCCATGGGGAAGTACTTGGTCTTATGAATCCTTTCTTGATGAGTTCCATCAATTGCTCCTTTAACTCCTTGAGTTCAGTAGGTGACATTCTATATGGTGCCTTCGAAACTGGACCAGCACCAGGGACTAAATCGATGGTGAAGGCCACTTCTCTTGGTGGGGGTAATCCAAGCAAATCTTCCGGAAACACATCCGAAAATTCCTGCACAACTAGGATATCTTCTATCCTAGTTTCCTTAGCCTCCTTAATCGTGACAAATGCAAGAAAAGATACACATCCTTTCCTTATTAGCTTGCAAGCTCGGAGAGCCGAAATAAGAGGTGTCTCGCTCCGACTCTTAGGGCTAGAATAGACTAGTTCTGGAAAGTCTCTGAAGGTAACTTTGCTGTTATGGCAATCGACTGTTGCCTAGTATTTGGATAACCAATCCGCTCCCAATATGACATCATACTCCTTTAGATCTAAACATATGAGATCAATAGAGAGATTCTTACCATGAACCAATACTTCACAGTTCTGGTAATGGTGTGTAATATCAGTCTCGTTTCCGAGAGGAGTAGATAAAATTATTTTCATCCATTCCGGTTCCATAGGTAGTGGGTTAGCAAACTTCTTGGAAATAAAAGAATGTGATGCACCCGTATCAAATAAGACATGTGCATACTTGGAACAAACTTTCAGTGTACCTTCTACTAGTCCGCCTTCTTCTTCTTCGGTCTCCTTAATTACGTGAAGATGAGCGTTCTTGGTTACCGGGCGCTTCCCGTCACCGGCTTGATTATTAAGTAATGGGCAGTCGGGAATCCGATGATCATGGCTCCCGCAACGGAGACATGCTCCTAGTTTCCTCCAGCACTCTTCGGCTTTATGACCAGCCTTGTCACAATGCTTGCATATTATATTCGAAGGTGTAGTAGTGATAGAGAAGGGCTTGGTCTTCTTAAATTTTTGGTCTTGAGAAGAAGTACCTCCAGTGCCAGGCCTCTTCTTGAAGTTGGGTTTAAAGGAACCCGAACTTGTAACTTGTTCTTTCCTATCCTTCCCACGGATTCTATCTGATAGTTCCGTGGTATCTTCTAACAATTGAGCTCGGCGTACTATTTCTGAGTAGACCTGAATATCCATTGGTGCCAGCTGGGTAATATATTGGGGCCTGAGCCCATTAAGGAACCTCCTAGCTTTCATCTTCTCGGTGCTAACTAAGTGCTTAGCATACCGAGACAATCTAGAGAATTGTGCCTCGTACTCCGCCATCGATAATGACCTTTGCTTGAGTGCGGCAAATTCGATAGCTTTCTTTTCTTGGACTCGGTCAGAAAAATATTTATTGTTGAAATGTTCAACAAATTCCTCCCAAGCAATTTGTTCTTGATTTAAAGCAGCTTCTATTGATTCCCACCAGCATCGGGCATCCCTTTCTAACTGAAAGGTAGCTAATAAGACTTTATCTTGATCCGTGCACTGCATAACACGGAATATACGCTCCGTCTCCCTGATCCAGTGCTCTGCGTCGTCCGGATCAGTAGAACCCATGAATTTGGGAGGGTTCATGTTCTTGAAGACTTGGTGGAGACTTCCGGCTCGTTGTGCACCTCCCTGTGCTACTTGTTGCAGCACTTGGGTCATGCCTTGGAGTGTACGCTGCATGTTGCGCCACTGAGCACGTTCGGCAGCCATTATCCTACAATTACAATAACTATATTAGTATATACTCGCGTTAAGGGCTTTTAAGTTTTTATGTTAACTCAACCCTTGGTTCTACCCACTACAAGAAAAACCGCGAATAGCGACCGACCTATCGGTCGCTATTCGGTCGTAGGTCGGTCGCAAATATGCACTGCGACCGAACAGCCACCTATTAGCGACCGAATATGTCGGTCGCTATATAATAGTCGCAAAATAGCGACCGACATATATCGGTCGCCGGATCAGTCTCCGATAGCGACCGATTACAATCGGTCGCAGGATCAGTCGCCGAAAGCGACCGATTACAATCGGTCGCATGACCGGTCGCTAATGTCTTCGGTCGCTATTCGGTCTCTATTCGGTCGCGAATTATGTAATATATTTTTAAAATAAAATTATATAAACGACTATAAATAATATAATTTAATAAAATAAAAAATAGAGACGGTCGCTATTCGGTCGCGATTCGGTCGCTCATTTTAATTCTTTAGTAAAAAAAATAATACCTAGAGTGGCTATTCGGTCGCTATTCGGTCTCTAATTTTACAATATTTTTTTTTATAAATTTATATAATCGACTATAAATCACCTGATAAATAACAATTTAATAAAATAAATATCCTGATAAATAACAATTTCATAAAAACATACAAACACACAAATTAATCATACATCCATAATAAAATGACAACATGCAAATAACTAAAATGAAATCACAAATCCTCCACATATGTGTCATCCTCGTCGTCGTCCTGGTCTCGCGACGGATGATCATGTATATCATTTAAAAAAATTAAAATCAGATCCTTAATAAAGAAATCAATTTTTCTTGAAAATTAAAAGCAAGATATTTTTCATTTAAGTGAAATTGACGAATGACAATTTTAAACGTTTTGCTGAAATCGGTAGTCCAATTTGGACTCCGTCAATTTCTACAAGTCACTCTCACCTTTCCGGTCGTGTTGGAGTCATTGACAAATTAATTGGACATATATTTCTTTATTTTTGACCCTCGGACCCCGACTGCTTTGATTATAAACCAAGTCCATTTGCAAAATGCACTTTTGAGCGTCGGGCTCTAACCGGATGTCCGATTTAGAATCCGTCAGCTCTGACAAGTCACGTCTACGTACCTCCCAGGTCGTGTTGGAATGATCTGAACGCCCGTCGGATCAGTATTTCACATTATGGACCCCCGGACCCCGACTGCTTTGATTATAAACCAAGTGAATTTGCAAATTACACTTTTGAGCGTCGGGCTCAAACCGGATGTCCGATTTAGAATCCGTCAGCTCTGACAAGTCACGTCTACCTCCCAGGTCGTGTTGGAATGATCTGAACGCCCATCGGATCAGTATTTCACATTCTGGACCCCTGGACCCCGACTGCTTTGATTATAAACCAAGTGCATTTGCAAATTGCACTTTTGAGCGTCGGGCTCAAACCGGATGTCCGATTTAGAATCCGTCAGCTCTGACAAGTCACGTCTACCTCCCAGGTCGTGTTGGAATGATCTGAACGCCCATCGGATCAGTATTTCACATTATGGACCCCCGAACCCCGACTGCTTTGATTATAAACCAAGTGAATTTGCAAATTGCACTTTTGAGTGTCGGGCTCAAACCGGATGTCCGATTTAGAATCCGTCAGCTCTGACAAGTCACGTCTACCTCCCAGGTCGTGTTGGAATGATCGGAATGCCGATCGGATCAGTATTTCACATTATGGACCCCCGGACCCCGACTGCTTTGATTATAAACCAAGTGCATTTGCAAAATGCAATTTTGAGCGTCGGGCTCAAACCGGATGTCCGATTTAGAATCCGTCAGCTCTGACAAGTCACGTCTACCTCCCAGGTCGTGTTGGAATGATCTGAACGCCCGTCAGATCAGTATTTCACATTCTGGACCCCCGGACCCCGAATGCTTTGATTATAAACCAAGTGAATTTGCAAATTGCACTTTTGAGCGTCGGGCTCAAACCGGATGTCCGATTTAGAATCCGTCAGCTCTGACAAGTCACGTCTACCTCCCAGGTCGTGTTGGAATGATCTGAACGCCCGTCGGATCAGTATTTCACATTCTGGACCCCCGGACCCCGAATGCTTTGATTATAAACCAAGTGAATTTGCAAATTGCACTTTTGAGCGTCGGGCTCAAACCGGATGTCCGATTTAGAATCCGTCAGCTCTGACAAGTCACGTCTACCTCCCAGGTCGTGTTGGAATGATCGGAACGCCCATCGGATCAGTATTTCACATTATGGACCCCCGGACCCCGACTGCTTTGATTATAAACCAAGTGCATTTGTAAATTGCACTTTTGAGCGTCGGGCTCAAACCGGATGTCCGATTTAGAATCCGTCAGCTCTGACAAGTCACGTCTACCTCCCAGGTCGTGTTGGAATGATCGGAATGCCGATCGGATCAGTATTTAACATTATGGACCCCCGGACCCCGACTGCTTTGATTATAAACCAAGTGCATTTGCAAATTGCAATTTTGAGCGTCGGGCTCAAACCGGATGTTCGATTTAGAATCCGTCAGCTCTGACAAGTCACGTCTACCTCCCAGGTCGTGTTGGAATGATCTGAACGCCCGTCGGATCAGTATTTCACATTCTGGACCCCCGGACCCCGAATGCTTTGATTATAAACCAAGTGAATTTACAAATTGCACTTTTGAGCGTCGGGCTCAAACCGGATGTCCGATTTAGAATCCGTCAGCTCTGACAAGTCACGTCTACCTCCCAGGTCGTGTTGGAATGATCTGAACGCCCGTCGGATCAGTATTTCACATTCTGGACCCCCGGACCCCGAATGCTTTGATTATAAACCAAGTGAATTTGCAAATTGCACTTTTGAGCGTCGGGCTCAAACCGGATGTCCGATTTAGAATCCGTCAGCTCTCACAAGTCATGTCTACCTCCCAGGTCGTGTTGGAATGATCTGAACGCCCGTCGGATCAGTATTTCACATTCTGGACCCCCGGACCCCGAATGCTTTGATTATAAACCAAGTGAATTTGTAAATTGCACTTTTGAGCGTCGGGCTCAAACCGGATGTCCGATTTAGAATCCGTCAGCTCTGACAAGTCACGTCTACCTCCCAGGTCGTGTTGGAATGATCGGAACGCCCATCGGATCAGTATTTCACATTATGGACCCCCGGACCCCGACTGCTTTGATTATAAACCAAGTGAATTTGCAAATTGCACTTTTGAGCGTCGGGCTCAAACCGGATGTCCGATTTAGAATCCGTCAGCTCTGACAAGTCACGTCTACCTCCCAGGTCGTGTTGGAATGATCGGAATGCCGATCGGATCAGTATTTCACATTATGGACCCCCGGACCCCGACTGCTTTGATTATAAACCAAGTGCATTTGCAAAATGCAATTTTGAGCGTCGGGCTCAAACCGGATGTCCGATTTAGAATCCGTCAGCTCTGACAAGTCACGTCTACCTCCCAGGTCGTGTTGGAATGATCTGAACGCCCGTCAGATCAGTATTTCACATTCTGGACCCCCGGACCCCGAATGCTTTGATTATAAACCAAGTGAATTTGCAAATTGCACTTTTGAGCGTCGGGCTCAAACCGGATGTCCGATTTAGAATCCGTCAGCTCTGACAAGTCACGTCTACCTCCCAGGTCGTGTTGGAATGATCTGAACGCCCGTCGGATCAGTATTTCACATTCTGGACCCCCGGACCCCGAATGCTTTGATTATAAACCAAGTGAATTTGCAAATTGCACTTTTGAGCGTCGGGCTCAAACCGGATGTCCGATTTAGAATCCGTCAGCTCTGACAAGTCACGTCTACCTCCCAGGTCGTGTTGGAATGATCGGAACGCCCATCGGATCAGTATTTAACATTATGGACCCCCAGACCCCGACTGCTTTGATTATAAACCAAGTGAATTTGCAAATTGCACTTTTGAGCGTCGGGCTCAAACCGGATGTCCGATTTAGAATCCGTCAGCTCTGACAAGTCACGTCTACCTCCCAGGTCGTGTTGGAATGATCGGAATGCCGATCGGATCAGTATTTCACATTATGGACCCCCGGACCCCGACTGCTTTGATTATAAACCAAGTGCATTTGTAAAATGCAATTTTGAGCGTCGGGCTCAAACCGGATGTCCGATTTAGAATCCGTCAGCTCTAACAAGTCACGTCTACCTCCCAGGTCGTGTTGGAATGATCTGAACGCCCGTCGGATCAGTATTTCACATTCTGGACCCCCGGACCCCGAATGCTTTGATTATAAACCAAGTGCATTTGCAAATTGCACTTTTGAGCGTCGGGCTCAAACCGGATGTCCGATTTAGAATCCGTCTGCTCTGACAAGTCACGTCTACCTCCCAGGTCGTGTTGGAATGATCGGAATGCCGATCGGATCAGTATTTCACGTCAAACTGAATGTTGACGGTGCTTCAAAAGGGAATCCTGGCCAAGGTGGGGGTGGTGGTCTATTCAGGGATCACAAAGGATCACTCCTTCTAGCTTTCAGTCATTTCTATGGCCCATGCTATAGTATGGTTGCTGAAGCTGTGCACGAGGTGATATTTGGAGTTAACAAAGGATCACAAATATTTTGTAAGCTGATATTTAGAGTTAACAAATAGAAAATCAATCAAATAAAATACTTACCGGAGGCTGCTGTGCAGGAGGTGCAGGAGGTGCTCTATTAGTAGCAAGTCCCAATTCTGTGAGCATCTGGGAGACGGTCTGAGAGACGATGGTTGAGATATTCTGAGAGACGGTCTGAGAGACGATGGTTGCGATATTCTGAGAGACGGTCTCGTTGACGATCGCCCTAAACATATCTGGAGTCATGGTTAGGGCGGCACTGGAAGAACCATCTGGGGCTGCTGGTGTGGTATCTGGGGCTGCTGGTGTGGTAAATGGAGAGGTCGCATGTGAGACCGAACTCGAGCATGCTGATAACACCCTAGTCATGCCCAAGCTATGTCCAAAACCATAAACATGGCCTTTCTTGGGTGCCCCAGATGCTGCAAACCAAATGTCAGGATCCAACTCTGGACGCTGACTGTCATCCCCGTACCTCTCATCCATTCGTCTACTATATGAGTCCTGCAAAAAACAAAAAATCAAAACAAAATTATTCTACAGTTTAATCTTAAATGAAAACTATTAATGTATACACTTACCGCTACCTCCCGAGCTTTCTCACTAATGTAAGCATTTGTCCCTTTCTTCTTATGAGTTTGATCAAAAAGTTCTTGAAATTGAGGTGGCCGCTTTAACTGTCATGGGTCCTGTAAGGGTAAGAATCAGATACCACAAAAACATAAAGAATTATTTTAAACAAATACTACAATGCATTATATATGAAAGTATACATACCTAGTACCCGTGGTAGCGGTGCAGAGGTCGGTGGTAATGGTGCAGAAGTCGTGGGTCCTGTAAGGATAAGAATCAGATAGCACAAAAACATAAAGAATTATTTTAAATAAATACTACAATGCATTATACAAGAAAGTATACATACCTAGTACCCATGGTAGCGGTGTAGAGGTCGGTGGTAACGGTGCAGAAGTCGTGGGTCCTGTAAGGATAAGAATCAGATAGCACAAAAACATAAAGAATTATTTTAAACAAATACTACAATGCATTATACAAGAAAGTATACATACCTAGTACCCGTGGTAGCGGTGTAGAGGTCGGTGGTAACGGTGCAGAAGTCGTGGGTCCTGTAAGGATAAGAATCAGATAGCACAAAAATATAAAGAATTATTTTAAACAAATACTACAATGCATTATACAAGAAAGTATACATACCTAGTACCCGTGGTAGCGGTGTAGAGGTCGGTGGTAACGGTGCAGAAGTCGTGGGTCCTGTAAGGATAAGAATCAGATAGCACAAAAACATAAAGAATTATTTTAAACAAATACTACAATGCATTATACAAGAAAGTATACATACCTAGTACCTGTGGTAGCGGTGTAGAGGTCGGTGGTAACGGTGCAGAAGTCGTGGGTGCTGTAAGGATAAGAATCAGATACCACAAAAACATAAAGAATTATTTTAAACAAATACTACAATGCATTATATATGAAAGTATACATACCTACTACCGGTGTAGAAATGGAAGTAAATCTCCTCCTTCTACCCTCTCCCCTCCCACCTGAAGAAGTCCCACGCCGTCCTCGAACCATATCTTCAACTGGTAATAAAATACATCCATATTCATCAAATAGTGAAAGAAAGAAAGTTACAGAGTATTAAAATTTTAAGTAAAATTGTATACCATTAATCAAACATTCTCCATTTCATCTTCAGATGTTGGAGATATATCAAATTCAACATTCACATCTTCATTATCAGATTCATTTTGATCACTAATATATTCCTCCTCTTCGGAGTCCCCCAACTGTATTTCAGGTTGTTCAGGATCGACTTCTTCCACTTCATTCTCTTTAGATAAAGACAGTGCCTCCACAGATTCATCACTAGAAGCAGGCAACTCTACATCATCACCCAAGTCTGATTGAAAGAATTCGGCATTCACATCCAACTCTACTGTTTCAGTCAAATCCAACTCATAATCCGGGAAAAGCCTCGTCTTCTCAACATGCATCACGTCGAGGTTATGTCGTATAAGAAGAGTTGACCAATAAGGCAATTCCCAGAAGATACTTTTTTTGACCCAGTTGTGATCCTTCCCAAATCTAGGGAGCTGTCTTGTGCTGCTAGACAATTGTGCTATATCTGGTAAGTTCTGTACACTTGCTGCTAAATGTGGACCAGACAACCGTTCAAAATCAGCTTCTTCCAATTCCATTGTGTTCTTTAAGAATGCATCTTTTTGCCTTCTAAACGGATGGTCCCTTGGTAGAAATCGTCGATGACAATCAAACCAACATGACTTGCCACCATGCTTAAGTACAAATGATTTGGAACTGTCCATACAGTAAGGACATGCTAGTTTTCCATGAGTGCTCCAGCCAGATAACATTCCATATGCAGGAAAGTCGCTTATTGTCCGCATCAATGCAGCCTTCATAGTGAAATTTTGTTTTCTGGAAGCATCATAGGTAGTAACCCCATCAGTCCATAACAATTTCAACTCATCAATCAACGGCCTGAGATATATGTCTAGTTTTTTCCCAGGATTTTTTGGACCAGGGATCAATAATGATAGAAATAAATGCTCTCGTTTCATGCACATATTTGGCGGAAGATTATATGGTGTCACGAAAACTGGCCAGCAAGAGTAAGAAGTCACTGAACCTCCGAATGGATTGAATCCATCAGTACATAAACCCAGCCTTACATTACGCAACTCTTTTGAGAAAGTAGGGTGAGCACGGTTAAAGTGACTCCAAGCTTCGGCATCTGCATGATGACTGATTATATTATGTTGTCGACGTATTCTTTCCGCATGCCATCTCATATGTTGAGCTATCTTTGGTGACATATACATTCTTTGCAATCTAGGTGCAATAGGAAAATACCGTAATGACATATATGGTATATCTTTTTGCTTTGAATTGTCACTTCTCTTAGACTTGAATCTATCATGACCACATATGGAACATGATACCTTACTTTTATCCTCATTATAATATAGCATGCAATGATTAGGACATGCATCTATTTTCTCATATCCAAGCCCTAAGTCAGTGACCATCTTCTTTGCACGATAAAAATTTTCAGGTAACTTCTCATCTTGTGGCAACATACTTTTGATAATCAGTAACAAACGATCAAAACAAATCTCACTGATGTAAAATTCAGATTTCAAGTTCAATAATTGTGACACCGCAGACAGTCGAGAGTGATTTTGACATCCATTCCACAATGGCTCATCAGCATCTTTGAGTAGCTGATAAAATCTTTCAGCTGTCTTGTTTGGCGGTTCTTCATTGTGTACATGCTCCTCATGAACATTGAATCCTGGACCAGCAGCATCTATGACCATATCAACATATGAACTTCCACTTCCAACATTGGCAGGCTCGTAGGTCGACCACAATGTTTCACCATGACATATCCAGTTTGTATAATCTTTAACAAACCCCTTTCTGTATAAATGACGTTGTACATCCCATGTTGTCAGCCACTTCAAATTCTTACAGACTACACAAGGACATCGGATACGACCCTCACAATCTACAGCTTCAATAGAATTTCTCAAAGCAAACTGAATGAATCTCTCAACTCCATTTTTAAATTCCATAGACACCACCTGATCAACTACTCTACGGTACATCCATGAACGATCTTCAGACATTTTCCCTATGCGAATGAAATGTAAACACACAAAACTTTAACATGTTTAACAAAATAAAAAGTCCAACCCTTTCCTCACATCGTCCATGTCTGCCATTTTAAATAGGACGGAAATATCATTTAGATCTTCACTTTTTAACCCATCTGTGAAGGTTTGATCGCACGATTAATTACTATATGTGTTGTGTTGTTTGCTAAAAATTTCGGCAGCATCTCCCCACACCTCTCCGATATACCACAAAATATTTATTGATTAAGAAATTTTCTTAAACACTTACTAATAAGTGGTTAAGAAAATAATCAAAATCAATAAAGGTATATCAGAGAGGAGTGAGAAGACGCAGCCAAAATTTTTAACAAACAACACAAACACATATAGTAACTAACCACCTAAGTGCGATCAAACATTCACAGACTGTCCAAACGGGACAATTCAAGACTTTGAGTTAGATATACACATTCTCATCATTCAAAATGAGAACGTGCATATCAATCCCAAAGTCTTGAACGGGTAGGTTGATTGACACGGGCTTAACACGCTCTCCTAAGATGCGTGCAATGTTAGGTTGCACCCACGCATCTCAGCTCACATACAACACCCAACTAATTAAATATTGACAAGATAATAACACAATCTAAAAACATAGCAGTAACATGTGAAATTGGCAATACATGTACACAATGAAAACATGAATTTTATTTTAACATTCAACATAGAGACAACACTTTCACTAGCTATTTAACAGAAATAAAATATAGCATGATACTTTTTAGCTTAAAGATAACACTGTCACTAGCTATGCAGAAATCAAGTAAAGAAATTGATGGTATCGTCACTGAATAAGACAATAATAAAACACACTTTACTTTTCATCCAACACTATCCAAACAGTACTCTTAGCTAATGACATGTTTTAGATATTCTAAAATTAAGAAACTGAGCTACAATTCTAAAATGTCAATGTTTCTCTAATACTCATGTCATGTAAATTTAAACATATCAATAATTTATGAGGTTGTCAACCACGACTGCTAATCTTTTTTTTTTTGAAAATCTACAAGATGACTAGTAGCTTCCATGGTCTCCAAGTATTGTTACAATCTATTTTTTTTTGAAAACCAGGACACATGCCAACTCTGTTTTTATCAACAATCTATGGTCTCCAAGTAATGTTTGCTCAGTAGAGTTTAAAGAAAGACATGAACCATTTCAAGTGATATTCGGAATTTCGGATAAAACCCTCAGAAAGGTGCTGAGGAGCGTGCTATCTGGGTTTGGAAGTTGAACCAAGTTGTCTGACATACTGATTTGGTAGTGGTGATTTAACCACTGAAATGTCAATATTGTTACATATTCAGGTACCGTATGAGACTAAAATTAAAGAAAGTCAATTCCTTAGAACATTTTGACCTAAACTATGCAGAAGTATAGGAATAGAATCCACCCATTCTCCCATAGCAGCCAAGTAAAGCGTGTAGTTGGACAAGAGTTCAATTTAACACTTTGATCAATCCAAAACCTATTAGAATTTTCCATAAATAAAAAATCAAATTCCGAAGAAATGGCTGCCAAAACGCCTCATCAACTCGAGGCCCACAAATTGCTAACATCTGAGTTTGAGAACTGCTTGTTCCTGACCAGGACTGATGTAATTCTGCAAGATGATCATATGTGATCACTTTTCTTGATTTAAACCATGCACCCGTAATCAAAT
The DNA here is from genome assembly GCA_022559845.1 of Amorphophallus konjac. Classification (NCBI taxonomy): domain Eukaryota; kingdom Viridiplantae; phylum Streptophyta; class Magnoliopsida; order Alismatales; family Araceae; genus Amorphophallus; species Amorphophallus konjac. The sequence goes on along the minus strand of CM040122.1, from coordinate 413,744,934 downwards.
CAAAGATGGAGATGATTTGTCGGGCTCAGCAATAGATCACACGATACAGAGGAGTATTTTCATCTTAGTTTCCAAGTTGTGGAGGAAGTTGACGGACTTTGAGGTAGGTGCAAAACCCTCCATGGAGGAGGTCTCCACGACCATTTTAGTTACTGCACCAGAGACAACACCAGGCAACCCTTGATTCCCAGGATCGCAAACTAAAAGTTTTCCTTTGCTTCTGATCGACTTGGGAATCATAGCTTCTAACTAAAGAAAGCCAAAATGATATATCTCTCTCTCTCTCTCTGTGTGTGTGTGTGTGTGTGTGAGAGAGAGAGAGAGAATGATCTCTCTCTCTCTCTCTCTCTCTCTCTCTCTCTCTCTCTCTCTCTCTCTCTCTCTCTCTCTGTGTGTGTGTGTTTTCCTCTGCCTTTAATACATGTTTGATGTGAAGGTAGAAAGTGTCATGCTGTGTACTCCTTGCCCGTAGAACCAAGGAGAAGCATCCCATCATCTGATCAAATGCTTTCTTAATTTAAACATACATCCATTATGTATGCACATATTGCAAATAAAAAGTGCAATTTTTTTTCATGATTAAAGTGCGTAATCTGGTCATAGAAAAATATGCAAATTAGATATAGCACAATTGTCTAGCAGCGTATTTATATGTCTAATGTGGAGATGTAGGTGATAATCCGACGTCTATTAATCCATGAGATTACTCCTATCATTATTACAGTAATAGTCATTCCACGTGAGACAAGAACGTACACGGAATTAGATCTTGGGCCAATCCTTGTTGGACCTGAAATCGATCCTTATTGGGCCTTAATGCGCCATGAACTCGTTTCTCCCTCCTCACATATTATACCGAATATGCGTCACCTAATTTCAAGATCAAATAGTTGACGTTAAATCTATATTTAAGTAAATTAAATTTAAGTTCCTTACTCTTGACACAACGTTACTAGATGAGGATTTAAAGCACACGAAACAATAAAGATGGGGGGGGTGGGGGAGAGACGGGAAAGGTTGAAACATGGAGGGTGGGATCAATTGCACGAGGGTGGCTTACAGTGAAGGGGCGACCAAATCACTAAAGTAGGAACCCCAAAAAATCGAATCTAGTTTAGGTTATTCTATATTTATATAAAAAAAATTACAAATAATTTTTAAAATAAAAAATATTTGTGAGAAATTCATGTACCGCTAATACACTACACCTCCTACCCTTGACACACGCGCACACAACCTCTACGCCAAATCAGGGGATCTGGTCACATGTACGTGAACATGCGGGGTGTTATTTACAAATACTCATTGTCCAGGACATTTTCACAAATTCGTGATCTTTTTACCGGTTCACCCAAAATCCCAGGTAATACATTTTAAATAAGATAAAGAGCACATTTTTTTGACGTGAAATCGAAAGCTCTGACAATATTCACCAACCATGTCATCTTTCCTGTTCTCTCCGCTGCCTTTTCTTTGACCAAACAAACGGCCCATTATTGTTCCAACCTTTAAACCAGATAACTATTTATTTTTTATATAAATAAAGATTCAGGACACGCTGTGTGCTTTCCAAACATGAAACTGAGATGACCAAGATAGCAGAGAAAATTATAGTTCAATAGTGGTCTATGTGGTCATAATTCTTGACTGGATGCTCAAAAAGAATAAAATCATAGTTTCTCCTCAAGTGGCAATCTTTCATATGTATGAGAATTATTTTGTACTGGATTTTTTCTCTTGGATCTAGTATCAACCACAGTTTAGAAGAAAAAAAAATCCTACTTTTAAGGATTAGAGATCCCAAAGGTAGATCAAGGAAGGCAAACTAAGTCTTACCTTTTCTGCCTGATCGGCAAATACAAATACTGTACCTCAAACTTCCACTTCTCTCAAGCTCTAGTTTACTTGGGACAAACTAGTCTTTTATGCCTATGAAGGTAAATGTTGCAGAGATCACCTAGTGCATTTTTTATGTTGTTTATGAATTCATGTCATGCTTGATAATCACTGACAAAGTGAATGGCTGCTGTGTAGCTCATTTATTTTACAGGCATTCACTTGCAGAAAGAAAGAAAAGAAAAGAAACATGCAGAGATGAAAAGCATGTGAGAAATAGGAAAAAGGGACATAAGTCCTTATCCCACAGGAGACCAGACATTTAGTAATGAAACAATTCCACCATTAACTGAAAAGTATAACTTTTGCATGTGAGGCAACTAAGCTATGGTCCTGATCAGCAAAGATGATAAAACCATAGTTGCAGGGAAACGCTCGGGGAAGTGGGAAACACGTTCAGGAAACGAATGTGATATGTTTGGGAAACGCATGAGAAATGCCCCCTTGTTTTCCATATGTATTTTATGTCCCCTTGTTTCCCATATGTATTTTATGGGTATTTTAATCATTTTAGGAAGGTATGTTAGCAACTTAAGGGTATTTTAATCATTTTAAAAATACATGAGATACACTTGAAGAGCTAAACCTTCTTAAAATGATTAAAATTCCCCTTGTTTCCCATACTTATATCGTTTCTCGTTTCTCACTAAATTTTAGAGCCTCGTCTCTCACTTTCATTTCTCACTTTCGTTTCCTATGTCGGTAACTATGGATAAAACCCTTTTTTCACATCTAGCCAGAAAGCCCACAGCTACAAAGCATGTCCAGTATCTACATGGCTTGGCTTAGAAAAATAATGTCATTCATCGAAAGACATATGCTACAACATTGTTCCCCAAATGTACAACCTCTAACCCTGAATTGTTTGACAGTTTATTTAATTCCAAGAAGGGCATCTAAATCTTCATAAATGACATTTAAGATATGTAAACCATTCACAAAGGAGGACTTGTTTGAGTTCCACGCCTGAAAAAAGGTATCCATTTTATACCTGAATCCCTAAGATGTCTTCTAAGAAAGTGGAAAACACAATCCTTTAACTTTATTAAATGACATTTTTGTCCACTTTAAAAACAATTAAGTATAGTTGGCCATGTGGCCAGCCACACTCATGTGCTTTTAGCATCCAAGAAATTAAATTGGATTCCAAAACCAGACCAACCATGGCCGGTTCCACTTCTGGTTCCATTTACAAAGCCGGTTTTGGCCATAAACAGGCCGGCTAGCCGTTTCCTCCATATTGGAACCAGAACAGTTCCGGCTGGTTCTGATATAGTTTAGCAAGTTCCATTCCACTTGGGCCGGTGTTTAGTACTATGATAATATCGATGTTAGGGGGGTCTAATTGAAGATAGAAAGATATGTTTAGAGCACCCCAATTTCAGGAAGCCTAATTGGAAACAGAATTGAACTTGGAAAGAAATATTATTGACTCTGCTAAACTGGAATCAAAACTGATACAACTGAATATCAGCATGTAAAAAATTGTTTACTGGTTTATAAGCTTGCTAGCCCCATAGACAAAGCTAATGTGCCTGTACTCAATTTGAAGATAGGAAGCTGGTGGGTTGGGTTGGGTTTGTTTGGAGTGGGGACCTCCTCTTTGCCCTAGTGTGGCACTTGGCTAGGTTTGGTCCACCCAACATTACTCCTCAGATCAAAATATTCAGCATTTTTAAGCATTAAAAGATTAAATGATAATAACATTAAAAAATTAGAAATTAAAAAAAATGTTAATGAAACCTTCAAATTGGGTGGGGGGGCCGCGGCAGGTTGGAGAGAGAGAGAGAGAGAGAGAGAGGTACCTGTGGGGGGGGGGGGGGGCGCGGCGGGTTGGAGAGAGAGAGAGAGAGAGAGAGGTACCTGTGGGGGGGGCCGCGGCGGGTTGGAGAGAGAGAGAGAGAGAGAGAGAGAGGGCCGCGGTGGGTTGGAGAGAGAGAGAGAGAGAGAGAGAGAGAGAGGTACCTGTGGGGGGGGCCGCGGCGGGTTGGAGAGAGAGAGAGAGAGAGAGAGAGAGAGAGAGAGAGAGAGAGAGAGAGAGAGAGAGAGAGAGAGAGAGGTACCTGTGGGGGGGGCCGCGGCGGGTTGGAGAGAGAGAGAGAGAGAGAGAGAGAGAGGTACCTGTGTGTGAGAGAGAGGAAGCCGGCGACGACGGCGAGGCGAGCGGCGACGGCGAGGCGAGGCGAGCGGCGACGGCGAGGCGAGGCGAGCGGCGCGGCGACGACGGCGAGGTGAGCGGCGCGGAGGGGGGCTCCGGCGGAGGGGGGCTCGGGCGGGAGGCCGCAGGGGGAGGGGGGCTCGGGCGGAGGAGGGGGGCTCGGGCGGGAGGCCGCAGGGGGAGGGGGGCTCGGGCGGGAGGCCGCAGGGGAAGGGGGGGCTCCGGCGGAATGGGGCTCGGGCGGGAGGGGGGAGGGGGGGCTAGGGCGGAGAGGGGGCCGCAGGGGGAGGGGGGCGCAGGGGAAGGGGGCTCGGGCGGGAGGGGGGAGGGGGGGCTAGGGCGGAGAGGGGGCCGCAGGGGGAGGGGGCCGCAGGGGAAGGGGGCTCGGGCGGGGGCTCGGGCGGGAGGGCTCGGGCGGGCGGGGGTCGCAGTGGGGAGTATAACGGGATCAGCGACCGATTGGAGATCGAAGTAAATTCGGTCGCAAGAACAGCGACCGATTGGAGACCGAACTAAATTCGGTCGCCAAAACGGTCTCAGATATGCGACCGATTATTTCGGTCGCCGAATTGGTCTCTATTTGGGACCGACTAGCGACTGATTTAATCGGTCTCTAATTCGGTCGCTATAGCCACTTTTTCTTGTAGTGACCCAATCTCACCGGTTAAAGGTTAAACCTATCCTTGGACTTGGATTTTCCTAGGAATTGAATACCCTAGGCTCTGATACCACAAAAACTGTCACGCCCGGAGAGCGGAAGATACCCGGAGACGCGTGACGAGTTTATATCAATCATGTCAATCAGAGTATTAGTGTATTCGACACCAAAATCAGAGATGCGCAAAAGTAAAGATAACCCAATCCTTTATTCCTTCATAAGAATATGTCTATTACAAACCTTTGAAGTACTAACTAAAATAAAGGAAAAATACAAGGTTGACTCAAGAAGATATGAAAAAGACTAGATAACATGGAAGAAGCTCTATCTCTTTCACTCTTGATTTTCCCCATCTGTTTGAGTTCCCTCATCGTCGGACTTACCTGAAAAGTAGGGAAACACTGAGTGAGCGAACGCTCAGTAGGAAATTATATCTCAAGAACTAGCAATGGGTTTAAGTAATTACATCTTTCATGAATGCACTATAGCTATGCATGCTCGCATAAAACGACAAGATAGAAAGAGGATATAACAAAAAGATAGCAAGAAGAACTAGTCATGAACTTTCAAGAACTTATATCAAAAGCTATCAAGATACTCGAGCAAGTAGACTCATCATGTTATGTTGGAATTTGGCTATTTTGTTTCAAGTCAAGCAAGTATGCTATTACCCTTTCTCGGGCACGCAAGTCATGTAATATCAAGTCAAGTACAAGATTTGTGGAATGTTCAATCAAGCTAGTCATGCACTTCGGTATAATGCCAATACCGTGATCAATCAACTCCCATGGGCACAAGTACTTTCGGGTGCTCCTCCCAGGACCAGATCGGGCCCTATATGCGCAGACATTAATCATGTATTTTAACATCCACTTTGGTGTATAGCCAATATGGAATTTCAAGGATAAAGCTTGTAGACACGTAAGATAGACTTTGATAGAATAGAGTCCAAAATATGGAACTTGACATAGAATGGCGATAATAACGGTACAATCATGATTATCGATAAAACTAGGTGGAATTGGTTCCCTTAACTCGGGTACCATGACAACAAGTACGGACATTCTTTATATAGAATTGAGGTCCACAAGAACATCAAGTTTAATATAGAATTGGGGTCTACAATAACACCACATTGATGGCATGCTTTCCCCATTCATTAGGAAAATTCTCATATCATACCCATGGCATGACATGAGGGCCGGTATACCATGTTTCTATAGAGTGACATGGCAAAGATTGTGTAATGGGTTTTTATGGTACAACCAGCTCAGTCGGTCTTGAGGGAATCCAAGACTTGAGGAGTCTTATGGAGGTCTCTATGACTAACTCGCTAGTCCAAAGGAACGGAATGTCCAATAGAGAGCTTGTATGTCAATGAGAGTTGAAAGTGTAATGCGATAAATCATCGTAGAAACGTGGGACTATACTCACGGAGTGGAGTAATAGTGCCTATATGTATATATATATATATATATATATATATATATATATATATATATATATAATGAAACTCTCGGTTAACAGTAACAAAAAAAAATCAGTAATCAGTGAAAATAGCTACTTTGGTAAAGCCGTCTTTCATGAAATTAACGCCTTAATCAGGGGCGTTTATATTAAATTTGACGACGTACATAGAAGTCGCACTTTCAATATTCCTATTTTACAGAATATTAATAATCTGGAATTTTTAACAGAAACGCGCCCTGGACAGGGGCGTTACTCTTCAATATGCGCCCTGGTATGGGGCGTCAGTTAAACATGAGACGACCTGGACAAGGTCGTGAATTCAAGAATTTATCAATTTTCAAATGATTAATTTCAGGAGAGAGGGTTCATGATCATGACAGGAAAAATAACAGGATTCCACATGTATACTCATGCAACATATTTTATTCATGGTTACATCGATATTAATTATTAAACATGGGTATTTATTAATTATGTGAAATTGACGACTCCTGGGCAGGGCGTCAAAACAATAATTAGCGCCCTAGTGTGGGTCGCTTATTTCAATTAGCGCCCTGATGAGGGTCGCTACTTTCGAAAATTTATAGAAATCTACGAAAACGCATAGAAACTATATGCATGAACTATCGATGATAATTATCTATATTTATATGGCAGTTTGGGCTACGTTCCATGAGAAAACCTACCTTTATGAAGATTTTGACTGACGAACGGATGAAGGTTCAATAATAACGATGCTCTGATCTTCCGGAAGCAGAGGAAGATGATAAGGAAAAATTCCTCAGACAATCGGTAGTTTTGAAGAAGATGTAGACGATGATGAAGACCCTTCGTTCTTCAGCACGTCAACCTACAGAACCCATGAAGAATATTAGTATCCTTCATGACTAAGAATTATGGACAGAGGAAGAAAACGGTACGAAGAACCACCTGTTCTTCACGCAGCAGCAACAGCTTTAGGGTTTGATCGGACAGGGTTATTTATAGGATTTTGGGCATCCTAATATAGTTAGAATTTGATTAAGGGTAGTATTCCCTTGATAGAGTCCTTACTATATTCTAACCTCGACGTAGTTATCCATAACTTGCTCTGGATAGACTCCTGGGTCGAACGGAACTTGAACTGAATTAACGTCTTAAGCGAGGGCGTCGAATTTAAATTGACGCCTTGTCTAGCGTCGTTACTTATCTAAAACGCGCCCAGGTAGAGGGCGTTTCATTTCCTTTCCTAAATTTTATCTTTCGTCGTTTGAAATTTGACGCCCTATTGTCTAGGCGTCCTTTTTAAATTAATGCCTTAGACAGAGGCATTTCCTTTTGAATCAGCGCCTTTATAAAAGGCGTTATTTTTCCTTTGATTAATGATTTACTCATTTAGGCTCTTTGTCATCTATTCACTTATCTTTTATTTTTAATTTGTTTTATTTAAAAATCTTATTTTTATCAGGGTTGCTACATTACTTCTGGTGGGCGGTACTCTCGTCACGAGACGTGAGTTGTCGTGCCCCGGGTTTCCGTTACCCATCTGCGAGACGGGGCTTCGTGTGTAGTTTCGGGAGCATTCCCGTAGCCGTGGTCTGGGGTTTCCGGTGAGCGTCACCGAGGGCTTTTCCCTAGATAGCGTTGTGCTCACGACGGTGAGGTCGTGACTGTGTTTCTAGACCGTGTGGTTTCGGCTTGGGCCCTTCTGCGAGGGCAGGCCTCTGCCACAGAGGTATCGTGGCGTTTTCCTAGTAGCGTGGCTAGGGCGGTTCGTGTTCTGGTCGTCTCCCGACCATGGGATCGGGATGTCGGGTTCGTGGCTTGGTTGTCCCCCAACTGGGAGACCGGGTCGTTTCTTCCGGTACAGTAGGAGTAGTTATAGAGCTGAGGTTTTACCGGCCACCATAGTTACTTTCTGACTGTTACGGTTGTTCTTGTTGTTGCTGCTTTCCGTGCCGCCGTTATTTTTCGGTTGGGGTTCCACGGGACCCCTACTGAGCTAGTGACAGGAGGCTCACCCATGCGTTTCAAGTGTGGCGACTCTTCCTCGAGATCCGAGGGCGTTGCGTGCAGGTTCTTAATTGCCAGTTTGTCGGGCCGAGTGTTCACTCGGCATGTGGTACGTCTTACTACTTTAGACTGTACTTCTGTTGGACTGGACTCTGTTGTAATTGTTTATTTATTTCTGTTAATTGTTGAATTGTCCTGCTTTATTTCCTAATTCCTTGTACCTCCACACTCCTTTCTAGCCCTTCCGAGCTCCGACTCGTGGGCGGCGGGCCAGGATTCGAATGGTATCGGATTCCTTTCCCGGTATCCAGATCTCGGGTCGCCACACAGAGCATCATCAACTTGGTTACCCTCCCTATAAACATGCTACACCGAGCAACTACATTTCAGAATTAGATCCAAAATTTCATTCCACCATGGAAGGATATTCCAACTGGGAGCCACACCCTTCCGGATGGAGTCAACTAGCAGCGCACAGTCATAGAAAACAGCCGCCAGGTGAAGACCTCCATGCAGTGCAATAGACAAACCATCATGCAGTGCCCTTGCTTCAGCCAGGAGACTGCTTCCGTACCCATAATGAAAAGCAAAACTAATCAACATGTTACCAGCAGAGTCTCGGACACAACCCCCACCTCCACACATTCCCGGATTGCCCTTGGAAGCCCCATCTACATGCAAGGTGACCTGAGAAGCTGCCAACCTACGCAAGACTACAATCGGCTGTTTGTGAATGACCCTGGGATAGAACTGGAACTGGCCCATCTTACTTTCTTGCTCTTGTGAAAGTGGAGAATGGAATGTGAGCTTGTCAAGTGCATAAGAAACTGCAGAGCCAATTCTTCTCTTGATGCAGCCTATGCTTGGGATTTCATTTTCAAATCTAACATCACATATATGCTTCCAAATCTCCCATAACATGAGGATTACAGCATACAAACCAACAAAGCTGTAGGCCGAGCGCATACTAGTACCTGCCAGGATATTCCAGCAACGAATTGTAATATGGTCACTGAGATTAACTTTGGCACTAATCAGCGGAGAGACCCAGTTCCATAACTCTGCTGCCAAATCACCATTAATGAATAAGTGATTGAGGTCCTCTGAATCTGGGGATTTGCAGCAGCTGCACTTAGACACCAGCGGTGTAACGACCCAAGATCCGGATATCGGGAAGAACCATATACCATTCGAATCCTGGCCCGCCGCCCACGAGCCGGGAGGGCTCGGAAGGACTAAAAGGAGTGTGGAGGTACAAAGAAATAGAAAATAAGGCAGGACAATTCAACAATTAACGGAATTAAATAATAATTACAATGACGGAGTCCAGTCCAACAGAAAGTCCAGTCTAAAGTAGTAAAACGTATCACATGCCAAGTGAACACTCGGCCTGGCGAGCTGGCAACTAAGAACCTCCGAACAACACCCTCAAACCTCGAGGAAGAACCGTCGCACCTGAAACGCATGGGTGAGCTTCCTGTCACTGGCTCAGTAGAGATCCCGCGGAACCCCAACCGAGAACAGCGGCGGTAACAGAAAGGAAAAATAGCTACAACTACAGCAGGAACAGCGAACCGGTGGCCGATCAAAACTCGACACTACCGCTACTCCTACTGTACCGGTCAAGCAGAAAGAGAAATTCCGATCTCACAATCAGGAACCGGACCACTCTAACACCAGGCCTACCGAGGAAACACTCACGGTAGCTCCGCCGTAAAGGCCTGTCCTCCCAGACAAGGCCAACCTGGACCACGCTGTCCAAGGTAGGGTCACGACCACGCTATCGTGAACACAACTCTAACAATACGCAACCTCGGTAAAGCCACTGGCACCCTGGCCACTACCTCGGAAACACCGGACGGTCCAGAAAATCACGCCTCGCAGACGGGAAACGAAACAAGAACAGGAGAGTCATGTCTCACGTGACAGGAGTACCTACCAACTAAAAGTAAGGCCGGATGCGTCCACTGACGACTTAGTCCACAGCCTCATGTGTCCCGCTGCAACGCCCCAGGCGGAGACAAAGACACCGTACAAGTAACCACATAACATAGAACAAGGGTCTAGGCGGGGTCGTGCTCGTCAGCACTCGTCCGAAGTCCCTGACCACGTGTGCACACACTGACTAACTGCGCTACGTCAGGCCCTCTAGCTGGTATTCCTCACGGCCCGGACTTGAGCCGCCACAGTGGGAGGCCCTACGGCAACCAGCCTAAAGCCGTCTCTCTCGGGTAAAGCCTCGCCACCACTCCCTGGTGGGACCACACGCGTGTCGGAAGGCTACGACTAGTGGGATGTCACTGATGTAACCACTCTCCAAGGAGAAACTCCGAGAAACACGCACGCACCCTGCGCGAAAGTCACGAAGGACCAAGTGGCACCGAGCCACTGGACTCTAGGCGGTCCTCTAGACTCACTAAATCCAACGGTCCTTGAGTCACAAGACTCGGGATCAAGACCGTCGCACGCAACGGCACAATGCTGTTAATATATCCTAATCCCTAGGTCTAAAATCACGGTTGCACGAATACCGAGGTAGCTCACGAGCCGTCGAGACCATCCCCCCAAAAAGGGAACTCAACAGACCTCCAGCCCCAGGCTGGATGATTGGACTCACAGTCCAAGGCCACACACAGGCCCACGCGGAAAGCACAGAAGCACGATTCCCAAGGCAGCTCACAGGCCGCCACGCCGATTCCCCATCCCAGGGAAAAGTGGGAAACCTCCAGTCCCAGGTTGGATGACTGGACTCGCAGTCCAAGGCCATACACCTTGCCCACTCGGGAACCATCTTCCAAAGAAACTCACAACGTGCGGGGGACTCCCACCGCACTCACACTGATGCACGGTGACTCGATCAAGTGCAACACGAAAGCCCGGAACAAACGTAGGGTCACCCGGATCCTCCCCTCCTACGGGCACGTTAATCGAGATAACACAGTACCTCTAGACATCCCAGAAACGTGATCACGGAACCCACAGGATGTCCAGGACACTCACGAGGCCGAAGGTCGACAACTGGGTCACAACCGGGTCGACCGGAGACCAACACAATGCGAAACCGACATTACGAGCATGAAAATCGCCTAGCGGTCTAACCCTAGACCGCCACAAAGGCTAGCGGTCTACCTCTAGGCCGCTAAAGCAAGTCTAGCAGTTTACCGCTGGACCTCCAAGCACCCTGGACTCACGGAGCCCTGGCGGTCTACCCATGGACCGCGAGGCACTGGCTAGCAGTCTACCTGTGGACCGCTAAACCCCTGGAACGCACGAACCCTTAGCAGTCCTAGCGGTCTACCTCTGGACCGTTAAAAACCCTTGCAGTCTATCGCATGACCGCCAACCTTGAACCGACATAGGGGGACCCCTAGGTCTCTGGAACGATCGCTAGGTCGTCCCGACCCCGAAAACGGTGGAAATCACGGGAAAGTACATTCCACGCCCCGTTCGCGCCCACGCGAAGAGGAAAACAAGGGGAAACTAGTCCCCAACCTCTCTAGCACCGAGAGGACCCATTTAAACCTCAAAAAGTGATCACAACTCTAGATCGGGCTCACACCCCAAAATCATGTATTTACCCCAAAATGTCCAAATAAGTCCGCTCGGCTCATCACGGCCTACAAAACTCGCGGGAAATGAAGTACACGAGCTGGGGGTCCATCTCCCTACCTCCACCGAAGATTTGACGCGCCGTGGACGCCGATCCACGAAGAAAACGCCATGAAACCCCGTCGGCATCCCACGCTCACGAACCGGCTTCACCTCGCCCCGTCCACGCCGCTCCTCGCCCCACGAGCACTGCCACCTCACCCTCGTCCATCTCCATCGGCCGCCCAAAGAGAAGAGAGGGGGAGAGGAGGGAACGTGAGAGAGAAGAGAGAGGGAAAGAGTGAGAGAATGAGAGGTGGGGAGAGAGAGAAAAAAAGGGTTAATATATATAGAAAAACTCAAAAATTTCAGAAATTTAGAAAAATACTAAAAATTACCTCTGTAATCCTAGGGAGGAACACAACGCGTCGGTACTGTCCCAGAGTTGGAGAACGCCACGGTTTGCCCTGCACACAGTTCCGAAGGCACATCAGAAAAAACACGTGTAAAGCACAAAATACACTCCGAGACCCACGAAAATGAGCCGAAAAATATCTGAGAAATTAGGGGCATTACAAGCGGGATTCCACACTCTGCCACCCTGCTATCTACCGGCACTGCACGGTGGATAATCTTACGTAGGAAGTAAGCCGCCTCGGAGCAATGCTGGAGTGCCAAAGATTGGCCCATGAACGCCTTACAATTCATGTGAACCGGAGAATGTTACAAGTCGACTTAACTGTGAAATTGCCTCTTGCTGTACCAGTTCAAACACAAACGTCAGCCTCGCTTCTCAGGTGTAGATTGGGGAGGCAGAGACCATTGTTGAGCATGGTCCAAGCAGCACGATGAGGATCTTGAGTGACATCCCTGACAGATGCCCAGGGCAGATCCTGAATCCTGCTGTTCTCACCTAACTGAACAGAGCTGATAAGAGGATCAAACCCGGTCCAATTATCCTTCCAAAAATCCGCTCCATTCCCATCACCAATAATCCATCTAGAGTTGTTAATGATTAAATTCTTAGCCTGCTGAAAGATGCCAGAGGGCATGCCTACTGGAAATAGCCTCGTGCAGTCATAAAGATGAGTTTTAATGAACCTCTGCCGAGCATATATAGACCAGAGGGATGAGCCATGAACTATAGTCCACAGAGCTTTAGTTGCCAGGGATACCTGAACCTGGTGAAGGTCCCTTATGCCAAGACCCCCTTCCATCCGTGGCTTTTAGCTATTATGCCAAGAAACTCAATGGCGGCGTCTCAAACCTTCAGAACCATGCCAAAAGAAATTTGCACATAGATGATCAATAATTAATGATTGATTTGGGGATAAAAGAAAGCAGAAGCTAAGTAGACTGGCATGCTCCGGAGGACAGAATTAATGAGAATAGCTCTCCCTACCTGAGGAAGAAATTTGGACTGTCAACCCTCAAGTTTCTGTTGCGCTTTATCCACAATAAACTTACAATCCGAATAGTTGTATCTCCCTTTCTTCACAAGAATTCCCGGGTAACAAAAAATGAGAATAGCTCTTTTCGTTTGTTTCTTTATTCAGGTTTACGTACGTTCCCTCAAGGCATGAACATGTACGATGGACTTGTCCACCGTGAACCGCTATGGAATTTTATACAAGAATCGATCTTGAGAGTACCCATTTTCTGAACCTTTATTTCAGAGAAGGAGCGATAGAGAAATACATGGGAGAGGGGAAGCTTCCCATGTTCTCTATCAAGCCAATTCTTCTCTCCATTGCCACTGCCTTCATCATCTTCTACCTGTGTTTTCTCGTTCCCTTGGCCGCCACGGTCTCCTTCGACTTGTCCAACTTTGATCGGGAGACCAAGGTCGCCTGCTCTCCAAACCAGAAGGGCATATGCCTCCAAGGTGATGCCTTCTTGAACCAAGGTTTGCAGCTCACCAAGAACGAGATCCAAAGCTCTCTTTGTCCCAGTGTTGGGCGAGCTGAGCATTCCCAGCCCGTGAACATTTGGGGCTCCGCCACAAGTCGGGTGGCAGACTTCACGACAAATTTTTCATTTATCATCCATGATGTAGATCCATGGAGTCCGCCCGGCGATGGACTTACCCTTCTTCCTCTCTTCGCACCCGTCTTCATCTTCGAGTCTCAGGAGAATAATTTTAATTTACGTGAAAGCGACGAAGACATTCAGTCATAAGATTATTTTATTAATTTATTATATATAATAATTAATATATAAATTATTTTAATTTAAAATCTATTTTAATCAATTATATATTTTATTTATTTTAAAATTAGAGATAATATTGATGTTAAAATAAAAAAAATAATGAGTCTATTTATAATTTTCTTTATAAATAAAAATGTGTTAACTTTAATTAAGATTAAAAAATAATTAGATAAATTTTTTTAACAATGTTACTGTGTGTGTTTCTTCACGATGAATCCTCCTCTCTTTTTCTTCGGAGGACATCTATTCTCTGGGATTTGATAACCGGATAAGGGGATGCCTTAATCTACCCTTCGGGGTCGATTAAGGCAACCGGGGTCGGGTAAGGGTTTTGTGTGAGGGGGAGGGCCAGCCGAGCTGGGGTCCACCGGTTAGCCGGTGTTGGCTAACCGGCCGATCACCCGGTTGTCAAAGACGCCTTTAGGGTTTGTCGTGGAGAGCTGAGCGATTACAGGGCCACCCGAGTTCGAGTCTTACCTAACGCATCAAGCCACTCATTTTTTTACCACCGCCATAAAATCTCGGGTTCACATCTTTCGAGGATTAAATGTGAGTCAAGTAAATCTCCCGAGACTCGATCTCGAATCCTTCCTATGAAAAGGAGGACCTTTCCCACCGAACCTCTGGGCCTCCTCTTGAATGGACAAATCTTACCTGTGATTATTCTACGCGATTTAACATCCCCTCACTGTTCACTAATTTTACCCTGTTTATTTTATTCCTCTTTCTAGTTCCATTTACTTTCTTTCCCCTCCACCGTAACTCTACACCCGTCTGTCCGTGTTTTTTCATTTCTTTTCCCTGTCGTTTGGTCCGCTGTCACCACCGTACGCTTTACTTCCCCCGGGCACTGTTCATCCTCTTCCCCCCTTCCCGTTTTTGCTTTTCCCTCTTTGTGAATCACGAACGCAGCGGAACCCCCTCGCCGCAGACCATCGCCATGCCGGTCCCTTGGTGCCACGGCCGCCCTGCACGCCCTCCCATCTCCACCGGCCGTTCGCCTGCGGCCACCGCGGACCCCACTTCCGGCCCGACTGCGACCAACCCAGCCACCAGGTCGCTGCAGCCACCGTCCCGGTCGACCCACGGGCGCCGGCACCGCTGCACCGGTAGCACGCCGCCGGACGCCCTGCTACAGCCCGCCCTTCCGTTGAAGCCCGCCACGACCGGCCGCCTCCCTCGCGGCTCTCGCGGCCGAGCATCGCCACCGCAGGCACCGCGGCCGTCCGCCACCCCTGCGGCTGCCGTCTGCGCGCAGCCCGGGCCGCCACCGCGATTCCCGTCTACTGCCGTTGACGCCGCCGTCCGTCCTCTCCCTGGGCCGTCCCCACCTCCGGCGGTCTGTTCCCTTTCTCTCCCTTCCCGTCTCCGTATTTGTGGCTTGCCTATGAAACAAAACAGTGAAGAACAAAAAAATAGAGAGACCATAGTTCCCTCTCTTTCTCGTTATTTATTTCTTTGTTATTCTCCTGGTAGCCATTGTAGCAACCGAAACAGAAAAACGGGAATAAAATAGCAGAGAAACAAAAAAGAGAAGGGTTGAAAGAACAGAAAAAGAAAAATCTCTGGTGAAAAAGAAAATGCAGAAAAAAGATAGCAGGAAAAAAAAAGAAAGAGGAAAGAAGAAATTCGTAAACCCGGGTAAACCGTTTTTGTCCTGCATCACGTCTGTTGGTCATTACATTGCTGGCAGGATTATCAATGTGGAGTTAGAGAAAACTTAGTACGGGAGGACTGCAGAGCAATGGCAGATATGCCGTTTTGCCTTCAGTGGAGAGTGAGAAAGAAAGACAAAGGCATCGATCCAGCAGATGCAGAACACATGAAGAAGACGGGAGGAAAGGAAGAGGTCCCTGGTCTGGAGACCATGCTTGCAGAAGGGAGTGGACGAGTGCCAAATCAAGGATGACGACATAGGTGATTTGGATGGCATGCCCTGTTGGGCACGTTGCCCATATCCTTTTTTCAGCCCATGCATCTCTAGCGGTCGACCTACCCAGCAGAAACGGTCGACCGAAACCAGTCGACCACCGGACGACTTCCGATCGACCGGTTTTTCCAGGGAGTAAAAGACCTCGGACTAAGATTTTCCGGTCGACCGCCACTGTTGGTCCGATCGACCGCCAGTCCCGAGACAGCCATGTTTGACCTTTTGTTCCATGTCCGAGAACAGATCTTTTCCTTGGTTTATTTAATCCCAAAAGTCATGAGATTTGACAGGTTTGGTGGATCTGGTCCCTGGGTTGTCCCTTGACCATCCTAGATGTATAAAACATCTTATTGGGGTCTAAAACCAAAAAGACAAGGTGAGATCTAAGAGGCCATCAAGGGTGAAGGAAAGGGGTTACTGTAGCTCTGGGAAAGGAGGTGCTGCTAGAGGAGAAGGTGAAGAGCAGGGAAGATCTCCATCAGTTGAACAGGTTTCTCACTACAGGGAAGATCAGGTTTGCAGTGTATTCTACTGTGATCGAGTAGGAGAGTTTAGTTTTGTTTGAATCCCATTTATTCTCTTGTAATCCTAACTCAAGTCTTGGCAAGAGACATTGAGTGATTTGTACTTTCATTATTGTTCATAGTGAAGTTTCTCCTGTGACTTGCCCGTAATTTTTTCCCTTCGCATTGGAGGGGTTTTCCACGTAAATTCTGGTGTTTCATGTGGTTGTGTTCCGATTGATTTTTTCGCTGCGTGATTCGGTCAGTCTAGATTTGTTCGTACACATAAGTCGGTGTATTCAAACCCATCAACTGGTATCAGAGCCACCTACTTGTTGTTAGATCAGTTTTGATTATTTGTGTATGAACATGGAGGCCGGTAACTCATCCCGCATGATTAGTTTAAATGGAAACAACTGGATGATATGGAAACAAAGAATGGAGGATCTCTTATATTGCAAGGATCTGTATGGTCCATTGAAAGGAGATAGTGGAAAGCCCGCAACAACGTCACCCGATGACTGGAAAATGTTAGATCGGAAAACTGTCGGGTTTATTTGACAATAGCTTGATGATAGTGTTTTTCATCATGTCTCCACTGAGAGTTCTGCACACGCTCTATGGAAAAAGTTGGAGGGTCTTTATGAAAGAAAAACAGTTGGAAATAAGGCTTTCTTGATTAGAAAATTTGTCAATCTGAAGTTTAAAGAGGGCACTTCTATTGTTGAGCATTTGAATGAAATGCAGAGTATCACTAACCAGTTATCCTCTATGAAGATGTCTCTTGATGATGAGTTGCAGGCATTGTTACTTCTCAGCTCGTTGCCAAAAAGCTGGGAGACACTGGCGGTCTCTCTCAGCAATTCTATACCAGATGGAGTTGTCTCCATGAGTCAAGTAACAAGCAGCTTGTTGAATGAAGAGTTGAGAAGAAAGAATTCAGGAATTTCTCACGGTGATTCACGACATGCACTTGTCTCAGAGAATAGGGGAAGGTCAAAGTCCAGAGGGAGAGGAAATTCACAGAAGAGCAGAAGTAAGTCAAGGCTAAGAAAGGACGTTACTTGCTACAACTGTGGAGAAAAAGGGCATTTCAAGAATTAGTGCAAGCAACCGAAGAAGAACAAGAAAAAGGGAAAAGAAGTAGATAATACAGAGTCAAAAGACAATGTCACAGCTACAGCGCAAGGTGATGATTATCTGATTTTGTCTACTTCTGATGATATTTTTTCTTGCGTATGCCAGGACCTCGAGTGGATGGTTGATACAGGTGTTTCTTACCATGCTACACCACGGAGGGAGTTCTTTGTCACCTATAAGGTTGGAAACTTTGGTGTCGTCAAGATGGGCAACCATGGGACTGCAGACATCATTGGCATGGGCGACATTCATATAAAGACCAATCTTGATTGTAAGATGGTACTTAAGGATGTGAGGCATGTGATTGATTTGAGGCTGAATTTAATTTCAGTTAGAAAGTTAGATGATGAAGACTATGATAGCAGATTTCACAAGGGTAAATGGAAGCTTAGCAAGGGTTCTCTTGTTGTTGCTACTGGAAAGAAATGTCATACCTTATACAGATTGCAGGTTCAAGCTTGTGGTGATCAGTTGAATGCTACTGAGAAAGATTCCAGTATGTAGTCGTGACATAGGAGACTGGGACACATGAGTGAGAAGGGATTGCAGGTTCTTTCCAAGAAAGAAGTCTTACCAGACTTCAGAGGTGCACATCTGAACTCATGTATTGACTGTTTGGCTGGAAAACAACATAGAGTTTCCTTTACTAGTACTGCATTGTCTAGAAAGATGCATGTTTTGGATCGTATCTATACAGATGTATGTGGACCCTTAAAAATAAAAACTCCTGGTGGATCAGTTAATGTTCCAGGTATCAGTGGTGCACTTTATTTTGTCACCTTTATAGATGATTTTTCAAGGAAAGTTTAGGCTTATGCTTTGAAGACTAAAGATCTTTTTATTGATATTTTCAAAGAGTTTCATGCCAGAGTTGAAAGGGAGACAGAGAGACAGCTGAAATGCATTAGGTCAGACAATGGTGGTGAGTATACAGGCTCGTTTAATGCTTATTGCAGGTCACATGGCATTCAGCATGAGATGACAGTTCCTGATACACCTCAGCACAATGCAATTGCAGAGAGAATGAACCGCACCATCATGGAAAAGATCAGATGCATGCTTTCACAAGCCAAGCTACCCAAAAGATTTTGGGATGAAGCATTGAGGACCGCAGTTGATGTGATCAACTTGTCACCCTGTACAGCTCTAGATGGTGATGTCGCTGAACACGTATGGTCAGGAAAAGATGTCTTCTACAAGCATTTGAGAGTGTTTGGTTATCATGCATTTGCACATGTCCCAGACATTGAAAGGTCCAAGTTGGATGGTAAGACAAAGGAATGTATTTTTCTTGGATACTCACGTGATGAATTTGGTTACAGGTTTTGGGATCCAGAAAAGCAGAAAGTATTTAGAAGCAGAGATGTGATCTTCTTTGAAGATCAAACCTTTGAAGATTTCAAGAAAAAGGTACCAGCCAAGGCTTCTGAAGAAGGCTTAGCAGATTGTGATCCAATTTCCCCTCCAGTATGTTAGGGTGATGGGGGAGATCAGCAGGAAGATGATGCAGAGGCAGATGCTGACTTACCTGCAGAACATATAGAGCAGGAAGCAGATGAGGAGCAATCTCCTATAGAACCTCAGTTGAGAAGATCTTCCAGAGAACATCAGCCTTCCAAAAGGTATCCTACAGATGAGTACGTAATACTTACTGATGCAGGTGAACCAGAGTGTTACCAAGAAGCAATGCAAAGTGAGCAGAAGAATGAGTGGTTAGAAGCTATGCAGGAAGAGATGGATGTTCTACAGAAGAACCACACCTATGATTTGGTGCAACTACCAAATGGTAGAAAGGTATTGAAGAACAAATGAGTTTTCAAATTGAAGACTCATGAGCAATGTTCTCAACCAAAATACAAGGCCAGATTGGTTGTAAAAGGCTTTGGTCAAAAGCAAGGTATTGACTTTGCAGAAATTTTCTCTCATATTGTAAAAATGTCTTCTATTCGTGTTGCTCTAGGTTTTGTTGGTAGCCTGGACTTGGAGGTTGAGCAGCTGGATGTGAAGACAGCTTTCCTCCATGGTGATTCAGAAGAGGAAATGTATATGGATCAACCAGAAGGATTCGAAGTCATAGGTAAAGAAAATTTTGTCTGCAGATTGAGAAAGAGCTTGTATGGACTGAAGCAAGCTCCAAGGCAGTGGTACAAGAAGTTTGATTCATTTATGGCTGAAAATGAATACAAAAGAACGGCTTCAGATCATTGTGTATACATCAAATGGTTTGGTGAGAATTTCATTATTATCTTATTATATGTTGATGACATGCTTATCCTTGGGAAAGATATGTCTATGATTGACAGGCTAAAGAAGGAACTTAGCAAGTCCTTTGCAATGAAGGACATGGGGCCAGCAAAGCAAATACTAGGCATGCAGATTTCTCGTGACAGAAAAGTCAAGAAAATATGGTTGTCACAGGAGAAATATATTGAGAAGGTATTGGACAGGTTTAGTATGAGCAATGCAAAGTCAGTTGGTTCTCCTTTTGCAGGTCATTTTAAGTTGTGCTCAGAGCATAGTCCAACAAATGAAGAGGAGAAGAAGAAAATGCAGAAAGTCCCTTATGCTTCAGCAGTCGGAAGTCTGATGTATGCAATGGTATGTACGAGGCCGGACATAGCGTATGCAGTGGGTGTTGCTAGTAGATTTCTTGCAAATCCATGAAAAGAGCATTGGGTAGCAGTGAAGTGGATCCTTAGATATCTCAGGGGTAGCTCCAAAATTTGTTTAAGTTTTGGGGGTGGATCACCTGTTCTCACAGGTTACACAGATGCAGATATGGCAAGGGATATTGATACAAGGAAGTCCACATCAGGCTTTGTTCTTACTTTTGTAGGGGGAGCTGTGTCATGGCAATCCAGGTTGCAAAGATGTATTGCGCTCTCCACCACAGAGGCGGAATATATTGCTGCTACAGAGGTTTGTAAAGAGATGTTGTGGATGAAAGAATTCTTACATGAATTGGGGCTGAAACAAGAAAGCTATGTGGTGTACTGTGACAGCCAAAACGTCATCCACTTGTACAAGAACCTAACTCTTCATTCCAAGTCAAAGCACATTGATGTCAGATACCACTAGATTGAAAATGTGTTTGAAGAGAAGCAACTAAAGCTTCAGAAAGTTCACACAGATGACAATGGGGCAGACATGTTGACGAAGACTTTGCTAAAAGAAAGGTAAGAGATTTGCTGACGACTGGTCGGCATGACTACACACTGAGAAGTCACGGGGCAGCCTCCCTTATGGGCTGAAGGGGGAGGTTGTTGGGCACGTTGCCCATATCCTTTTTTCAGCCCATGCATCTCTAGCGGTCGACCGACCCAGCAGAAACGGTCGACCGAAACCGGTCGACCGCCGGACGACTTCCGGTCGACCAGTTTTTCCAGGGAGTAAAAGACCTCGAACTGAGATTTTCCGGTCGACCGCCACTGTTGGTCCGGTCGACCGCTAGCCCCGAGGCAGCCATGTTTGACCTTTTGTTCCATGTCCGAGAACAAATCTTTTCCTTGGTTTATTTAATCCCAAAAGTCATGGGATTTGGCAGGTTTGGTGGATCTGGTCCCTGGGTTGTCACTTGACCATCCTAGATGTATAAAACACCTTATTGGGGTCTAAAATCAAAAAGACAAGGTGAGATCTAAGAGGCCATCAAGGGTGAAGGAAAGGGGTTACTGTAGCTCCGGGAAAGGAGGTGCTGCTAGAGGAGAAGGTGAAGAGCAGGGAAGATCTCCATCAGCTGAACATGTTTCTCATTACAGAGAAGATCAGGTTTGCAGTGTATTCTACTGTGATCGAGTAGGAGAGTTCAGTTTTGTTTGAATCCCAGTTATTCTCTTGTAATCCTAACTCAAGTCTTGGCAAGAGATATTGAGTGATTTGTACTTCAATTATTGTTCATAGTGAAGTTTCTCCTGTGGCTTGCCCGTGATTTTTCCCCTTCGCATTGGAGGAGTTTTCCACGTAAATCCTGGTGTTTCATGTGGTTGTGTTCCGATTGATTTTTCCGCTGTGTGATTCGGTCAGTCTAGATTTGTTCGTACACATAAGTCGGTGTATTCAAACCCATCATACCCATGAAAAAGGCAGGAAGAAACCAAGCTCAGGTCATCTGCTCGAACTCTGAGTCACTTACCAAGCAGGAAGGAGAACAGAGAGATGAGGATGTAAGTCTGGATGCCGAAGGCATGGAGCAAGACGGATAGGGGTTGAGTGAATCGGAGAAAATCTATGAAATCATTATGCCCTCAGATGAGAGGGAATGAGGAACAAATTGAGGCGATGCTTGCCCAAGTGTCAGCACAGAAAAAAACGAGGGAGGAGTATCACAGGTGGAAGCTCCAATAGAAATGGGCCTACTGGATAAATGGTCACCTAAAGAGATTCCTTATGGTTTTCTAGTCAGTGCAACAGACAATTTCTCTGAGGAGATGACGCTGGGGAAGGGAGGATTCGGGCCTGTGTGCGGAGGTTTCTTGAGTGATTTGGGTTTGGATGTTGCCATCAAGAAGCTCTCTGAGAGGTCACATCAGAGTATATTAGAGTACATGGCAGAGGTGAAGACCATAATGCAACTGAGACATCGAAACGTGGTAACGCTCATTGGTTGGTGTCAGGAGCATGGGGAACTCATGCTCGTTTATGAATTACGGCAGCCTTGATACTCACCTTTTCAAAGAAAATAGTTTGCTGGAGTGGTCAGTCAGATACAGGATTATTCTTGGGTTGGCCAATGCAGTGATGTACAATGTCAAGTCCAGCAATGGTTTGTTAGATTCAAAGTTTGGTGCAAAGCTTGCCGACACTTCGGGACTTGCAAGGCGCTGCAACCTCGACAACAACAGCAGCTTGCGAGTAACTCATCTAGCTGGAACTCTTGGATACCGGGCGCCAGAGTACGCCTTCATGTGCGAAACCAGCAGCAGATCCGACGTTTACAGCAATGGAGTTGTTGCCCTGGAGATCATAGCGACCGGTAAGAAGGCCATACTATACTAACAATACAGGGAGAAGATGGGGAGCGTTATGCAGTGCTGTTGGTGGAGTGGGTGTGGGACCTGTATGGGAAGGGTGCCCATCCTCGATGCTGCTGGCAAGAGATTTAATGGTCTCTTCGACCGGCTACAAATGGAGCGGCTGTTGATGGTTGGCCTGTGGTGTGCTCTACCTGACCCCCGTATGCGCCCGTCAATGAGGCAAGCCAGCAATGCTCTGCTCTGTCCCTGAGACAACCCCCCTGTCTGATTTGCCCAAAGAGGTGGTGAGATGGACATTACCCTGTGGCCTCTGTGCGGATACAGATGGTCCACCTCTCACCAACGCCACCATCCTCGACATCCATATCAAACGATCCCATGTCCTCGTTTTCTCAGGATGAGAGACATGAGGAAATACTTTGTCGAAGACACGAGCATATGAAAAATGCAAGCGCTGGCTTTTTCCACAATTTACCTGGTGGTCGAAGTGGAGAAAAGCAAGAAGTTAATTTTGAGGAAACTCTGGATGATGTTCATGGGTTTAAAAAGCTAGCCAGTACCATCGAGTCACTGCTACTATTCGACATGTCTACGCTGAGAGTTGCCACGGACAACTTCTCTAAGCTAAATTCACTCGATCAAGGCGGATTTCATATAATGTGCAAGGTACAAGAATTTTTTTCCTTTTAAATCTATTCCTCACGCTATATATACTTCCACTGGAACTGATACTTGAATGCATTGAGCACATTCGTCTTCATTTGTGATTCTCCCAGGGGGCTTTCCCAAGTGGGCAAGAAATATCTGTGGGAAGGGCACTCTCAACCAGCTCTATGCTGCAGTGGAAGAGCTGATAAATGTAGTAGTCATGCTTACAAAGCTTCAGCACAAGAACCCGGTGAGGCTTCTGGGGGCTTGCATTGAAGGAGAATTAGAGATATTGGTTGTCTATGAACACATGCCCAACAGAGGCCTCGACAAATTCGTATTTGGTATGCCCTCTATCACATCTTCTTTCACCTGATTAGCTGTTTGGGAGATATAACTTTTCCTCTTGTGTTCATTCGTGTAGCATTTCATAATTAATTTTCAAGGGTTCTTGACTCTATTCTTATGTTATTTTATTTTATTTTTTTTGCATTGGAAAAGTCATGACGCAAAGAACACAACGACACTTTACTGCCTATCTTCATATGTTATGCCTGTACGAGGTTTGAATAAAATCTAATTTTTTTCTAGGATAACTGTTCAGGACATTGTTGACCGGGGGTTTCGGTTAACTCCATTGAAATTAATATTTTCTAGTATTTTCGATTAGCATTTAACTGTGACTGGGGAGATCATATTACTTACCTGCCTCTCTAAATGAGGTAGCTCGTACAATATATCACAACAGCTAGATTGGGAGAAAATATTTAGGATCATCAGAGGAATCGCTAGAGGGTTGCAATACCCTCACGAAGGATGGAGATTTGAGACCCGGCAATATTGTTCTATTGGATGCAGCCCTGAACCCCAAGATTTTGGTTCTTGCAAGACACTTGGGTGGGGATCAAAACTCACTCAGAAACTATTCTGGTTACTGAAACACTACTGTGAGCAGAAAATTATGAAAAATGCACTTTGAAGATGAGACATAATGGAAAATGCCACACTTGCGGCCTCTCTCTTTGGTTGTTTGACAGTGGATATACGTACCCCGAGAGTATCTCACATGACAGGGCACTTCTCAACCGGTGGCTCAGATGTGTTGTTCAGTTTCGGTGCATTGGTTCTTGAGACAAATAACTGGGAAGGTCACTGGCTTCCCTTGGTCTGGAAGTTCAACTACCCTCTCATTATGTTGACTTCCTTTCAACTATTTTCTTGTCAAACAGAAGTTTATCGAGGCTGTTGTGCATGTATAACCCACGGTGTATCAAATAAAGAAATATCCCTTCATTGGGTTGATGTTCTTTGACACCCTTATCCAATTGCCGAATGGGGGGATTAAATTATTGTTACATATAAAAAAAGTGCGAAAATAGTTTGTTTGCTTTTTTTTTTTCAGGATACTTCGATCTTTTAAAATTAGGATATGAACAGTCTATACTAAACTGACGTGTTAGAATAGTTCCGTATTAGAAATAAATAAAATTTCACTCATAACTCTAACAGTATCTAATAATTCTCTCAACTGCATATATGCTTCTGCATCAAATTTGTCCAAGTTTATATTTATCTCATATCTGTCTATGACGATAAATATGTACGTACGGAACAATCTCAGCTTGTTGTCTTCTTATAAAATTAAAATACATATAATATTCTCCAAATTGGAATTAAAAATTGTGGCACTGTCCACGTTACAAAAGGGGTGCTTACTAATTTAACATATTTGTGTCTATACCCCTAACTTTCAATAATTATGAAAATGTGATCGAATATGTCTAAATGATTGTGGTGCTTTAGTTCCCAGGTTATCGACTTCGAAAATATTTCTAAAAGATGTTGCAAAAAATGTTATTAAGCATGGTAAATTAAAAATACCATTAAAACTCGCAGGATCTCATCAGACATCAAGCCGCAATATATAGTCATGTCCTTCTATAAAACTCAACTTTAGAGTAGATTTACTATGTTGGCATTTAGACTGTAATTAAATTATGTCACGTTCTAATGCATGAACTACGTACCTAATCAGCTTCAATATGGTTATGTTCTAATGCATGTTGTTTGTAAGAAGGGAACCCTTGTACATTGGCTTAATTAAATTTCCACACACCATCCGGGTATCGCATTGCACTGCATATTCTGTTTTTATTATAGGTTTCTTCGCTAATGATATGCATGTGTGGTCGAAGATCAGGGATGTCAAAAATATTCGTAAATTTGATTACTCGCATCATCCGACCTGCGATGGGTCGGGTAATATCTGAATAAATAGATATGGATTCGGGTTCGGATATATTTAAAATACCCGTTTCATATTCGGATATGGTACGGATTTAGTATATCCGAATTCATACCCGATCCGAACTCACTCTTAATAACTTATTGTGTATATTAGACTTATGATTTTGACATGAACTTAACAGGTTGCTCGTTTCGTTGAGTTTGTGAGTCTGGACTTCTTGTTAAAATTGTAAGGATATTTTTATAAAATATAAAAATTACTTTAGAAAGAAAGAATTGATCGAATTTTTATTTTTCTAGTTCTCATAAATCTCACACTTCTTTAGATGTGGATCTAGACTCATACTTTATGGACGGATACGAATATTCGCCGGTATATCCATATCTATGACGGATATATCCGTATTCATATTCGTGAAAATAATATGATATTATCTAGATATGATATTTGTAAAATTTTCACGGATAAGATATGATATTAATCTATCCAAATTCAACTCGATCCATTTACATCCCTATCGAAGACTCGGAGATCGGACGCCACAAATCTTGTTTCAAGCGTACGCAATAATAGGACGAGGGTGATTCAAAACAGACGTCAGAGTGGATGTGCTTTATCTTCGTTCAAAAGCGTAAGATGAGCTGATACAATCAGAGATTCTACAGAATTAGAGGACAACGATAATTAATATCCCGTGTTATCGTACGACAGATTAGAGATATTTCTTTAGGCTAGGAGGCAAGAGAAAGTGGAAGGTGGGCGTTCCCCGGCTTGCGGCCGAGCTTCTCTCCCCCTCCGAGGTCGCGGGGGTTTCCTCTGCCGCCTTTCCCCCCTCCCCCACCCGCCCGCGTTTCCTCCCGCGTTGGCAGCCGTCCCCCTCCCCCTTAGCCCATCCCGCTGCGTGTCGCCCCCCCTCCTCCCCAGTGTTACCCCCCATGCTACTTTTCCTCCTCCGTCTGTTTCCCCACTCCCCAGTCTCCTGCCACCGTCGCCCACCCCGGTCCCCTAGACCTCCAGGCCCCTGTGTATCGTCACCCCTTTTGCAGCCCTCGGTCCTCCATCCCCTTCGTCTTCCCCCACTCTCCGGTCTCATCTCCTGCCGGTTTGGGCTCTCTCTCGAGTTTCGTCGGAGTATGCGTCTGGTCCTCGTGTTGCAGGTTATGGATCTCTTCTCTCGGTTTCGAAGAAGCTCGGAGATATTGTACATTTCCCCCGTATCCAACTGGATATCGGCCTCCCGAGCATTCTCTCTTCTCCGCCTCATGTTAGAGCGATTTGGCAGCCAGGCGCACCTCGAGGAAGGATCTTGCCACCTTCAGCACCGGTCGACTCGTCTATGGCTTTCTCTGGAACTCCCACCTTCGGTGGTCGCCTCTGATCTCCACTGTTTCTCGTTACCCTTCTGTTTGTTTGTCGCTCGGGTGTCGACTTGGGCCCTGTTTGGTCTACCTGTTCAGTTTGGTTTTTCTGCTCCTTCGTGTACTCTTGAACATTTGGTATGAATGAAATATCTTATGCTTCCAAAAAAAGAGATATTTCTTTAGCACTTTGTGTGATGAAAAAGTATTTCAATGGAGATTTTGCAAATATATTTCTCTATCCTATTGAGTTCCAGAACATGTATTTTTGATCCCGACAATAAAAATACCAGTTACCAAATAAGTCCATATATATAAATTCAAGCAGCTTGCTTGCGACTCGCGCATTATTTTTCAGGTTGACCATGAAAGTGGCCTTTATAACAATGTCTGAATATTTTAGTAACCAGCAAATCAAGATGTTTTATATTCAAATATCTAATTTGTAATCTCAAAAAATAACATGCATTAAAATTTTTTACATGAAAATCATTGTTAAACGAGAATTTATTAAAAAAATTATTTGTAAAAATATATTAACATACATATCACCGTTTAAATCTAAATTGTGTAAAACTATCATTTTTATTTACAGACACATTATTTTTTTATCAAAAATTAGTAAAAAATTATAGTTAAATAACATTTATGTACCATTTGAATTAACATAATGATACACCTATTAATATTTTAAAAAACATTTTTTTTACAAATTCACCTCTAACAATGATTTTCATGTAAAAATCTCTTTAAAAAATTAGTTCAATTTATTTTATCTTTCTTGTAAACAAATAAACAATTGAGGATAAAATAGCCATTTCCCCCATCAATTTCATTGTCGTTTCCCTTTCATTTCAAAAATGAATTGCTTTCATTCCATTAATGCAGTTCCAAGGAGACATGTTTCCTGCATCCATCCATGTATCTCTGCACTTATGTTGCGCACAAAGCATCACCAGTTCAAACATTGACTATATAAACAAGCAGGGTAGTGCACTCAGTAACCACTAGTAAAAAAGAATGTAAAGGTTTTCATTCAAGAATTAGAAGTAGATGAAATTTGACGTCTAGCGCATCATGCACACTAATGATCATGAATCGTGATCCCATTACTCTATTAGATGTCCAATAACACCTCAACTAAGTGTCCCATCCATCTGGAATTCCCTCTTCTCCCCTACATTGGCATGAATACTGTTTTAACAAGTTATTCATTAGTTTGAAATGAATGTATATGTACTGGATTCCTTGGATAGTGTCCTATGTGATGTGCTTGCCTTTACATTTCAACATTGACCAGTCATTTGGCTGTTTGGTGTGGGGACTCTGGTGATACCCCTACCCAGGCAGCAGGAGAGGTGATGGTTGGGAGGAGCTTGGTCCCAGGGCTCTGGTGGTTCAGCCTGAGAAGACCACCAGCACCAGTGACCAATTCTGCCCCGTGCCGGTTCCATGGGTGCCAATGGTGGATTTGGCATTGACCTCTTCTGCAGCATCTCAGGCAGTAAACAGTGAAGCATCTCCAACATGAAGCTTGGACCAGCCAGCGGAGTGAGATCATACTGGGGCCTCATCCTATGGACGCTACGACCTTGGTGGCTGTCTTGACTGAGAACACTCCACTTTTGTCATGGCAGTGGGACCTTTCCCAGAGGCAAAGGGAGACTTATAGCTGCTGGAAGCCCTAGACATGGCAAGAAACAGGAGGAACTAAAGAACTTCACCCAGTTGATCCGTATCCAAACAGATGATTTGCCTGAGGACGTTCAAATATTTCTCCGCTGGCAGCTGGCCTTTGATCCCGTCCAATCAGAGGGTGAGAGGGTTTGAAGCCAATCAACGCAAGCAGGTACCTGAAAGCAAGGAGCAAAAACACCAGTAAGAGGGAGAGGTTGTGCAGCAGGAAACACCATCACGGATGTTGGGGAATAAGCTGAGAAATGGGTAGTGATCTTGTTTTTGGGTGATTTTTTTGGGGGGCCAATTGATTGGATTTGGGCTTCTTATGTGTGAAACGGTATATGTTTGGCTTTACAGTGTCGGACAGATTTTACTTCGACCTTTGCTTTTGCACACTTCATACCCTGTACTTGGGGTTATATGGGTATATTACAATGGGGACAGGAATAAGTTTTGTTGGTTGCATTTCTTTTTCTTTTCAATGAAATATGGTACGATGCACTTTTTAAAAATAGTACTAAATTCTCAAAGAACTCACAATTCCAAATCTACTTCACACACACACACACACACACACAATCAAAATCTAGCAGATTAGATTTTATCATCCATGTCATTGTTATTGAAGCAGCCCTACCTTGCAAAGACTCCTAGCTTAGACTAGACTTGACAATACATTTTATATTTTCACTAATTGAGAGAAGGAGCTCCTGATGGGTGGAAGATAAAGTAGTCATGAAATAAAAAGGATAAAACAGAAGTTGTTGACATGTAATTCCAATAATCTATCTTCCCAAGTTCTACATTAAGTATCTACCATAAGAGTAATTCTTCTGTTCATTGACAACCAGAAATTGTAGCATTCTAGATACATTCACCAAAAGTCCTTACAAGAACATAATCCATTTTTAAACCTGTGGAAACGACTCCTGTCCCTCACCACAATTTCCCGATCATAAACCTTGGATATGAACTTGGTGGCAGTGTGGCAGTCGCCACAGACTCGCAGGTTCTTGACAATGCATACAGGTGTCTTGGGAGCTGTTTTCAGCAGCGCAAAAGCAATGGCCAATTTCTCACTGTGTCTGTAGAGAGCATCTTCCTTATCCTCGTCATCAATATCCAGCAGCACCTCTGTGGTTGTGGGAACATATCCTGCCTGTTTCAACTTCCTTCCCATCTCCTCTAACATCTCAAGGATTTCCTTGTATGCTGAATGCGATTTGTCCCCTGAAACAAATTCATGAATCTCACAGCCAAGCTCTAACAAGCTACAGCCAGGGACCTTTCTAATTCCCTGCTTGCTCATTGCTTTCCTGACCTCAAACTTCTTTTCCCATCGCTTTGTCATTGCATAGACATTTGATAGCAGCACATAGTTAGAACCATGCATCGGATCTTCATCAATCAATTGCCTAGTAATACTCTCACCAAGCTCAAGCCTGCCATGGACCCTACAAGCAGCAATTACTGTCCGCCATATAATGGTGTTGGGTTCAATCGGCATGGACCTGACAAAATCCATTGCGCGTTCAACTAACCCTGCTCGACTAAACAGGTCTACCATGCACCCATAATGCTCAATCTTTGGCGCAATGCCATAATCGCTTTTCATGGAGTCAAAGTATTGGCACCCTTCGTCAACCATGCCAGCATGAATGCATGCAGAGAGCACACCAAGAAAAGTGACATCATCGGGGATCACACCCACTTTCTTCATTCGTTCAAACACAGCAATAGCTTCATGCCCGTGGCCATGCATAGCAAGTCCGTCAATCACTGAAGTCCATGATATAATGCTCTTCTCTGGCATCGAATCAAAGAACTTGACAGCACCATCGATGTCCCCACACTTTGCAAGTGCATTCACCAACGCATTGCATAGCTCTAACGTCTTCGGAATCTTTTCCCGCTCTATGTAGGACCCAATCCATTTACCAAGCTCGAGAGCGCCCAAGTCGGCACAAGCAGAGAGCACGGTAATAAGAGTTACATCATCGGGTTGGGCGCCAGCAATTTGCATCTTCCGGAAGAGAGCTACGGCCTCATTGCATAAACCACAGCGCACGTACCCGCCGATCATCGCACTCCAAGAGACAGTACTCCTCTCCGACATATCATCAAACACCTTCCGAGCACATTTAACGCCATCGACTCCGGTACTGGCATACATGTGGATGAGTGTGTTCATCACGTAAGGATCGCCGTCAAACCCAAACTTGGCAAGGGAGGCGTGGATCTGCATACCCACACGGTCACAAGGGAGGCCGGCGCACGCCTTGAGGACGAAAGGGAAGGTGAACTTGTTGGGTGGAATTTCCTGCCGCAGCATGACCGAAAAGTACAAGACTGCATCTTGCTTGTAATCGCGGGATTCGGTGCACGCCCGGATGAGGGTGTTGAACAAGAAAGCGTCGTAGAGGTGAACAGGGGCTTCGGGAGAGAAGAGGAGGGAGCGGGCGGAGTCGACCAGAGCGCCGAGTGAGGAGCTGGTGGAGGTGAACTTGGTGAGCACCAGGGGATTGGATTGGAGGCCGGATTTGATAAGGTGGGCTTGGACTTGGAAGAGGGCTGGGAGAGAGGTGCAGGCCTGGAGGAGGGCCAGGCAGCTCTGCTCTGCTGCTCGTCTTGGGCAGGTTGTGGTGGCCGCCGGTGAGATGAGAGGGCGTTGTCGTTTCAGAACAGCTGCTGGGGAGGAAAACCGCATGCTACGTAACACGCGCGCGCGAACTGGTGAGTAGGAAGCGCCCTGTGGTGATGTGGAGCTCCCGCTAAAAATGGACTGGGCCAAGACTAAGCCCAAAGAAAAATGATCGTGTACACCTAAAGGTTATTACACATCTCCAATGTGTAATAGGTTTAATTTTTAAAATTTTTAATAATGTGAATCTCACGCCACCTTAACTTGTGATATAAAAAGCACCTCCATCGAACGGTTCAAAAAATTTAAAATAAATAAATTAAGATCAAATGAATAGTGTTGGGCTAATTTTTTAATATCGGTGCTTTTTATTTTTTATTTTTTTGAATAGTCAGATGAGGGTGTGACTTACATCACAAGTTAGGATGACTTGAGTCTCGCGTAATAACAATTTTTAAAAAATAAAAAAATTAAACTTACATTGGGACACGCCGTGAGCTCGACAAACTAGACCTACCTTAGGACACGACCGGGGCCAATCATGTCCACTAGTGTTCTTGTAGTTCTGCATAGATCATCGTCATTATTATCTGAGCCTTATCTCATTGTTTGAGATCGACTATAATAATCTTATTATGTCAAAGAATTTTATGCAGTGCTATATTCATATTTAAACTTAAGAAGTCAACATTCCTTCTAATAACATCACACCATCTTATTTAAGATTTTCATGAGCTCTTTCACTAACATCCACTAAGATTCAGTCATATCTTTTAATTGACGTTGAGTTAGAGTGATAGTGCACATATCCAAACTATTTAAACTAATTTTTCTTCATTTTACCATCAATAGGAGCTACACATAAGTCCTCATAGATACGTTCATTCATAATCTCATCTTTCTTAATTTCACCACACATTTTGTGAATGTGTCCTTTCTTACTACCCAACATTCAGTACTATATAACAAAGTATGTCTCACAACTATTCCATAAAACTTCCTTAAATTTCATAGGTATACGACGATCACAATGGACTCCTGATACGCTTCTCTATTTTAACTAACATATCTTAATCTTTTGCACAACATCATCGTAGATCTCTCCATTCTCTTGAATAATAGATCTTAAGTACCGAAAACTACTACTTTTAAGAATGCTTTGTCTATAAGTTAGAACCAAGCATTTTTGTACCTCTCTTATTACTAAAACTATAGTTTATAAACTCTAACTTACTGCTACTAACTCTGAAACTTTTAAACTCCAAGACATGACTTCAGCATTCTAACTTAGCATTTAAACCATCAATACTCTTGTCTATTAAAATAATATCATCTACAAATAACATACATCAAGAGATATTATCATGCAATTATTTTGTTAATTCATTCATAACCAAAGAAAAGAGGTAAATACTTAATGTAAAATCTTGATGCAAACTTAAAGTAATAGAAAATTCACAAACCTCTCTAGCAATAGTTCTCGTACCAGTAATATCACCTTCACACATATCCTCAATCAAAGTAACATATTTTTGAGAAACTCATTTCTTTCCTAATACCCACGAAATCAACATTGTCAGACTCGATCATATTCCTTCTTCAAATAAAAAATTATATATAAAGCTTTCCTCGTCTTTTTATACTTCTCCAATAATTGTCGTAACGAGAAAATCACGTGTGTAGTTCTATTCAATGTAAAATAAAACTGATTTACTGATATAGTACTCACACATCGAAGATGTTTCTTAATTACTTTTTCTCAAAATATAATGTACGACTGATAAGTTTAATTTTATGATAATTATTGAAGTTTTGAATATCTTCTCTACTTTTTATAAAAAAGAACCATGACACTTTTTCTCTAATCTCCTAACATTCTTTGCTCTTTCAAAATTTTATTGAAAATTTTTATTAATAACTTGATACTTATTTCTCTTAAGTCTCTCTATACTTCAATAAGTAAGTCATTTGCTCTCAAAGTCTTGTCCGCTTTTATTTTTTGTAAAGTATCGTCCACTTATGTCAACTTAAAACAAAACAACTGAAATACTAATATTTATCTAACTTCATTTTTACTAAAATATAATTCTAAATAAAACGAATCCAATTAATGCTTACGTCAGGTCAAATCAAAGTTACTATTTTCCTAAGATGATCAAGAATTCTACCCAAAAACATCTCTCATGTTGAGTTGAGCATGGAAGATTATGTTTCTATAAAATTTGACATTGAATGGATACTGAATGGATTCAATCCAGCCAAAAATTTCTAAAGATTTGGATGCTGGGGTTTGGATTTAATCGACCCTACTTCAATATCTATTTATAAATAAATCATATGCATTCTCATGTGTTCAGAATCGCATGTGACATAATTACAAATGTGTTTTCGGAAGTAGGCCTGTCCGGACACAACTTACACGGCTGTAGGTAACTAATTGTTGGAGGTCATGGAGTGGGCAGATTAGCCCAGAACACCTATTTTAGTTGTAGTTACATATTCTATAATACTACTTATGATTAGCCCACATAAGACTTAGACCACAAAAAGTCCTAAATGAAGAAAATATGGACCCACATATTTCTTTATTGAAGTATTTCTTATCCTACCAATCCAATTATCTCATATGGACTAACTATAAACAGGTGTTCAAAAGTAGGGTTTTTTTACATGTAAATATAAATTATTATTAAAATGAAATTTATAAAAAATATTTTTAAAAATATATGTCAATTCATATTATACACAAATGTCATCGTTATAATCGTGCGTTATCATCCGTAAAATTAACTATTGTTACTCTTTACTAAACTTATAAAAAGATAAAATTACACTTAGTTAAAATAGGTGTTCAGAGAAGAATTTTTTTGGAATCAAAAATCTCGGGTTGACTGGATAGAATGTGGTGATAGAAACACTTCCTTTTACCATGCGGTTGCTCAATGCAACAGAAGAAGGAACATAATTAGAAGGCTCAGAGTTGGGGAATCTAATGAATGGTGTTCTGATCAGGAAAATCTGAGGATACATGCTGAGAACTATTTCAAAAGTCTTTTTTCTTCTGAGAATAATTCCCTGGACTCTGAAATGTTGAACTGCATCCCGCAGGTTGTCACAGAAACTCAGAACATGGTTTTATGTGCTGCCCCAAGTCTTTCAGAGATCCGTGAAGCTGTCTGGTCCTTAAAAGGCTCCAGTTGCCCTGGTCCAGATGGTTTCTCTGGAGAATTTTTTACTACAGTATGGGAAACTATTGGACAGGATCTCTGTGAAGCTGTAAATGCCTTTTTCCAAGGCTTCCCACTGCCAAGGGGAATATCTTCCTCCCTCATTACTCTAATCCCCAAGGTACATGAACCAAAATCATTCAATGATTTTCGGCCTATTAGTTTATGTAACTTCACATACAAAGTTATTTCCAAGATTATTTCAGAAAGATTGGCCCCTATTCTGCCTAACATAATATCAAAGGAGCAGGGTGCCTTTATGAAAGGGCGGTTTATCTTAGACAATGTGTCCCTGGCTAGACAGCTGATGATGGATATAAACAGGAAAGTTAGGGGTCATAACATGATTATCAAGCTGGATATGGCTAAAGCATATGATAGAATGGAGTGGGACTTTATTTTAGTAGTTATGAGAAAATTCGGTTTCAGTACCAGGTTCACATCTCTAATAGGTATGCTTCTATATAATTGCTGGTTCTCAATCAATTTTAATGGAATTGTCTCTGGCTTCTTTAAATCCAGTAGAGGCATTAGGCAAGGGGATCCAATTGCACCATATCTTTTTATAATAGCCTCGGAGGTTTTAAGCTGAGGTCTTTCAGCCCTATTTCACTCTGGGGGTCTAAAGGGTTATGCTGGGCCCAGAAGGACAATACAGATTTCCCATCTGTTATATGCTGATGACACCCTGGTTTTCTTAAATGCCAGCAGAAGGAACATAGTGGCATTCCAACAGTTTATCCATAAATATGAAAGTTGCTCGGGGCAAAAGGTCAATGCAGCTAAGAGCTGCTTTATCCTGTCAGCTAAAGCCCCTCTTTCCTTGATACAAGCTGTTCGGACATTAACTGGCTACAAATATCAAGCTGATGGAATCAAGTATCTTGGAATTCCTATTAAAAAGGGCAAATACCTGTGTTCAGATTTCAAGTTTCTAATTGAAAGGATTCAGACCAAGTTAAAAGGTTGGCAATCCAAGTTGCTATCTCAAGCTGGCAGAGCTGTTCTAATAGACTATGTCCTAAAAAGTATGCCAGTCTACCTTGCATCAGCATGTTTCATACCAAAGAAGATAATCAACTTCATGGATAGACAATGTGCAACTTTTTTTTGGCAAGGGGAACATGGTATCTGTTGAGTCTCCTCGAATGATTTTGATGATAACAAAACTCAGGGTTATGATTTCATCGTCGTCCGTGTTATTGGTTTCAAGCACGAGCAAAGGAGGCTAATGCATAAATGTCTTCCCATGGAGTTATACTGAGTTATCTAAATCCTTAACTCCGTAATGCATGAAGCGATATTTCATCTAATGACATTTATGCTCTGATATTTCTTACTGGGCTAACAACTTATTTCTGCAGGACAGGACCATTTCAGTCAACCAGTTCTCAAAGATAGGTCGACCAATTTTTCCAGAATTGAAGATTTCTCAATGTTATAGGTTCAGGTCGACCGCCCCTGGATCTTAGGTCGACCGATTTTCCCAGAACCCAAGAGATCAACGGTTTACAGGTTTAGGTCGACCGCCCCTGCCATTCAGGTCGACCGGTTTTGCCAGAATCAAAAAGTCCTATCGGTTACAGGTTTAGGTCGACCGGCCCCCTGGTTCCGGTCAACCGTGTAGACTTTGAGCTGCAACGTGTAGACTTTGAGCTGCAACGTGTAGACTTTGGGGTTACCAACGTATAGACTTTGAACTGCAGCCAAGGGACAACGTACAGACCTTGAGCTACAATGTATAGACTTTGAGCCGCAATGTACGGACTTTAGGCTAAAGGACGTATAGACTTTGTGTGCTGGTTGAATAGACAATGTATAGACTTTAGGCTGAGGAACGTACAGACTTTATGTTATCCCCCTCCTTCACCGACACACTCTCCAGCCATCGCCTCAGCGGTACACTTCCTTCAGACCTTCACCGGTATGCCCTCCTCATGCCCTTCAACGGCACATAACTCCAGCCCTTCGCCGGCACACCTGCCGCCCTCCTTCGCCGGTACACCTCCTTAAGCCCTTCAGCGGCACCCATCCCCAGCCCTTCGCCGGCACACTCTTCTGCCCACCTTCCTTCAGCGGCACACTCCCCTTTTAGCCCCCCTTTCAACCCACTAGGGGCCAGCTCCCCCAAGGAAAATAATAATAAATATATATATATATAATACATGAATACACACATATACATATATACAGGCATACAATGGCAGCACTGATAAGCTAATAAAAAAAAGGGTCATGATGAATAAATAAACCTGAATGCATCCGTATAAAAAATGACGAATGAAATAAGTGACAATAAGAATAATGATAATAATAATAATAAGGGCGACAATGACAATAAGCAAGATAAGGGAAGTCACCCGGAACAGATGAAGAAAGAGGAATAAGCAACAGGATAATAAGAACAATAATGATAAAACATTACAAGATATTAATATTCCCACGTTGTAGTCCTATCTATCCCGTGACCCGGTGCCGAAGGAACAATGATGTCGCCCTTCCAGGTTGGGCTTGAGTCTTGGGAATTATCCCGATATGGTCAAGCCCCCACCTGATCTTGGGCCGACACTCCGACTAAACCAGATTTGTTTCCCACCCCGGAGCCCTTCCGGGTCATTATTAAAATTGCCGTACATTCGGCAGACATTTGAACGGATTCGTCCCGATTTTCCTGTCGCGTTTCTACCACGGACCCGTGTCCGAGCATGAAAAGGGTCCACGAGTGACCGACATGGCCGATGGCTTGTGGTCCATATGCAACCCTTGGTGTGATCTATTCCTGTTCCTTTCTCACGCAACTAGTATTATGCTTTTCGGCTGCAGGGCCCCTAATTTCGGCAATTAATCAAGGGTATTCCCTCGTATGGGGGATGTAAATGACGTCATGACCTTGATGGCGCGACGGGACTCGGTCCCGACACGAACCACACAATCGCCTGACGAAGTCAGATCGAGCGCACCATGGACTCTCCGGAGCCCGAATAAATCGTCACTTCGGTGACTGGCACGCCCACGCACTTAATAGACAAAACCACATGAACCAGCGAAATAAAGTGCGTCCACAATTCTGGCACGCCCGGTGGGACCGATCCACCCTTCGTCTCTTTGCCGAAATTAGGGGCCCCGCGGCCCCCTTCTTGTAATACTAATTGCGTTACTTTGCCAAATGCAGGAGAAAGCATTGCATCATGGTGCCAACCATGGCTGTCACTTGCGGCCCTCAGCCCGTCGAGAACCACGTCCGAGGTGGCTACCTGGCGGTCCCACTCAGCTTCGGGAGCTTCCCTCCCACCGTAGGCTTCCCCAACTTCTTGGGGGTGGCCTTTGTCGACATTCTTGAGGTGAAGGCGCCCGAGGAGTCCCAGATCAACGCTCCCGCTCCGGGGGCCGTCGAAGCTGCTGTCGGCCGAGCTACGGCCAAGAACAACAACAGCGTCCCCACAACGACGCTGAGCTGCAACGTGCACCACGTGCACCAAACTACCGGCCCTTCCCACCAAGGGTCAGTGTCCCACCGAAGAAGGCTTCGGAGGAACAACACCGGCGCCGGCTCGGGGCGCCGCTCGTCCAACTCCAGAAAATCCATGACTGTTGGGGCCCTCCGAGTCCGTCTGGACGGGCAGAGGTCCCAAGTGACACCGGACCGTATCGTCCCGACCGTCCCAGTCCGCAACTCTTTTCAAGGACTGGAGAAGCTGAAAGAGAGGGCCACGCCCGCAACCCCAGCTACGGCACAGAAAAAGGCACCGGCTCACAGGCCGGCCAAATTGAAGCAAGTCTGGGTACCCAAGGAGGCCCAGCCCACTGCACCCGCCCAGGCAGGGCCCAGTACTTCCAGCCCGAGGAGGGCCCGACGAGACGGCAGGGTCGAGGTGATGACCCCAACTCTCCGACCGGCACCCGTCATCCCGGTGCCGTCCGAGAATATCCACCGCCGTCCCCGATGGCGCCGACACAATGCTGCCCGCCCAGCACTCAGGGCCTATTCTCCCCCTGCCACTATCATCGACATGCAACCGCAGGCTGCTCTCCCTGACCAGGAGTGGGAAGGGATCGAGCAGGCTATGAGGAATTACCTCCGAGGCCCGGGTAGCACCCCCGCCGGCCGCCAGAGACTGCTGGGGGCAATGGCCTCCGCTTTCCCAGAAGAAGGAGCCCGACCCGCACCCAGCGCGGAGTCGAGGAATCGCTCGGAGGAGCCGCGCCAGTCCCCTGTACGGGAGGAAGCGCCGCCCCGACGATCGGTCTTCGATAGGCGGGTGTTCCCAGGAAGATCGTCCAGGAGGGAGACAAAAAGAAGCAAGAACAAGAGATGGCAAACATTCACCTGCAACATGGCAGGAGTTCACGGTCGGTATGGGGCCTTGCCCACCGATCCGGAAGAAGTGGCTAGAATCGCCATCAGGCCGGGACCCCTCACTAGAAGAGGGAGAGCGGCGGGCGGCGTGGCACCCACAGGCGCCGAAGGGACCCTACCTGAAGAGCCCCTCTCGGCCCTCACGGCCAATGTGGTCACCACCGGCGACACGAGTGGCGGACCCTCGACATCATCCGAGGACGCCCCGGCCGAGGAGACAGGGGGCATGCCCAGCCTCCCCACGGTTGACCCGGAAATGCTGTTCATGATGCAGCGGTTCCAGCAGGAAATTGAATCACTCAAAAAGCAATTGAATGAACGGAACACACTGCCCCCAGCGTCCTGGCAGACCGAGGTTTTATCCGAAGCGCCTAGGGACAGGGGGCAATTTTCGGAAGCAGCCTTTCCAGCAACCTTCAACCCTCTCGGAGACGCGACCCTGCAGCAGGCACACTGCACCGCACCAGTCCTGCCACAGGCCTTACTTTCCCAAGGGTCCCTCATGGCCCCCCAGGCGACCGTGCTGGCCACCCCGAGCGCGTAGCCCGCTCATTTTTATCCGAGTCCGGTCGACCCAGCAACGGTTAGCCGGTTGATGCTGGAACAGATGATAGACATGAAACTGGCCGAGAGAGGTGACGGGGATCAGACGCCGTTCGACGTCTATAGGGTGCCCTACCCGGCTCACTATGCTGCGAAGAAGTTACCAGTCGGCGTCACCAAGCCACCCAAGTTCGAAAAGTTCAACGGGCAAGGGTCCCCCAAGGAGCACATCGCTTATTATGTGAATGTCATGGGGGACTTGGCTGCTGATGAGGCCTACCTCCTGAAGTTCTTCAGCTCGACACTCACCGGACTTGCCTTTGAGTGGTACTCCGGCCTGCCACCCGGGTCTGTCGCAGACTAGCCCGACATGCAAAAGAAGTTCAAAGAGAGATTTTATGTTGCGGAGCGGGAGGTCACCGTGACAGAACTTTATGCCACAAGACAGAAGAATGACGAGTCGGCCCTCGACTATATCAAGAGATGGAGGAACCTCAGCATGAGATGCAGGCGTCCCCCACACCAGGAGGATGCGGTGCAGATCTACAAATAGAACTTGAAGAAAGAAATCTTGGAAAGAATGATCGGCGCCGAGGTCAAGACATTTGACCGCCTGAACAACGTGGTAGCAGAGATCGAGGCATTTTTGGCCCGATACTCCTCCACCCCGGCCATGTCAAGCCAAAGAGCCAGGCAGGCAGAGAAGAAGCCGGCTCCCCCTAAGGTGCACACATTAGATTTCCAGGCTTTTGAAAAACAGAAAGAGAAAGCCAAGGGGGCTGCCGACCTTCCTCCGCCCAGAGCCGCAGAACGGCGGGAGGGCCCCTCACTAAGGGAGAAGATGAGGAATAAGCTGTATTCCTTTGCCCGGGATAAGTCTAAGCTTCTGTTCGAATGGGCAACCAGCTACAACAAAATTACACTGCCAGAACCGAAAAGGCCCGGCGATCTAAAGAAAAAGGATGACCCGCGCTTCTGCCCGTACCACCGAGTGCTCGGGCATACCATTGAAGACTGCTATGTCTTCAAGGATGTCATTGAGTCCTTGATCAAGAATGGGGAGCTGGACATGGGGGAGCATAGAGTGGACCCCCCGCAACCGCATGAGTTGCCCAGCATAACCTCCACTGTCAACATGGTCTCGCTATACCAGGAGTTGCCTGAGGAGTGGGCGGAGGCCTGCGCCCGCGCCACTTATGAGACCTTCATCATGACCCCGGCTCAGGATCAAGGAGGTTGGCAGACTACAACTAGAAATAATAGAAGAGCACACGTCCCTCGACCCAGCCCCGGAGTTCGTCTGAGGGACGCGACACCCCGGCCTGCACCGCCCCCAGTAAGCCCAGTTCGCCACGACACGGCCCCCCGGCTAATCGTAAGGCGGCCCACTCACAATAAAAAGAGCTCTGTCCCGCTGCGGATGCACAAGAAGACCAGCCCAGAGGTTGAAAGACTCCAGGCTATTATTGATGGGCTTGAAGATTATGAGCAGCCCGAAATCCAGCCCGTGGAGCTGAAGGAGTAGGTCCCATGGGAGGAGTTCAAATCACTCGAACTGGCTCCAGGGGCAGAAGCTGAAGCAGAGAAAGAGCCTCCCCTATGGGCTAAATTTCCCCAAGAGTAGCCATCAGCCGCAGCAGGAAAGAAGAAGAAGAAGAGAAGACCCAGGGGCAAGAAGAAGAAGGAGGTCATCGTCGCCTGCAACACCCTCTCGGCTTTATTTGACACTGCCCTTTCCCTGGAGGAAACAGAAGAAGAGCCACCCCATGAGCCGCCGGAAGTGAATCAAGCTGAAGTCTCCACTTCCCAACACGCCACCAGGTCGGGAAGGAAGTGGGGGCGCCCTCCTCAGGATAACCTCAACATCATGCTCAGGGGGGAACAACCATACCAGGTTCCCGACCCTGAGGTCCGAGGCGCCGAGATCCCTCCTCCGGCGGGTCTCTATCCCGTAGGGGCTAGGAGCCGAGGCACCCCCTCATTCCCCGAATTCATGTTAGCCCGAGCAGGCGGGAAGGCAGGCTCCCAGGGGTCTCCTTCGACCGAAAAAGTAAGCAGCTCTCAAGCTCTGCCGGCGGCAACTCTTCCTCAGCCAGAAGCGGACAACAGTGACATCCCAAACCTCGCCGAATTCATGCGGGGGGCGGAGGAAGCCCAGCAGGCCCCACTGGCTCAGCAGGCTGCAACGGAGCCCATAAAGCTGGCATCCCCTGACCTGACACCCCAGCTTCAGGATGGGGGTAGGCGCGGCAAGCCCGAAGAAATGAAATTACTCAAGGTGCGGGCCGCCGAACGGATAGTCAGACACCTCAAGAAGATCCCGACCCGGTTTACCATGTGGGAGATGCTGTCTTTGGACGAAGAAACACGACAAGCCACCATTGCCGCACTCCAGACGCCAGCGCACCTTGAAGCTTGCCTGGTAGAAATCTCACCTGAAGTAGCTGTGGCTTTCACAGAAGACGACATGCTCCTGCCGACCTGCATCCATAACAGGCCCCTCTACATGAAAGGGCAGCTGAACGGCCAGCCCATCAACAGTGTCCTGATCGACCCGGGGGCAGCAGTGAATATACTCCCATACCGGGTGTACCAGAAGCATTATTTTGATGTACACCTGGTTGAGGTCCGAAATGTCAAGATTGCTGGTTTTAACCAGAAATGTGAGGTGCCCATGGGGGTCGCAGAGTTCAGCCTGACCTTTGATGACTTCACCACCAAGGTCTAGTTCCACGTCATCAACTCCAACACCTCCTATAAGGCGTTGCTTGGCCGGCCCTGGCTACACCAGAACAGAGTGGTGCCCTCCACCCTGCATCAATGCATCAAGTACCCCTGTAAAGGGAAGGAAGTCAGAATCTTCGTCGACCTCCACCCGTTCGAGGTGTTCGAGTGTCACTTGTCAGATGCCAATCTATATCTAGAGAAGGCGAAGCAGGCCCCCCAAGCCGCCCAAGACAAAGGGAAGAAGAAAGTGGAGTCGGGCAGTTGGTTTCCTCCGCCGCCCCCAGGTTATGTGGCTCCCCCACATGTACCATTCATTGCACAAGAGGGGGGGTATTTAAGGGAGCCCCTCTCCCTATCTACTCTACACCGGGGATGCCTTGCCTCGAAGACCTGCTGGAGGATGCCAAAGTCCCGCCAGGGATCATCAAGCCCATTACAGAGATTGACTGTCAAGCGGCCGAGCGGCTGAGGACCTTTGAAGTGCCTAACCCGGAGGGGCCATCCACTATCTTTTATGTTGCCGGGGAAAAGCCAGTCATGGAAGACGATGATTGCCGGTTTCCTGACGAGTTGCATGACCCGCACGCCCCCATTGTGGGACTCCCCCATATGACCGACCAGGCAGCCAGAATGGTCAGAAAGCAAAAGATTCCCCCCTATCAACCCTCCAGCCGGAAGGAAATGTTCGAAAGAATGTGGAACCCACCAAACCTGGATCGGCGGTTGCTGCAAATCACCAAGCACCCTGGTCTGGGCTTTTCACCAGAAGATTATTACGAAAATGATGTGATATCGGTTTCGGCCTTGTCCGACGACGACCCTGCGGAAGCTCTAGATTTGCGGGAAGCCCACCAAGAAGTATATCCCAGGCCTCCGGCTAAGGAGGCACAAGACGAAGAAGTGTTCCTTTGGAACCCTCTCCACCGCTGCTGCACGGGGAAAACCCCCTCTCTCTCCGACAGACTAGCCTCGCAAGAGCACACCGTCGAGGCGCCCTCACTTCGGCCTGCTGGCGAAGCAAGAAGCAGAAGCATGGGTCATGCCCCAAATTCCCCTCGATATGACCCCGTCATGTACGCCTTGTACCATAAGCAGCAGCGGGAGATCGAGATGTTAAAAGCACGGCTGGCTGAGTTGACCTCGCTAGTTGTCGACCTCATCCAGGGCTCTCTCCGCCCGTGGGGTGGCTATATGTCTCGACCCCGAGACACCAGTCTCGGTGTCCCCGTCTGGTCAAGAAGGGAGACAGGAGACACGGCAAGCCCATTAACCGGACGGCCAACCAGGCAAGGCCTGACACTCCAAGAGAAGTTGCAAAAGCCCTACTCTTTCCCAAGAGAGAAGACTCGGGGTATTTTTGACTGGGCCTGCCACTACAGCAAGGTCTCCCTCCCATGGTCCAAGAGGCCGCAAGACACCCGAAGAAGTGGGGACCCACTGTTTTGTCCCTACCACCAGATACTGGGCCACGCCATCGAAGACTGCTATGTCTTCAAAGACATTGCCCAAAACCTCATTGACAGGGACGACCTCAGAATGGGAGACTATGTGGTAGCCCCACCACGTCCCCACGTGGCGGACAGCCCCGGAAGGGGAGCCTATACACTATCCATCCAGTACCAGGCGCCCGAAGATGCGGCTGCCCCGGCCCCCGCCGGAGCTGTCTATGATGAGTATACGGAAGATCCCGAGGTGGCCTCGTGCCTTTCTGCACCAGCGGGCCCCGCGGACCCGGCAGCTACGGTCCAGGAGGAATGCGCGACAGATGCAGCCCCCGCGCCCCTTCATGAAGAACAAGAAGAGGGGGATGGCGTCCTCGAGCCCGAAGACAATGAAGATCAAGACTTCATCGATCTGTCGCTAGCCCCGCCAGAAATTGAAAATCGCGGCCAGGCCACAGTCGACGAATTGATTGAGATCAACCTTGGCACAGAAGGTGACCCCAGGCCGACCTTTCTGAGTGCTCTTATGCCCCTATGGGAGAGAGAACAATACATAAAGTTGCTACAAGAATTCCGGGATTGCTTTGCCTGGAATTATAAAGAAATGCCTGGGCTCAGCCCCGAGGTGACTCAGCACATCTTGGCCATTGATCCCACAGTGGAACCAGTAAAGCAGTCTCCCCGGCGTATGAGGCCGGAATTGATCAGCCAGATCTGCAGGGAGGTCGACAAGCTCATTGATGTCGGCTTCGTGGCGGAGAATCAATACACCACTTGGTTGGCCAACATTGTACCAGTAAAGAAAAAGAATGGACAGATCAGGATTTGCGTGGATTTCTGTGACCTGAACAAAGCCTGCCCAAAAGATGACTTTCCGGTACCTATCACCGAAGTCATGATTGATGCAACCACTGGCCACGAGGCCTTATCCTTTATGGATGGATCGTCCGACTATAACCAAATTTGGATAGCCGACCATGACCGGATTCACACGGCTTTCAGGTCGCCCAAGGGGATATTCCACTACAAGAGGATGCCCTT
This sequence comes from Amorphophallus konjac, assembly GCA_022559845.1. Lineage (NCBI taxonomy): Eukaryota > Viridiplantae > Streptophyta > Magnoliopsida > Alismatales > Araceae > Amorphophallus > Amorphophallus konjac. The sequence continues at coordinate 413,700,503 of CM040122.1, read as the reverse complement.
CGGTCTCAAGAATGCCGGTGCTACGTATCAGCGGACAATGACCAAGATCTTCGACGAGCTGCTATATAGCAAGGTCGAATGTTACATTGATGATCTAGTTGTCAAGACTAAGAAGAGAGCTGAACATCTGAGCGACCTCAGGGTCATCTTTCAAAGGCTCCGGCTGTATGGGCTGAAGATGAACCCTATGAAGTGCGCCTTTGGCGTGTCCAATGGTAGGTTCCTTGGCTTTATTGTCCGGGACAGAGGGATCGAGATTGACCCCTTCAAGATAAAAGTCATTCAGGAGTTGCCTCCTCCGAAGAGTCTGGGAGAGCTGACGTCCCTACAGGGCCGTCTAGCCTATATCCGCAGGTTTATCTCCAACCTGTCAGGGCGTTGCCAACCCTTTCACAGACTGATGATGAAGAACGCACCCTTCAGCTGGGGTCACGAATGCCAGCGCGCGTTCGACCAGCTAAAAGAGTACCTGAAGACCCCGCCCGTCCTGGGGGCACCTGTCAAAGGCAGACCGCTTGTTCTCTACATAGCAGCTACCGAATATTCACTGGGGGCAATGCTCGCCCAGAATAATGATGAGGGAAAGGAGCAGGCGCTCTACTACCTCAGCCGGAGATTGGTGGGAGCGGAGGCCAAATACACTCCGATAGAGAAAGTCTGCCTTACTTTGGTCTTCGCAGTCAAGAAGATGAGGCATTAAATGCTGTCCCATGAAGTAAGCCTAATATCCAGAGCTGACCCTATCAAGCACATCCTCCTCCAGGCTGTCCCGAAGGGGCGCATTGGCAAGTGGGCCGTGCTGCTCATGGAGTTTGATATCACCTACGTGCCGCAGAAGGCCGTTAAGGGACAAGCCGTCGCGGATTTCTTCGCAGCACACCCCGTGCCCGAAGGCTCCCCATTGGCCACCGAGCTACCCGAAGATGAGACACTGGAAGTGAATCATGTCCAACAAGCTATCTGGCAGCTATACTTTGACGGGGCTTCGAGAACAGAAGCGACCCCGTCCGGACACGCCAAGATACGGGCCGGAGCCGGCATCGTCCTCAAATCGCCAGACGGAGAAGTGATGCACACTTCCTGCTGCATTATTAAGCCCTGCACAAATAATGAAGCAGAGTATGAAGCTCTGATCATCGGCCTTCAGGTGGCCCTCCAAATGGAGATCAAAATGCTCCAAGTATTCGGTGACTCGCTGCTGGTCGTCAAGCAGGTCCGGGGATAGTTTGATGTCCGAAAACCTGAGTTGCTCCCTTATCACACTAAGGCGACGAGACTCATGGAGCGGTTCTACCTTCTTGAGATAGGCCATGTCGCCAGAGGGGAGAATGCACAAGCCGATGCCCTGGCAAAACTGGCAAGCTCACTGGCAGTGCCTCCAGACGGATCTCTCAGTATCCGAGTAATAAATCAGCTCCAGATGCCCAGCATGATAGAAGAGGAACCAGAAGAAGAAGAGCTAGAAGTCACCACAGCAGAAGCCGTCGGCCTACCCGACTGGAGAGACCCCCTGATGCAGTGGTTCAAGTACCAGTAGCTGCCCAAGCAGAGAGAAGAGAAGATCAGGCTGATCAGAATTAAGGACTCTTATGAGCTCCGAAATGGAATATTATTCCGAATGGTGGCCGACGCCAAGCAGAAATTACTCCTCCGATGCTTGTCCACTGAAGAAGCCTAGAGGGTCATGAAGGAGGTCCACGCCGGAACAGCTGGCGCACACCAGGCCGGGACGAAAAGGAAGATTGAAATAAAGAAGCTTGGCTATTATTGGCCTGCGATGTTCGACGACTGCTGCAAATATGCTAAGTCGTGTCAGAAATGTCAGGAGCATGCCACCATACCCAGGAGGCCCCCCGTGCAATTGCACCCAACGGCGCCCAATTGGCCATTTGCCCAATGGGGAACGGATGTTGTGGGTCCCTTACCTGTGTCTTCCACGGGTTGCAAGTACATTCTGGCGGCAACCGACTACTTCTCCCGCTGGGCAAAGGTTGTCGCCTTGCGAGAGGTCACCGGAGAGATCGTGGTCAGGTTTGTCCGCCGTAATATCATATTCCGATTTGGCGCCCCCGACCGAGTTGTGTCAGACAACGGCAGCCACTTCCGCAACCAGAAGGTCTACCGGCTGGCAGAAAAATATAAAATTGATTGGAGGACATCGACTCCTTACAACCCACAGGCTAATGGGCTGGCCGAAGCTTTTAACAAGACACTCTGCACTCTCCTGGCCAAGACGGTCAGCTCTAACAAAAAGGACTGGGAAGAAAGAATGTACGAGGCGCTTTGGGCGTACCGAACTGTATACAAGACTCCAACAGGCTGTTCGCCCTTTTCTCTCGTATATGGCTCGGAGGCAATCATCCCCGTTGAACTAGAGATACCGTCCCTCAAGGTTGCCATTCAGCATGGCCTTGTCCTTGAAGGGCAAACCAACATTGAACGAAGGCTTGATGAACTCTCCAGTCTAGAAGGAAAGCGGCTCCAGGCCCAACAGAACATTCAGATCTACCAGGCCCAGATTGCACACGCCTTTGACAAGCTTGTCAAGGAATGTGAATTCAAAAAGGGCAACCTCGTCATGGTCAAGAGAAGAGACCTCATGGCTGCCAACCCTAAGGGTAAGCTGAATGAGAACTGGCTCGGACCCTACGTAGTCCAAAAAGTCTACGAAGGTGGGGCCTATGTAATTGTCAACCATCGCGGGGAAGTTCAGTTCCCGCCTCTTAATGGAAGGCACTTGAAACTGTACCACGCTCCGGCGCCCCCGTTCAATCAATAATATAACCCTCCGCCCTATTTTGGGTGGATTTGCATGATTGATGTCCAAACGACTTGACTACTATCCATGTTTTCAAAAAAAAAAAGAGCGAGGAAAAGGGGAAGAGGAAGGTAAAAAAAAAGAGAAGAGAAAAAAAGAGGGGGAAAAGAGAAAAAAAAAAGAAAAAAAAAGAGAAGAAGAGAAGAGAGAAAGAAAAAGAAGAGAAGATAAGAAGAGAAAAAAAAAGAAAGAGAAGAGAAAAAAAGGAGAAAAAAAAAGGGGAGAAAAGAAGAGAAGAGAAAAAAAAAGAGAAGTAAAAAAAAAGAGAGAGAAAAGATACAAGAGCAAGGGAAGAGTGGAAGCCGAGAAAGGGGACGGCCCCTCCACTTCCAGTCACCGCCCCGTACCGATGGATATACTAAAAAGGGAACTAGATAAACTCTTCTCTCCGTCCTCTCCGGGCGGTGAGTACCCCTTTGGCTCGGACCTCCCGTCCGGGTCATTGACTAGACAAACTCTTCTCTCCGTCCTCCCCGGACAGTGAGTACCCCTTTGGCTCGGACCTCCCGTCCGGGTCATTGACTAGACAAACTCTTCTTTCCGTCCTCCCCGGGCGGTGAGTACCCCTTTGGCTCGAACCTCCCGTCCGGGTCATTGACTAGACAAACTCTTCTCTCCGTCCTCCCCGGGCGGTGAGTACCCCTTTGGCTCGGACCTCCCGTCCGGGTCATTGACTAGACAAACTCTTCTCTCCGTCCTCCCCGGGCGGTGGGTATCTCTTTGGCTCGGACCTCCCGTCCGGGTCATTGACTAGACAAACTCTTCTCTCCATCCTCCCCGGGCGGTGAGTACCCCTTTGGCTCGGATCTTCCATCCATGTCATTGACCAAACAAACTCTTCTCTCCGTCCTCCCTGGGCGGTCAGTACCCCTTTTGGCTCGGACCTCCCGTCCGGGTCATTGACTAGACCAACTCTTCTCTCCGTCCCCTCTGAACGACCAGAAAACGGTCTCTAACCGAGGCCCCCCGCCTGAGGCCAGTACGAGCTTTCAATATTGCGGCAGAACTAGGGAGTCGCCCGTTCGGTATGGTGGAGTGGTCCCCTCGTCCTCCCCCTGGGAAGGCGAGCACTCTCCTGTACCCTGACATGGGTCCCTGCCTGGTTCTCCCGAAGCAAATCCTCGCGAAGACTCATACCCTGCTGATGGGTCTCAGCACAAAAAAGGGAGGGGAAGAGAACCAGAGGAAGGAGAAAGAGATAGAGAGATGAAGACGGAGGGGGCGAGGGCCCCAGCCGCCGTCCACGGTGGAGAAAAGAAAAGGGGAAGAGAACGAGAGGGAGAGGGAAGAGACAGGGAGAAGAAGGGGGAAGAAGAAGAGGAGAAAGGGGGGGGGGGGGGGGCGTCGTGACCCTCTCCTCACCACGACGACGGCGGCGGCGTTGGCGTCCGGCGACGGAGAAGACAAAGCAAGGAAAGGGGGGAAGGTCTCCGTCCGCTCGGTCACCGAAGAGAGAGAAGGAGGGAAGAAAGGGGAGGGGGAATTCGAACGGGGTGACCGTTCGAAACGCCCCGCCCCCCCCCCCCCCCCCCCCCCCCCCCTATTTATAGGGAAAGAAAAGAGGGGAGAAAAGAGGAAAGAAAAGAAAAGAGAAGAGAGAAAGAATAAAAAAAAGGGAGGGAAAATAAAAAAAAGGAGAAGGGAAAATAAAAGGAAGAACGAATAAAAAGGGGGAAAAAGCGAGAGAAAGGGAGAGAAAAAAAAGAGAAAACGAGAAGGAAAAATGGGGGGAAACGAAGTAAGAAAAAAGAAAGGGAAAAGAGAAGGAGATGAAGAGAAAAAAAAGAAGAAAGAAAGAGAGGGAAATAAACGGAGAAGATAAAAGAAGGGGGAGCAAAAAAAATAATATATGTAAAATATTAAATAGATAGATACATATGTATATATATACCCATATATGTGCACTTACATACTCATCCACTCACATATGTGAAGAAGTAAGTCGATAACATACGATAATCAATGTCCCCAGGGAAACATTCCATCCCCACAATCCTGGTCGCACGGGCGTCAACACAAGCAAAAATGACTCTACCCCTGCAAACCTACCCTTGCCGGGGCACCACTACCCTGCCAAGGCCTTCCCGTGCACGTAGCTTCGTGCCTCAGCCACCTCCCATCATACAATGTTACCATTACGGACCCTACGTCCGAATCGGCACGAATTCTCCCGTTGCGCTCGCATTATCTTCTTGCCGACGAATAAGTCCCTTTCCGGCGCAAGGCCTCGTGCCCTAGCCACTCACTCCGCACAATATTGCCATTACGGACCCTACGTCCGAATCAGGCACGAATTCTCCGGTTGCGCTGGCATTTTCTTCTTGCCAACGAATAAGCCTTACCTTCTGGCGCAAGGCTTCATGCCCTAGCCGACACTCGCGTACCACTCGATAGTCAAAAAAAAAAAGAAGAAAAGAAAATGGGGTTAAAAATAGGGATGCCCCGCCGGACTTGCCCCTATGCGGGGACAAGGGTAAAAATGGCAACAACCCGACTGTGGCGAAAACCCGAAAGGGCGCTACAGGCAAAATTGGGTACCCCGCCACGTGAAAATCCGAAAGGGCGCGTGGGCAAAAGTAAGAGGGGGCCGGTACCGACGAAAACCCGAAAGGGCGCTTGTATCGATAATGTGGTTCAAAAAAAAGGAGGAGAAAGAAAAGACAAGAAGAGACCAGCAAAACCAGGTCAGCTCTCGGCATCCTGTCGGTGCTGACGAAGAGACGAAGAGACCAACAAACCATGTCAGCTCCCGACTCCCCGTCGGCACTGACGAAGAGACAAAGAGATCAATAAACCAGGTCAGCTCTCAACACCCTGTCGGCACTGGCGAATAGCCTAAGAGACCAACAAACCAGGTCAGCTCCCGACTCCCCGTCGGCACTGACGAAGAGACTAAGAGGGAACAAACCAGGTCAGCTCCCGACACCCTGTCGGCACTGACAAAGAGACAAAGAGATCAATGAACCAGGTCAGCTTCCGACCCCTTTGTCGGCACCTACGAAGAGACTAAGAGACAACAAACCATGTCAGCTCCCGACTCCCCGTCGGCACTGACGAAGAGACAAAGAGACCAACAAACCAGGTCAGCTCCCGACATCCTATCGGCACTGACGAAGAGTGTAATGCCCTGGGTTTTTTAGATCCTCGTTCTTGGGTCCTGGATCTGGTTTCTCGGAGCGTCTGACTCCGTTGTGTCCAAAATTTCGTTTCGGACATCTTTCGTGTTCGGATCGGCGCGATCCGGAATCGTTTCGGAGGCCCGGAGGCGTTCCGCGGCTTTTTCCGCGTGTGTTTTCCGATTCCCGGCGTGGGTTTCGGCTTTCCCTTCGGAAGCTCGTTGTGGGTGAACCGGGCCGTTCACCTAGGTGAGTGTGGTACCGTTGCGATCGGTGCGTTCCGAGGATCGCGAGGGTGTGATTTTCTATTTTTCGGGATTTTTTCGATTTTCTGGATTTTCCTATTTAACCCCCACCCTCTCTCTTCCTCTCATTTCTCACTCTCACCCTCTCTCTCTTCTCCCACTCTCTCCTCTCACTCTCTCCTCTCCGGCGGCCGACGGACCAAGGCGGGGGCGATGCGGGCGAGGAGGACGGCGAGGATGGGTCGAGGATCGAGGCTCGAGGCTCGAGGGCGCGGTGAAGCTCGGCCGTGAGTTCGTGGAGCGGCGAGGCTTCAACGGCATTTTCTTCGTGGATCGGCGTCCACGGTGCACGAAATCTTCGGTGGAGGTAGGGTGATGGACCCCCAGCTCGTGCACTTCCTTTCCCGCAAGTTTCGTAGGCCGTGGTGAGCCGAGCGGGCCGTTTGGGGCGTTTTGGGGAAAACCATGATTTGGGGAGTGATCGCCCGATCTAGCGATTCGTTGCGTTTTAGGCCGATCCGAGGCCGTAGATGCATGCTAGGGGTTATTTGGGGGCATCCCCTATGTTTTCCCCCTCATCCATGGATGTTTGGGGGCGTGGCGTGGATTTTTGGGGTTTTCCCGCCGTTCTCGATTTTCCGAAATGGTCACGGTCCACCAGAAACCGCTACTATCTGGTCGCGGTCTTAGGAGAATCGCGTTCATCCTTGTGTTTTGGTCGAGGAGGCCTTCGAGTGTCGCGGTCGTGCGATAGACCGCTTTAGCCTAGTCGCGGTCATGGGATGACCGCTACTGTTTGGTCGCGGTCCTTGGGCGACCGCTACCATCAGGCTTGCGCGTGGCTGGTCGCGGTCGCGAGATGACCATGACAGCATGGTCGCGGTCGCCGGTCGACCGCTACCATCTGGTCGCGGTCACCAGGTGACCACTACCATGTTCTGGTTCCTGTTTGCACTGTTTTGACCCCCGGTCGACCCGGTTGTGACCCAGTGGTTGACTTTAGGTCTCGTGAGTGTCTCGGACACCCCGTAGAGTTCCGTGACCGTGTCTTTGGGTGTCCAGAGATCCCACTTACCTCGTTTTGCGTGCCCAAGAGCTTAATGGTCAAGGTGACCTTTTAGCGTTCCGATTGTGTTGTGTTGGTCTCTGATCGAGTCGGTTGTGACCCAGTGGTCGACCTCCGGCCTTGTGTGTATCCCGGACACCCCATGGGTTCTGTGTCCATATTTTTGGGGTGTCGGGAGGGACCGTGTTGCCTCGATTAGCGTGCCCGTAGGTGTTGTGGGTCCGGGTGACCCCACGTGTTCCGGGTTTTCGTGTTACGCTCGATCGAGTCACCGTGTACCGGTGTGCGTGCGGTGGGGTCTCCCCCGCATGTTGTGGGTTTCTTTGGAAGGCGATTCCTGTGTGGGCCACGTGTTTGGCCTTGGACTGCGAGTCCAGTTATCCGGCCTGGGGCTGGAGGTTTCCCGCTTGCTATAAGATGGGAAATCGTCGTGGTGGCTTGTGTGCTACCTTGGGAATTGTGCTTCTATGTTTTCTGTGTGGCCCGTGTGGGTGGCCTTAGTCCTTTGCGTTCCCTTTCCGAGGGAGTGGTCTTGGTGACTCGTGAGTTGTCTCGGTACTTGTGCTACCATGGTTTTTGACCTAGAGATTGGACCAGATTGACGGCCTTGTGCTGTTGCGTACAACGGTCTTGACCCCGAGTCTTGTGACTCAAGGACCGTTGGGTGTCGTACGCCTAGAGGACTGTCCAGAGTCTAGTGTCTTAGTGCCACTTGAGTTTTCTCGACTCTCGCGCATGGTGCGTGCGTGGCCGTGGACTGCGAGTCATGTTTCTCCTCCGACTGTGGTCACCGTGCGACGGGGCCGGTACGTGGGGTGGTCCCCGTACGTCGTCAGATTCGGACGTTGTTTTCCGTTGAGTTGAGAGTCTACTCCTTCAGTGACCCTCCACTAGTCGTAGCCTACCAGTACGCGTGTGCTGGTCGCACCAGGGAGTGGTGTACGGGCTTACCCTGAGGACGGTTTTAAACTGGTTACCGTCGGGCCCCTCGTTAAATCAGAGTCCAGTGCCAGGGGAAAACCGGTCAGAGGGCCAGACCTAGGACGCGTGGTCTGTGTGTGCATACGTGGTTGGGGACAGTGGACGCACGTCGACGGGCGTGACCCCAGCTAGTCACTTGTTTGTGGTTACTTGTACGGTGTTCGCGCCTCGGGTAGGACCTACCACGTCAGGCGGTTCACCTGCGGTGCGGTGTAAGACGTCAGGGGAGGCTACCGGCTGTGCTTCTAGTGGGTGGTACTCCTGTCTAGTACGGAGTGACAGACTGTCAGTCTCTGTGTCTTTGACCTTCGGGTTTTCGGTCGTGTTGACCGGTGAGTTCGGTTGTTTCACCTTGGCGCGTGTGTCGGTTCTTGCGCCGTGAGACTAGTGCTAGTGGCTTTACCGAGGTGGCGTCTTGTGGTGCGGTACCCGCGATCGAATGGTCGGGGTTGCACCTTGGACAGCGTGTCCAGGTTGGCTGTCCGGGGGACAGGCCTCTACGGCGTGGTTGTCGTGTGTTCTTACTTCTACTGCGTGGTTCGGTAGCTTCTACTGCGTGATCGAGGTCTGCCTTCTGGCAGTAGGAGTAGCTGCAGTGCCGAGTTTTTGACCGGCCACCGGTTTGCTGTTCCTGCTGTAGTTGCTCTCCTTTCCGCTACCGCCGTTGTTTCCGGTTGGGGTTCCGCGGGATCCCTGCTGAGTCTCTGTTTTGGAGACTCATTCCCTGCTTTTCAGGTGTGGCGGTTCTTCCTCGAGGTTCGAGGGTGCGGAGCGGAGGTTCTCAGTTGCCAGCTTGCCGGGCCGAGTGTTCACTTGGCATGTGGTACGTTTTACTACTTTAGACTGTACTTTCTATTGGACTGGACTCTGTTCTAGTCGTTTATTTATTTCTGTTAATTATTGAGTTGTCCTGCTTTATTTTCTATTTCTTTGTGCCTCCACACTCCTTTTAGCCCTTCCGAGCCCTCCCGGCTAGTGGGCGGCGGTGCGAGTCTCGGGTTATCGGGCCTTCCCGGTAATCGGATTCTCGGGTCGTTACAGCTGGTATCAGAGCAGTGGTTGTGGACGTACATAGGAATTCGAAATGTTGTAGTGATCAGAGTCCATAAGGTCCAGTACAGTCGGCAGCTGGCTTAGGGTTTTGTGTTCACTTTCCGCCTAGTTTCTCGCTTGAGAGCTTGAGTGCGCTGCGTGGCGTTGTGAAGGTGGTTGTTGTCCGCGGCTTTCATGCCAGCATGGGGTCTAAGGATCGAGGTTGAGAGCTTTCTCCCTCATCGGTGGTGACCCTGGTTGTATTGCATTGGGCAGAGGTTGCTGGCAGGCGTGAGCTCATGGTGCTGCATTCGAGGAACCTGCAACATGGTCAGGTGGCTGAAGAGGATTTTCGTGGTTAAGTGGCCGTGAGCGTGCTTCGAGGGAGCTGCTGTCGATTTTGGCCACTCTAGCTTGAGGTTTGTCCAGCCCCTGAGGTGTTCAGGTCGTGGTTTAAGGTGGCAGAGCGGGTGTTCTGATCGAGAAGTGTGCTCGGGTGAGCGGAGGATCTTCTCGGTGAGCTGCTGTTTCGTCGAGCCTGATGATCTTGTCGTGCTCTGTGGCGTCAGAAATGACGTATCGGTCCCGGTTGTTTTGTGGATTTCGAGGCAGGATTGGGCTGTGGTGTCCCAGTAAGTCTTGCTCCTGTGCTCTTGTGTGCGAATGGGGTGTGTTCGCCCTGGAGTTGGTTTGAGATGTAAAGGCTCCGCGGCGAGTTCGAGACTCGAGGATGAGCGTCGGCGGTTGTCGGTTATGGCTCGTGTTGCGGCTCTTGGCATGCCGTGTTGCAGTTCGAGGGATTGCAGCGGTGATGCATCGAGAGATGCTGTGATTGTGGTCCGACGTGACGCTCGTCGAGTGTGTCGGAGGCGCTGACCTGAGGGAAGCGATGGTTTTCCTTGGTGCTGGATGGTGCTGGATGGTGCTGTTTCCAGCGTGCGCGAGGTTTGAGATCAGGTCGAGCGTGGAGTTCTTCCGTTGGTCGAAAGTGCGATGGTTTCTCCTTTGGTTGGAGAGATTGCGTTCAGCTAAGGATCGTCGTCTTGCATTGTGTGTTCGGATTGGTTGGCCTTGTGTGTCATGAAGTCCGTGCGAGACGTGCTCCTTGTCTTGGCAGGGTGGTTGCCTGTGAGAAGTCGTGCCCATTCCCTTGTCGTGTGAGGGTGCTGACGCTGTTTCGGAAGGACGAGTGCTGGTTGGGCGGTGTTTGCTTTCTCGGCTGTGCGCGCGGATCAGAGTGCGCAGCGGAAGCGTGGTGGGCCCATAACCCACTGGTTCAGGATCGTAGCGTTGGTTGCTACGGGCGGATTCTTGAGTTTGCGTTGAGCATCGGAGGATGGGTTCCTCGGTGTGAAACGTGTTGTTGCCGTGCCGTTGCTCGAGGTATTATGGTTGTTGGCACTGGCAGGATGGAGTGTTGGGGAAAAGTGCTGACTAGTGCGCCGCATGAGTACCCTGTTCCTGTGTTGGAAGCCGTGTCAGGCGTCGGTGTTGGACCTGGATGAGGTTGTTGAGGATGTCGCCTGACGGAAGTCGAGGACGTGTTGGTCAGAGTCGGTGGCTTGGCGCCCGACTTGTGTTCTCAGTCGTGTCCTTGGATGAGATCATTTTTGGAGAAGTGGTCTCTGGCAGACTATGGGTCCCGGTTGACGGCTATGAGTGGCTGGTGAGCCTAACCGTGTAACCGACCACAACAGTGTCTGTTGGTTCTACGGTCTTGTCAGATTATGACGGTGAGATGTTTATTGCTTAGGGACCCGTGAGCACTGTTCAGGTAGTGTCCCGTGGCTCTGTGGTAAGGGCGGAATCGGGATTGGCAGGTGTCCACTTGCATTGATCGAAGGATTTGATGAGACCAGATGGAAGAGTGACGCCTGTGGGCGGAGGCCTTTTGTGAGATGGGCGTCGGAGGATGGTCCTTGATAGGACGTTGGTGTCGCAATGGTGATCCTTGATTTGGTGACCAGCATGGGATGATTCCCCTGTGAGTCTGAGTCCAGTGAGGTGATGATTGAAGACACCAGGATCCGTCATTTGGTTTCGTCGTGCTCCCCGAGAGGGTCGAGTTGGAGCGATGTTCAAGCTCAGATGCGGTGTCCGAGAGGAGTGCAGCTTAAGATGCGGCATCAGTCTGTGTGTGAGTCGACGGATGGCTTGCCGAGGTTTGAAATGTTTCCTTTGGACCCGGTCGAGGACCATGAAAGAAGGAAGAAGCTGAGCAAGCGGAGGTTTCCTGTTGACGAGCAGTTGGTGACCAGTGGATGGTCTTTTCAGAGACAGAAGATGCTGGTTGTTGGGGCTCGAGCGTGGCGAGAGCCGTGTGCCAGCGAGACCTTTGGTGGTCGTTTCTGTGATGTGCCTTTCCGGATGGGATCTGGACTTTGTCGAAGTTTGTCTTCTGACAAGAGTTGGCACAGTGTATGTCTGGCTTTCGGCTTGCCATGTGTGAGGTGTTTCTTGGTGCTAAGCCGATGTTCTGGTTGCGGTCGACGGAGAGGACTGCTTGAGCTGGTGGAGGCTCTGTTTTGGTTGCTCCCTTGAGGAGGGTGTGCGACCTGTCAGCTGGCTGCGAAGCTGACGTGCGATTTGTCTGCCGACCATTGGATGAATCGGTAGCTGTTGCTCGTGTCAAGGGTTGTGATTCCTCGGTGAGCAAGATTGTGGCTGCGGTGCCATGATGGATTCTCGCGTTGTCTGAGGTGATGCCGGACTGTGTCCTTTGGTATATGCCTGCTCTGTTGGCCAGTGTGCTCGGCGCGAGGAGCGAGGTGTTGCTTGTGATTGTAAGTCTGGCTGTGTCCCTCAGGACTGGTGTTTTCATGAGAACCGAGATTTTTTGTGCTGGGGCTCTGACAGCGTTGTCAGTTCGTTCAGTGTTCTTCCCCTGTGACTTCGTGCTTGGTCCTGAATTTCGAGGACGAAATTCCTTTAAGGGGGGAGGGCTATAATGCCCCGGGTTTTTCGGATCCTCGTTCGTGGGTCCTGGATATGGTTTCTCGGAGCGTCCGACTCCGTTGTGTCCGAAATGATTCATGTTTGGATCGACGCGATCCGGAATCGTTTCGGAGGCCCGGAGGCGTTCCGCGGCTTTTTCCGCGTGCGTTTTCCGATTCCCGGCGTGGGTTTCGGCTTTCCCTTCGGAAGCTCGTTGTGGGTGAACCGGGCCGTTCACCTAGGCGAGTGTGGTACCGTTGTGATTGTTGCGTTCCGAGGATCGCGAGGGTGTGATTTTCTATTTTTCAGGATTTTTTGGATTTTTCGGATTTTCCTATTTAACCCCCCACCCTCTCTCTTCCTCTCATTTCTCACTCTCACCCTCTCTCTCTTCTCCCACTCTCTCCTCTCACTCTCTCCTCTCCGGCGTCCGACGGACCGAGGCGGGGGTGAGGCAGGGCGATGCGGGCGAGGAGGACGGCGAGGATGGGTCGAGGATCGAGGCTCGAGGGCGCGGTGAAGCTCGGCCGTGAGTTCGTGGAGCGGCGAGGCTTCAACGGCGTTTTCTTCGTGGATCGGCGTCCACGGTGCACGAAATCTTCGGTGGAGGTAGGGTGATGGACCCCCAGCTCGTGCACTTCCTTTCCCGCAAGTTTCGTAGGCCGTGGTGAGCCGAGCGGGCCGTTTGGGGCGTTTTGGGGAAAACCATGATTTGGGGAGTGATCGCCCGATCTAGCGATTCGTTGCGTTTTAGGCCGATCCGAGGCCGTAGATGCATGCTAGGGGTTATTTGGGGGCATCCCCTATGTTTTCCCTCTCATCCGTGGATGTTTGGGGGCGTGGCGTGGATTTTTGGGGTTTTCCCTCCGTTCTCGATTTTCCGAAATGGTCGCGGTCTACCAGAAACCGCTACCATCTGGTCGCGGTCTTGGGAGAACCGCGTTCATCCTTGTGTTTTGGTCGAGGAGGCCTTCGAGCGTCGCGGTCGTGCGATAGACCGCTTTGGCCTAGTCGCGGTCATGGGATGACCGCTAATGTTTGGTCGCGGTCCTTGGGCGACCGCTACCATGAGGCTTGCGCGTGGCTGGTCGCGATCGCGAGATGACCGTGACAGCATGGTCGCGGTCGCCGGTCGACCGCTACCATCTGGTCGCGGTCACCAGGTGACCACTACCATGTTCTGGTTCCTGTTTGCACTGTTTTGACCCCCGGTCGACCCGGTTGTGACCCAGTGGTTGACTTTAGGTCTCGTGAGCGTCTCGGACACCCCATGGAGTTCCGTGACCGTGTCTTTGTGTAATGCCCCGGATTTTTCGGATCCTTCTTCATGGGTCCCGGATCTGATTTTTCGGAGTGTCCGACTCCGTTGTGTCCGAAATTTTGTTTTGGACATCTTTCGTGTTCGGATCGGCGCGATCCGGAGTCGTTTCGGAGGCCCGGAGGCGTTCCGCGACTTTTTTCGCGCGTGTTTTCCGATTCCCGGCGTGGGTTTCGGCTTTCCCTTCGGAACCTCGTTGCGGGTGAACCGGGCCGTTCACCTGGGCGCGAGTGGTACCGTTGCGATCGGTGCGTTCCGAGGATCGCGAGGGTGTGATTTTCTATTTTTCGGGATTTTTCCGATTTTCAGGATTTTCCTATTTAACCCCCCACCCTCTCTCTCTCCTCTCATTTCTCACTCTTACGCTCTCTCTCTTCTCCCACTCTCTCCTCTCACTCTCTCCTCTCCGGCGGCCGACGGACTGAGGCGGGGGCGAGGCGGGGCGATGCGGGCGAGGAGGACGGCGAGGATGGGATGAGGATCGAGGCGTTGGAGGCGTGGTGAAGCTCGGCCGTGAGATCGTGGAGCGGCGAGGCTTCAACGGCGTTTTCTTCGTGGATCGGCGTCCACGGTGCGCGAAATCTTCGATGGAGGTAGGGTGATGGACCCTCAGCTCGTGCTCTTTCTTTTCCCGCAAGTTTCGTAGGCTGCGGTGAGCCGAGCGGGCCGTTTCGGGCGTTTTGGGGAAAACCATGCTTTGGGGAGTGATCGCCCGATCTAGCGATTCGTTGCGTTTTAGGCCGATCCGAGGCCATAGATGCATGCTAGGGGCTACTGGGGAGCTTCCCCTATGTTTTCCCCCTCATCCGTGGATGTTTGGGGGCGTGGCGTGGATTTTTGGGGTTTTCCCGCCGTTCCCGGTTTTCCGAAATGGTCGCGGTCCACCAGAAACCGCTACCATTTGGTCGCGATCCTGGGAGAACCGCTTTCACCCTTGTGTTTGGGTCGGAAGGCCTTCGAGCGTCGCGGTCGTGCGATAGACCGCTTTTGTCTGGTCGCGGTCAGGGGATGACCGCTACCACCTGGTCGCGGTCCTCGGGCGACCGCTACCAGCGGGGTTGAGCGTGGCTGGTCGCGATCGTGAGGCGACCGTGACAGCATGGTCGCGGTCTCCGGTCGACCGCTACCATCTGGTCGCGGTCACCAGGTGACCACTACCATGTTCTGGTTCCGGTTTGCGCTGTTTTGACCTCCGATCAACCCGGTTGTGACCCAGTGGTTGACTTTAAGTCTCGTGAGTGTCTCGGACACCCCGTGGAGTTCCGTGACCGTGTCTTTGGGTGTCCAGAGGTCCCACTTTCCTCGTTTTACGTGTCGTGAGCTTAAGGGTCCAGGTGACCTTTTAGCGCTGCGATTGTGTTGTTTTGGTCTCCGGTCGACCCGGTTGTGACCCAGTGGTAGACCTCCGGCCTTGTGAATATCCCGGACACCCCATGGGTTCTGTGTCGGTGTTTTTGGGGTGTCGGGAGGGATCGTGTTGCCTCGATTAGCATGCCCGTAGGTGGGGTGGGTTCGGGTGACCCCACGTGTTCCGGGCTTTCGTGTTACGCTTGATCGAGTCACCGTGTATCGGTGTGTGTGCGGTGGGGTCTCCCCCGCATGTCGTGGGTTTCCTTTGGAAGGCGATTCCCATGTGGGCCATATGCTTGGCCTTGGACTCCGAGTCCAGTTATCCGGCCTAGGGCTGGAGGTTTCCCGCTTGCTACAAGATGGGAAATCGACATGGCGGCTTGTGTGCTGCCCTGGGAATCGTGCTTCTGTGTTTTCCGTGTGGCCCGTGTGGGTGGCCTTAGTCCCTTGTATTCCCTTTCCGAGGGAGTGGTTTTGGTGACTCGTGAGCTGTCTTGGTACTTGTGCTACCGTGGTTTTAGACCTAGAGATGGGACTAGATTGACGGCCTTATGCTGTTGCGTACAACGGTCTTGACCCCGAGTCTTGTGACTCAAGGACCGTTGGGTGTAGTGCGTCTGGAGGACTGCCCAGAGTCCAGTGGCTTAGTGCCACTTGAGTTTTCTCGACTCTCGCGCAGGGTGCGTGCGTGACTGAGGACTGCGAGTCCTGTTTCTTCTCCGACTGTGGTCACCGTGTGACGGGGCCGGTACGTGGGGTGGTTCCCGTACGTCGTCTGATTCGGACGTTGTTTTCCGTTGAGTTGAGAGTCTACTCCTTCAGTGACCCTCCACTAGTCGTAGCCTACCAGTACGCGTGTGCTGGTCGCACCAGGGAGTGGTGTACGGGCTTACCCTTAGAGACGATTTTTAGACTGGTTTCCGTCGGGCCCCACGTCTTGCAGCCAGAGTCCGACTGAGGGGAAAACCAGTTAGAGGCCAGACCTGGGACGCATGGTCTGTGTGTGCACACGTGGTTGGGGGCGGTTGGACCCACGTCGACGGGCGTGACCCCAACTAGTCACTTGTTTGTGGTTACTTGTACGGTGTTCGCACCTCGGGTAGGACCTACCACGTCAGGCGGTTCATCTGCGGTGCGGTGTAAGACGTCAGGGGACGCTACCGGCTGTGCTTCTAGTGGGTGGTACTCCTGTCGAGTACGGAGTGACAGACTGTCAGTTTCGTGACTTTGACCTTCGGGTTTTCAGTCGTGTTGACCGGTGAGTTCGGTTGTGTCACCTTGGCGCGTGTGTCGGTTCTTGCGCCGTGAGACTAGTGCTAGTGGCTTATCGAGGTGGCGTCTTGTGGTGCGGTACCCGCGATCGGATGGTCGGGGTTGCACCTTGGACAGCGTGTCCAGGTTGGCCGTCCGGGGGACAGGCCTCTACGGCGTGGTTACCGTGTGTTTTTACTTCGGTAGGTGGTACTAGCGTAGTTTGGTAGCTTCGACTGCGTGATCGAAGTGTGCCTTCTGGTGCAGTAGGAGTAGCTGTAGTGCCGAGTTTTAACCGGCCACCGGTTTACTGTTCCTGCTGTAGTTGTAGCTCTCCTTTCCGCTACCGCCGTTGTTTCCGGTTGGGGTTCCGCGGGATCCCTGCTGAGTCTCTGTTTTGGAGACTCATTCCCTACTTTTCAGGTGTGGCGGTTCTTCCACGAGGTTCGAGGGTGCGGAGCGGAGCTTCTCAGTTGCCAGCTTACCGGGCCGAGTGTTCACTTGGCATGTGGTACGTTTTTACTGCTTTAGACTGTACTTTCTGTTGGACTGGACTCTGTTGTAGCTGTAGTTGTTCTTTCTTTCAGCTTGTTGTTATTGGTTGTCCTGCTTTATTTCATATTTCTTTGTGCCTCCACACTCCTTTTTAGCCCTTCCGAGCCCTCCCGGCTCGTGGGCGGCGGTGCGAGTCTCGGGTTATCGGGCCTTCCCGGTAATCGGATTCTCGGGTCACTACTCTTTGGGTGTCCAGAGGTCCCACTTACCTCGTTTTACGTGCCCAAGAGCTTAAGGGTCTAGGTGACCTTTTAGCGTTCCGATTGTGTTGTGTTGGTCTCTGGTCGACTCGGTTGTGACCCAGTGGTTGACCTCCGGCCTTGTGTGTATCCCGGACACCCCATGGGTTCTATGTCCATATTTTTGGGGTGTCGGGAGGGACCGTGTTGCCTCGATTAGCGTGCTCATAGGTGTGGTGGGTCCGGGTGACCCCACGTGTTCCAAGTTTTCGTGTTACGCTCGATCGAGTCACCGTGTACCGGTGTGTGTGCGGTGGGGTCTCCCCCGCATATTGTGGGTTTCTTTGGAAGGCGATTCCCGTGTGGGCCACATGTTTGGCCTTGAACTGTGAGTCTAGTTATCCGGCCTGGGGCTGGAGGTTTCCCGCTTGCTACAAGATGGGAAATCGTCGTGGTGGCTTGTGTGCTGCCTTGGGAATTATGCTTCTATGTTTTCCGTGTGGCCCGTGTGGGTGGCCTTAGTCCTTTGCGTTCCCTTTCCGAGGGAGTGGTCTTGGCGACTCGTGAGTTGTCTCGGTACTTGTGCTACCGTGGTTTTAGACCTAGAGATTGGACCAGATTGACGGCCTTGTGCTGTTGCGTATAACGATCTTGACCCCAAGTCTTGTGACTCAAGGACTGTTGGGTGTCGTGCGCCTAGAGGATTGTCCAGAGTCTAGTGGCTTAGTGCCACTTGAGTTTTCTCGACTCTCGCGCACGGTGCGTGCGTGGCCGTGGACTGCGAGTCATGTTTCTCCTCCGACTGTGGTCACCGTGCGACGGGGCCGGTACGTGGGGTGGTCCCCGTACGTCGTCGGATTCGGACGTTGTTTTTCGTTGAGTTGAGAGTCTACTCCTTCAGTGACCCTCCACTAGTCGTACCCTACCAGTACGCGTGTGCTGGTCGCACCAGGGAGTGGTGTACACGCTTACCCTGAGGACGGTTTTAGACTGGTTACCGTCGGGCCCCTCGTCAAATCAGAGTCAAGTGCCAGGGGTAAACCGATTAGAGGGCCAGACCTAGGACGCGTGGTCTGTGTGTGCACACGTGGTTGGGGACAGTGGACGCACGTCGACGGGCGTGACCCCAGCTAGTCACTTGTTTGTGGTTACTTGTACGGTGTTCGTGCCTCGGGTAGGACCTACCACGTCAGGCGGTTCACCTGCGGTGCGGTGTAAGACGTCAAGGGACGCTACCGGCTGTGCTTCTAGTGGGTGGTACTCCTGTCGAGTACGGAGTGATAGACTGTCAGTCTCTGTGTCTTTGACCTTCACGTTTTCGGTCGTGTTGACCGGTGAGTTCGGTTGTTTCACCTTGGCGCATGTGTCGGTTCTTGCGCCGTGAGACTAGTGCTAGTGGCTTTACCGAGGTGGCATCTTGTGGTGCGGTACCCGCGATCAGATGGTCGGGGTTGCACGTTGGACAGCGTGTCCAGGTTGGTTGTCCGGGGGACAGGCCTCTACGGCGTGGTTGCCGTGTGTTCTTACTTCGGTAGGTGGTACTAGCGTGGTTCGGTAGCTTCGACTGCGTGATCGAGGTCTGCCTTCTGGCAGTAGGAGTAGCTGCAGTGCCGAGTTTTTGACCGGCCACCGGTTTGCTGTTCCTGCTGTAGTTGTAGCTCTCCTTTCCGCTACCGCCGTTGTTTCCGGTTGGGGTTCCGCGGGATCCCTGCTGAGTCTCTGTTTTGGAGACTCATTCCCTGCTTTTCAGGTGTGGCGGTTCTTCCTCGAGGTTCGAGGGTGCAGAGCGGAGGTTCTCAGTTGCCAGCTTGCCGGGCCGAGTGTTCACTTGGCATGTGGTACGTTTTACTGCTTTAGACTGTACTTTCTGTTGGACTGGACTCTGTTGTAGTTGTTTATTTATTTCTGTTAATTATTGAGTTGTCCTGCTTTATTTCCTATTTCTTTGTGCCTCCACACTCCTTTTAGCCCTTCCGAGCCCTCCCGGCTCGTGGGCGGCGGTGCGAGTCTCGGGTTATCGGGCCTTCCCGGTAATCGGATTCTCGGGTCGTTACAAAGAGACAAAGAGACAACAAATCAGGTCAGCTCCCGACATCCTGTCGGCACTGACGAAGAGACCAAGAGACAACAAACCAGGTCAGCTCCTGACTCCCTGTCGGCACTGACGAAGAGACTAAAAGACAACAGACCAGGTCAGCTCCCGACATCCTGTCGGCACTAACGAAGAGACCAAGAGACAACAAACCAGGTCAGCTCCCGACATCCTGTCGGCACTGACGAAGAGACCAAGAGACAACAAACCAGGTCAGATCCCGACTCCCTGTCGGCACTGACGAAGAGACTAATAGACAACAGACCAGGTCAGTTCCCGACACCCCGTCGGCACTGACGAAGAGATTAAGAGACAACAAACCAGGTCAGCTCCTGACTCCCCGTCGGCACTGACGAAAAGACAAAGAGACCAACAAACCAGGTCAGCTCCCGACATCCTGTCGGCACTGACGAAGAGACCAAGAGACAACAAACCAGGTCAGCTCCCGACATCCTGTCGGCACTGACGAAGAGACCAAGAGACAACAAACCAGGTCAGCTCCCGACTCCCTGTCGGCACTGACAAAGAGACTAAAAGACAACAGACCAGGTCAGCTCCCGACATCCTGTCGGCACTGACGAAGAGACCAAGAGACAACAAACCAGGTCAGCTCCCGACATCCTGTCGGCACTGATGAAGAGACCAAGAGACAACAAACCAGTGCAGCTCCCGACTCCCTGTCGGCACTGACGAAGAGACTAAAAGACAACAGACCAGGTCAGTTCCCGACACCCCGTCGGCATTGACGAAGAGATTAAGAGACAACAAACCAGGTCAGCCCCCGACTCCCCGTCGGCATCGACGAAAAGAAAAGAGGCAAGTACACCCACGGGCACCGCCCGGCTCATCCTTCGCCCGCGCTACCCGTGGGTGGGGGGCATTTGTGGACACCAAAATTGCACACCCATGACATCCTACTCGGCCCAGTATCAACAACGGCCCGAGTAAATAAGCCCCGGGAGAGATTGTCGTGAAGTCGCCTCCAGGAGTCACGACAGTGAAGAGAAACCAAGCACAAAAAGGCCCACAATCCTTGAGCCCCGAGAAGAGCCAAATAGGCCACGACTCGTGTCCATAACGGGCTCAGAACGGGGTCAGAAACACGCCCAATAGGCCTTCAGAAACACACCCAATTTTGGCCTTCAGCGGCACGCCCCAATGGGCTTCAGCGGCACACCCCCAATGGCCTTCAGCGGCATGCCCCAAGGCCTTCAGCGGCACGCCCCCAATGGCCTTTAGCGGTACGCCCCCAGGGCCTTCAGCGATACGCCCAATAGGCCTTCAACGGCACGCCCAATAGGCCCTCAGCGGCACGCCGCAAGGGCTTCAGCGGCACGCCCTCAGGGCCTTCAGCGGCACGCCCAAATGGGCCTTCAGCGGCACGCCCAAATGGGCTTCAGCGGTACGCCTTCAGGAGGCTCCAGCGGCACGCCTTTTTGGCTCTCCTGCGGCACGCTTGTGCAGCCCGCCAATGGCACAGCATAAGGCATTTTCAACGGCAAACGACGCGGTGCCCATGCCCTACGCATCTTCGGCGCGCAGTGGCCGATCCGAGGTGTCGATCAATGACTGGGCCACGCAGGCTAGTCCCCTGACACCCAGGACGGAAGAGTCAAACTTGATCATCATGATGGAGCTGCTTCCCGCCTTCGACGGTCGTGCTCAAAGCTCCGACGGCAGGGAGTATAAATAGACCCCCGCTTCAACTGGCTAAGGGGACGGAAAACTCCGACAGAGAAGAGGGGGGTCCAAGAGAGAGGCAGAGCAGCAGACAAATGGAAGAGACATAGGCAAGAGAGGAAGAGAAGAGAGAAGAGAAGAAGAAGGGCTCCGGCGTGAGTCTCCTCCGACGGCCACCGGGAAGAAGAGAGAGTAAGAGAGAAGGAGGGCTGAATGTAATGGGGGGAGGTGTGGGAGAAGAAGGGTGGACGGTCATCCCCCACTTCAGCCCCAACACCTTCCTTTCCATGGTTTTCCTTGCCTTCCTCTTCCCTTTCTTTTGCTTTTAGGTTTTCTTTCTTGCCCGTAGCCTTGGCTCGGGTGTGTCCGTCAATGTGTATGTAGGGCCTCGGCCCCTTGCTTCCCATGAATGAAAAATCATCTTTCTTGGGTCTTTTATGCTATGTCTGATAGTTTACTCCAGCCTTCACAATGCATGCAGTGCGTTGTCCGTTTTCTCCGTTTCTCCGGTTTCTTTCGAGTCACCGTATCAATGTGATGCCTCCCCTTTGAAGCCTGGCCTTGTGGGTCCTTTACTCATCTCCAGCAGCCCTTCCTTGGCCTTGAATTCCCCTTCTTTCCCTGAATAGCCTGCAGGTCTCCCAGCCCACACATTTAGCTCTTTTAATCCTCCAGCGATGCAACTTTCCAGCCCTTGGTCGGCACACCTTTTGGCCCTCATCGGCACACCCCGTTGGCCCTTGACCGGTACACCCTTCTGGCCCTCAGCGGCACACCCCTATTGGCCCTCAGCGGCACACCCCGTTGCCCTTGGCCGGTGCACCCCTTCTAGCCCTCAGCGACACACTTTCTAGCCCCCCCAGCGGTACACCTTCCCCTGGTGCTTCAGCGGTACGCCCTCAGCCGCCAACCCCCAGCCCATGCTGCCTAGTACTAGAAGCCCTCCGTTCACGGTTTTCTCTGGGTTTTCTGAGGTCCCATAAAGGTGTTGCTGCCCTCGGGCGCCCACCTCCAGTTGTCGGGTTCCGTCACTCCATGTGGGCGCGTTCCCTTTATCTCCCTTACGCCCCGGGTCAAGGGGAGATGCTGTCGAATTTTTGTCAGAAAATAACAACATGTTAAATAAGGCAAAAGGAGGCAACAAACGAACAGAATAATTAATGATGAAGCCCTCCAACTAATCAAGTCACTGCCGGTACCATGATAAGAACCGAACTGATCAACGCCACGACAGGCCGAACTTCCGACTCATGACAGAGAGGCCGAACAGAACAAAACAAGGGAGAAGTTTATATAAAACTGTATAAAAATTAAAACAAGAAGAAAAGAAAAGCCATAAAATAAAGAATTGAAGACTGATTGAACCTCCACCATCACGCCCTGATTGGCCCTTCAACGGTGCACCCCAGTCATCTTCCAGTGGCATACTCATCCAATCCCTTCGCCGGCACACTCCTCCCAGCCTTCAGCGGCACGCTTCGAAGCCTTCCCCGGCACGCCCCTTGAACCCTCAGCGGTACACCCCTAATCGCCCCAGGGACACACCCTTTAGCGGCACACTCCAGAGAGCCTTCAGCGGTGCGCACTGCCCATCTTCAGCGGCACACTCTAATGGCCCTGCAACGACACAACCTCCTGGCCCTTTCAGCGGTACACTCCCTCCCATCGTCTCTCTCCCTTCGCCGGTACACCCTCATCCACCGTCTCAATGGGATCCAATGTATAGACTTGGCAGATGGATGCACAAACGCAGCAACAAGCAGTGTATAGACTTCGTATGTTGATTGCATGGGCAACGTACAGACTTTGAGTTGGATAGGCTGAAGAATGTACAGACTTCATGTTACAACGTACATACTTTGTGCTGCGGTGTATAGACTTTGTGGCCGATGTACAGACTTTATGCTGCAATGTATAGACTTTGAGCTGCAACGTGTAGACTTTGGGGCTACCAACGTACAGACTTTGAACTGGAGCCAAGGGACAACGTACAGACTTTGAGCTACAATGTATAGACTTTATGCTGGCCTGTACAGACTTTGAGCTGATGAATGCTGGCCAATGTATAGACTTTGAGCTGCAACGTGTAGACTTTGGGGTCATCAATGTATAGACTTCGAACTGCAGCCAATGGACAATGTACAGACTTTGAGCTACAATGTATAGACTTTATGCTGGTCAATGTACAGACTTTGAGCTGATGAATGCTGGCCAATGTATAGACTTTGAGCTGCAACGTGTAGACTTTGGGGTCATCAATGTATAGACTTCGAACTGCAGCCAATGGACAATGTACAGACTTTGAGCTGCAATGTATAGACTTTATGCTGGCCAATGTATAGACTTTGAGCTGCAACGTGTAGACTTTGTGATGTGACACGACCTAAGGGTGCAATGGTATCAACCAAATGAACCTCGGACCTAGACTTGCAAGCCCACTTACAAATTAGCGGACTCGATGTTGGCGGACCGATATCGCAGCACAACCCTTTTCCCGTGGTGACTAAGTGATGGTAGGGTGGATTCGAGAGCCTAAACCACGCTGCTTAGCGTGATGACTTGGCCAATGAGTTCCCCTCCCTTGGATTGGAGCACCCACATCAGTGGGGCGGACGCCGTGCCTTGAGGGTACAGGGATCTCTCCTCACTCAAACCGCGATGGCCACTCGTGATCGGGAATCACGGGACCGGGCACTCTCTTCCTCGCCGGCTGAACTTAGAAATGATACTAAGAAAACACAAATATCCAGGGAGGGTTCAGCATATACCTGACCGGTGTGAGGACACCGGCCCCGAGTCGGAGACGTGGGCGAGCGGGGAAGCGTGTGTTCCCCACACGCCGCGCCGGGGAAGCTTGACCTGCCCAAGAGAAGTTACAACACTACACCTCTCGCAGGAGGGGGATCTTGGGGTGGGGGTTAATGGATATTACAACCAAAATTACCTCCACGCAGGGAGGGGCCTTCAGCCGGCCAAGCGGGGAGGGGAAAATGAGCAAGGAACACCGAAGATGGAGATTGCCGATTCTGCCCGCGTTCTGTGGGTGCTGACAGCCGAGTGGAGAACCGACTGCTGCGACTGCTACCGATTTTGTTGGGGACGAAACCACCTGGAAAAGCTTCGTAGGAGGCCAGGGAAGTCGTCCAATTTTTGCTGAATTCTTCTGGTGTCGAGGCTGATCTGGATGGAGGCCCGAACAGGGAGGCAGACCCTCGGACTGGCAGCTTCTGATTTCTAGCAGTAGGTTGCAGAGGGTGCCCCGACAGCTCCCGGACTCGGAATCAAGCACCGTTAGAGTCGCTGGAACCGTGGATGAGTCTTCTGTGCAGAAAAACTAACGGGAAGCCAACCGATGTCGAGAAGATCAGGGGATGCAGAACAATGGCGACTGGTCGATGCAGACTGTGGGCAGCAGGACCGTGTAACTGAGGGAGAAAAAGGATAACTCCTTCCACGGGATGCCGAACGGAGTTCGCTTCTTGATTCTGAAAGTAGACAGGAAGAAGAAGAACTTTGTAGAAGAGCTCGTGGCCTGATTCTCGGGGGTTTGCCGTGGTGAAGCTTTCTCTCTGGATCAGGATCTCTGCAGAGCTAGCTCCTGGTTTCCAACAGCTGGTTGCAGAGGATGCCCCGACAGCTCCCAAACTCGGAATCGAGCACCGTCAGAGTTGTTGGAATTGTGGACAAGTCCTCTTCGCAGAAAAACTAACGGGGAGGCCAGCTGATGCCGGAGAAGACCAGGGATCTCTGAACACTGATGACTGGTCGATGCAGACTGTGGGTAGCAGGACGACGGAGCTGAGGGAGAAAAATGATAACTCCTGCCACAGGATGCCGAACGGAATTCCGCTTCTTGATTCTGAAAGTAGACAGGAAGAAGAAGAACTTTGTAGAAGAGCTTGTGGGCTGATTCCTCCGAGGTTCGTCGTGGCAGAGCTTCTAATCTGGTTCTGGTACTCAGCAGGGGCAGCTCTGCGCAGTTGTGGGAGAACGGATCTCCCGGTCAGCTCGGAGCTCGGAAGGGGACGAGACCACCGCCGTTGCGAAGAGGACAGGCAGCCGCTTCTATGGACTACTCTTGGGCTTCCAGAACGTCCGGAGGAGGTCGGGGTCGCTGCTGCAAGCTTCAGGTCTTCTGCAGGTCCTCTTACTCTAGATGGTAGAAGGTGGGGTGATGGAGGTGAACAAGGGAAGATGGAGAGGATGAGAGGGGGGCGACCCTAACCAAAGGGGAGGGGTCTTGGGCGCCCTAGGGCTATGGAGGGAAGGGGATTTTTGAATTCAAATGGTCTAGGGAAGTGGAGGGTTGCATGGGGGAGAGGGAAGGGTGCTTGGGAAAGGGATGAGGTGGTTGGAGGGTGGCTTAGTGATTGGGGATGCTCCCTTGGGACTAGGGGGTGGAGTAATGGGATGTGTGGGGAAGGGGAGTGGCCTTTAATGGGGGTAGGTGGGAGAGTGGTGGTTGGGAAGGGAGGAGAGAGAAAATTTTCGAAATTGGGTGTGGAGGAGAGAGAAAGGGGAGTGAAAGAGAGAGATTAAGAAAGGGATGGGTGGGATTCTCTCCCTAAGACTTCTCACCTCACTAATGGATTCACTCCACCATAAAAATAAGATAGAACTCACAAAATGGCACATTTTTCATTCATTGATTCATTCCCTCAAATGAAGGAAATGGGGCCCTATATATAGGAAACCCACATTTTACAATAAGACCCTGACAAAAGACTTAATAACAAATAACCGAAGGGGTAGGGGGGGCTCATGGGCCAAGCCCAATGAATTGGGCCCAATAGCACACTAAACAATCTAATGACACTCAAACTTAGGAAAATAAATGCAAGACCTAGGGACATGACTCAAATAAAATGAAAATTACATAATTATGACTCAAAGAAAATATGAAAATTACATGAACTGAATCAGAAAAATGTGACGGACATAATGGAACCATGCTGGTGAACAACCGGTAAATATGAAGGGTGAGAGATGCCCCCATCATACTCCCGGGGTGCGAAGAGCTCGACTCCGTCGAGTAAGAGTCTTTCCTAGCTCGCCCATGTGTCCACCATCGTGGCCGGCCCTTCCACCTCACAAGATACTGCTGGATTGCCCTGCTCCTGATGGTGTCATTATGTTTAACTAGTATCAAATCTTTGTGCTCATGCCGGGCTCTCAAGGTTAGAAGGGGATTCTTATTGGTGGGGTCACTCTTAAAAGGGGGTATGGGCTCAATATCCTCGCTAGGTGCCACCGCGGGGCCCTTGCAGGGCACAAGGTCCGCCACACTACAATGAGGGTTGACCCCATATTCCTTCAGAAGGACCAACTCATTGGCATTTATGCTCAATCGCCCCAAGACCTTAAAGGGTCCAGTCTCTCGATCCCTGAGCGTAGAGGCGACTCTAGGGAAGAGCCTCTTCATCCTGACCATCAGATAGTCACCCTCTTGGAAGTCTTGGTTTCTTTTGTGGGTATCAATTCACCTTTGACAAATCCCTTTGCCTTTGATGATGGGCCTGCAAGTATGCAATCTTGAGACATAGTTGGTGAATGCTAGCACTCTATTGGATGTTGGGGGTCCCGGGCACCCAAATGTGGACCTAGCATGTCTAGACTCCCTATGAAGATTAGTGAGGATAGGAGGGCCTGGACCTCCAAATGTAGCTCTATCATGCAAAGGGGTGGCAAATGCCGGGGGACCCGGACATCCAAGAATGCACCTATCATGCTTAAGACTCAGGATGAATGGAGGTGGACCATTACATCCGAAAATGGTCCATTCATGCTTCCTACTTGACATGTGGGTGATGTGAATGAATGGACCCGTCTTATGAATCATGCCAAGTGATGTGTTGTGCCAAGACTTATGCATTCCTATCCCAAAGATGACTTCCATGTGTATGGGTGTGGGATGGCCTTTGAACTTCCATGTGAAAGGGTCAAAAGGATCTAGGAAGGTGGGCATTATGGAGAGGGGCTCTTCCTTGCTTCCTAGGCATATGTTGTCTATGGCGATGGTTCCCTTTGTGTGGCCCAAGTCTTGGAAGAGGTGATCTTGGTCCAACATGGTTGGTTGGGGTAGGGAAAGGTGAGTTGTGGGTAAGGTGGGTGTATCACATGGGTAACTAGGCTCCCATTGGAAGGGATCAAAGGGGTAATGGACTGGGCTTCCTAGAGGAAGGAACTCTATGTCCACATGGTCTACGCATGGTGGGTCATCCTTCCCCAAGGTAACTGGACCAAGGTCTTTAGTGGGCCAGTCGATCAAGGTACTTGGGATCTTAATGGTAGTGGAGTGGACCATGATGGGTTCTTCATCCATGGGGAGAATGAGAAGGAGGTCACTAGTGTAGCAACCAATGGTGAAGACTGAGGTGATAGAACCATCACATGGGTGGATGAGACTAAGTCTTCTTGGGTGGGCCGCTCCTATGGTCAATAAGCAAGTCAACTTTAGTTGCCATTCTAAACCCTTGAGGAGATCATCCCAACCATTTACCTCATAGTAGGATTGGAATGTGGTGTGATAGGAGTTAATGGGTGCTAATTGGAAAGGGTGCTCCATGGTTGGGGTTTGAAAGTACAAGGCATGAGGGATGGGATTTTGCTTGAGCCATTTGATGATGAGTTCTCCTACGGTCACCACCTTTTGCGTGAGATTGAGTGGTTTGGGGAGGTATGTGTTTGTTTGGACGGGGATGAGTTGATGTCCTTCTTCCTTATTGATAGGAGTATGAATTTCCTTGAATGTGGGGAAGGGATTTGGGTTGGTGTCCAATCCCGGGGATTTGGTCTTGTGGGCCGGGTTCTCCTCATGTTCACTCATGACCTCATTCATTCTTTGAAGTGGGTTGAGAGGGCATGGTGGCCGGGTATGGGGCTCCGGTGGGTGAGGGAACAAAAGGTTGTTGAAACCATAGGCTCCCGGGAGATGTGGGGGATGAACTAGGCAAGACCAACGCAATGGGTGGAAGGTGGTATTCCGTTCATCAAGCCATTGTTTCCCTAGGATTATGCAAGGGCCTTCCAAAGTACCAATTTGACACCATGCTCCATCAAAGTATTTGATCTCTCCAAACCATTTATGGAATTCAACGAAGACTAGGTCTCCGTTGTGCACAATTTGTCCGGTCGTAGAGAGGGTGGCTACAATTTCGGGGGATACCCAATTATCTTCTACCATGTAGATGAAGTCAATTTCTGTGGGGCTCCCATTAGGTAGGTATGCTTGGGATATGATGGGAATTTGGGCCTTTTGGTCTGTAGACTCAATGACAATGGGAGGTGGATAATGCATGGAACGATCCGATGAGAACTCTAATGCAAGCGTGCCCATGGACTTGACTTGTGAGAACAAGTCAAAGACTTGCTCTGATACCACTTGATGTGACACGACCTAAGGGTGCAATGGTATCAACCAAATGAACCTCGGACCTAGACTTGCAAGCCCACTTACAAATTAGCGGACTCGATGTTGGCGGACGATATCGCAGCACAACCCTTTCCCCGTGGTGACTAAGTGATGGTAGGGTGGATTCGAGAGCCTAAACCACGCTGCTTAGGGTGATGACTTGGCCAATGAGTTCCCCTCCCTTGGATTGGAGCACCCACATCAGTGGGGCGGACGCCGTGCCTTGAGGGTACGGGGATCTCTCCTCACTCAAACCGCGATGGCCACTCGTGATCGGGAATCACGGGACCGGGCACTCTCTTCCTCGCCGGCTGAACTTAGAAATGATACTAAGAAAACACAAATATCCAGGGAGGGTTCAGCATATACCTGACCGGTGTGAGGACACCGGCCCCGAGTCGGAGACGTGGGCGAGCGGGGAAGCGTGTGTTCCCCACACGCCGCGCCGGGGAAGCTTGACCTGCCCAAGAGAAGTTACAACACTACACCTCTCGCAGGAGGGGGATCTTGGGGTGGGGGTTAATGGATATTACAACCAAAATTACCTCCACGCAGGGAGGGGCCTTCAGCCGGCCAAGCGGGGAGGGGAAAATGAGCAAGGAACACCGAAGATGGAGATTGCCGATTCTGCCCGCGTTCTGTGGGTGCTGACAGCCGAGTGGAGAACCGACTGCTGCGACTGCTACCGATTTTTGTTGGGGACGAAACCACCTGGAAAAGCTTCGTAGGAGGCCAGGGAAGTCGTCCAATTTTTTCTGAATTCTTCTGGTGTCGAGGCTGATCTGGATGGAGGCCCGAACAGGGAGGCAGACCCTCGGACTGGCAGCTTCTGATTTCTAGCAGTAGGTTGCAGAGGGTGCCCTGACAGCTCCCGGACTCGGAATCAAGCACCGTTGGAGTCTCTGGAACCGTGGATGAGTCTTCTGTGCAGCAAAACTGACGGGAAAGCCAACTGATGTCGGAGAAGATCAGGGGACGCAGAACAATGGCGACTGGTCGATGCAGACTGTGGGCAGCAGGACCGTGTAACTGAGGGAGAAAAAGGATAACGCCTTCCACGGGATGCCGAACGGAGTTCCGCTTATTGATTCTAAAATTAGACAGGAAGAAGAAGAACTTTGTAGTAGAGCTCGTGGCCAGATTCCTCGGGGTTTGCCGTGGTGAAGCTTTCTCTCCGGATCAGGATCTCTGCAGAGCTAGCTCCTGGTTTCCAACAGCTGGTTGCAGAGGATGCCCCGACAGCTCCCGAACTCGGAATCGAGCACCGTCAGAGTCGTTGGAATCGTGGACAAGTCCTCTTCGCAGAAAAACTAACGGGGAGGCCAGCCGATGCCGGAGAAGACCAGGGATCTCTGAACACTGATGACTGGTCGATGCAGACTGTGGGTAGCAGGACGACGGAGCTGAGGGAGAAAAATGATAACTCCTGCCACAGGATGCCGAACGGAATTCCGCTTCTTGATTCTGAAAGTAGACAGGAAGAAGAAGAACTTTGTAGAAGAGCTTGTGGGCTGATTCCTCCGAGGTTCGTCGTGGCAGAGCTTCTAATCCGGTTCTGGTACTCAGCAGGGGCAGCTCTGCGCAGTTGTGGAAGAACGGATCTCCCGGTCAGCTCGGAGCTCGGAAGGGGACGAGACCACCGCCGTTGCGAAGAGGACAGGCAGCCGCTTCTATGGACTACTCTTGGGCTTCCAGGAACGTCCGGAGGAGGTCGGGGTCGCTGCTGCAAGCTTCAGGTCTTCTGCAGGTCCTCTTACTCTAGATGGTAGAAGGTGGGGGTGATGGAGGGGAACAAGGGAAGATGGAGAGGATGAGAGGGGGGCCGCCCCTAACCAAAGGGGAGGGGTCTTGGGCGCCCTAGGGCTGTGGAGGGAAGGGGATTTTTGAATTCAAATGGCCTAGGGAAGTGGAGGGTTGCATGGGGGAGAGGGAAGGGTGCTTGGGAAAGGGATGAGGTGGTTGGAGGGTGGCTTAGTGATTGGGGATGCTCCCTTGGGACTAGGGGGTGGAGTAATGGGATGTGTGGGGAAGGGGAGTGGTCTTTAATGGGGGTAGGTGGGAGAGTGGTGGTTGGGAAGGGAGGAGAGAGAAAATTTTGAAATTGGGTGTGGAGGAGAGAGAAAGTGGAGTGAAAAAGAGAGATTAAGAGAGGGATGGGTGGGATTCTCTCCCTAAGGCTTCTCACCTCACTAATGGATTCACTCCACCATAAAAATAAAGATAGAACTCACAAAATGGCAATTTTTCATTGATTGATTCATTCCCTTCAAATGAAGGAAATGGGGCCCTATATATAGGAAACCCACATTTTACAATAAGACCCTGACAAAAGACTTAATAACAAATAACCGAAGGGGTAGGGGGGGCTCATGGGCCAAGCCCAATGAATTGGGCCCAATAGCACACTAAACAATCTAATGACACTCAAACTTAGGAAAATAAATGCAAGACCTAGGGACATGACTCAAATAAAATGAAAATTACATAATTATGACTCAAAGAAAATATGAAAATTACATGAACTGAATCAGAAAAATGTGACGGACATAATGGAACCATGCTGGTGAACAACCGGTAAATATGAAGGGTGAGAGATGCCCCCATCATACTCCCGGGGTGCGAAGAGCTCGACTCCGTCGAGTAAGAGTCTTTCCTAGCTCGCCCATGTGTCCACCATCGTGGCCGGCCCTTCCACCTCACAAGATACTGCTGGATTGCCCTGCTCCTGATGGTGTCATTATGTTTAACTAGTATCAAATCTTTGTGCTCATGCCGGGCTCTCAAGGTTAGAAGGGGATTCTTATTGGTGGGGTCACTCTTAAAAGGGGGTATGGGCTCAATATCCTCGCTAGGTGCCACCGCGGGGCCCTTGCAGGGCACAAGGTCCGCCACACTACAATGAGGGTTGACCCCATATTCCTTCAGAAGGACCAACTCATTGGCATTTATGCTCAATCGCCCCAAGACCTTAAAGGGTCCAGTCTCTCGATCCCTGAGCGTAGAGGCGACTCTAGGGAAGAGCCTCTTCATCCTGACCATCAGATAGTCACCCTCTTGGAAGTCTTGGTTTCTTTTGCGGGTATCAATTCGCCTTTGACAAATCCTTTTGCCTTTGATGATGGGCCTGCAAGTATGCAATCCTGAGACATAGTTGGTGAATGCTAGCACTCTATTGGATGTTGGGGGTCCCGGGCACCCAAATGTGGACCTAGCATGTCTAGACTCCCTATGAAGATTAGTGAGGATAGGAGGGCCTGGACCTCCAAATGTAGCTCTATCATGCAAAGGGGTGGCAAATGCCGGGGGACCCGGACATCCAAGAATGCACCTATCATGCTTAAGACTCATGATGAATGGAGGTGGACCATTACATCCGAAAATGGTCCATTCATGCTTCCTACTTGACATGTGGGTGATGTGAATGAATGGACCCGTCTTATGAATCATGCCAAGTGATGTGTTGTGCCAAGACTTATGCATTCCTATCCCAAAGATGACTTCCATGTGTATGGGTGTGGGATGGCCTTTGAACTTCCATGTGAAAGGGTCAAAAGGATCTAGGAAGGTGGGCATTATGGAGAGGGGCTCTTCCTTGCTTCCTAGGCATATGTTGTCTATGGCGATGGTTCCCTTTGTGTGGCCCAAGTCTTGGAAGAGGTGATCTTGGTCCAACATGGTTGGTTGGGGTAGGGAAAGGTGAGTTGTGGGTAAGGTGGGTGTATCACATGGGTAACTAGGCTCCCATTGGAAGGGATCAAAGGGGTAATGGACTGGGCTTCCTAGAGGAAGGAACTCTATGTCCACATGGTCTACGCATGGTGGGTCATCCTTCCCCAAGGTAACTGGACCAAGGTCTTTAGTGGGCCAGTCGATCAAGGTACTTGGGATCTTAATGGTAGTGGAGTGGACCATGATGGGTTCTTCATCCATGGGGAGAATGAGAAGGAGGTCACTAGTGTAGCAACCAATGGTGAAGACTGAGGTGATAGAACCATCACATGGGTGGATGAGACTAAGTCTTCTTGGGTGGGCCGCTCCTATGGTCAATAAGCAAGTCAACTTTAGTTGCCATTCTAAACCCTTGAGGAGATCATCCCAACCATTTACCTCATAGTAGGATTGGAATGTGGTGTGATAGGAGTTAATGGGTGCTAATTGGAAAGGGTGCTCCATGGTTGGGGTTTGAAAGTACAAGGCATGAGGGATGGGATTTTGCTTGAGCCATTTGATGATGAGTTCTCCTACGGTCACCACCTTTTGCGTGAGATTGAGTGGTTTGGGAGGTATGTGTTTGTTTGGACGGGGATGAGTTGATGTCCTTCTTCCTTATTGATAGGAGTATGAATTTCCTTGAATGTGGGGAAGGGATTTGGGTTGGTGTCCAATCCCGGGGATTTGGTCTTGTGGGCCGGGTTCTCCTCATGTTCACTCATGACCTCATTCATTCTTTGAAGTGGGTTGAGAGGGCATGGTGGCCGGGTATGGGGCTCCGGTGGGTGAGGGAACAAAAGGTTGTTGAAACCATAGGCTCCCGGGAGATGTGGGGGATGAACTAGGCAAGACCAACGCAATGGGTGGAAGGTGGTATTCCGTTCATCAAGCCATTGTTTCCCTAGGATTATGCAAGGGCCTTCCAAAGTACCAATTTGACACCATGCTCCATCAAAGTATTTGATCTCTCCAAACCATTTATGGAATTCAACGAAGACTAGGTCTCCGTTGTGCACAATTTGTCCGGTCGTAGAGAGGGTGGCTACAATTTCGGGGGATACCCAATTATCTTCTACCATGTAGATGAAGTCAATTTCTGTGGGGCTCCCATTAGGTAGGTATGCTTGGGATATGATGGGAATTTGGGCCTTTTGGTCTGTAGACTCAATGACAATGGGAGGTGTATAATGCATGGAACGATCCGATGAGAACTCTAATGCAAGCGTGCCCATGGACTTGACTTGTGAGAACAAGTCAAAGACTTGCTCTGATACCACTTGATGTGACACGACCTAAGGGTGCAATGGTATCAACCAAATGAACCTCAGACCTAGACTTGCAAGCCCACTTACAAATTAGCGGACTCGATGTTGGCGGACCGATATCGCAGCACAACCCTTTCCCCGTGGTGACTAAGTGATGGTAGGGTGGATTCGAGAGCCTAAACCACGCTGCTTAGGGTGATGACTTGGCCAATGAGTTCCCCTCCCTTGGATTGGAGCACCCACATCAGTGGGGCGGACGCCGTGCCTTGAGGGTACGGGGATCTCTCCTCACTCAAACCGCGATGGCCACTCGTGATCGGGAATCACGGGACCGGGCACTCTCTTCCTCGCCGGCTGAACTTAGAAATGATACTAAGAAAACACAAATATCCAGGGAGGGTTCAGCATATACCTGACCGGTGTGAGGACACCGGCCCCGAGTCGGAGACGTGGGCGAGCGGGGAAGCGTGTGTTCCCCACACGCCGCGCCGGGGAAGCTTGACCTACCCAAGAGAAGTTACAACACTACACCTCTCGCAGGAGGGAGATCTTGGGGTGGGGGTTAATCGATATTACAACCAAAATTACCTCCACGCAGGGAGGGGCCTTCAGCCGGCCAAGCGGGGAGGGGAAAATGAGCAAGGAACACCGAAGATGGAGATTGTCGATTCTGCCCGCGTTCTGTTGGTGCTGACAGCCGAGTGGAGAACTGACTGCTGCGACTGCTATCGATTTTTGTTGGGGACGAAACCACCTGGAAAAGCTTCGTAGGAGGCCAGGGAAGTCATCCAATTTTTTCTGAATTCTTCTTGTGTCGAGGCTGATCTGGATGGAGGCCCGAACAGGGAAGCAGACCCTCAGACTGGCAGCTTCTGATTTCTAGCAGTAGGTTGCAGAGGGTGCCCTGACAGCTCCCGGACTCGGAATCAAGCACCGTTGGAGTCGCTGGAACCGTGGATGAGTCTTCTGTGCAGCAAAACTGACGGGGAAGCCAACCGATGTCGGAGAAGATCAGGGGACGTAGAACAATGGCGACTGGTCGATGCAGACTGTGGGCAGCAGGACCGTGTAACTGAGGGAGAAAAAGGATAACGCCTTCCACGGGATGTCGAACGGAGTTCCGCTTATTGATTCTAAAATTAGACAGGAAGAAGAAGAACTTTGTAGTAGAGCTCGTGGCTAGATTCCTCGGGGTTTGCCGTGGTGAAGCTTTCTCTCCGGATCAGGATCTCTGCAGAGCTAGCTCCTGGTTTCCAACAGCTGGTTGCAGAGGATGCCCCGATAGCTCCCGAACTCGAAATCGAGCACCGTCAGAGTCGTTGGAATCGTGGACAAGTCCTCTTCGCAGAAAAACTAACGGGGAGGCCAGCTGATGCCGGAGAAGACCAAGGATCTCTGAACACTGATGACTAGTCGATGCAGACTGTGGGTAGCAGGACGACGGAGTTGAGGGAGAAAAATGATAACTCCTGCCACAGGATGCCGAACGGAATTCCGCTTCTTGATTCTGAAAGTAGACAGGAAGAAGAAGAACTTTGTAGAAGAGCTTGTGGACTGATTCCTCCGAGGTTCGTCGTGGCAGAGCTTCTAATCCGGTTCTGGTACTCAGCAGGGGCAGCTCTGCGCAGTTGTGGAAGAACGGATCTCCCGGTCAGCTCGGAGCTCGGAAGGGGACGAGACCACCGCCGTTGCGAAGAGGACAGGCAGCCGCTTCTATGGACTACTCTTGGGCTTCCAGGAACATCCGGAGGAGGTCGGGGTCACTGCTGCAAGCTTCAGGTCTTCTGCAGGTCCTCTTACTCTAGATGGTAGAAGGTGGGGGTGATGGAGGGGAACAAGGGAAGATGGAGAGGATGAGAGGGGGCCGCCCCTAACCAAAGGGGAGGGGTCTTGGGCGCCCTAGGGCTATGGAGGGAAGGGGATTTTTGAATTCAAATGGTCTAGGGAAGTGGAGGGTTGCATGGGGGAGAGGGAAGGGTGCTTGGGAAAGGGATGAGGTGGTTGGAGGGTGGCTTAGTGATTGGGGATGCTCCCTTGGGACTAGGGGGTGGAGTAATGGGATGTGTGGGGAAGGGGAGTGGTCTTTAATGGGGGTAGGTGGGAGAGTGGTGGTTGGGAAGGGAGGAGAGAGAAAATTTTGAAATTGGGTGTGGAGGAGAGAGAAAGTGGAGTGAAAAAGAGAGATTAAGATAGGGATGGGTGGGATTCTCTCCCTAAGGCTTCTCACCTCAGTAATGGATTCACTCCACCATAAAAATAAAGATAGAACTCACAAAATGGTAATTTTTCATTGATTGATTCATTCCCTTCAAATGAAGGAAATGGGGCCCTATATATAGGAAACCCACATTTTACAATAAGACCCTGACAAAAGACTTAATAACAAATAACCGAAGGGATAGGGGGGGCTCATGGGCCAAGCCCAATGAATTGGGCCCAATAGCACACTAAACAATCTAATGACACTCAAACTTAGGAAAATAAATGCAAGACCTAGGGACATGACTCAAATAAAATGAAAATTACATAATTATGACTCAAAGAAAATATGAAAATTACGTGAACTGAATCAGAAAAATGTGACGGACATAATGGAACCATGCTGGTGAACAACCGGTAAATATGAAGGGTGAGAGATGCCCCCATCACTTTGGGGCCATCAATGTATAGACTTCGAACTGCAGTCAATGGACAATGTACAGACTTTGAGCTGCAATATATAGACTTTATGCTGGCCGATGTATAGACTTTGAGCTGCAACGTGTAGACTTTGAGGTCATCAATGTATAGACTTTGAACTGTGGCCAATGGATAATGTACAGACTTTGTGCTGCAGTGTATAGACTTTGTGGCCGATGTACAGACTTCATGCTGCAACGTATAGACTTTGAGCTGCAACGTGTAGACTTTGGGGTTACCAACGTATAGACTTTGAACTGCAGCCAAGGGACAACGTACAGACCTTGAGCTACAATGTATAGACTTTGAGCCGTAATGTACGGACTTTAGGCTAAAGGACGTATAGACTTTATGTGCTGGTTGAATAGACAATGTATAGACTTTAGGCTGAGGAACGTACAGACTTTATGTTATCCCCCTCCTTCACCGACACACTCTCCAGACATCGCCTCAGCGGTACACTTCCTTCAGACCTTCACCGGTACGCCCTCCTCATGCCCTTCAACGGCACATAACTCCAGCCCTTCGCCGGCACACCTGCCGCCCTCCTTCGCCGGTACACCTCCTTAAGCCCTTCAGCGGCACCCATCCCCAGCCCTTCGCCGGCACACTCTTCTGCCCACCCTCCTTCAGCGGCACACTCCCCTTTTAGCCCCCCTTTCAACCCACTAGGGGCCAGCTCCCCCAAGGAAAATAATAATAAATAAATAAATAAATAAATATATATATATATATATATATATATAATACATGAATACACACATATACATATATACAGGCATACAATGGCAGCACTGATAAGCTAATAAAAAAAGGGGTCATGATGAATAAATAAACCTGAATGCATCCATATAAAAAATGACGAATGAAATAAGTGACAATAAGAATAATAATAAGAATAATAATAAGGGCGACAATGACAATAAGCAAGATAAGGGAAGTCACCCGGAACAGATGAAGAAAGAGGAATAAGCAACAGGATAATAAGAACAATAATGATAAAACATTACAAGATATTAATATTCCCACGTTGCAGTCCCGTCTATCCCGTGACCCGGTGCCGAAGGAACAATGATGTCGCCCTTCCAGGTTGGGCCTGAGTCTTGGGAATTATCCCGATATGGTCAAGCCCCCACTTGATCTTGGGCCGACACTCCGACTAAACCAGATTTGTTTCCCACCCCGGAGCCCTTCCGAGTCATTATTAAAATTACCGTACATTCGGTAGACATTTGAACGGATTCGTCCCGATTTTCCCATCGCGTTTCTACCACGGACCCGTGTCCGAGCATGAAAAGGGTCCACGAGTGACCGACATGGCCGATGGCTTGTGGTCCATATGCAACCCTTGGTGTGATCTATTCCTGTTCCTTTCTCACGCAACTAGTATTATGCTTTTCGGCTGTAGGGCCCCTAATTTCGACAATTAATCAAGGGTATTCCCTCGTATGGGGGATGTAAATGACGTCGTGACCTTGATGGCGCGACGGGACTCGGTCCCGACACGAACCACACAATCGTCTGACGAAGTCAGATCGAGCGCACCATGGGCTCTCCGGAGCCCGAATAAATCGTCACTTCGGTGACTGGCACGCCCACGCACTTAATAGACAAAACCACATGAACCAGCGAAATAAAGTGCGTCCACACCTTCATCAAAAATTGCATCTGTATGACAGGATGTTGCTACTCTATATGATAGGGGGTTGCCATCATCAAAAAGGGGGAAATTGTTATGACTCCTCTGTGTTGATGGTGTTGACATACAACCTTACTTCATATGGCAACACATTATTTTGATTGATTGGCAACACTGTTGTAGACACGCCGTTTCTGACGTTACGACGAGTAAATCCCATATTGTACCGTAATGCCCCAAAGTGGCTTACGCTTTCGTATTATTTGAGTGATTTCCGTAATTGTGGTTAAATTGCATTATTTTGTGAAAGGGAGAAAATTAAAATATGTGTACATATAAAATAAATAAAAAGAGAAAAAAAATAAAATTCCAAAAAATGTGTGTAGTTGTGTTTACGTAAAAATAATATAATTGATAAATTTATTTTCATAAAATATAAATATATATAAGTGATTAGTATATACATAATATATTTATTAAAAAGCAAAAATATAATAACCATAAATAATATATATATATATAAAGAAGCAAAAAAAAAGAAACAAAACAAATAAAAACAAACAAAATAAACAAACATAAAATATAAAAATATAATAAAATAATATTCCCTACCCATCTTATTCCCTACAAGTCCCTTTCTATTTCCTATTTTCACCCCCCTTCTCATGCAACCCACTTTCCTGTTCTCACCCCCACTCACACGGCAACCCATCTCCCAGACCCTCTCATCCACCTCTCCCCATCTCACTATCGTGTCTCTGATGTGAAACAAACAAATGCCGAAGTCGATTCTGTCCGGTTCTGGAATCTGTGACCAGCAGCTGTTGAAGTGGCTGTAGATCGCACTCTGGAATTTTTCCGGAGGCGCGGTTGGTGCCGTTGGCTTCGTAACAGGGTAGGGATACAGCACAATTTTTCTGAATTTTGGTTCCGCCCGAACCTGGTCGCCACGGACGACTGAGCGGGGACCCCGTTCTGGTTCTGTGCAGGGGCAGCTTCTGAACAGCGGCTTGACAGGGACACCACGAGCAACCCCGAACTCCGTTTGGTGCGCGGCAGGTGGCGT
Source organism: Amorphophallus konjac (assembly GCA_022559845.1). Lineage (NCBI taxonomy): Eukaryota > Viridiplantae > Streptophyta > Magnoliopsida > Alismatales > Araceae > Amorphophallus > Amorphophallus konjac. Next base: position 413,662,115 of record CM040122.1, on the reverse strand, counting down.
TGGAATCGTGGGGACGACTACTTTCCAGCGGCACTGGTCTCGCCTCAGTCGGATGTCGGTGTGGACGTGCAGGTCCCGTTGAGTGGGGACTGGTCGGAGGAGACAGACAGGAGGCAGAATGGGGTCGTCGGGGTATAAAATTTGTAACTCTGGCCACCGACCTCTGATTGCGGTTCCGTCTTCTGATCCTGGTAGCTGACTTGAGGATGGAGAACTTTGATGAAGATCCTGGAGCCTGAATCCTTCAAGACGAGGTCGTGGTTGCTGCCCCAAACCGCTTCAGGTCGCTGTCAGGCCTTCTCTGCGCAGTCGGGGAAGAAAGTCCCTTGTGGGCGGCCACGAACTCGGATCGACACGATTCCAACTCGCTTGCGAAGAGGACTTGTGGACGATCAACTTTGCTGAAGACCTTGGATGCAGACTCCACCTGGAACGAGCTGGAAGTTACTCTGCAAATTGGGCCAGAAGCTGCCTGCGGGTTTGGGATGGGCTTGTGGAGTGGGGGCTAAGTTTAGTGGTGGTGTTTGTGGGTGTAAGCTATGGGGATAGTGGGTGGACGTGGTTGGGGTTGCAGGGGGTTGTCTTGAGGCTGTGGAAAGGGGTGCAGTGCGTGTATGATGGGAACGGAGGTAGCGTGGGCGTATGAGGTAATAGCGTGGCCGGGAGGAAGAAGCTTAGAGGGTGAGGCAAGGGAGGTAGACTGCCGCAGCAGTGAAAGATTGGGTTAGAAGACAGGAGGAACTGGGGAACGGGAAGTTCGGCCAAGCTGTGGGGGTGAGCGGAAGATGCTGGTGGCTGGAGGAGAAGGGAGGAATGAAGGGCATCAACACCCGTGGCAAGGAGGGAAGAACTGGGCATCTCACCCGTGGAGAGGGAAGGAAGAACAGGCACTCGCGGCCATGGGAATTAAAAGAGGGGGGGGGGGGAAGAAGATAAAGGAGGGGAAGGCCCCTCCTACGTGGGCTTCACATGGGGGTTCCAAAAATAAGATTTCATTCACTGTTTTTTCAAATGAAAGATACATGACTCTTTTATAGACTCTCAAAGAAGACCAAAAGACACTATCCTAAACACTTAATGTCTACTTATTATAGTTCTCTTGGGGAGACCAAAAGACACTATCCTAAACACTTAATGTCTACTCATTATAGTTCTCTTGGGGAGACTAAAAGACACTCTATTGGAAGACTTAAAGACAAAAATATGAAAGGACTATTACATAATTGCTACGGACATAACCCATAAGGCCCATAAAGAGGCCCATTTATCATGAGACAAATAGATTGGCCATTTGATTGTGTTGATGAAGTTGATTGCCGATCCCCGTCAAATTTTTAAATTTTGAATCTTGAACCGAGGATTCCATCATACTCCTCCGCTTGGAGGAGGTTCGACCTCGAACCTCAAAGCTCAGGATCTCGGTCCGATGGAATGGCCCGATTCCCTAAGCTCTGATACCACTTGATGTGAAACAAACAAATGCCGAAGTCGATTCTGTCCGGTTCTGGAATCTGTGACCAGCAGCTGTTGAAGTGGCTGTAGATCGCACTCTGGAATTTTTCCGGAGGCGCGGTTGGTGCCGTTGGCTTCGTAACAGGGTAGGGATACAGCACAATTTTTCTGAATTTTGGTTCCGCCCGAACCTGGTCGCCACGGACGACTGAGCGGGGACCCCGTTCTGGTTCTGTGCAGGGGCAGCTTCTGAACAGCGGCTTGACAGGGACACCACGAGCAACCCCGAACTCCGTTTGGTGCGCGGCAGGTGGCGTTGGAATCGTGGGGACGACTACTTTCCAGCGGCACTGGTCTCGCCTCAGTCGGATGTCGGTGTGGACGTGCAGGTCCCGTTGAGTGGGGACTGGTCGGAGGAGACAGACAGGAGGCAGAATGGGGTCGTCGGGGTATAAAATTTGTAACTCTGGCCACCGACCTCTGATTGCGGTTCCGTCTTCTGATCCTGGTAGCTGACTTGAGGATGGAGAACTTTGATGAAGATCCTGGAGCCTGAATCCTTCAAGACGAGGTCGTGGTTGCTGCCCCAAACCGCTTCAGGTCGCTGTCAGGCCTTCTCTGCGCAGTCGGGGAAGAAAGTCCCTTGTGGGCGGCCACGAACTCGGATCGACACGATTCCAACTCGCTTGCGAAGAGGACTTGTGGACGATCAACTTTGCTGAAGACCTTGGATGCAGACTCCACCTGGAACGAGCTGGAAGTTACTCTGCAAATTGGGCCAGAAGCTGCCTGCGGGTTTGGGATGGGCTTGTGGAGTGGGGGCTAAGTTTAGTGGTGGTGTTTGTGGGTGTAAGCTATGGGGATAGTGGGTGGACGTGGTTGGGGTTGCAGGGGGTTGTCTTGAGGCTGTGGAAAGGGGTGCAGTGCGTGTATGATGGGAACGGAGGTAGCGTGGGCGTATGAGGTAATAGCGTGGCCGGGAGGAAGAAGCTTAGAGGGTGAGGCAAGGGAGGTAGACTGCCGCAGCAGTGAAAGATTGGGTTAGAAGACAGGAGGAACTGGGGAACGGGAAGTTCGGCCAAGCTGTGGGGGTGAGCGGAAGATGCTGGTGGCTGGAGGAGAAGGGAGGAATGAAGGGCATCAACACCCGTGGCAAGGAGGGAAGAACTGGGCATCTCACCCGTGGAGAGGGAAGGAAGAACAGGCACTCGCGGCCATGGGAATTAAAAGAGGGGGGGGGGGGAAGAAGATAAAGGAGGGGAAGGCCCCTCCTACGTGGGCTTCACATGGGGGTTCCAAAAATAAGATTTCATTCACTGTTTTTTCAAATGAAAGATACATGACTCTTTTATAGACTCTCAAAGAAGACCAAAAGACACTATCCTAAACACTTAATGTCTACTTATTATAGTTCTCTTGGGGAGACCAAAAGACACTATCCTAAACACTTAATGTCTACTCATTATAGTTCTCTTGGGGAGACCAAAAGACACTATCCTAAACACTTAATGTCTACTCATTACAGTTCTCTTGGGGAGACTAAAAGACACTCTATTGGAAGACTTAAAGACAAAAATATGAAAGGACTATTACATAATTGCTACGGACATAACCCATAAGGCCCATAAAGAGGCCCATTTATCATGAGACAAATAGATTGGCCATTTGATTGTGTTGATGAAGTTGATTGCCGATCCCCGTCAAATTTTTAAATTTTGAATCTTGAACCGAGGATTCCATCAGTCTCTCTGGACCTCACTCCTTCACACACACGTAGCTCCCTCCATTCCTCTCTTCTACCTACAGACTCTCTCCACCAACCTCCCCAGCCGATGCTCTCAACTACCCTCACACTCCATCTTTCTTCATGAGCCATCTCCATCTCCGGCCACCATCCCCTCACCACCCCTCTCTGCATGTAACTCCGCCACGGCAGCCCTCCTCTCCACGTCGCCTCGACGCCACCGTCCTCCAGCAAGCCATCGCCACCGACGCCGCGGCGCCGTCCTACTCCCTCCGTCCACGCCTGCAGCCCTTTGCATGCACTGCCCGCCAGTCGCAGACGCCACCATCGACCATCACTACCGCCGCACCGAACCCCTCCACCTCACAGCAGCCCTCTCTCCCATCTCCCCAACACCACTGCACCACACCTCGTCACCGGCTCATCCCTCTCCGTCAGCCACCTCGCCGCTATCACTGTGACCACCGCCGTCGTCACCGGCCACGTCCGAGCACCCACGGTACCACGCTGCCACTCCGTCCGCCGGCAGTCCCCGCAAGCCCCTCCGCTAGTGCAGCAGCCACCCCACGGCACCGCACCGGCCGCTCGCCCCCGTCACCGCCACCGCTGTGAAGCCCACCGCCTCGCCGGCAAGTCCCCCGTGCATGCAAGCCACCGCGGCCACTGCCACGTCCGCCAACGCTCGCACATCCTCGCTGTGAAGCTTCTCTGCCACCGGACGCCCCTCGTCGCCCCCCCCCTCGACGCCATGCAACCCCCGTGAAGCCCACGCCCGCCGCTCGCCGTCGCCTCCCTCGACGCCGTCGCCTCCCTCGCCGCCGTTGCCGCCGGTCGGCCGGTCGCCGTACCAACACCGGCCACCGTTCCCACATAGCCACCGCGGCCACCGCCATGCAACCCCCGTGAACCACACCCCCGCCGCGATCTCTCTCTCTCTCTCCTCCCGATCGCGATCTCTCTTTCTCTCCCTCATTCTCCCCAGTCGTGACCGCCGCGGTCGCGGCTCCCCCTCTCTCTCTTCCGGCCTCCCTCCCTCTCTCTCTCTCTCTCTCTCTCTCTCTCTCTCTCTCTCTCTCTCTCTCTCTCTCTCTCTCTCTCTCTCTCTCCTCTCCCCGTTGGTCCCTCTCTCTCCCCGTCTTCTCTTCCTCCCCCCGTCGTGACCGCCGCAGTCGCGGCTCCCCCTCTCTCTCTCCGTCTTTCTCTTCCTTCTCTCTCCCCCCTCCCGATCTCTCTCACCCTCTCTCTCTTTCTGCCTTCTCTCTCCCCCCTCCCGATCTCTCTCCCTCTCTCTCTGATTTCTGCCTCTCTCTCCCCCTCCCGGTTCTCTCACTCTCTCTCTCTCTCTCTCTCTCTCTCTCTCTCTCTCTCTCTCTCTCGTGGCAGCTTGCCGCTTTCTCTCTCTCTTTCACTCTCTCTTTCGTCCTCTCTCTCTCTCCTCCCGTGTCTCTCTCTCACCCCCTCTCTCTTTTCATTTTTTTTATTTGTTTTATCCCTCTCTCTCTTTCTCTCGCCATTTCTCTCCCATTCCCTCTCTCCCCCTCTCGGTTCTCTCTCTCTCTCCCTTTTCCTCCTCTCTCAGCCTCTGCCTCTTTCTCTCCCCCCTCTCTCCCTGCCTTTAGCCGCCCCCCTTTCTTCACCCTTTTTTATCCCCCCCTCATTCGCCCTCTCTCTTTCTTTTTTCTCCCATATATATATATATATTATATATTATATACATAATATATATGTCACATATGTATCATATATATATATCTTATCCTTTTTCTTCTAAAACAAAGTCTTAAAAATAAATAAAAAAAGAGTTTTCTCTCTCCCTTTCTCGTCTTCTTTCTCAAATTCTTGTTCTTTTATTTCGACCAATTTACGAATATGTTTATATATGTGTGTGTTTATGTATATGTTAAATATATTTAATATGTTTAAGTATATGGTTACATAAGTATATTTATCATTCATATGTATATGCTTGTGTGTGTGTTCTTATGTCCGGCTTAACTAGTTTCTGAAGTCCGCTCTGAAGTCCTTCAGTCATGCTGTGCTCGTGATATTGAAGCCCTTCTCAAAGCTCGTCGCCGGTCTTCCCCGATAAGTTTTTCTCCCCCTTATTTTTATTCAATCAGTTAATTATATTGCATGCATCATTTAGCATATGTCCCATGCCTTTCTCTTCGAGAGGGCCTCTCTTGTGAGTGTCTTTGTGTTTGCGCATTTCATCATGTCATTCTCCTACCCTTTTAATTCTAAAGGGGTTTTAAACACACCAACCAGGTACGTGTTCGTTTATGTTATTTACAGTTTCATTACCTAAGGATTGGTACTACACCGCCGTCATTCTCATTTAGTTGTTTTTTTTCTGTTTGTTCTTTGTGTAGGGGTAACCAGTTAAAGGCCCTCTTCTTCGGCCTGTCGAAAGAAGAGGAAGAAGGAACCCACGCAATTCCCGCGTCAAATGCAAAAGCGATCAATCCACTCGGGACCCTCGGTCCCTGGCGATCACAACACTCTTAACGCGCGCTCCATTTTGATCATCTTTGTTTTAATAACACCCGCGGAGAGTTGCTTCCCGCAGCGGTTATCTTCTTCTGTCTCTGACCTCACCCGCGCGAAGGATTATTCCCCGCGGCGTTTTCTGTGATTTACTTTCTGTATATCTAATTCCTAACTGGTGCGGTGGGTCATCTCCCGCGACCGTTTCCATTTCAGCATATTATTTTCTACACTTTACTTTCTAACTCATAACTATTTAATTTCAGCATTCCCCTATCATCGCTTTAAAATCCCGTGGAGATCAACATCTCGCGGCGGTTTATTTGATCCCTTTTCCTTTCCTGTCACATATACTTATATTATAGTAAAGACCCCTCAGAGGTCACAGTCTCGTGGTGGTTTATATATATATATATATATATATATATATATATATATATATAATATTATTTATGTCGCATTAAAGACCCCTCAGAGGCCACAGTCTCGTGGTGGTTTATATATATATATATATATTCTATATATACATATATATATATATATTATTTATATTATTTATGTCGCATTAAATACCCCGCAGAGACCACAGTCTCGTGGTGATTTCTATATATATATATATATACTTATACTTATTATTTATGTCACAGTAAAAATCCCGCAGAGGCCACAGTCTCGTGGTGGTTTATATATTTATATACTTATTATCTATGTTATAGTAAGAACCCCGCAGAGGCCAATGTCTCGTGGTGGTGTGTATATATATTTATATTTATTATTTATAATGCATTAAAAACCCCGCAGAGGCCAATGTCTCGTGGCGGTATATATATACTTTTATTTATTATTTATATTACTTTAAAAAATCCCGTAAGGCCAATGTCTCGCGGTGGTTTCTAGATGTACATATATTAATTACTGCTCATCTTGTAATATTGTTGTTAAAACCCCGCAAAGACCAATGTCCTGCGGTGGTGTGCTTTTATTCATATTATTCTTGTAACTGTTTGGGGAGTGATATATCGTTACAATTTCCGAGTCTATGTGTCTTCCCGTCTGTCAAATTCTATTACGTAGAGTCCCATGACTCGAATTCGGTATCTGAAAAGCTGCTCTCGGAACGGTGGGTTACGCCTACCAGGAAGGGGTTCAGTTTACGCGAGAGGGTCTTCGGACCCCTATCTCCGCCATGTACCGGGGTTCGGCCAGTCTAAATTCTCTCTGTCTCAACTAGAGTGTCATCTGTAGGTCGTACTTGTCCACCGTTCTTCCATATCCCCTATAGCGCGCGTTTCATTGTTTTGTCCTCATTTCTTTCACCCTTTATTACTCGGAGAGGGAGAAACCCCATCTCTCTCTCTCAGTCCACCACGTGATGTGTTCACAACTGTTTATGTTTTGATGAAATTACTTTTATCAGATTGTCTTGTGTTATATGCATTTTATCTTATTTTCACACTGAACACACACTCAAAGTCTCAAAGTATATACATTGCTCCAGCAACGTAATTCTGTACACTGTTCGTGTCTATTGCAGCATTCTAGCAAGTGTGTACATTGCCTGTCGATTGCAAAGTCCATACATCCACAGTGCATTGCATAGTCTACACACTGTCCGTCTCATTTAAAGTCTAAGGCAAAGTCTGTACATTGAGCGTCTCAATGAGCGTCTCATGCAGGTCCACACATTGGCCTTCAGGCTTGAAAGTATATACATTGGACTGTTTGGCCAAGTCTGTACATCGTTGTTGCCAAAGTCTGGACATTGGCATCTGTTCCTTCGTTGCGATTCAAAGTCTGCACATTGGGTTATCTACCTACGTTCAGCTTCAAAGTCTATACATCGATGCCTTTGCCTACGCTGCAGTTCAAAGTCTATACAGTTGATGTTTTCCATTGCTTCAAGTCTATACAGCCGTTCTTTTAGAAAGTCTATACATCGGTCTTCACCCCAAGTCTGTACAATCATTTGTGGACAAGTCTTCACATCGTGAAGTCTATACACTCAATTCCTTCACATCTTGCAAAGTCTGTACATTGCATCCATCGCTCGTGTATTCAAGTCTTTCACAAGTCTGTACATCAGACGCGCATGCTCGTCTGTCCCTCCAGATGCTCTCCTGGGACCGAGTATGCTCTCTAGTGACTGTTAATGCTCCGATTGACCAGCGTCTCTCTTGATCAAGTCTATACACTCATTCATTGTTCATGCATTCATAATGAAGTCTGTACATCCGTTTGGCTATGCATCACTATCCACCAAGTCTATACATTGGTAGAGTCTGTACATCAGACGTGCATGCTCGCCTGTCCCCCCCGGATGCTCTCTTGAGATCGAGTATGCCCTCCAGTGACTGCTAATGCTTCTCTAACTTTGAGGATGCTCCCCTGGAGCAGCGATTGCTCCCCAGAGATAGCATGTGCTCCACATGCTCCCCTGACGCTGGTGATGCTGTCCAGAGGCCATAGATGCTCCCCTGAGACTTCATATGCTCCCGTGCGAGAACGCACTAGTCTCTGGGTATTTAAAAGAATTGTATTACATGCATTCCCTTTCACTAAGTCTGTACAATGCATGCGCTTTCACATGTCTATACACTGCATTTTACAGTATGAGTTATAAAGTCTATACACTGTCTTCAGTTGATTTTGTTAATCGACTGAACTCCTCATTTGTCTTACAGGTGTCTGGCACGTGATCCAGGGAGCTGAGATGCTGACACGTGGCAGAGTTGATTGGGCGGGAAATGTGGAGGTCACTGCTGCTGCTGCTATATATATGAGCCTTCTTCCACAGAAGAAGACTGATCGAAGTTGGCGAAGTCTACACATCCAGTCTGAAGCAGCAGCCACCGAGATCCACTGTGAGAGGAAGAAAAGCAGAGAAGAAGAAAAGGAGAGAAGAAGAAAAAGAGAGATGAGTTGAGAGAGTTATATGAGAGCTTGTGAATCAGTCTCTTGGTCTAGGTACCAGAGCTGATATTGCTCAACTTTGAGCTACAGTCGTTTTAGTTTTCTACCATTCGATTGTGTTTTTGTTTGGTTTCAGTCTTTGTTATTTTCCTTTGAAAACTCTTGTTCGGTCAAGCTGCTAGTCAGCGGTTTCAAGCTGTGAGGCAGCGGGTTGCAGAGGAGTTCCTCTGGTCGGCTAAGCTGTAGTGCCCAGCAGAGCAAGCTGTGAAGCTCAGCTGTTGCAGAGGTGTTCCTCTGGTAGGGATAAGCTGTAAGCCCCAGCCGTTGTTGGCAAGCTGTAGTGCCCAGCAGATTGAAGCTGTGTATCAGCAGTAATCCACATTCGAGTTGAATGTGGGGTGGACGTAGGTCGGATTGACCGAAACACCTAAAAGCCTTGTGCCTCTCGTGTGTTTGATTGCTTGTTCAGCAGATCGTGTGTGTTTTATTCGGTGCATTGGCTGTGTTCTTTAAGTGTTCTTCTAATTCCGCATTTGATTCTAGGGCTAAAATTTAAATAGCCAGTTGATCTATTCACCCCCCCCTCTAGATCCACATCCTGTGGTGATAGAGCCTTCCATCTAACTTCAACACAATGTCTTAAGAGGACTTCAACCTTCACCCAATGCTCGGGAGGACTTCAACCTTCACCCAATGCTCGAGAGATTTCAACCTCCAACTAATGTCTCGGGAGATTTCAACCTTTCTCACCCCCTTTTCCTCTTATGCCCCTCCTCCTTTTAAATCCGGAGGAGCTAAAATGTCCAAATCCGATTCTCCTTTTCTCCCTTTCCCTCTGATGCTCCTCCTCCCTTCAAGCCCGTAAGGATTGAAATATCCAAAAGAAAAAAAAACCTTTCACCTTCTTTGGGTATCTCCTCCCAACTCCTATAAATAGGAGGCCTTGCCCATAGGAGAGCGGGCCTTTCTCCGTGGAGCACCCACCAAAAAGGTGTAAGAAGCAATGAGTCTTGGGATTTTCTTAAGGTCTTGGAGGGTTGGAGGTTTGAAGGCTTAAGGTTTGAAGACTCGAGAATTTTTTGTGTTATGCAAAAAACCCACAAAAGGTATGCTACGCCTCTAACATTAGGAAAGTTATATATATATATATATATATATATATATATATATATATATATATATATATATATATATATATATATATATATATATATATATATATATAGGTAAGCTAAGAACAGATGTGAAAAAATCTGTAACTCTCATTAACACTCGTAAAATTTGAACCCATAACCTCCCCCATGTAGAAGGGAAAAGTGAATCACCAAACTATAGGTTGGGGTTCACTAGTAGGAAAGTTACATAAAAACTCTCGGAAAGCATCCACCAAGAACCAAGCACCAAAAGGAAGAATCGCCCAGGATGTTCTTGTCTTGTGAAGTATTCTTATGTTCGTACATTTACAAAAAAATATGTAAGATGCCCTTATGTGCACGTGTTGTTCCTAAATTCTGAGAGACAGCTTAGAAGATAAATTCAAATAATCATTTGTGAAGGAAGGATCAAGCATTAAGCACAAGGGTCACCCAATTGCAAGTGTGCAAAGGGGAGTCCAAAGCGATGCACTTATACCTCATTGATGGGTGTTGTTCAAAATAGAAATTGTAAATATATTCATGTGCAGGTTATTAGGTCAAGAAAAGACAGAAATATCCTAAAAAGTTAAGAAATAATAAAAATATCTCAAAAAGTCAAAAGATGTTAGAAGTGTACGAAAAAAGGCGGGAAATGACATAGATTTTCTAAAACATCAAGAAATGGCAGAAGCACTCCAAGATGTCATGAAATTACAAAAATACTCAGAAAGGGTTAGCAATTATCGAAATACCTAAAAATGATTAAAACTATAAAAATACCGAAAAAGGTCAGAAAATGTAGCAATACCCAAAAAGGATCTAAAATTATAGAAATATGCATAAAAGGTTAGAAGTTACAGAAATACCTAACAAGGGTCAAAAATGATAGAAATGTCCAGAGTTCTTCTAAAACTGCAAGAATATATTGACGTTTAAAAAAACTACGGAAATGCTCTCATGGAGCAAAAATACAATTATATTTATGTCTTGTGCAGAAATGTCCTTTATTGACATCAAATTAAATTGAGTGTTCAATCACAGTCAAAAGAGTGATGATGACCAGGAAACAACTATGACGGTCCGATACTGATCATGTTGGTGATCCAATGAATCGATCATGAGGAAATTGGTCACATGTCGATCTAGAGTCAATCCAATGGTCGAATTGTGATCCAGAGCAAATTCAACATTCAGATATCAACTAGGAACAAATTTGATGGTTAGATCGTGATCAGAAGCAGATCCAATAGATCTATGTTGATCATTTTTGACGATCGAACAGTTTGATCATGATGAAATTCAAATTTAACTGTCCGATCGTGACAGAAGTAAATTCAAAGATCCAAATACAAACTAAAGTAAATCTAGAGGTCAGATATGACCGGTGTAAACCTGATGACCCAATTATATGATTAAGACCAAATTTAAAGGTATTGAAAGACCTATTGTAATCTATAGACGTTGAAATACGGTATCTCAAATCACGTGTTATACCTCTGGGCCGTGTTTGACAACCGGGTGGTCGGCCGGTTAGCCGACACCGGCTAACCGGTGGGCCCCGCCTCTCCTCGCCCTCCCCCTCACACAAATCTCTTAACCGACCCCGGATACCGTAATCGACCCCGGTCGATTACGGCACCCCCTTACCCCTTTATCAAACACCCCCCTAGGATTTATTTGATAGGGAAAAAAGAAGTCACCGAAGAGGAAACATGCAAACAGACAAATCATGTCAGAAGGAGTCCTGAGAGAGATCTCAGGGGGACACTCCTCTGATGTTTATGTCAGAAACGTGCCGAGCGTAGGGGAAGAGTGCTCGAATGTAGAAACAGAGTGTTCGGATAAAGAGAGAAGATGAATGAAAGAAGATGGACAGTGCTCGGATAGATAATCAAAATTTCCCCCTCCTCATAATCTAAATTATATATATTCCAAGAATGAAAGGTTTTAAAATTTCTTCACAGTAATATATATCCATAATAGACGATCATGAAGATCATTAAGGTCCGGTTTGTTAATCGAACTGTCGGCTCGATGCCGCATTCGACGAGAGAGAAAACAGCGGGGGGCCCACGCGATGTTTCACACACAAGAGGATAATTCGGGGTCGGTTACCGTGTTCGACCCTCGAACACGGTAACTCTGCTCGAATTTCAAACTGGGCCTAATATCACAATCAATAGAGGCTACAAGTTTCTTTGACATATATATAATCAAGTGTATTTGGACTTTATATTGAGATAAATAAACAGCGTATGTGTTCGGTAAAGAAATATCTAGTAATCAAACTCAAATCATCTGATAAAATTAAAATCACATAATTGACGATGCACATACTATTTAAATAAATAACAAATGTGCATTTATGTTCAAAACACCCTTGAATTTTTTCATGTTCAACAACAATAAACATAGATAATCACAATTTCTTTTAATTTAATGCTCTCGCTTTTAGACGCATAGTTACGAGTTTAATCTATTAACACAAAAATGACTCTTCCCTTACAATAGTAAACAAGTTCACACTAAACGAAGTGTTTCACATCATTCAGGCTATGTGCGTTTTTCGTTCACTCAGGTTACGTACGTCGTACCATTCTCAGCTAGAAACCCAACAACTCTATTAATTGGTACTCCATTTTTTTTTAAGATTTCAGTAGAGTCAGCAATGCAAGTTGAAGCTTTCTCATATGAGGCCACATGCATTTCGACAGCTTTGAAATATCTCAAGTCTTGAGAGGCACCATTCTTCTCTATTTGCTTAAACTTTTTCAAACTGTTCACTTCATCTAGGATATTCAAGGACCCCGAAATCAAACCAATTTTAGAAAAGAAGATTTTATAAAAATAATATTTTTATTTCAACAATGCTGGAATTGTCATCCTTATTTTAGTATAGTTAAAAATAACCCTCGTACATGAATATTTGTGTAAAATTATCCTACAAGTTATTGTCGTTTAGGATGACCGTTTGGATCTGTAAAATTAAAAATTTTGACAAAAATATATCTACAAAAAAATCTTATTTTCACCGACATATTGAACCAAAGAGAGACGAGAGAGATAAAAAGAAAATTACGTGAAGAGAGAGAGAGAGAGGAAGAATTCAGAAGAGATTAGAGATATTTTAATCTTTTTTTTCAAATTTAGTTAAAGATTTATCAAGATTAAATAAATTTTTTTTACCAAAATAGTAACGGTGGATGATACGGAAGATTTTTTTGCAAGTATTACAACATAATAAGCTATTAATTACTATAGCAAAATAAAGACAATAATTTTGCAATTGTTAACATATATAAGAGAGTTATTTTTACAAAATTCTGCTAAAAAAACAAACACAGTAAGTCTACCTATCGATGCCGTCGTCAATTGAGGAGAACTCTCCGTCAATCCACGTAGTTCCATAGCCATTTACCTACGGGAATTTTGAAGGACACCCTTATTACCATCATTAATGTACTCTAAGTAAGGTTTATCGTACCATTGGGATTTATGGATGTGGATCCGTCATAGTTAAGGTATAAATCACCCAACTCAGATTGATTCAGGTCAATTTATTTAATTAAAATTTTTATATTAAAAATATTTAGTTACTCATATTGACTCTATACTAGAGTGCAGATCAAATCCATATCTTAATACGGTTATTGGTTACCGGACTTGCACCGATCCAATCGGCGCCATCAAACCCTGACCCGAAGTAGGAGGATTAATTATGAAGGAAATTAAACACCACGCGAAGGTAGGTTCCCACTGATCTTAAAGTAAGATGGACTAAGATCCGGTGAGTGTTACCAGGAAAAAGAGTAACTGAGAATAAAAAACAAGTTGATGATGGGACAGTTCCAGCATTAATTAATTATTTGGTGTAATGCAGGCTTAAACATTTAAACAGTTGGTAAGACCTCACGTGGAGGGAAAACGGAGTCTTCAAAACTTTCTGCAATATTATCGAAAGGTCAAAGTCTTTGTGGAATGGTGTGTTCAACTTCTTTGTGATCATGGGCAGCTTCAGGAGCAACTTGGTGATTAAGCAGTTCTACATTCTCTCACATAGTCGAGAGATTAATTATATGTTTGAATCTGGACATAGGGTGACTAAAAAATTATTCGGTGTATAATTATTAGCTCAGAATTATACATTTCTGATTTGTTGGCCGTTACTTATAAAAAGATAATACGTCGATTAGTGATTTTATATATTAAGTCTTGAGCTCAGAATATCAGATTGAGTTCTAAACTAATTGTGTTAGATTCTGAATTATTAGAAAGATAACGATCAATTTTCAATGGTTCTCGAATGATGTGACACAACCTAAGACTCAACAAGCAAGCACAATTAAGCATTCAAAAACGGACCGATAATAGCAATCGCTCACCCGATGCTCACTAAGACCCGGGGGTAACTTGGCAATGCCAAGGGGAGGTTGTGTGGGCTAGGCCCTTGCTGGTAGAGGGCCATCAAGGCCAAGGTTTGATTCCCCAAGGGTACGGTTGCCCAAATCAAGGGTCCGACGAAGTGCCAAAGGGAACGGGTTCCACTCTCTTCCCACGATGATCACTTATAGCAAATGAGCTTAAGGATCGGGCTCTCGTCACGGCCAGCGGAGTTTATGAACTAATATTGAAAAAACAAGCATGAATTAGAGCAAAGTTTTGGAGCACTCACTCGACCGGTTTGAAGAAATCGGTCCCGCTCGGAGACGAGGGCGAGCGGGGAAGCGTGGGTTCCCCACACGCCGCGCCGGGGTAGCTTGACATGTTTAAGCTATTACAACACTACACCCCATGCAAGGGGGGGATCGTGGGGAAGGGAAGATGATAGTTACAATCAAAACTACCTCCACGCAGGGAGGGGCCTTTAGCCGGCCAAGCGGGGTGGGGAAAACTAGGGCTAAAACGATGATGAAGTGAATATGCTGAATCTGCCTTCTCTCAGCAATTGTGGACAGACAGTCGGTACTGTGGCTGCAGAACGTGATCAGGAATTTTGTCGAGGGCGAGACCAGTGGGAAAATCTTTGTTACTAGAACTGGAGTGCCTCTGAATTTTTCCGAATTCTTCTGGGGTCGCTGCTGGCCTGGGCAGGAGCTCGAATAGGGATGCTGATTCTCGGACTGACAGCAACTGGTTACTATCAGCATGAAGAAGAGGTTGTCTCGGCCGCTCCCGAACTCCGAATCAGGTGCCGCCAGAGCCGCTGGAACCTTGGACGAGTCTTCTTTGCAACAGAACTGACGGGGAAGCCGAAAGATGCCGGCGAAGATCAGGGGACCCAGAACAGTGAGTGGGGGTCGGTGCAGACTATGGGAAGCAGAGTCGCACCCCTGAGGAATAAAATTCGTAACTTCTGCTGCCGGATGCCGAACAGAGTTCTGCTTCTTGGTTCTGAAATTAGACAAGGAGAGGAAGAACTTTGCAGAAGAGCTCGTGACCTGATTCCTCCGGAGATTGTCATGGTGAAGCTTTCTCTCCGGATCAGGATCTCTGCAGAGCTAGCTCCTGGTTTCCAACAGCAGGTTCCAGAGGATGCCCCGGCAGCTCCCGACCTCGGAATCAAGCGTCGTCAGAGTCGTTGGAATCGTGGACGAGTCCTCTTCGCATAAAAACTGACGGGGAAGCCAACCGATGTCAGAGAAGACTAGGGGATGCAGAACAATGGCGACTGGTCGGTGCAGACTATGAGTAGCAGATCTGCGTAGCTGAGGGAGAAAAATGAGAACTCTGGATCACGAACGCTGAATGAAGTTCTGTTTCTTGATTCTAGAAGTAGACTAGGCGATGAAGAACTTTGAAGAAGAACTTGTGGACTGATTCCTTCGGGGTTCGTCGTGGCAGAGCTTCTAATCTGGCTCAGGTCCTCAGCCGAGGCAGAACTGCGCAGTTGTGGGAGAATGGACCTCCTGGACGGCTCGGAGATCGGAAGAAGATGAAACCACTTCTGTTACGAAGGAGACTGGTAGACGCTTCCGACGATGGCTCTTGGGTCTTCAAACTCGTCCGGAGGAAGTCGTGGTGGCCGCTGCAAGTTGCTGGTTCATCTGTAACCCCTGGACAGCAAACTGTAACTTCGAAGTAGCTTCCAATGACCAAGAAAGAAGAAGGGGAAGGGGGTAGATGAGTGTGGGAGTGACCCCTGGTTGTAAGGGGGTCTTGGAGGGGGTGTTCTAAGGTGTGGGAGGTGGAGAATAAGGTCTAGAAGAGGGTCCAACAGATGGTGGTAGTGGGGGCTGCGAATTTGGGAAGGTGGGTGAGAGGGAAAGGGTATTTGAAAATGGGTTTAAGGGTGGGGTTAATTTGTTTGTCTTGGGAATGGGGGGGGGTTGTGTTGGGGAAGGGAATGGGTGCTTGGGAAAGTGGGAAGGGTGCTTGGGAAAGTGGGAGGGGTAGTTGGGGGTTGGATGGTGAGGAGAGGATTGGTGGAGGGGGTCTTGGGAAGGGATGGAGTATTGATGAGGGTTGTGGGGAATGAGAAGAGGCTTAAATGGGGTAGGTGGGGAGTGGAGGTGGTTGAGAAGGGAGGAGAGAGAAGAAAATTTGAATTTGGGTGTTGAGGAGAGAGAAAGTGGAGTGAAAAGGAGAGATTAAGAGAGGGAAGGGTGGGGAATCTCTCCCCTAGGGTTTCTCACCCAAAAAATGGAATCTCTCCACTAGATAAGAAGTGTAAACTCTCAAAATGGCAAGTTTTTTTCATTCATTGATTCATTAAGTTGAAATGGGGGGAATGGGGTCCTAAGGCCCACTCCACGCAGGGAGGTAAAAGGCCACAACAGCGATCCGGGAGCGCCGTTTTAGGGGTTGGCGGGCTGCAATTTGGGGTTTCCGGACAGCGCGGCGGGGGCGCTCAACGTGGGGCCCACAAGGCTCCAAGTGGGCCCGGCTACTGGGCAGTGGCTTCCTGGTGTCTTCTGGCGGTGGCGACCGGAGGGGTCACTGCTGGGGTGCCCCGGGTCGGTCCCCGGGAGCGGTGGTCGCCGACGGTGGCCCGGGGGATTTATTGGGAATTAGTCCCCCAAGGCTATCTCGCAGCCCCTTTCTGGCCAGACCGGCGTACCACCACGAAAATGGTCGCCACGATCAGATCCAAAGTCGGATCGAAGTGAGATTAGCGCCGTTGGATAGAGGACTCAGAGCTCTTCGACATACTGGAAATTCAGCTTCATCCAACGGTCAGATCTGAAATTAAAACTTCTGCAACATGACCCCTTTTCTGGTTCGGACAGACAGATCCCGGGGACAGAAGTGGAACTCCCTGTTCTTCAGCCTTGACCGGGGTTCAAATGAAATATCTAGGACCTTGGATTTTTATGATGGGTAGATGGGAGGGATAGGAAAACGTACATAGGTCTTTTTCTGGATTTGGACTTCGTTTGATGGGTGGGGAAAATCCTCTTCCAAGATCTATCCCGCAGGCTGCAATCAGGGCAGACTGAGAGGGGGGCGAACAAGTGGCTGGGAAGGGGGGAAAACGGACTCAGATCGGCACGAAATTTTAACTGGAACTAGGGGAGACGTGGGGAAGCAAACCATCAAAAGTTCAGCTCGATCCAACGGTTGGATCAAAAGTTATGGCTTCTCTTTTGAGCTTCAGATCTGCAGGTCGCCGGTCGGGACAGCAGCTCGGTGGCGGGGCTGTGGCGGCTGGCTGGCGGCTCCGGCGGCGGCGGTGGCAGCGATGGACGATCCCAGCAGGTAGTAGAAGAGATGAGGAAGAGATTTAGGGGGAGATAGAAGATCTATACTCAGATCTAGAAGAGATTGACGAAGAAAGGGGGAAGAACACTCAAGAACAAGAGAGAGAGAGAGGGGGGATGCACACCAAGCATAATTCTCTTGAATTCTTCATTTCTTCATTAGTTCCTCCACAAATGATACAAGAGACTATAAATAGACACACCCTAGATCTAGACCAAAGGACATCCACTAACATCAAAGGACATCCACTAATATTGGTCAAGGGTAGGTGGGGGACAAGCATGGGGGGACAAGGAGCACCAAAGGACATCCACTAATCTTGGTCCAAGTGTAGGTGGGGGACAAGGAGCACCAAAGGACACCCACTAACCTTGGTCCAAGTATTCTAGAAGGTCCAATTGGGCTCCTAATGGTCTTGAGGCCCAATTTAGAAGTTGGACCCCTTACATGAAGAGTAGCCCATATTACAATCTTGACCCGACTAGAAGTTAAAATAAAATACACACTAATATACTCAAAGTAAATACATAAAATGTCAAAGCTCCGACGAAAGCTCCGTGCTGTCACCCAACCACAAGGAAGTCGGCATGCTACGCTTCTGGTACCGGCGACTAGCTCTGGTGTCCGCACCAATTCTCCCCGGGTGGGAGAAGCTCGACCCCGTCGAGTAAGGGTCCGGGTCGCTCTGGTATCGATCCAGCAGATCTGGATCTATCCTCTGTAGCTCGTCCCGGGTGATCCAAGTGTCATCGGACGCGGGCCGTCCCCTCCAACGCACTAAATAGCGCTGGTACACTCCGCCTCGCGTAGTAGTCACCTGCTCATCCAGTATACACTCTATCTGCTCTCGCTGCTGAGGTAACAAGGCTGGAGGTGGGCGCTCAAGGGTGGTGTCACTCACAATGGGCGGGGATGGCTCAAAGGGCTCACTGGGTATCACCGCTGGGTCCCTATAAGCGACGAGATCCAAAATGTTGAAAGTGGAGCTGATCCCGTAATCCTCTGGCAAGTCCACAACATATGCGTTCGACCCGACTCGCCTCACTACCCGAAAGGGACCGACACCACGAGCATGCAACTTCTTCACGGCTCCCGAGGGAAACCGTTCAGGTCTGACCCTGATCATGACATAGTCGCCCTCCTGAAACTCACGGTGGTGCCTATGGGCGTCAGCCAATTCTTTGTATCGTGCGTTGCTGGACTCAATGTGACGACGGATATGCTCATGCAACTGTCTAATGTGATCGGCAAAAGACTCGGCTGACTCAGACACACGGGATTGGACGGGAGATGGAACTAGGTCTATGGGTCTTCTGGGTCTACGGCCAGTGACAATCTCGAAGGGACTCATACCGGTAGACCTATTGACCGAATCGTTATAAGCAAACTCGGCTAAGGGTAAGACCAAATCCCAATCCCTGACTCGATCTCGGACAAGACACCTAAGAAGATCTCCTAAACTCCTATTAACAACCTCAGTCTGACCATCGGTCTGGGGGTGATATGCCGTGGAAAATTTCAATTGAGTGCTCATCATATGCCATAGGGTTTTCCAGAAATAGCTAGTAAAGCGTACATCCCTATCGGACACTATAGTGCGGGGAAGTCCAAACCTGGAGACACAGTGGGAAAAGAATAGACGGGCAACTCTAGAGGCATCCGAGGTTTTGAAGCCAGGAATGAATAATGCCATCTTCGAGAACCTGTCTACAACCACAAAGATAGAGTCATGCCGTCGGAGGGTGCGGGGCAATCCCAACACAAAGTCCATGCTAATGTCCTGCCATGGACTATCCGGGATGGGGAGGGGAGTATAGAGGCCGGTATTCTGCTTCCTTTGTTTGGCCATGGCGCATGTGCGACACTGGGCCACGATGCGAGCAACATCTCTCTTCAAGCTAGGCCAATAGAATCTATGCTCGACCGACTCTATGGTCTTGTTCCGGCCGAAGTGGCCAGCAAGACCCCCCGCGTGCATCTCCCAAGTAAGAAAGTCACGAACCGAAGTCCGTGGGATGCACAATTTGTCACCCCGGAATAGGTGACCCTCCTGTAGCACAAACTCGCTATAATCCCGCGAGGGACCAGCCTGAAGGGCTACATAGATCGGACCAAAATCTGGACAATCAGCATAGGCATCCTTCAGCCTCTCTAAACCTACCACCTCTACACTCATGGTGGTTAACATCATCATCCGCCGACTCAGCGCATCGGCGACCTTGTTCTCCGCCCCTGCCTTGTGCTTGAGCACAAAGGTGTACTCTTGGAGATACTCCACCCAACGACTATGGCGAGCATTCAGCTTCTTTTGGGTATGGAGGAATCGTAAGGCCTCATGATCGGAAAAGAGGACAAACTCCTGGTACAAAAGATAATGCCTCCAATACCTCAATGCCTGGACGACTGCGTAAAATTCCTTGTCATAAGTGGAATAGCGCAGTTTGGCATCGTTAATCTTCTCGCTAAAGAATGCAATGGGGTGGGACTCCTGACTCAATACTCCACCAATGCTTAGCCCAGAAGCGTCACATGTGACCTCAAACACCTTAGAAAAATCAGGAAGTGCAAGGACAGGTGCCTGGGTCATACGCTCCTTGATGTCCTGGAATGCTGTGGCTGCGGCTTTGGTCCATACAAATGCCCCCTTCTTTATGCAATCAGTGATTGGGGCAGTGATAGAACTAAAGCCACGAATGAAGCGGCGGTAGAACGTCGCTAGGCCATGGAAACTCCGAACATCGTGGAGTGTGCGGGGCTCGGGCCACTCCTGGATGGCCCTAATCTTCTCCGAATCAGCGGAGACTCCATCTCTCGACACAATAAACCCGAGGAAAGTGATATGATCAGACATGAAAGCACATTTCTTCGGGTTGGCGTATAAAGTCTCACGCCTCAACACAATGCAGACCTGCCTAAGATGGTCTAAGTGATCCTCCCTAGTGCGGCTGTAGATAAGAATGTCGTCAAAGTAGACGACCAAGAAGACCCCTATCATAGGGCGTAAGACCTGGGTCATCAACCGCATGAAGGTGCTAGGGGCATTGGAAAGCCCAAAGGGCATAACCAACCACTCAAAAAGACCATCCTTGGTCTTGAATGCCGTCTTCCATTCATCCCCAGGCCTGATCCGCACCTGGTGATAGCCACTACGAAGGTCTATCTTTGAGAAGATAGTGGCTCCCGACATCATATCAAGCAAGTCATCCAATCGGGGAATGGGAAAACGATACTTCACCGTGATCTTGTTGATCGCACGGCTATCAACGCACATCCTCCATGTGCCATCCTTTTTCGGGGCCAATAATGCGGGAACAGCGCAAGGGCTCTTGCTGTCCCGAAGAGATCCCCGACTCATCAACTCCTCGACCTGCCGCTGTAGCTCGGCATGGTCCGTGGGACTCATCCTATAGTGGGGAAGGTTGGGCAAGGATGAGCCCGGGACGAGGTCGATCTCATGCTGGATATCCCTCATAGGTGGAAGGCCTCCAGGGAGGTCTTCGGGGAAGACATCAGAAAATTCCCGCAATATTGCGGCTATCTCTGGGGGATGCTCATCCTCTGACCTAGGGGCAACATCCTCTATGCCCCTGACAACGACAGCTAGAATGGGGTTACCCCCGGTCACCTCCTGTTCCATCTCTCTCGGACTGATCATCATCAACCTCCTGGGTGGAGGGTCCACTCTGCTAGGAGTAGTCGACGAGGTGGATGCCTGTGCCGAGGACAAAGTGGGCGGACCGACCTTCCCCTGACCACAAGTGGTTGTGGTGCTGGGGCCAGCTGGTCCGCGGATAGATGGGTCCTTCGGCTGGACTGGGTGGAGGGTAATCCTATGGCCATCATGGTCAAAGGTGCAAGTGTTCGACCTACCATGAAGGGTGGCATCTCGGTCAAAGAGCCAAGGCCTACCAAGGATGATACTACCCACCTCCATAGGTAGTACATCACACCAGATCGCATCATGGTACGCCTGGAACTGCAGCGGCACCAGACACCGCAGTCTGACCGGGATGGAAGTGGAATCCACCCAAGAAACTCTGTAAGGTGCAGGGTGATCCACGGGCGTAAAACCAAGGCGCTTGACGGTGCCTGTGGAGATAGCGTTGATGCAACTCCCGCTATCTATAATCACCTTGCAAGCTTTCCCTTCCAGCCTACAAAATGTGTGGAATATGGTGGTGCGACGCCAGTCGTCGCTCACCTGAGGCTGGGTAAGGATGCACCTGACTACACCCAAATGTACGTCATCCTGATATGAGGTACCAGGGACGTCAACCTGCTCGCCCTCCAATAACTCGTCAAAGAATTCCTCGGCCAATTCTTGGTCCGGCTCGTAGCTGACTGGCACCAACTCAGGCGTGGGGTCACGGGCCGGCGTGTCGGCAATAACAAGTGCTCCCCGGGTGGGACACTTGCTGGCAAAGTGACCAACTCCACCACACGTGTAGCAACGGTCTCGTGGCCCATTGCCCTGAGATGTTCCACCAATCATTGGCCCCTTACCCTTGTCCTCTCGATGGACTGGGGGTGTAGGAAGAAGAGGCCGAGCTGGTACGGCGGGCTGATAAGGCCGAGTGGCAGGGATGGGTGCCTGCGGGCGAGGGGGAGGGTCCCTCGGAGGGAAAGTGCGGAGCCTAGGAGCAGTGGGGTCCTGCCGAGGGGTTTCAGGGGGATGGGCCACCGGAAACCGGCTATAGGAGGTAGGCGTGGTACGAGGGTCGGTCCCACGCTGATAAGTGAACCCCGGGCGCTGGACGGGAGCAAACTCCACCTCGAATTGCTCCAACTCTAGAGCAACCTGGTATGCGACTTCCAAGGTGGTAACATTGCGGTGAAATAATTCATATTGGTAGTGGGGCCGCAAACCACGACGGAAGCGCGATACAGGCATGGTGCTCTCCTCCGTAACTCCACAGCACAAAAGTACTCGTCAAACTCCGCGATGTAGTCTGACACGGATCGGTCCCCTTGGTAGAGACTCTGCCATCTATCAATAAGTCACTGACGGTATGTGGCAGGAAGGTACTTACGCCTAAGCTTGTCCTTCATCTCATCCCAAGAACCTATCTGAGGCTCATGACGCTGAAAGAGCAAGCTCTCTACATTGCTCCAGTAAGTCTGTGCTTGCCCCAACAACTTCATCTTGGCATATCTGACCCTTCGGTGGTCCGTCATCTCGAACCACTCAAAGTACCAGTCCATGCTGGCCTCCCAATCAAGATAGATCTTGGGTTCCAAAGGCTTGGACCCATCAAACGTGGGAGGGTCCACACGGACGGTCTTGAGGATCCGTTCGTCCTCATCATCCCTATGTGGTCGGTGACCATGTCGGCGTCGGCCATTTCCCCCGTAATCGTTGTCGGACTCGTAGTCCTCAAAATGGGGGGCACGTTGCCGTTGCTCCTCAGCCCGAGGTTGTGCGAGCTGGGCAGCAGGCGCGGGCTGGGCAGCAGCCACGGGCTGGGCAACATGTGCCTGAGGGGCCGGAAGAATGCCGGGTAGGTCTCGGCGAGGGGTTCTCTCCACACTCTCTAACCTTCCAACCAGTCCTTGGACAGATCGGTCAGAAGCCTCGGCGCGGTCCTCCATGGCTTTCAATCGGCTCTCCATACGCTCGGTATGCTCCCTAAGAGTTTGCTCGGACCTATCCATGCGCTCCATGAGTAGAGCTATCATGTCCTCCAGGGAACGGCCTCCCGGGTTGGCACCTCGGTGTTCACCCATAGTGTCAGGGCGATGGTACTGGGCACCTCCACGGGTGGGCATGCAATGAGGCCTAAAGAGAACTAAGGGTGACTCACTAGACCTATATAGATGGACCGATGCAAGTTGAGGACCTTTGACTTTAAACCGATATCCGGTACCTAGCGGAGTCTAGGAATCAGAAGATCCTCTCACGCGAGTGAATCACCTTCCCGATAGGCATAACCTAACGGTCGGGCAACACCTTTTCATATACCGAATAAAGGTATGCAATGCAACCTTAGACCGACTTAAATGACTCTTTTTTTTTATATATACAAGACTACCCTAGACTCAACTTGGCGCTCTGATACCAATTTGATGCGGGACAACTACGAGACTCGGCTAGACAGACGACGCGACCAGCAACACACTAAGACGCGGCACCGAACGAGCTCCAGAAGAGGCGAACTAGCCCCAAACAAGAAGCACTACTCACAGTCGGCCCCATCGAGGGAAACGTGACGATCGTGCACGGTTGAGAAACCGGCTTTGAGATTGGGGTAGTCAACTCACTCTCGTGCTCGGAATGAGTCACGGGACGGGTTCTCGTTCTCACACTCACAGCGGTGACAAAAATATAACTAGCTAGGAAAGTAAATACACACATGCAGCGGTAGTAGATTGCATACTAAATAAGCAAACTAAACTACAGGGCGGCGAGTGTACCTCCACGCTCACGGCGTGGCGAAGACGTCCCGGCCGTGAACCGTCACTCCCGGTACAAACTAACTTAATTACAGCAGTAAAAGGACTAAGGCCCACTCCACGCAGGGAGGTAAAAGGCCACAACAGCGATCCGGGAGTGCCGTTTCAGGGGTTGGCGGGCTGCAATTTGGGGTTTCCGGACAGCGCGGCGGGGGCGCTCAACGTGGGGCCCACAAGGCTCCAAGTGGGCCCGGCTACTGGGCAGTGGCTTCCTGGTGTCTTCTGGCGGTGGCAACCGGAGGGGTCACTGCTGGGGTGCCCCGGGTCGGTCCCCGGGAGCGGTGGTCGCCGACGGTGGCCCGGGGGATTTATTGGGAATTAGTCCCCCAAGGCTATCTCGCAGCCCCTTTCTGGCCAGACCGGCGCACCACCACGAAAATGGTCGCCACGATCAGATCCAAAGTCGGATCGAAGTGAGATTAGCGCCGTTGGATAGAGGACTCAGAGCTCTTCGACATACTGGAAATTCAGCTTCATCCAACGGTCAGATCTGAAATTAAAACTTCTGCAACATGACCCCTTTTCTGGTTCGGACAGACAGATCCCGGGGACAGAAGTGGAACTCCCTGTTCTTCAGCCTTGACCGGGGTTCAAATGAAATATCTAGGACCTTGGATTTTTATGATGGGTAGATGGGAGGGATAGGAAAACGTACATAGGTCTTTTTCTGGATTTGGACTTCGTTTGATGGGTGGGGAAAATCCTCTTCCAAGATCTATCCCGCAGGCTGCAATCAGGGCAGACTGAGAGGGGGGCGAACAAGTGGCTGGGAAGGGGGAAAAACGGACTCAGATCGGCACGAAATTTTAACTGGAACTAGGGGAGACGTGGG
Organism: Amorphophallus konjac; assembly: GCA_022559845.1. Taxonomy (NCBI): domain Eukaryota; kingdom Viridiplantae; phylum Streptophyta; class Magnoliopsida; order Alismatales; family Araceae; genus Amorphophallus; species Amorphophallus konjac. The sequence goes on along the minus strand of CM040122.1, from coordinate 413,637,406 downwards.
GAAGCAAACCATCAAAAGTTCAGCTCGATCCAACGGTTGGATCAAAAGTTATGGCTTCTCTTTTGAGCTTCAGATCTGCAGGTCGCCGGTCGGGACAGCAGCTCGGTGGCGGGGCTGTGGCGGCTGGCTGGCGGCTCCGGCGGCGGCGGTGGCAGCGATGGACGATCCCAGCAGGTAGTAGAAGAGATGAGGAAGAGATTTAGGGGGAGATAGAAGATCTATACTCAGATCTAGAAGAGATTGACGAAGAAAGGGGGAAGAACACTCAAGAACAAGAGAGAGAGAGAGGGGGGATGCACACCAAGCATAATTCTCTTGAATTCTTCATTTCTTCATTAGTTCCTCCACAAATGATACAAGAGACTATAAATAGACACACCCTAGATCTAGACCAAAGGACATCCACTAACATCAAAGGACATCCACTAATATTGGTCAAGGGTAGGTGGGGGACAAGCATGGGGGGACAAGGAGCACCAAAGGACATCCACTAACCTTGGTCCAAGTGTAGGTGGGGGACAAGGAGCACCAAAGGACACCCACTAACCTTGGTCCAAGTATTCTAGAAGGTCCAATTGGGCTCCTAATGGTCTTGAGGCCCAATTTAGAAGTTGGACCCCTTACATGAAGAGTAGCCCATATTACAATCTTGACCCGACTAGAAGTTAAAATAAAATACACACTAATATACTCAAAGTAAATACATAAAATGTCAAAGCTCCGACGAAAGCTCCGTGCTGTCACCCAACCACAAGGAAGTCGGCATGCTACGCTTCTGGTACCGGCGACTAGCTCTGGTGTCCGCACCACCCCTGGTTGTAAGGGGGTCTTGGAGGGGGTGTTCTAAGGTGTGGGAGGTGGAGAATAAGGTCTGGAAGAGGGTCCAATAGATGGTGGTAGTGGGGGCTGCGAATTTGGGAAGGTGGGTGAGAGGGAAAGGGTATTTGAAAATGGGTTTAAGGGTGGGGTTAATTTGTTTGTCTTGGGAATGGGGGGGGTTGTGTTGGGGAAGGGAATGGGTGCTTGGGAAAGTGGGAAGGGTGCTTGGGAAAGTGGGAGGGGTAGTTGGGGGTTGGATGGTGAGGAGAGGATTGGTGGAGGGGGTCTTGGGAAGGGATGGAGTATTTGATGAAGGTTGTGGGGAATGGGAAGAGGCTTAAATGGGGTAGGTGGGGAGTGGAGGTGGTTGAGAAGGGAGGAGAGAGAAGAAAATTCAAATTTGGGTGTTGAGGAGAGAGAAAGTGGAGTGAAAAGGAGAGATTAAGAGAGGGAAGGGTGGGGAATCTCTCCCCTAGGGTTTCTCACCCAAAAAATAGAATCTCTCCACTAGATAAGAAGTGTAAACTCTCAAAATGGTAAGTTTTTTTCATTCATTGATTCATTAAGTTGAAATGGGGGGAATGGGGTCCTATATATAGGAAACCCACATTTCTACAAAAGTCCCTGACAATTGACTTAATGACAAATAACCGAGGGGGTAGGGGAGAGCCCTTGGGCCAAGCCCAATGAGTTGGGCCCAATAGCTAACTAGACAATCTAATGACACTCAAACTTAGAGAAATGAACACAAGACCTAGGAAAATGACTCAAATAAAAGGGAAAATACATCAAATGACTCAAATAAAAATTACATAGGACTCAAAATTAAATGACTAGACCATGCCGGATGCAACCGGGACGCGGAGACGAGCTGTGAACGTGGGCATGGGAGGTAATGTCCCCATCATCAAAGTTCTACCAACCGTTAACGGCAACATAAACCCAAATTGAATGGGTCAAGTAGTCCTGCCGATGGAGCTAGAATAGATTTCTTTGGATGGGGGTTAATTAGTAAGGCCATTCAGCATAAAGAACTTTATTAGACACTTAAGCATGCATCAGCATGAATTTTCATGGACCCCTAGAATTTTTTTTTGGATATTTCTTTACCGTTTTATTTTGTCAAGGATGGTCTCTAGTCAATCATTTAAACGGAAAATAGAGAAAATTGTTGGATAGAAGTACAAGTACATTGATTTTTCTGCAGACTTTATGACACTTCTTGTATTCTAAATTAAGAATAGGTGCAGGACTTAGGATGACCTAAATGTTCTTCAAACAAAAGGCACAAGAAAACTGACCTTTGCATATTAAATCATTTATGTCAAGGATGACCAGAGAAACCAATAGAAGGGCGAAGTTACAAGCCAGCCAACAAGTATTTTATAATGCATTGGTCACCATGCAAATGTTCATAAAACTTCAACTTAATAGATGAATTTTATATATATATATATATATATATATATATATATATATAGAGAGAGAGAGAGAGAGAGAGAGAGAGAGAGAGAGGGGGGGGGATTTCCACTTGCGCAGTAGGCATATACAGTTGCACTTGTGAGCCAACGAGTAAATGATTCAGTAGATTTACACGACCCCCCCCCCCCCCTGCCCCCCATGATACACGTCTGGATTTTGACAATTCAACATCCATGCACATCAAAGACTTTGTGGCTCCAAAGCTGTTTCTTCAGAGTGGGAATTGAGATAAAAATACTGATTTGAAAGTGGAATGAAAACCCCTAAAGTTGAACGGGGTGGGATTCGATTCCTCTCTATCCGTACGTAGGAAGATAACTTATACACAGCAATAGTTGCGGAGAACTATTTCAGGATCGGAGAAGATATTCTAAGATTTGGATAAAGCGATCAGATTAGATGATTAAATCATTAACGCCTGTGATTGGGAAAAAATGAGGTTCATTCGAGCAATCATCCAATAATCTACCTGATCTGATTTGATCTCCTGTCTTCGGTAATATCTTGTCTGATCCGAGTAATTAAAAAAAAAGAATAATACAATCAAGAATTTAAGACTGAAAGCAATTTTGTCCCGAACATTAGTGCGTAGGGATGATGGCCCCCCATTTGTAAGAAATAGTGCTCGAAGAGAGTACATGTAACAATTTTGTTGTTTAATATTTTATCCATTTTTTTTGGATATATATATATGTCAGTCATGAAATCAAGTTTGATAATGGATCCTCTACAATCCAAACCGGACCAAACTCAAACGATCTCCACAATCTGATGCAGAAGTACTGAATGTCGACTATTAAATTCACTCCATTTAAGTCGGAAAAGAAAAATCTACCTTTTATTCGATCCAGATGAAAAGAAAAAAAACGAGAGTTGAAATGTTAGCATTACGGTCGGCATGTGGGCCCTGAGGCACGGATCTTCTCGTCCATGTTTAATGTGGGCGGCATGACCACCACATCAACTCACATACTCTCCACAATTGAGACAGGAGCTTATCAACATGATCGAATATGAATTCGGTGATTGGATGAGGGTCAATTCTGCGGCATATCTCAGTACCAAGACCAACTATTCTGCCACAACTCAGACAGTTCAAGACACCTCGGGAGCAGACAGCTCTACCATAGCAAGCTCAACCGAACAGAGGGGGCACCAGACAGACATCAGTACCAGTACTGCTTCCCCAACCCGAACACCCGCAACATGCCCCCCCATCCTGCCACCCACAGGTGAAGAGCCACTCTCCCGGTCCTCCACCCCTATACACCACACCCTTCCTCCCTCCAGGGCCCGGCCCCCTACTCCACAAGCCAGCCATACCATGCCAACTATTCCCTGTCATCCCATACCCGTGCCCGTCCCTCCTGTCGCTACCACCACCCCTCGACATGTCCCTGCCACTCAACACACCTCCGAATACCAGACCCCACCCCACACCTCCAAAACAAAACACCACCCCTTACCTCTCCCACTCCCATGTCCGTCCCCACCCTCCACCCCTGTCCGCAAATCCACCTACCACCCCCAATATAAAACTTGAAAAAAAGAAACTGCATCTACCTCCCGAATATCCCGACGAACACCACTCCAAAAAAGCAAAGCCTGATGCCCTTACTATTCCAATAGAACCTTTCCATCCAGGCTCGGAGCACACCAACCACCCACCCAAAACCAAAAACTAAAATCCCAAACAAGCTGCCAGAGCAAAACATGTCCACGCTCAGACCCCCAAGAGCTCACTTAACCAGAATCCTACACAGGTTGTTGCGGCCGACCTCAACGAGCCGCAAGGGGAACAATGAAAATCCTATCTTGGAATTGTCGGGGTGTGGGTGGTCACTCCACAATTCCATATCTAACCCAAATAAACCATTCCATTAAACCACAAATTGTCTTCCTGTCCGAAACTAAAGCTTCCCACACCACCAGTGCCTCCTTCTTTGCAACTAGGAACATTGACACACACTGTACTGTTGCACCCGTGGGTAGATCAGGAGGCCTATGGGTCTGGTGGGACCCCAATCTCCAAGCCCACATCCTCCATACAGTCGAGAATTGGATAGCTTTGGACATTGAATATCCACCTCAGAAACACTGGACACTATTATGCATTTATGCTCCTGCTAGAAGAACTCACAGGCAAGCTTTTTGGGCCGAACTCTCCCAGTTCATTCATACTCTCACAGGCCCCATCATGGTCACTGGGGATATGAATTCTATCCTCGGACAAGCAGACAAAGTGGGAGGCTCCACTGTCGACACAAGGCAAACCAGAGACTTTCAACACTTCATACTTGACACTGGATTACTAGAACTGGGATATGATGGCCCTGCCTACACCTGGACCAACAAAAGAATGGCCAAATGGCATATAAAAGAACGTCTGGATAGATCACTAGCTAATGTGGATTGGAGGCTACAATTTCCCCAAGCATCTGTTCACCACCTCCCCAGAATTGCTAGTGACCATAACCCCATATACACGAACCTGCTGGGAAGCACTGTCAGAAGGAAGCCCCCATTCAAACTTGAGTCCATGTGGACCCGCCGGCAATATTTTGAAAAGGTGATTGAACAATGCTGGAAGAATACTACCCCCTTATCTGTCAGCTACACCCACAAGACTAAACAGCTTCAAATCCAAATCCGCAGATGGAAACAGAGGAATTTCACTAACCCCCATCACCTGGCGCAGGAAATCCAAGACGAAATGGTCAAAATCAGATCTATGCCCATCACTGAAGAATACATCACCAAAGAAACTTTGCTGGAAAACCAATATGAAGAACAGACTATGATGATAGAGGAGTATTGGAGGCAAAGATCAAAATCTCATTGGTACAAGGAAGGGGACAGAAGTACAAAGTTCTTTCATACTAGGGTGCTGGCTAGGAGGAAAACCAACAGAATTGCTTGGATGAAACTTCCGGATGGCAGCTGGACTGGGGATAGCTCCACTATCCAAAGCTCATTTGTTAATTACTTCCAAAACCTATACACCACTACTGAGCCCACCCACTGCCCCACTGACCTTTCCCCTCCTCTCACAACTATCACCCCGGAAGAAGACCTCAGTTTCCACTCCCCTCCCTCTGATAAAGAAATCAAAGATGCCCTATACAGCATGAACCCCAGAAAATCTCCTGGACCGGATGGCTTCCCACCTATATTCTACCAAAAATACTGGCACATCCTCAAAGACCAATGCACCGACCTCATCCTCTCCTTTTTCCACACCCACATCATCCCCCCCACCCTCAACCACACACTCATTACCCTCATACCCAAGACTCAGCCCCCCGAGACACCATCAGATTTCAGACCAATTAGCCTGTGCAATGTCCTCTATAAAATCATCACAAAAATCCTTGCCAACAGGATAAAACCCATCCTCCACAGGATCATATCCTGCAACCAAAATGCTTTTATACCTAACCGTTATACCTCCGACTGTATTATTGTTGTACAGGAACTGATGCACTCTATTAAAGCTAAGCAAGGGAAGGGCGGCTCCTTTGGGCTCAAGATCGACATCAGCAAAGCTTATGACACTCTAGAGTGGGCTTTCATAGACAATACCATGGAACAGTTCGGCTTTTCTGAAACCTCTCGGAGACTCATCACTCAATGCAGTGGCACAGCATCCTTCTCGATCAACTTTAATGGAGAACCTGTAGGTTTGGTCTATCCCACTCGAGGTATCCGGCAGGGCTGCCCCCTATCCCCATACATATACATCATGTGTGCTGAAATCCTCACTGGACTGATCAAAGACAGAGTGGACAAAGGAAAAATTCAAGGTTTCAAGGTCAACTGTAGGGCTTCGACCATCACCCCTGTGATGTATGCCGATGATATCTTCATATTTGGGAAAGCAGAGGAATCGGAGGTCCAGGAATATATGAACATTCTCCAACAATATGCCGATTGGTCTGGACAGAACATCAACAGGGTGAAGTCCGGGTTTGTGTTTAGCCCCAACACCCCAGCTGAAATGCAAACACACATATGTAACATCACTGCCATCAAAATATTGCCTGCAAAAGAACTATATCTGGGAGTTCCACTCAGACCAGAGAAAGGCAGATTACAACAATTCAGATTCCTGGAGGAAAGAATCAACAACAGACTGGGTTGGTGGGGACACCGGGCCCACTACCGGGCCCAATGCTCGGAGCCGACGCCGCACCGCCACTGCACCGAGCTTATGGCTCGGAGACTTGATTGAAGACCCTGCATCCTGAATACGTATTTATACGTATTTGTGTATCTGTGTGTACGGTGATATTTGTTTTATTAAACCACCCTATCTTATTTTATTTTTACCAAGTCAAAGAATTATATTTTATTAGGGTCCAAGTCAAACATTGGTTGGTGGGCTTTGTTTTATTAGGCTAGGACATATGTGTAATTAGGAAAGTTTAAAAGGTGTAAGTGTTATAGCCTCCTCCTATATAAGGAAGGCTAAGGGTGTATGTTTTGATATGATGAAATTGAAAGAAGTTGCATTACGTGAGAGGCATTTCCCTCTTGTGTGTTTCCTTCCCTCCTTTCTCCCTTGTGAGATTTGAGTGTCGCCCGGTGTGAGACCGTCCGGCGTGAGGCCGAGCTGTGTGAGATTGCAAGTTATCCGTTCCCGTCCTGTTCGTGATATCGGAGTGCCGTCGATCCTGCCACCGACGCCGTCCCGCGTCAGACTGTGACGCCTCCGCCCCTGGCCGTTAGAGCCACCCGACGCTAAACAAAATCCACAGTTTTTTAACGCCCTAGCAGGATGTAACGCGCACCCGGAGGCGCGTTACGGCGCCCTGACGGCCGCCCGACAGGCCGTCAGGCCAACCGCCATTCCAGGCCAACTAAAGTCCAGAGACATGTAACGGTCGTGGGTCCGACCGTTACACACCCTGTGACGCACCAACTTAGGTCCGTCACAGGACTGTAACGCGTCCCATGAGGACCGTTACGCGCGTGACGGTTCCTGGTAGGACCGTCACACCGTCTGGGTTACGGACGGGTTACGTTTGAAACCGGCTTCCCTCCCGGGCGACCGAAATCGCCGGGTAGACGACGAAAACCTGTTTTCCTGTCAAACCACACGCCCACAACAACAATATACTACTAAAACATTCATTTATCATGCTCACAATGGATTAAACGTGAAGAACGAAACCTAAGCACGATAAACGAGAAATACACCACATGCACACTATAGGAGCTCAACGAGAAGAACAAGCTATAGGGAAGGCTCCTAACGAGCTCAGGATTCCATCCCCCTACCTCGTTCAAGTTGGAACGGCCGATTAGGCCACATGCACGGGAAGGGAACCACCGAGCCTCCACGCTCCGTCTCGCTCCCACGAGCCGCAAACCACGTCAAGGTGGGCGTCAACGCACTCCACTCGACGCGAGGATTCCAACGGCGAGCTCCACGCCTCGAGCCACCGCCGTTTCGCCTGGATCCCCAAGGAGAGAGGGAGAGGCGATCGGAGGGGGGGGAAGAGAGGACGAGAGGGAGATTGACGAGGGGGAGAGAGAGGGAGTGGGGAAAATGGGAAAAGACAAAAAAGGGTTAATATATATATATATATATATCTTATTTTCCCCTTTTAAAAACTCAAATAATTTCAATTAAATCTTAAAAAATATCAAAAAAATTCCTAAAAATCCAGAAAAATAGCCAGAAATTCTAGAATAGATTCTAGGTCCGAACCACCAAAGATCCGCTAAGGCACGGGCCTCACAGGTGCCATCGCGGGACCAGGAGAATAGGGAGGAGAAGTACTTAAACAGGCCGCAGGAGATGAGGAGACGGGAGCTGGAGCGAAGGAGGCGGAAGCTGGCGCGGCCGGCGTCGGTGAGGGTCCAGCTTGTGCTCTGATGCTGCCACTCCAGTTCGTGGTTGCGGCTGAAGATGTGGGCACCCTCGATTTATTTAACTATATTATTGTTATTTTTTATTTGTATAGATATATGATCATGAATAATAATTATATATACATGTTTTTTTTATTTTGATTAATATATTTTATTACTCATTGAATTGGTTTTAGATGCATTATTTAATGTATAATATAATTTATTATATTATTAAAAAATTTATATAATTTTAAAATTATTAAAAATGTATGATATCATAATTATATTATGATAACGTCACCGTTTAAACTGATTCGATTGAACGATCTAATCGATTCGAATCGAATCATCTAATTGATCAATTTAAGTACTGATTCGATTCTGACAATATTATTTAGGATGACCAAAATGTCCTTCGAACAAAAGGTAAAGGAAAACTGACCTTTGCATGTGAAATCATGTGTGTCAAGGATGACCATAGAAACCAATAAAAGGGCGAAGTTACAAGCCAGTCAACAAGTATTTTATAATGCATTGGTCACCATGCAAATGTTCATGAGAGAGAGAGAGAGAGAGAGAGAGAGAGAGAGAGAGAGAGACCAACGAGTAGATGATTCAGTAGATTTACACGACCCCCCCCCCTTGATACACGTCTCGATTTTGACAATTCAGCATCCAGAGAGAGAGAGAGACAGTGGGCATATATAGTTGCACTTAGTGGAGTGGGCACGAGAGAGAGAGAGAGAGAGAGAGACCAACGAGTAGATGATTCAGTAGATTTACACGACCACCCCCCCCTTGATACACGTCTCGATTTTGACAATTCAGCATCTAGAGAGAGAGAGAGACAGTGGGCATATATAGTTGCACTTAGTGGAGTGGGCACGAACCCAAGGCTGTGAGCCAACGAGTAGATGATTCAGTAGATTACACGACCACCCCCCCCCCCCCCACCCCCCATGATACACGTCTCGATTCTGACAATTCAGCATCCATATATGCACGTCAAAGACTTTGTGACTCTAAAGCTGTTCTTCAGAGTGGGAATTGAGATAAAAATACTGATTTGAAAGTGGAATGAAAATCCTTAGCCCCACTTTGGTTACGGGTTATCCTTAGATTACTTCGAAAATAATCTAATATTAATCTTTTTTTTATTTTAGTTGAAGGTTTTGTTTAATCGGCTTAAGTTAAGGATTAACCCAGAGTTATTCCTGAGTTTTAAAACCCACGTCCAGAGATGGGTTAATCTCCTATGCTCAATAAATGTTCAATAAATGTGTCTCTCTCTCTTATAATCAATGCTATTTCTCTCTCTCATTATTACTGGGTTAACTTATTATTTATCAAATCATACTAGATTAAAAGTAGGTTAGCCCACATCCTTACTCCTAGATTAACTACCCTCTTATCAAATTAAAAATGAATTAACTCCGAACTACTTTAATCAGATTGAATTAACCCACGTTTAACCTAACTCCGTACTAAAGCCAACCCTAAAGTTGAAGGGGGTGGGATTCGATTCCTCTCTATCCGTACGTAGGAAGAAAACTTATACACATCAATAGTTGCGGAGAACTATTTCAGGATCGGAGAAGATATTCTAAGATTTGGATAAAGCGATCAGATTAGATGATTAAGTCATTAACGCCTGTGATTGGGCAAAAAGTGTGAGGCTCATTCGAGCAAACATCACATAATATTGTCAATAAAAAACACTTACAAGTTGAACCCCATTTCTCCGTACTGATCACAGGCTTTAGTGTTTGAACACGAACACGTAATTCCATGTTAGGCGCGCCCATGATGGTACATAAAGAGGATCCTTTTCGTATATTATGTTAGATGATCAACTATCAACCGATCAAATAAGGCATCTGATTAAAAACATAAGAGATCTCAAGTTAGATTCATCCCACGAGTGATTTCAACCGGTCATGTATTAAAAACATAGAGATCAAATTCGCCGAGTTCTTCGTCACAAAAACATATCTATTAATCTATAATATATTTTTAAAAAAAAATAGCTGAAAATATTGACGTCCATCAACCGATATATTTTAAAGTTGTGCGGACTAATCAAAGGTGATTGGACCAATCATCCAATAATCTACCTGATCTGATTTGATCTCCTGTCTTCGGTAATATCTTGTCTGATCCGAGTAATTAAAAAAAAAAGAATAATACAATCAAGAATTTAAGACTGAAAGCAATTTTGTCCCGAACATTAGTGCGTAGGGATGATGGCCCCCCATTTGTAAGAAATAGTGCTCGAAGAGAGTACATGTAACAATTTTGTTGTTTAATATTTTATCCATTTTTTTTGGATATATATATATGTCAGTCATGAAATCAAGTTTGATAATGGATCCTCTACAATCCAAACCGGACCAAACTCAAACGATCTCCACAATCTGATGCAGAAGTACTGAATGTCGACTATTAAATTCACTCCATTTAAGTCGGAAAAGAAAAATCTACCTTTTATTCGATCCAGATGAAAAGAAAAAAAACGAGAGTTGAAATGTTAGCATTACGGTCGGCATGTGGGCCCTGAGGCACGGATCTTCTCGTCCATGTTTAATGTGGGCGGCATGACCACCACATCAACTCATATAGAAGTCTAAGACAAGAAATATATATATATATATATATATGAATATGAAATTTATACGTTCACCGGTAACGTAGAACCACAACCTTCGTGGAAATACGTCTTTTTTTATAGATATTTTTTTAACGAGAAGAAGGAAATCTTACATTAAACCAAAGCTGAGATATCTTCCAAAACAAAGAGGCGGTGAAATCACCGCGACACAACAAGTTGTGGACTCTCCTTTGACGTGTCGACACAAAAGAACATTTAATATTGCCGAAGAGGGTTGGTGTCAGGCGTAGTCCTGAACGAATGCTGAGAGAGAGTGAGGGAGATTTATGATACTCTTCTCCTCCGTGTGCCCTGTTCCTCTCTCAAAGCAAGGTGGGGGGGGGGTTCTGGGGAAGCCGTACCATGGCCTCTACTCTTCTCCTTCAGTGGCTACCTCTCCTCTTGCTTTCTCTCCTCTGTATCACCTCCGCCACCATGACCCCCGCGGAGGACCCCGTCCATTTCGCGCAGTCGTTCTGCGGCGACGCCGGGAACTACACCGCCAACAGCACCTTCCAGGCCAACCTCGAGCTCCTCCTCACCTCCCTTTATTCCAACGCCACCGCCACCGGCTACTACAACGACACCAAAGGCCTCGCCCCCGACCGGGTCTACGGCCTGGCCCTGTGCAGGGGCGACATCACCGCCACTGGGTGCCAGGAGTGCCTCGCCGGCGCCGTGGCGGACGCCGGGAAGCGGCCGTGCGGGCTCCGGAAGGACGCCATCTTCTTGTACCCGCGGTGCCTCCTGAGGTACTCCGACCGCAGCTTCTTCGGCACGCCGGTGCGTCACCTGCTGAACATGAACAACGTGTACGACGTCTCCGACCTGGCGACTTTCGACAAGCTCCTGAGCGGACTGGTCGAGAACGTCACCGCGCGCGCCGCCGCGTCGCCCCGGAGGTTCGCGACGGGGGAGGTGGACCTGACCGTGATCAACAGGATATACGCCATGGCGCAGTGCACGAGGGACCTATCCGAGGGCAGCTGCCGGGACTGCCTCAGAGGGGAGATCAGCGTCATCCCCGTCTGCTGTGCGAGGAAGCAGGGCGGCGTCCTGTTCGGCGGGAGCTGCTCCCTCAGGTACGAGATCTACGATTTCTACAACGCCACCGCCGGCCGTCCGCCGGCGACCTCTGCGACGGGTACTTCGCCGGCGCCAGCGGGGGATGCGGGTAAGCAAGGTAAGGCAGCTGCAACATTGATTATTCGTCGTCGTCGTCTTCTTCCCTTCCACCTCCTCCTCCATCTAAACGCTCCCCCCCTGCTTACAGTCTCGACCGTGTCACGGCAACGCTCTTTTCTTATAACATTATCATGAAATCTTCAAAATGATTCCAGGAATAAGATGCGGTACACACTTATATAAAACTTCAGATTTTAACAAAAACATCTAACAACATAAATGATTGGGATTTTTTGTAAATAAATTATTATAAGTATATTTATAAAAATATTTTAAAAATATATCAATAAATATACTATGCAGAATCAAATACCATATAAATAAATGTCACGTAGAGTGATCTCAACATCTTTTTTTACATGTTCGTGACAAAAAATAATATGTCTATGAATAAAAATAATATATTTATACAATATAATTTTATGTAGTAGTGATATATTTGTTAATATATTTTTAAAAAATTATAAATTTATATCACATAATTTTATTTGTAAAAAAATCTCAATAATTTAAATCTCAATTAGACTTCATGCATTGTGGAGGCGATAAACATCAGAGTCCGTTGGTTGGTCGATCGTAATAAATTATTTATTTCTTTTCTCTAACACATCTAGAATTAAAGATCATATTTTTTAGAGTTTTTATTTAATTTATTAATTTATTGCTCAAGATGTACTTTTTTGTTTATTAACATAAACCCAATAATTATTCTCATGTCATAATTTTTCAGTAGTCCTGTACAAAGATATTCTTTTAGGCCATCTTTGTTTGCGGGATAAATCGGGATACCTCATCAAAAATTGTCATGTTCACTTTGATTGCTCGTATAAGATATTTCAGTTGAATTAAGATATATGAGCTCTTATACGAGTTTATCTAGAGATAATTTGTTCTATCAATAAGATAAAGTAAAGAGGATTAAAATTTTTTCATATTTATCGAAAAAAATATTTTAAATTATCTTATCTCTCAATCAAAATATTTTGATATATTTTTTAAAATACGTTACTTGCTATTTAACTTATTCGCTTAACATATTTAACAATCAAACATGGCCTTAGTGAGTCATTGAATCCATACTAATTTAAAATATATTATAGCAGATTTTTTGTAAGGATAATCTTTGCATGAAATGGGATTTGACTCGACTCGCCCGGGGACGCAGGGGATCTATTGTGCGCAAGGGAGGGGCTGACGTCAGCCATAAGAATCGACGGACGTCACCTCTCGCCCACCCGATTAAGGTTCTCCTGCGCGATGCCTTTCAGGTCGTCGTCCCGTGCCGTACATATGTGTGTTGTGTGTCGGCGTGCCCTTTGGTGTGGGGAACTGGGGATCGGGGAAGAGGGAAACTGATTGGTTGGGAGTAGATTGGCTTGGCCCACTTCTTCGGCGGGAGGAGAACCAAACATTCATGTGCCTCCAGTTTTCTAACACATCAAATCATGAGGCCCACCAGGGGGAATATTAAATTGGGAGCAGACAGGAGCTGATTGTCTTGAGTCCACTTCTGAACCGAAGAAGAGGGTGCAAACATTCATGTGCGTCCAATAATCTAACGTCAAATCATGCCACTCCAGAATATCCATGCAAAAAGTAACCGGGGGTGAGGATGGTAGCTGTATAATTATCTTTATCATCAAAATAAAAAGGTTATTTTTTATCTTTATGTTTAGTTTTGTGCATTTATACTTTTATCGTTTTCCTTGTATGAATAGATGCAAAGATTAAATTATCAAATAATTTTTTTAAATTCTAAAATTAGTTTATGTAGACCTCCTCAATATTACATGGTTCTCTTAATGCCCATCCACTAGTCTATCTCAAATCCTCTGGTTCTACAATTTCTTAGCTAGGATTTCTCTGGAGAGGACTAACCTAAATTTTAAGAAATGGAAATACCAGAGGCCATTACTTTTTTTGAACTCCAGGTATCAAGGCTCGCAATGAGAATAGAATAGTATAAGGCGGGTTAGGGTTAAGTATTTGAGAGTTAAGCCTAATCAAATTTGATAATTTTATCTTATCTGATCTAGAATAAAGAGAAAAATAAGATATATATTTTTAAAATATCGTAAGTAAGAAATTTAGATGATCTTACCCTACTTGATCTCGGGTAGTTTATTTGACCATTTTGGTCGAATAAGTTGCGTGTCTTATTTGTTTGATTACCCTACTCAACCTCGGATAGCTTATCCTACCTGACCCAAAAACTAAAGTAAGATAAACTCGAGTTAGACGAATAAACTATCTTACCCGAATCTTATTCTGTTATCAAAGTGGTCCTTATAATTTCTCACCGGATAAAATAGGGGTTCAAGGAAACAAAATATGTTGTACGTGATTGTTTAAGCCTAAGGATCTCGTCGACACAAAAAGATCCTAGACTCTAGGAAATAACGAGCAAAATGGTAATTTCTTACTCCCTAACTTGTTCTTATGAGATTTAAAGGGGATTTTCACTTCTAAGGATTGACGGAATTTTTTTGGATGCCAATTAATTGATATATATTTCTTAATTTTAGTTAAATGATCTTGTAGAAGATTAAGGGGACTCAAAAAATCTCATATTGGAAACTACAATGTTGAGATATTGTCTCTACTACATCTGGAGATCGCTAGGATTTTATCTTTTTTACCTCGTTGACACAAAAGTTCTAGACTCTAGGAAATAATGAGCAAAATGGTAATTTCTTGCTCCATAACTTGTTCTTATTAGATTTAAAGAAGATTTTGACTTCTAAGGATTGATGGAATTTTATTGGGTGCTAATCAATTGATATCTATTTCTTAATTTTAGTTGAATGAACTTGTAGAGGCATAAGAAGGGGGTTTAAAAAATCTCATATTGAAAATTACAATGTTGGACATGTACTTATAAACAAGACTCAAATCTTTTTTTTTGAGGTGTTATCCTTACTATGCCCTCAGACTACTGAAATTTGTAACCTTATCTCTGTCTTATATAAGTATTGAATAAGTACGAATATTTTGGATTATCCTCCTCCTTTTAGCATGTCTACCCACGAGTATTGGAACGTAGCATCGCATGGACGTACAAGTCCAATAGAAATCGAAGTTTTAGAGAGGGTTCACCTATGAGGAAATTAAATTAAATGACTTTGCTAAAAAGATATCTAATGATTTCTCTGCTTTGTCTACATTTTATATAGATATACAGTTCCTTGCCCTAATGTGGGGGTGCCAGACATGTAGGTGTTGGAGAGACGGGGGGGGGGGGGGGAGGAGATTTTGTCTTTAACTTTCTGGTAATTGTTAAGTAGGTCAAATTTCAGGCCAATATTTTGGTCATTTATCCTATCTTGTTGCACATCTAAAGTTATTACACATTTGGGTGTGAAATATTTTTTTTTTACTTTTTTTGTTTTTTTTTAATATACCATTCTTGAGACCTAACCAAGGTACACATCCATATATAGTATACACTACAATTAAACCGCTCAAAAAAAAAATAAAACGAAGATTACATATATTTAATGAGTCAAAAGTGGCTAGCCAATTATAATTATAATTATAATTTTTTATTTTTTGAGTCATCCGACCATGGTGTGTACTATATGGGCATGCATGTACCTTGGGTGGGCCCCAAGGTGGTATATTTTTTAAATAAAAAAAAACTCTATATATCCAAAGTGTTCAATAGCCCCTCCCCCTCTCCCGAGTATGCAACAAGTATTTCTCATCTTATAAATATCTAACTTGACATTGGGATGAAAATTTTCGTGGTACATTGTTTTGACTTCAAAGTCGCTCAAAAGATAGAGTAAAATCCCATTAAACATGTAAATCAAAAAACCCATTCTCATTTTAACAAATTTTACCAGCCTCAGTTTGATCCCCAAGAAACCTCCTGATCCTGTTAATCCATGCGGGTTTATCTGGAATCCATCAATCACTCTCTCTCCTGTGAGAAAGAGAGAATTTTTAGCAGCAATATTGTACTTGTTTATGAATCTAATGGAGACCATTTATTAGTATGAGTTCTTGCATTTGCTACGATTTGAAAGAAGTAATTCATACGGCTATATATTGATTGTAAATATTTCGACAAGACGTTAAGTAATTATTAGCACACATAAATGTCTATCCTTATGTTATATGTTGCGCTCTTGAACTAACTTTGACATGGTAGGAAGGCGAATGAATTTCTTCATTTACGACAACGGTACGTGATATTAATTAGCATTCAACTTTCTATATGAATAGCTCAACGATGCATATACAGACTGTTCCACAAGCAAAAAATCTGATTTTGTCCATAGAAATATAAATCTACCGCAGAAAGTTGCCACTTTTTAGCTTGTTACTTTCAACAGATTAATATTATTATGTGCCAAGATCGATCGTGTGCTCCAGAACTTGTTCATAACATTCCTTTCTTTTCAGATAAGAAGAATGCTAATCCAACAATAATTATAGCAATCATCATCCCTTTAGTAGTTGCCGTGGCAGTTATCTCCATTATATTGATAGCGTTACGGAGGAGGAGGAAAGAAAGAACAAGGCCTAGTAAGTGATCCCTGCTATTCTGACTTCCCTACTTCTACAATCACATACTAGATGAGCAACGCTTTTCATCTTGCGAAAGGTTAGTAGTAGAACTGCACGGAGCTTTTACCACTCAGTGACAGTAAAAATGAAATAAATTAGGATGGTATCCCTTCGTCAAGTTTCATTTTATGTTTATGCATTGAATGATTTCATGACATCGTGGCACTTTCCTTTTCCTTCATCATAATCAGAAGATGGAGGTGGAGAGGAGATCATATCATCATCTGAATGTATATTGTTCGACTTGACAACTATAAAGACTGCGACAGAGAACTTTTCTGATTCTAATAAGCTTGGACAAGGTGGTTTTGGATCTGTTTACAAGGTAGATTAGAGTAGTAAGTGCTAGATTAAATTCTTATACTGTATGCAATAATGCATTTGCTCAACATATTCATATTCACATAATTAGTTATTATACTCAATGCAGGGTCTGCTATTAGATGGGCAGCAAATTGCAGTGAAAAGGCTATCACGAGGTTCCTGGCAAGGACTGGAAGAACTAAGAAATGAAGTTCTTCTGGTTGCTAAACTTCAACATCGTAATCTTGTAAGATTGATAGGGTACTGCTTAGAAGACGAAGAGAAGCTACTCGTGTACGAGTACTCACGAAACAGAAGCCTCGAAAAATTCTTGAATGGTATGCTCCTTAATTGCGTTATAAAATCCTTTCCTAACTATTAGAATAATTTATCCAGTATGTTTTTGTTGCAACCTTTTCCATCAGCAAATGACAAATCTTTCGTTCTCCTTTCTCATTATAATATCTTTGATCTAAGTTACTTCTAGTAGGTAATAATTTAGACTTCTATATTATTACAGACATTCTGTTCTTGAGAACTAGCAAGGTGTAAACTTTGAAAGCTCACGGCCAAGAGCTTCCTAAGTTTCCATGCGTCTTTCCATAGCTAGAGGGCTTTCTAACAAGTTACGCTAGTCAAGAAATTTCTAAGCAAAGCCACTTGGGTCTAATAAGTTTAAAGTTAAGGTTTTGTTAGCCTCACCCATTAATAATAGAATTGTAGTGGTCTCTAAGAATGCACTACATTAGCATAGGTAAATCCTGCATTTTGCTGGGGTGATGCATGTCACAGTTTATGTTTCTATTAGGGCGCATTTGGGAAGACTTTTGAGGTCGGTAAGTTAAAGATGGATCCTTCTTAGTTAGATAAACCCTTTCTGTTCCTCTGTTGAAAAAAAATGCAGTGGGTATGAAAATTTTTATGAGAATTCACAGTGAGCAAATGAAAAGGCGAACAAGGTATATTGAAAATGGAATTGGCTCTTCTTTGGAAAAATGTGGTGGTTTTAAGGAGCAAAAATCACCCAAGTTTAATCCAACTCATTCTCCATACTATCAGCTGAATGATTCTAATCTTCTAATTATGTGACAGATCCCGTCAAAAGTAAGGAGCTGACTTGGGGAAGGCGGCGAAAAATAATCGAAGGAATTGCCCGAGGCCTTCTCTATCTTCACCAAGATTCTAGGCTGAAAGTTATACATCGAGATCTAAAGGCAAGCAATGTCTTACTAGATGAAGAGTTGGACCCTAAAATCTCAGACTTCGGCCTAGCAAAGCTTTTTGGTAGAGATCAAAATCAAGGGGACACCAGCAGAATTGCAGGGACATTGTGAGTTTGGACGGCCAATCCTTTTTTTTGCTACTTTTCAAGAAAAATTTTTTGACACTCTGGCGTACAAATGAATTGTCTCATGTGTACAAATATTTTCTTTTTTATGATTATTTTGCGTCTAATTCTCTTATGTTCAACTACACCAGGGGATATATGGCACCGGAATACGTTGTGCATGGGCAGATCTCGGCAAAGTCAGATGTGTACAGCTTCGGTGTTCTAGTTTTGGAGATCATCACGGGTCGCAGGATGGCACCACCTCTTCGTGGGGCTGGCCATGGTGAAGACCCTTTAAGCTATGTGAGCACTTCAAACCTATTCATTAGTATTCCACAGTTTGACCTCATCGACTCGCCATGTTGAATGGCCAATCACTGTGTTGTTTGTTAATCATGTTCCAAACCGTGGATGATCGATATTGTCTGATAAGATGTTCTTCGATTGATTGCTTCTCAATAATAGGTTTGGAGGCATTGGGACGGGGGAAACGCATTAGACGTGGTGGATCAAAATGTGGGAGGAGGGTACTCCAATGAAGACATGATGAGATGCATTCAAATTGGGTTGCTCTGTGTGCAGGACAACCCGGAAATGAGACCAGACATGTCCATGGTCGTTCTCATGCTCATTAGCCACTCTGTGGCACTCCCACAACCTTCGCCGTTGGCATACTATCCTGGTGGGAGTACAATCACTGCAAAATGTGCGCCGCCAAGTGATGGAGGTCAAAACTAAATGTCAACTACCGAGGCATGTAGACCACAACTGAAGTTGTTTACTCCCATTTTGATTGGATGTAATCATGTTAATGTGGAGCGAGTTGGTCAGTTTACGATGAACGAGTCGAATTTATTTGAAGTCATCGAAGATAATTATGTTGAAGATCTAAATTTTATTTTCTTGTAATTTTTAATCAATTTATGAGTCAATAAATTGTGAGTTATTAGGTTAATTTAGATTTTGTTAGAGAATAGTTTATTTTGTTATGTATTTTTATTTATTTTAAGAGTAGAGATATTTTACTGTTAGAACAAAAATAAAAGAGGGTATGTTTGTAATTTTTATTAATTATAAATAAATAAATGTTAACCCTAATTAAAGTTAAGTAATAGTTAGATCAAATAATTTACAACATCGCTATGTGTTCCTCCTTCTAACGAGATATCCAATTTTCTCTCTCTCTCTTTTTTACGGTGAGATGTCAAACCTCTCCACTAATTTCGTACGACCGAGAGACCAAAACCCAAACTCGTCCATTTCTTTCTTCTTTTTCCTAGTCTACCCAACTCTATTTTCTTCCCCACGTTGTTTCCCTCTTGCCCTTCTCCTTTCCCTCTTGCCCTTCTCCTCCCTCCCCCCGAGATCCACGAGCCACCCTATTCCTTAGTTTTTCCTATCATTAAAGTTTCCCTGGCACCGTCCGCCAACCCCCGGCACTGTTCATCATCGCCCCCTCCTCCGTTCGTGCGTCCGCGACGAACGGCCCTGTTCGGGCTTGGCCCTGTTCGCCCAGCCGCCGCCTCCGTTCTGCTGGCCGCCTGACACCGCCATCCGTCCTCTTCCTGGCCCATCACCACCTCCACCGGTCTATTCCCGCCCTCTCCCTTCTATCGTGCTCTCCCTCTCTTCCCTCCCTCTCTCTCTCGCTCTCTCGCTATTGCACTTTGTTATTCTACTGTGCAGATACTGTAGCAGAGAAAAAAAACCCAGAAAAAAAAAGGAAACAAAAGGCAGAGGGAAAATCGCAAGAAAAGAAAGAAGAGAAGGCAGGTAGAAAAAAAATATCTCGTGAAAAAATAGAGGTCAGGCTGCATTTGGCAACTAAAAGGTAACAAACCCCCCCAAAAAAGGGAGGGGGAGGGGAATCTGAAATGGACAAATCCCAGGTTTAACATGTCTCGCATTCAAGGTGCCCAAGGCGTCTCTTCCCATGAATTTTCCCTTCTCTACGTAGTATTTGTTCAGAAGGTGGTTCAAAAAATCACAAAAACGATGGGGATAAGTCCTAGTAGAACATCTCATTGTTCAGCAAGAGGCAACCTGATCCTCTTCGTGACCTGAACTTGTCTATCTGCTTTCCTCTTCTGGCTTATGCAGGACCTCGCAGATGTCTACCCAATCATGCATCTCCTCACCTCCAACACTGTCCATGTTTTTTGGAGCTGTCCACATACACATGGATTTTAGACGCCATTCACACATGGCACACTCCGTCATCAATCGATTCAATCATCGCAAAAGATTTACCACTGTCAAAAATGCAACAGTCGCCACAAAAAGCACCATGTCCCTTTGGAGCCACATGCGTGTAGACTGTTCCTTTGTGAGTATTGAACACAACTCGAGACTTAATTATTATCTCCTGCGGCAAACTCATATAGTTTACCATCCACGTCAATCCAACTGCACCCTACTTCTTTCTGAAGGCCCATGTCCTTCATCTGCTTTCTCAAACTTGTCATATCTTCCCATCTACCAGAACTAGCAAGCAAGTTTGCTGCTAGCACATAATGCTCTGCCTTTTGAGGTTCCAATTCTAACAACTTCTTGGTAATTTTCTGCCCCAAGTCTACATCACCATGAATCCTGCAAGCACCAAGTAAGGCACTCCATATTCGGCCATCCGGCTCCTCTGGCATCTCCTCTATAATATTTGCTGCATCATCCAATCGTCCTGCTCGGCCAAGCATGTCTACCACACATGAGTAGTGCTCTACTTTTGGCTCTAATGCATGCTTTGTCTTCATCACCTCAAAAAACTCCAGTCCCTCCTCAACAAGACCTGCATGGCTGCATGCCATTAGAATGCCAATAAATGTGTATGTATCAGGCATCGCTCCTTCTGTCTGCATTCTCTCAAACAGTCTTACACCCTCAAATCCACAGCCATGGATTCCATACCCCATTATCATTACATTCCATGACACTGCATCCTTTTCCCGCAACCCATCAAAGAACTTGCGGGAATACTCCATGGAACCACATTTTGCATACATATCCATGATTGAGCTGCCCATGAATGTGTCATTGCAGAGATCTGCCTTCAAAGAGAAACAATGCATCTCCTTTCCTAGTCTCAGAGCAGATAGCTGACTACATGCCATGAAGACACTTGTGATTGCAATATCGGAAGTTTGGTGCCCTTCATGTTGCATTTGGCGGAAGAGCTGAAGTGCCTCGTTGGGGACCCCATTCTGAACAAGCCCAGCAATCATGGCATTCCAAGAGACCAGGTTCCTTTCTTCCATCCTGTCAAACAACATTCGTGCAACCAATGTTTCCCCACATTGAATGTAAAGAGATAGCAGTGAGACTAATATGAAGGAATCCTTTTCAAATTTATTCCTCAGGATGAATGCATGAATCGACCTGCCACCCAGCAGATATCTCAGATTGGTGCATGCCAAAAGGAGGCTGCCAATGCTAAACAAGTCGGGCTCAAGGCCTGAAGCAGTCATTTCAAGATATAAATCAATGGCCTTCTTTGGATCATCATTCTGTGCATAGCCGCCAATGACTGCATTCCATGAGCTCACTGTCTTGGTCTCAATGCCAGAAAAAACAATGCATGCAGACTTCAATGATCCACACTTTGCATAGGCTGCAATTATTGCATTACCCAGCAAATCATTCAGATGATACCCATTTCTGACCACATATCCATGAAGTGCTTTCAAAATCAGTAACTGAGTCTGCTCTATACAAGCTGGCAAAACATTCAAGATGGTGATTTCATTGGCCTCTAGTCCATGCCTGGGCATTTCCCGTAAAAGCTCGAAGGCTTGAGGAATGTCTCCATTCCTTGCACATCCACCGATCAAGGCATTCCAAGACACCACATTCCTTTGAGGTACTTCGTCGAACAGCAATCGAGCATCTGGCAGAGACCCACATTTTGAGTACATATCAATTAATGCGTTACTTACTCTAAGCTGATGACTCAGGTCCAATTTCACGGCCAGACCATGAATTAACCTCCCCATCTCAATCCACCCTTCTGCTGCACAAACAGGTAATATGATAACTAACGTTGCATCATCCGCTTCTATATCTTCTTCAACAACCAGCATCGCCCTAAACAGATCAAGACACTCTTCCACAAAGCCATTCTCCGATAAAACACAGATGGTAGTGTTCCAAGAAACTATATTCCTCTCCGGCATTAAATCAAAGGACTGGAATGCATCATCAATATATCCACACCTTCCGTACATGGAGATCAGTGAATTGCAAATGAAAGTGTCAGAATCCGATCCCATCTTCAAAGCCAGCGCGTGCACTGCTCTTCCCATCTCCACGGAAGGAATTCCAGAGCATGCCCTCAGAACACAGGGCATAGTGAAATTATCAGGTCTGAGGTCAGTCGTCGACAGCAAACGGGTGAACACATCAACGGCCTCGTCCCAGAGCTCGTTGCGCGAGTACCCACTGATGAGCGCGTTCCACTGGAACAGGTTCCTCCGCTCAAGGCCGTCGAACACCCGGCGGGAATCGGCCGGCGAGCCACACATGGAGTACATGGTGAGGAGGCGGGTGGTGAGCACCGTGTCACCCGTGAGTTCCGTCGAAGAGGACATGATGTCATGGACCCTCCGCCCGACCTCCAGCGCTTCTCTCTTGCCGCAGGCCTGCAGGAGGACACCGATGGCGTCGGCACGCCACGACGAGTCGGGCTCGAGGCCCTTGGGAGGCGAATCCTGGAGAAGCAGCAGCGCGTCCTCGAGGTTGCCATCGCTGCAGAGGTCGGTTATCCTCTGTTGGAACAGAGAGAGGCCAGAAGAAGTCGGCCTTTTCCCCGCTGTCACCTGCTGCTGATGGGGTGCCGCGGAGGTGGAGAGGGAGCTCCAGGGCCTTGGGAAGATGGAATCCGCTTTCCGTGCTGTGGAGGGTGGAGGGCGACAGGGGAACGGTGCTGCCATTGCCAACTCCATATCTCCCTCTCTGTCTCTCTCTCTCTCTCTCTTTCTGTGTGCGGTGGAAATCTTCTAAGCCAGTGGTCAATTGGGAAATGTCTCCTCATTCCAGGGACTAACTCGGAAAGTGAACACTACACAGCTCCTAATCCAATAACAAAGAGGGCCCAAGCTACTACAGGTGTGAACTATGAAGTATGGATATGGATAACCACGTCTGAGACTTTGTTTTCTCGACTTCTCTCGGTTCACCACATCTGGCGAAGACACTTGTTCCCACAGTCACTAAAATGACATGAAATATCTGAAACAGGACATCGGCATACCAGGTGTCTTTCACAGTCTGATAAGCCCAAAAAGGCCCATTAGCTCATCAGGTGAGGAGAAGGATCGCAAGAACTTCGCTTGGGTTTGGGGAGGGGGAGGGCCCACTAGGCAAAGGCCTTTTTAACATTAAACTTGACACGAACAAATAATAGCATGTCATATCACCAAGTAACAAAAATAGACGTTCAGTCGGATTTTATGAAAGAAGAGGCTTTATTATATGTTTATCGATGAGTTAAATTTGCTATCAAGAAACGGTGTCATACATGACCTTGAACAGCTCTTTTACGACCGTATAAACCTAGAACAGAAGCAGACGACGACCAAGAGCCGGCCGCTGAGCCGTCCTGATGTTATTGTGGTTAATGGGCCTTGCTCGTCTGCGGATCGCGTGTCTAGACGGGATCGGCAGCCCACCTCCACCGGCCCGGTCTGCCAGCTTTGACCGGGTCAATTTCTCCTTCATCGATCTTGTCCGAGAAGGGAAGAAATAAAGTCTTCCCCGCGAAGGAAACCAAACGTCCATGAACACCCCCAACGTCTCTTTAATAGAAACCACGCCCATAAGCAAACCAGAGAGCAGGGAAAGCCATGGAGGGCCACCGTGACAGGATCAGCGAGCTTCCCGATCCCTGTTAGGTTGAAGAAGATTGGGAGTATATTTAAGAAAAGGGAACTCAAAAGTTTGTCCAAAGGGTGCTACCTCAAGTGTTGTGTTTTGTGTGAGGACTTTTGTCCCACATTAGAAAATACAAAGAGGAGAGGGGTCCTTATAGTTCATAGGACCCTCTAAACCATGTCTTATAGACAATAGAGGAGGTAAGTTAGGGCCTATCGCACACACGCGTTGGGCCGGGCGGGGCGGGCGGGCGCGCGTGTGTGTGGTGTGGGTCCAGCCGGCTTGCCCTTGCACCTTTTTATTTGGATTTTCATTTACTGTTTTGCCCTTTTCTTGGAGAGAAAGAGGGGTCTCAGAACTTACCGTTACGGAGGCGAACTGTCGCGGGCGTGGTTATAAAAGGGGGTAATTAGAGTTACCATAATTACGGGTTATCCTGTCTTTTGTGCTATCACTCTCCCGAGGAATCGCTGCGCGACTGTGCTCTTTGTCTCTCGTCTCCCTCTGCTGCTCGCCGTTCGACGCGCACCGCCGTTGTCGCTCTATGTTCGTCGTCTTCCTCACTGCGGACGACGTCCTCTCTTATTGCTTTGGCGGCTCTTGTTCTTCGGTATTCGGTGCATGTTCTTTAACCTATACAATTTTTTTTAGGAGAGATCTAGGTTTCCCGTATAGCATGTTTATAAGATTCTTAAGAGTGCGCTTAAGTATCTTGTGTTAGTAGTCGTATCCTGGGGGAAGATCGCTACACCCGTTGCACCTTTTTATTTGGATTTCCATTTACTGTTTTGCCCTTTTCTTGGAGAGAAAGAGGGGTCTCAGAACTTACCGTTACGGAGGCGAACTGTCGCGGGCGTGGTTATAAAAGGGGGTAATTAGAGTTACCATAATTACGGGTTATCCTGTCTTTTGTGCTATCACTCTCCCGAGGAATCGCTGCGCGACTGTGCTCTTTGTCTCTCGTCTCCCTCTGCTGCTCGCCGTTCGACGCGCACCGCCGTTGCCGCTCTATGTTCGTCGTCTTCCTCACTGCGGACGACGTCCTCTCTTATTGCTTTGGCGGCTCTTGTTCTTCGGTATTCGGTGCATGTTCTTTAACCTATACAATTTTTTTTAGGAGAGATCTAGGTTTCCCGTATAGCATGTTTATAAGATTCTTAAGAGTGCGCTTAAGTATCTTGTGTTAGTAGTCGTATCCTGGGGGAAGATCGCTACACCCGTTGCACCTTTTTATTTGGATTTCCATTTACTGTTTTGCCCTTTTCTTGGAGAGAAAGAGGGGTCTCAGAACTTACCGTTACGGAGGCGAACTGTCGCGGGCGTGGTTATAAAAGGGGGTAATTAGAGTTACCCTAATTACGGGTTATCCTGTCTTTTGTGCTATCACTCTCCCGAGGAATCGCTGCGCGACTGTGCTCTCTGTCTCTCGTCTCCCTCTGTTGCTCGCCGTTCGACGCGCACCGCCGTTGCCGCTCTATGTTCGTCGTCTTCCTCACCGCGGACGACGTCCTCTCTTATTGCTTTGGCGGCTCTTGTTCTTCGGTATTCGGTGCATGTTCTTTAACCTATACAATTTTTTTTAGGAGATCTAGGTTTCCCGTATAGCATGTTTATAAGATTTTTAAGAGTGCGCTTAAGTATCTTGTGTTAGTAGTCGTATCCTGGGGGAAGATCGTTACACCCGTCGCACCATCCTTGTGGGGGCGATATCTTCTCTAAGGGGAGTCTCCTTGAGGCGCTTCTACTTCTTTTAGTTTATCTCATATTTACTATTATACAATCATGTTTATTTATATTACTTCTTGGTTGTTCTTGTTTGCATCAATCCCGTATGCATTTTTACTATGGTTTGCCTTGTATGTGTTATGGTCCGTTTATTGCCATGGGATTATCCCGATACACTGTTTATTTCTAACAGTCTTAGAGAAGATATCTTTCATGGCATCATCATCTTCAATGAGTTTCGGAACCAGGGTGGACATGTCTGGGATGCCTGCGAAGTTTTCCGGGCAACACTTTAAGCGTTGGCAACAACGCATGAAGATGTGGTTCACCATGGTTGGTCTAATCTCGTTGATAGAATCGGACCCCCCTGTGATAGATGAAAACGACCCCGAGAGTGCTAAGAAGGCTGAAGAGTGGAATACTAGAGACATGTTAGGACATGTGTGCATTCTGACTGCACTGTCTGACGTCCTGTTTGATGTCTATAGCACTTCCACCTTCAACACTACTAAAGCTCTGTGGAATGAACTTGATCGGAAGTACAACACCGAAGACCAAGGTCTGGAAAAATATTCCGTGGGCAAGTTCCTTAAATTCCAGATGGTCAAGAATAAGTCTATAGGGGAACAGGCACATGAGCTTCTACTTATGTTCCATGGTTTGGCTGAAGCAGACATGAAAATGTCTGAAAAGTTTCAAGTCATGTGCATCATAGAGAAGTTACCTAGATCCTGGGAGGATTTTGGCATGGGCCTAAAGCATCGCAAAGGGGCCATCTCTCTTGATGACTTAATGAGGGCTATAGCCATTGAAGAGGAACATAGAAAGGAAAAGCCTAATATGCCTGTGGATGCAAGTGCAAACCTAGTAATGAGACAGAAGGGTAAAGATTCAAAAGGCAAGGCCAAGGTTGATTCCACTTTGCAGATGAAATCTAAGGGAAAGATAAAGAAGAAGAAGGTACTAGGACAGTGCTGGACGTGTGGTGATAAGGGTCACATGTGCAATGATTGTCCCAAAAAGAAAGAAAAATTGCTGAACAAGACCCTGCTGACCCATGAAATCTCAGCACAGGTCAATGTAGTGACCGGGGGATCTTCTTCTGGTATGAAGTATGTTTCTCTTAATCCTCAGTTGTTTATTATTTATGAACCAAATGAATGGCTGGTGGACACTGGAGCCAATGTGTATTTATGTGCTGACAGGGCTAACTTTATGTCTTATCAAGAAATCCATGATCGCTCCATGACAATGGGAAATGGAAGTAAAGCTAGGGTGCTAGGACTTGGACGTGTAAACCTGAAGTTTACTTCATGGCGTGTTCTTACTCTTTCCTTAGTGTACCATGTTCCTAGTGTCAAGAGGAATATCTTATCTGGTTCTGTTTTAGTAAGAGAGGGTTATGAATTGAACTTTAAATGTAATAAAGTTGCCATACTCTATTTGAAGACTTTTATTGTTAAAGGTTATCTTTCTGATGGTTTATTTAAAATCTTTGTAGATCATGTGATGAATAGATATGTGGATGATAGTGTTTCAATTTCTACTTCTGTTCATGTTGCTTATAATATTATAGATTCATCTAAATTATGGCATACACGTCTAGGTCATCTTAATTTCAATACTTTGAAACGTATGATGAACCTGAAATTGATTCCTGAACACATTATTGATAAAACCAAGAAATGTGATATCTGTGTACAGGTTAAACAACCCAGAAAATCTTTTCATTCTGTGGTTAGAGATTTAGAAATTTTGGATCTGGTGCACTCAGATATTTGTAAGTTTAATGGTGTGTTGACTAGGGATCATAAAAAATATTTCATTACTTTTATAGATGATTGTAGTAGATACTGTTATGTGTATCTGCTTAAATCCAAAGATGAGGCTTTACATAAATTTATCATCTTTAAAAAGGAAGCAGAAACACAATCTGGCTGAGTTCTTAAAAGGTTGAGGTCTGATAGAGGAGGAGAGTATACTTCGAGTTTGTTTGTGGAATATAGCCAAGATCATGGCATTATTCATGAAACAACTGCCCCATACTCTCCTCAGTCTAATGGGATAGTAGAAAGGAAGAACCGGGTATTTATTGACATGGTCAACTCTCTCCTACAGAGTTCAGGACTACCAAAATACATGTGGGGGGAAGCTTTGAATACGGCTTGCCTTATTCTGAACCATATTCCCCTGAAACATAAAGACAGTAGTCCAATAAAACTTTGGAGAAATAGGAAACGCGGGGAAACACGCTTCTGAGCTAAACTACCGTGCCATAACAACATTCTATCACTAGTCATGCCATTAAAATTGAAAGACGATGGCCATGGAGTCAATTTCATGAATTTAAGGCTAAATAACATTAAATTACACTAACATGGAAGAAAATTGGCGTCGAACCATGGCGCATGTGGTACCGGCGGGTTCCTAGCGAGAAGAAGATTCCATCCCCCTATCTCTTACGCAGTGGGAACGCTGATCCGGCGCCGAACGGACGACGAGACCCACGACGTTCTCACGGCCCCACACGCCTCCACGCTCCGCGGATCGAGGGAAGAAGGGTGTCACCGCGATCTACACGACACGACCTTCCCACCGATACCTCCCTTGCCTCGATCAGCGGCCGTCTGGACCAAAATCGAGAGAGAGAGAGATTTCATGAAATTAGGCCGAAAATACCACAAAAAGGGTTTTGCACGGAAACCGATGAAAATGACAGTGGATGGCGACGCATGTGGCGTCGTTGGGCTCCTGGCGAAACGAGGAGTCCATTCCCCTACCTCGATCGCGACAAAACCCATAAATCGGTGCAGATTGGACGACGGAAGCCACGCCGTCCTCTCGCTACACTCCGCGGATCGAGACGAGGTCAGCGTTAAAACGTCTCTCGCGTTGAGCCGGTTCCAACGGTATCTCCCATGCCTCGATCGGACCCCGTCCGAGTCAAAACCGACAGAGGAAGGGAGAGGAGGAGAGAGGACGTGTGAGGGAGAGAGAGAGATCGAGAGTGAGTGGGGAGAGAGAGAGGGGTGCGTGAGTTTTAAAAAAAATCTGATTTTTTAATTATTTTTTTTAAAATTCTCCAAATTGCACTTTAACCCCTCAAAGAATTAAAATCGTCAATATGTCTATTAAATTTTAATAATTCTTTAATCGATTCAATTAAATGTCTAACCAAAATTTAAAAATTCATAAAAATAGTCGAAATGATCATCGCGAAGAGTACACTGTAACTGTATCGTCCACGAGCCGGTAAACTGAGAGGTAAACTCGCCGTAGGGTTCCGTAGATTATACGGGAGAAAATCCGCACGATTCACGAGACCTCAACTCGGGAGTTACAAAAGGAATCCAAAACTCTCTAAAAAAGATTCGAAAGACCTACTAAAGATCCAGCAAGGCCCAATAAAGATCCGTCAAAGATCCAAGATATTACAATGTCTGCATCCAATAGAATGTTGCTGGCTTTCAGATCCCGGTGTATGATCTTCAGTTGTGATTCTTCGTGAAGGTATTGCAGCCCTCGAGCAACCCCTCCGATAATTTTGTGCCTTCGTTCCCAATCTAACCGTCGCGACCTTGTGGGATCTGCTTGATTTAGAAATTTTGAGTAATATTAGTCAAGCCCACCCATGATGTTAGTAACTAAAGAGAGACGCAGGAACAATATGGTGTCTTTAGTCACAGGGTAAGTATCAATTGCATTAACAGAAAACTCCACTTGCAATGAAGCTAAGCGAGATCATCGATTGCTAATGTGCTACCTTGTTGTTCTAGAAATCAAATATTCCCTTGAGCTATTACAGGTATGAAGTATGGATATGGATAACCACGTCTGAGGCTTTGTTTTCTCTACTTCTCTCGGTTCACCACATCTGGCGAAGACACTTGTTCCCACAGTCACTAAAATGACATGAAATATCTGAAACAGGACATTTGGCATACCAGGTGGCGGCTGTGTCAAACTTGCAACACTCGTTGGTATTGGCTGAGCTAGATGTGAAATGGCAGGATGCGGGTGAAAGCGAGATCTGACCGATGAGTTATATTAAATGGGGTCAATTGCAGTGTTATTCTCATTTTATCATCGTCTTCAGTCGCGGCGTCAAAATTTTTTTTACCTCCCATCTCTTCATTAGTCCACAAGAGAAGAGAATGTTTTAAATTCTAAACATTTATTAATATAACGAGGATCAATTACTTTTAAATTTTGATTGCGAGTCTCGATGACTATTTTTTAAAATAATTTTAAAACAAATAGGATATAATTAATTAGTAAAATCTAATAAAAATTTAAGAATAGAAATATATAGAATAGTGGATAAGATATACGACATTTTGTGATTGATTGGATCTATTAAGCCGTGTGACGTTTTGAAAATAAAAATGAAGATATTAATGAGTTCTATTAAAAATTATTCTCGTACTAATTACTATTATATACAGTATGTTTGATAGAACTTTTAGTTAGAAGTTATTTTTTGTTCTAATTTGATATCAGAATTGTTTTTTTACTATTTTTTGACGATGGACAACTTAGCACAATGGTACTCGAGTCTGCAGCGAGTGTAAGAGACCTGAGTTTGAACCTAGCAGGACTTAAAAGAGGTATTGAGTGTGAGTACTCATGATAAATTTTAAATAATTACACAGCCTAGAAAGTCCCACTTAACGAACACCAACTCTGGTAAGCAGTAAAATACATCCAAGTAACAGAATGCGGATAACGGACACCAACCCACACTACTCGGATCCATCAAATCGTATGCAGGACATGTAACAGGAAATTACTTGCGACTTCAGGTAGCGAAGATAACACATTCTAATTAACATGATCAGGATTCAGGACATGCCTTGGCTACAAGTTGGAGAGCATGTTCCACAATGCTCAGATTAATACATAATATATTTAGTTAACATGATCAAGATGACTCATTATAATGTATCCCTGTTCCATACAGCTCACATTATAACTTTGCTTACAAATCAAAATTACCTGGAGTTTAGACACCCAACAATGCTAGATGACACTCTGGTTTCTACATCACACTTAGCCAGTCACCTGGGCAATTACCATTAACTGTGGCTTCTGCTTGCCCTTGAACTCTACCGTGGATCCAACTCTGTAATCGACACCTCATTTGGTGAGTAGGGAACTGACTTGGGCGCATCCCATGTGGTGTTCGTAGAGGAGTCGAGGTTTCTCATAAATGCATCCGCACATTCTTGGCTGTAGCCACCAAAGAATGCCGGCTTTGAAGGGACTGAGAGGGACACAGAGTAGGTGCTGAGCATGAGAACAACTGTGGTCATGGTGGGCCTATCAGTTGCAACATCCTGAACACACAACAATCCAATTTGAACGCATCTCATCAGTTCACCTCTTTGATATTGGCCATCCAACGATGGATCTATTATCTCCAACACAGTTCCATTTGTCCAATGTTGCCATACCTGAAAGATTCCCATTTAAAAACATAGGTGATCAGAATGCTCACTGTGCAATCTTGTTTGAGGATTAAACAGTAATGCTATACCAGAAAAATGAAAAGAAGGGAAGAAAGAACATACATAGCTTAAAAGGTCGGCTGAAACTCCAGAGAAAGCACAATTCCTCTGCCCAGTTACTAGTTCAAGGACCAATACACCAAAGCTAAACACATCTGACTTGTCTGAGAAGTGCCCTCTCATGGCGTACTCTGGTGCCATGTAACCACTGCCAGACATCAAAAGAAAAATGTTCAGAATTGTAACACGTTTCGATGCTATATCTTGAGAAAATGGGGTTTTCATGATTTCTGCTTACAATGTTCCAACAACTCGAGTGGTGCTTGCTTGACTTTGGTCCCCACCAAAGAGCCTTGCCAATCCAAAGTCTGAGATCTTCGAATTCATGTCTGCATCCAGTAGAATGTTGCTTGCTTTCAGATCCCGGTGTATGATCTTCACTTGTGAATCTTCGTGAAGATACTGCAGCCCTCGAGCGACGCCTCCTATGATTTTATACCTTCTTTCCCAATTCAGCTGTTGTGATACCGCGGGATCTGCCTCATTCAAGCATAAGATTAGTCCAGGAAACCAACAGCGTTCAAAACTGAAAAAGAAGCACACATGACGGCGCCTTTGCACTTTTACAGGCAGGTATTAAATGGATAACTGTGTCATATGAATGACACCGTCTTCTCTATCTCATGGTTATTCCAATAAGAAAATAATGATTTCTCAAATTCATGGAAAATCGATTGTATGCTGCACAAACAATCATGAAAAGACATTCCTTTCAAATAGCTAACTTGGATGAATGATCTTGGAATGAGCCCATACCAAAAAGAAATGTGTCAAGACTTCTGTTGGGAACGTATTCATACACAAGCAACTTCTCCTCCTCTTCTAAGCAAACACCCAGTAGCCGCACCAGGTTCCTGTGCTGAAGCTTAGCAAGCAGAACCACCTCATTCTTCAGCTCTTCCACTCCTTGCCCAGAGCCGGCTAAGAGCCTCTTCACTGCTATTTCTTGCCCACTTGGGAGAAGTCCCTTAAGAGAATCACAAATGAATAGACCTTTTGTTTATTGAATAGACCTCTTCACTGCTAGAAGCAGTCCGTTTTCAGACATAATAGAAGCACATGTTGAGAGATACATGGGATGAAACTAATAAGCCTACCTTGTATACTGAACCAAATCCACCTTGCCCAAGCTTGTTCTGATCAGAGAAGTTGCAGGTGGCAACCCTCAGTGTAGATAGGTCAAATAATAGTGATTCAATGGTAGTCATCTCTCGCGTGTCCCTCGTATCTAGTGCACAGAAAAGAAAAACATGCAAGTTCTTATGATCACAAACTTCTAACAAAGGGATCCGTTGTTGAACATAGCTGGCTGTGAAAGAAGCATGTTGATTCTAAACACTATACTCCGACACTAATTAAGAAAACGGATGAAGTAGATGCTACCCTGCAAATTTATAAAATAGAGATCATCACTAAGGAACTGAATTATTTTTGCGGCGTTGAAGGGTGGGTCAAGAACATTTAGCCACCAAGTTCTTCGCCCTTTAAAAGTCATGGCTAGCGGCAGGGTGTTGAGTTGAGCAAGTAGCAACTTACGAAGTTTTCCCCCTCTAACTTTCTTCCGGCAGAAACAGATGCATATGACAGAGATCAGGACAAAGGCTGCACCCGAGGGTATGACAATTGCAAGAACCGTACCCGTTGAATTCTTCTTCTCCTCCTCCCCCTCTGAAACCACAAAAATACAGATATTAACCATGTGATATATATATATATATATATATATATATATATCAGCGATTATGCTCTAGCTGAACTAATCTTCTATAGAAACCAGGTAACACTGTAACAGCTCATAAGGAGAAAAGAGGGATTTTTAATGTTTGAACCTCTTAACCTCTCATATTTTTTAGATTGGCCCCTCCAATCCAGATTTGTTTGTAAGCCCTTGCAATTCTATATTTACGTGCTAAGGACTCTTCTGTAAATGCGTGAGAGTCCTTTTTGTAATGATTCGATACCTAACTAAAATTATGAAAAATTAGGAATATCCTCACCCGGATCCACCCGAGTTAAATTATTCTAATCTATTATCAAAGTGGCCACTAATGTTTGACATGCGACACCACCCGCTACAGTGTACGTGGTGGAGCCTAAGAAAATTTGTTTAGGTATTTAAGGTTTAGGATTATCAAATTCTTTTTTAAGAATCATCTCAACCTAATTAATATGTTTGCATCATCACATCTTTGATTGAACAATTAAAAAAAATTAAAAATATATTTTTATTTGTCCAAAGTAAAAGGTCAACCACTTTAAACCCATTCAAGATGATCAATCTTTTCTAATTTTTTTTTCTGCTTTTCAATCTTTGAGCTGACAGTATAATCATATAGCAAAAAGAATAAGAAAAAGAAATAAAAATAGGGGGAAAAAATGAAAGCTGAACCACATGGAGCGAAGAGCCTGGCATCAACGAAGGACTTATGTTGGAGCAGAGCAAATTGATACACTCTATGGGTCACTTTGGTAACGGGTTAAGTTGGATTAGGGTAAATTAACAGGGATCGGATAGGTTGTTCTTTATTTGATAACTTTTTTCTTAATCGGAGTCGGATATAGTTAAAGTGGATTACCTCATTCCTAAAAAATAGGTGGAATGAGTTAATCCACCCAAGTTAGAGTTAAGGGTGAGGTGAGCTAATCCGGATGAGTCACCCGTCCCTAACTTAACTCGTTATCAAAGTAGCCCTATGGATGTCTAATCATCGTCATGTCATATAGGTCTGCAAGCTTCCCTTACCTTGGGTAGGTGGTGAGCCTGTGGGCGGCGGCGGCGGCGTCGCATTCGTGGGCGGCGGCGTCGCATTCGCGGGCAGCGGAACCGAGACCATCGCCGAGCTCTTGTAGAAAGGGTACAGTTCGTATCTGAAGTTGCAGGTGGCCTTCAGAATTCTGCCCCCTCTTTTGCCGGCTAACAAGCTCGGGATCTCGCCGAGTATCCCCCTCAGGCACGCGTTGCAGTCGCCGGCCGACTGGTCCCTGGTGCACTGCACAAGCCCGTATATCTTGGGAGTCGCAGCGTCGCCGTAGTCAGCGTCGCCGGTGGCGAACATGCGCGCCGACGCGTTGTTCGCGGCGTAGCGCGCCAGTCCCGCCATCAGCATGTTCAGCTGCCGGTTGAACTGGGTCACCTCCGTCAGGTTGTTGGCGTTCCACATGTAGATCTTGAGGGTGTCGTCGGGGATGGAGAAGAAGACCAGGTTGGAGTACCGGAGCATGCAGTTGTCGTACCAGATGACGGCTGACCTCCGGTCGGGGCATGCCTGCAGGATGTCCTGGGCCGCCGTGTCCAGGCAGCTCCGGCAGTCGGCCGCGAACACGTCGCCGCGGCAGAGCATAAGGCCATAGACCCGGTCGGGGATGCTGCCGACGGTGTCGTTGAAGAAGCCGGTGGAGGAGCCGTTGGCGGCGAGGGAAGAGAGGAGGCGGTTGAGGTTGGTGTCGAAGGCGCTGTTGGCGGTGTAGTTGGTGCCGGAGGAGCAGATTTGGTAGAGAGGTGCGGCGGTGGTGGCGAGGGGGTTGACAGCAAGGAGGAGGAGAGCCAGAACTGGGAGCGGAGCCATTGGAAGCCTTGCTGCTTTTGGGGAGGCTATGGAAGTGGACGGGTGAAGAAGAAGAGGAAGGGTATGTTAAAAGGCTTTCGGCGTGAGCAGGTGGAGGTATGGTAATGGATGAAGGTGACCATGGAGTGTGACAGAAGGGAGAGAGTCAAGGTCAATTCGACTGTTTTGGAGGTTCGACCAATTGAGGTAACGGTGGAGACTGGGCAAGGCCGTGAAGACCACGGAGACCTCGGATGGGACGGGACTCCCTCCTCCTCCCACTACGGTCCCCTTGCCCGGGCCTACAACTTGAAGACGAAGATGAAGACGAAGACTACGCGTTTAAAATAGATTATGGGGGAGAGATTTTTTCAAAATCATTTGGAGAGAGAAAAAATATTTTTTTAAATATTTTTAGAGATTTTTTCAATTTTTTCTTTCTTTTTATCTCTCTCTAAACTTCAAAATTCGTGGTAAAATAAAAATTGATGAGATATTAGAATATTTAAAAAAAATTAACAGAAGAGAGATTCTAATGATTGGAGAGTTCAAAATTTTTCTCCTCTATCCTTTCCAAACGCGACCTAAGACGAAGGTGAGGGGTGATACCGCAACTCACTCCTTCCTGACTCCGTGTCGGATTCTTTTCTCTCTGTACCGCAGACTATTTCGCTGTCGTATGTCAAGTTGCAAATCGTCGGATCCGAATGTGGGATTGTATTTCCGATAGACCTTAAGTAGGGCGGATGATGTAGGACGGAACTCAGTGGCCAACAAAATGAACTCCACAGCAGAGGCGACAACAGGCAGCAACTGTGATCGTGCGGAGGGTAGGGACAATGGGCCACTTCATTTGATGTCAGACAAGACCCAGGGCTATGAATTTCTTATTTCTTCCTTTTTTATCTCTATTTTGTCACAAACTATTGGCTCTTTTTCTTTTCTGCCTTCTTTTTTTCACAAGGGATTTTTTCTTTTTCTGTTCTTTCGGCCTTTCTCCCTTTTTTTCTGATTTTTTCCCTACTGCAGTAGCTACACAGGAGAGAAAAACGGTAACGAGAGAGAGAGAGAGAGAGAGAGAATCGAAAAGGGGAGAAAGAGAGAGGGAGGGACGACAGCAGGGAGAGGGAGAGGAAAGGCGAGGGGATGGGGTGGCCGGTGAGGCTGGTTACCCTGCTCGTGGCCATAGAGGTCGACGGCGATGGCCGGCGTTGCCGTGGCATGCAAGTCAAGCAGGTGGCGTGCTGTCGGTGTGGTCGCGGCGGCTGGTGAGGCCACGGCATCCTGCTCACAGGTGGGCACGTTGCGCACAGGGGCGTGGAGGGTGGAGATGGCGGTCCGCGGAGGTGGAACGGAGGTCGTCTGGGCAACGCAGGCGAAGGGTGCCACCGTGAAGTGTGATGGCGGAGGTGGTCGTCTGCGACGGGAGTACGACGGACGGCAGCCGGTGAGCGGCGACAGGGCAGGGCGGCCTCCAATTGTGGCCTTCGGCCTGCAAGCACTACTGCGGGGTGACAGTGGCCGGCTGCGTCGTGTGCCCTCCTGTAACGACCCGAGATCCGAGTATCGGAAAGGAACCGGTGCGACTCGAACCTCGGCCCGCCACCCACGAGCCCGAAGACTCGGAAGGCTTAAAGGATGGTGTGAGGGTACAAGAGAAGTTGAAATAACTACAGAGATAGCACAATAATCAAATAATAAAGTAGGATGTTGGGTCCATAGTGTAGGAACACGGTTCTAGAGGGGGGTGAATAGAACCCTCTACTAAAAATATGTCCAATTACAAACACGAACCTACTCGCAGCGAAATTAGCAGGTTTAACAAGATTGAGGAATTTAGACTAAGTAGAATAAACTCAATTCTCTCAATCTCATCGAGCTCACACGATTGCAAAAACGGATTAGATAGTGAAGCACAAAATCACAAAAATCAAACCACAAGAGACGGAGATTTATAAGGTGGATCGAGACCACGACGGACCCCCTACGTCCACCCCTCACCAAACTGGTGAGGCTTCACTGCTGTTTAAAATAGCCCGGAGATAAATTCCCCCACACACACGTAGGGCGACGCCTACACAACCACACGGGAGTAAACTCCCAACCACACATGGGGAACACACCCCAAAATATACCCAAGCACACACGCGGATATGCTCCGCACAAAACGACGCACACGCGTCAATCCCAAACACTCGGAGATCAAATCTCCGAACACCCACACAAAATATACTTTCAGAAATGTATGAAGCATAGACCAATGGATACAATAAACCCCAAACAAACTCTAAAGATTGAAATGAAGAAGATATAGTATGCATAGAGCTCCCCCTTCTTCGATTCTTCCGGTTCTTCTTGACCCGCTGTCGGATGATCACCAAGCCGCCATCATCTTGCTCGTCTCAGCATTCCGCTTCCTTTTCCCTTCTATCACGAGCTCCAAATCTTCATGGATGTAGATGATATCCTCCTTGCAAGAGTTCCTCTTCCTTTCCCTCTTTTTCTTCTCCTACAAGAAAGAAAGAATAAGGATTATGGTTCATCCTTCCAAAACTCGGAGTTCACATATATATGCAAGATAGATTGGCCAAATGACTCATATAACCCTCCTAAAACATGTTATAAACACACTCATAAGTATAGGAACTTATTGGGGATAGTTTGGTAAAGTTTCAAGGGGTTTAGAATGGGTTTCAATCGGATTCGCAACTCCCGTG
Source organism: Amorphophallus konjac (assembly GCA_022559845.1). Classification (NCBI taxonomy): domain Eukaryota; kingdom Viridiplantae; phylum Streptophyta; class Magnoliopsida; order Alismatales; family Araceae; genus Amorphophallus; species Amorphophallus konjac. Next base: position 413,599,793 of record CM040122.1, on the reverse strand, counting down.
CCGTAAAGTGTCGACTCTTAGAGTCGACACTCGCACCCTGTGCAGGTCAAAACACAAAATCAGAAATCTGCCAAAAAAGTGTCGACTCTTAGAGTCGACTCTTCTTCCCTGCAACACACACAATACACACAACAGAACACTGTCCAAAAAGTGTCGACTCTTAGAGTCGACTCTTCTCTGCTCCTTCACAAGAACAACATATTTAGGCTCTAAAACCCCATGAAATGAAAGAGGGTTGATAGTACCATTGATCCTTGATTCAAAAGGGTTTTGACCTATAGAAATGAACCTGCAAAATCATAGAAAAATCAAATTAGTATGGATTTGAAAATCAAATGAACTTCTCTCTTGAAACTAGCATTTCTAGAATGAATATGAACAATATGGCATGCAACTCAACCCGTAACATCATCATCTCAAAAGTCGTGATCTCAAGAGTGAAAATGTGAGTTCAAACATAAAAGCATGCACAATTACAAGTATATCAAATTATCATCTCAACCAAGCCATGCATACCAACTTGTATTGGCAAAACCAAAGATATGAAGTTATCATGCAACCATGAAAACCCAAACAAGCTATTTTCACACAATCCATCTTCTAGAAAATCTTTCACCCATATCAAATGAAGCTCAATGAAATATACTTATATTATGATGAGGCTCATAATCAACTTGACATCCCAAAACTGTTAGACATCTGAAACTCCACATGCATAGGCCAATTCCATACACCATAGCAAGAAAATAAGGATGTTCAAGCATATGAACTTGGAAGCTACAGAAATGCATCACTTAGAAATCTTTTGACATACAATAAGGAACATTTTGTAATCAAGCCATTCAAGCACAAGGCAAGCATAAGGTCATTTTGTAATCATCAAAATCACATACACAACAATCTCCCCCATTTTGATGATAACAAAATATTATGTATTAATGCTGTCTCCCCCTTTGACATAATCATAAATGGGGATCAACATGGGGAATTCACGATAACAGTAAAACCAAAAATAGCCTGGTCTCTCCCCCCTTTGGCATTGACAAAAACCGACGGACAATGGGGTTAGTAAGAGAATCATATCCACAATATGTTCAAAAAGATGCAATTCTAAATATGCATGTGTGAATGCTATAAATGCCAAATATGCTAGATATGCAAGTATGTGCAATATGAGCATGCAGAGTATAAGTAGAATGATCAAGCATGATTGACCACCAAGCAGATAAATATATATACATGTAATATAGTTCTCCCATTTTATTTAAACTGAAGGGATATGTGTACGAAAACTGCAGGTGAGTCAGTAAAACTAGAATGCTCATGTGTACACCTAGGGGATTGTGCCATCATATAAGAGAATTATGCAAAAGTCAATGCAATCAATCAATTTTTCGAATATATATTAAATCAAATTGCCATGTGTGAGAGTGAATAATATGAAAATATATTGTTGCAATATGGATATTCAGATTTTCAGATCAACACAATGAGAGATTATACAAACTGCACTTCAATTTATGAGAACAGCGTATTGGAGGTTACGCTCTGCCACAATGAGATTTTTAGAATTCTTCAATTCAAAATTTTCACAATGGCAATCAGAATTTTTCTTAGAGTGATCAGGTTCAAATAATTCATTTTTACACGAGGAGACACATGGAGCTCATGCCAGACTCCCCGATTACTCAGAATATTGACTATTTCACTTCATCTTGAGCAGATATACTCTAGTACAACACCTTTATGAAATGAACCACATCACGTCTCAGGTGACATGTGCCCAATTTACTCAGTGAGATTAAACATTGCTCTGCCTTTCATTTTTCATTTTCTTTCAACAAATAGGCATGCAACTTTTTCCTCAACCGCCTCTTTAATATACATGCAGCAAGTTTAATATCTCTAGAGTGTTGAAAAGACATTCCTACATCCTTATGTTTAACACTCATTTTCACATTTTATGCATGAAGTGTGCGAATTTGATTTAGCATGTATATCGAAAACATTAAGAATACATAATAATGCAGCTCCCCCTAAATAGATGCACTTTTCAAATATTTACACCCCTTAAGTGTATGACATGAAACACTCCAGTAATGACTCATATGCAACATTATTTAGCAAGAAAGTATAAGGTCATAGTAATTCCAAGGATGGGGGTGAATAACATATAATAACATGCAAACACATAATGGGAGTATATGCAATATGCAATGCAAAATGTAATATAATGTAAAATTTCATATTTTATTTGAATGTTCTAAATGCATTGCAAAATTTAACATGGGTGCAAATTGTAAGTTTTCATATTTTCGTTTGAATGATCTAAATGCACCTAATGCATGAATATTTTTCAGATTTTCACTTGTTGGTCCCGAAGATATGATACCATTGTTGGAAGAATTCATTTTAGCATTTATGCAACATGAAATGTTCAAAATGATGCATTTCAAAATATGCACTATATGCATGAATTCCAATGCATGCAACTTATAACAATATGAGAATGCAATGCAAGATGCAAAAATTTGATTTTCAGAATATCATGACATATTGTACAAGAAAGCATTCACATTCAAATGGTGAACAACAAGCATTTTCCATTACAATGCAACCCAATTGTTTTCAGAAATTATGCAAAAATAGATTTTCAGTTACATTTCAAAAGTTTCAAAAATCATTCACAATTCATTCAAAATTTTCACATTCTGGTACGAGGTGGAGGTGAAGGTCCGAAGGCCCTACTCACACATAGTGAGAGTTTTCGACTGGACATAATCTAATCTTCCACAAACACCATTTGATATACCAGATATACAGTTAAGTTCAAATGTGCTATCAAACATACAGCTTCAATCAAGAATAGTTCAACAATGGATTTGGACATTTTCATCACAGCAGAATGGAGGAACAATCAGCTCAGATATGTAGAAGCAGTACCTGTCATAAGAACAACATCACCAAGTGACATACATAACAATATCATGAGCAATTTAGATATAGCAATTGGCATGAGATGCATTTCCACAAAGATGAGTGAGATTCACAATTCTAAATCATTCATTCAAAAATAAACTCCCCCTTTCATTGTGCATAAATTTCACATTTGACATTTTCTGAAAATCATGCAACCTATGACCTATATGAATACGTGACTCATGATACCGGGCGGAGATACATTCTCACGCATGGTGATAGATTTCAGACAAGAATAACATGTCCTTCCTCAAGTCACCATTTAATATACCATGTAGTCATGCAAATGATAAACAACAAGCATTCTCAGAAATTTTACCTTCTTGAAACAAGAAAGATTTTCAGATTCAATTTGAAAGGACATGCAAATCAAGGCAAATTGATTTCATTCCAAACACATGATTCCTTAAAAGCCAAACAAATAGAATTTCTGATTTTTGGTACTAGGCGGAGAACTTTGATCTTAAGATCACCTCACGCATAATGATAGCTTCCTGACAGACTTAATCTGTCATTTCACATATCGCATTTGATATACCACAGATTCATTCAATGAAAGCATGAATGGCTTGTAAAGAACTTGCAATTTAAAGCATAATAAAGTAGCAGAGAGAAAACATCAAAAACACCAATTTGACAAAGAAAAAGTAAAGCTGGGGTGTTACCAAACGAGTGTGCCTTGTTCCCTTTTATTGGAACCCCTTTCAATTTATTTCCTCAAGGCACACCTGTATCAAAGCCAACTCATTTGACAAATTTGAGAACCCAAGCCTTCATGGGTCCCTTTTGATAAGTAGCACTGCCACCAAATAAAGTTTCCTTCTTTTTTATTGTCACAATATCATCATTCTTCATGATCCTACAATCCTCAATGATATGTCCATGGTTTCCACAATAATAGTATTGAGGAGTGGCAACTCTAGCAAAAGATTTCCTTTTAACATGATCAAACGAGTTTTCAAAAATATTCATTCTTCTATTTTCAAAAGGTCTAGATTTAACAAAATTAAACCTAGCATTCATTCTAGAAGCATGAAAATTATCAGTTTTTAAAAACTAACACTCTTTCATAACATGCCCGTACTTCCCACAATGATAGCAACAATGAGAAGTAGTTCTAACAAAAGATTTTTCATTATGAGCATAAGTTTTTCCAAAGAACATTCCCTTGTTAGATGAAAACCTTTGAGAACGATAAGCATGTTTGTCACTGAATTTTCTTTGAGCATTGAACTTTACATTCATGGCATGAAATTTATCTTTTTGTTTTACAAATTAATTATCCATGACATGGCCAAATTTGTGACAATATAAGCAGGAAACATTTCTTTGTCTTTTTGAAAAAGATTTATCTTTGCATGCCTTTTCATCATCCATTTTCATGACTTTACAATCATCCATTTTATGACCATGCATGCCACAATAAAAGCATTTAACATTCAATTTCATTTTCCGCCCACCTTGAACTTTTTGAAACTCTTTTTGCATTTTGGGCTTTGTGTTAAAATTTATCTTTTTCTTAAAACTATTTTCATTTGATTTCTTTGTTGTTTGAGGAGCAGACTGATTTGGAGACTCACTTGATGTGCTGGCTATGTTTGAACTGTGGATAAATGATGTATAGGCTTTATTTTCAAAATTCTTTTTGTTCACAGGATTATAGCCTAGCCCCTCTCTTTGAAAATTCACCTTAGTCCCCAATATCTTGTTCAAATTTTCTTTCCCTTAGACAAATTTAGACAATGATGCATTCAAGTCTACAATTTCAGATTCAAGGGAAGCAATGTGCAGCTCATAACTTGTAATTTCTTATTCGTTGCAAACAATAGTCTCATTCAACACTCTATTGGTAATTTTATTACTTTCAATCTCTTGTTCCAATACAAGTAGTTTTTCAGATTCAGCATTGACATCCAAAGCTTTCCCTTTTTCAAAAGTTAACAGTTTTTCAGACATGGCGTTGTTTAATTGTTTCAACTTTTCATTTTCAGATTTCAACAACGCATTCTCTTTTTCAATTTTATCAAAACGGTTTAGTCTACCCTCAAGCAAGGAATTCTAAATTAGCATAGCACTGTTGTAATATCCCGGATCTTTCGGATCCTTCTTCGTGGGTCCCGGATCTAGTTCCTCGGAGTGTCCAGCTTCGTTGTGTCTGAAATTTCGTTTCGGACATCTTTCGTGTTCGGATCGGCGCGATCCGGAGCTATTTCGGAGGCCCGGAGTGTGTCCGCGACTTTTCCGCGTGTGTTTTTCGATTTCCGGTGCAAGTTTCGACAAATCCTTCGGAACCTCGTTGCGGGTGAACCGGGTCGTTCACCTAGGCGAGAGTGGTACCGTTGCGATCGGTGCGTTCCGAGCATTTCAGAAATGTAATTTTTAACTTTTTAGTATTTTTTCAGAATTTTTGAATTTTCTATAAATATCTCTCATTTTCTCTCTCTCCCCCACCCTTCTCTTTCTTCTTCTTCTTCTTCTTCTTCTTCCTTCCCCAACCGTGAGCGCCCCTCTTCCCCTCTCTCTCCCATTTCGGCGCGGCGGGCCTCTCTCCGACTGCAGATGGCGGCGGGGCGACGTGGGTGGCGGCGAGGCGATCTCGTGGGCGTGCGGTGCTCGTGGGAAGCGTGAAGGAGCGGGGTTTCTAAAAGCGTTCTTCGTGGTTTGAGCTCGATTCGGCAGAGCTTTCGCTCCATTGAGGTAGGGGGACGAATCCCTATGCTCATTGTGAACGCGTCATGTGGTGGACTGAGAGAGAGAGATGGGGTTTCTCCCTCTCTGAGTGATAACGGGTGAAAGAAATGAGGATAAAATAATGAAACGTGTGCTATGGGGATATGAAAGAACGGTGGACAAGTACGACCTATAGATGAGACAACAGTAGGGACATGGAGAATTTAGACTGACCGAACTCCAGTACGTGGCGGAGATAGGGGTCCGAAGACCCTCTCGCGCAAACTGAACCCCTTCCCGGCAGGCGTGACCTACCGTTCCGAGAGCAGCTTTTCAGATACCGAATTCAAGCCCTGGGACTCTACGTGATAGAATTTGACAGACGGGAAGACACGTGGACTTGGAAATTGTAACGATATATCACTCCTCGAACAGTTACAAGAACAATATGAATAAAGGCACACCACCGCAGGACATTGGTCTTTGCGAGGTTTTAACAACAATATTACAATATGAGCAGCAATTAATATATGTACATATGGAAACCACCGCGAGACATTGGCCTTACGGGATTTTTTAAAGTAATATAAATAATACATATAAGTATATATATAAACCACCACGAGACATTGGCCTCTGCGGGGTTTTTACTGTGACATAAATAATAAGTATAAGTATATAAATATATAAACCACCACGAGACTGTGGCCTCTGCGGGGTCTTTAATACGACATAAATAATAAATAATAAATATATATATATATATATATATTAATACGACATAAATAATATAAATAATATATATATATATATATGTATATATAGAAACCACCACGAGACTGTGGCCTCTGCGGGGTCTTTAATGCGACATAAATAACATAAATAATAAATAATATATATATATATATATTAATGCGACATAAATAATATATATATATATATATATATATATATATGTGTATATATAGAAACTACCACGAGACTGTGGCCTCTGCGGGATTTTTACTATAATATAAGTATATGTGACAGGAAAAGAAAAGGGATCAAATAAACCGCCGCGAGATGTTGATCTCCACGGAGTTTTAAAGCGATGATGAGGGAATGTTGAAATTAAATAGTTAGGAGTTAGAAAGTAAAGTGCAAAAAATAAAATACTGAAATAGAAATGGTCGCAGGAGGTGACCCACCGCACCAGTTAGGAGTTAGATATACAGAAAGTAAATGACGGAAACCGCCGCGGGGAATAATCCTCCGCGCGGGTGAGGACAAGACACAAGAGTAACCGCTGCGGGAAGTAACTCTCCGCGGGTGTTATTAAAACAAAAGAAAATGAATGAAGCGCGCGTTAGAAGATTGTGATCGCCAGAGACCGAAGGGTCCCGAGTGGATTGATCGCTTTCGCCTTTGACACGGGATTATGGGGGCTCCAACTTCCTCTTCTTTCGACAGGCCGAAGAAGAGGGCTTTTTAACTTGTTACCCCTACACAAGGAACAAACAGAGAAGAAAATAACTAAATGAGAATGACGAGGGTGTAGTACCAATCCTTAGATAATAAAATGGTAAATAACGTAAATGAACACGTACCTGGTTGGTGTGTTTAAAACTCCTTTGGAACTAAAAGGGTGGGAGAATGACATGATGAAATGCACGAACACAAAGACACTCACAAGGGAGGCCCTCTCGAAGAGAAAGGCATGACACATATGCTAAAGTGATGCATGCAATGTAATTAACTGACTAAATAAAAATAAGAGAGGGGAGAAAAGCTTATCGGTGGAGGCCGGCAATGTGCTTTGAGAAAGCCCTCAATAGCACGAGCACAGCACGACGAAGGAGCTTCCGAGAGGACTTCATGAACTAATTAAGCCAGAAGTAAGAGCACACATACATGGGCATATACATATGAATGATAAATATATTTACATAAATATTACATAGCCATATTAAAAATATTTAACATATGCGTAAGTACAAACATATATAAACACATATGTAGACTGGTCGAAATAAAAGAACGAAAATTTGAGAAGGAAGACGAGAAAGGGAGAGAGAAAATTCTTTTTTTTATTTATTTTTAAGACTTTGTTTTAAAAGAAAAAGGATAAGATATATATATATATGATACATATGTGACATATATATTATGTATATAATATATAATATATATATATATATATATATATATATGGGAAAAAAAGGAATAGAGAGGGCGAATGATGGGGGAACGATTAAAAAAAATAAAAAGAGAGAGAGAGAGATCGAGAGAGAGGAGAGAGGGAAGGAGAGAGTGAGAGAGTGGGGAATAAAATAAAATAAAAAAATTAAAAGAAGAGAGAGAGGGGGATCGAGAGGGAGAGAGAACGTGAAAGGGGGAGTGAGAGAAAGAGAGAGGAAGAGAGAGACAGTGAGGGGGAGAGGATAAAAAAAATGAAAAAGAATAAGAGAGAAGATCGAGAGGGGGAGAGAAGGTAATAGAGAGGATAAAAAAAACATAAAAAATGGGAGAGGGGGAGAGATCGAGAGGAGGAAGAGGCAGAGAGGGGGAGTTAGAGAGAGAAGCAGAGAGAGGGTGGTGGAGAGAGAGGAACAGCGAGGGGAACGAGAAAGAGAGGGAAAGGAGAGAGGGGGAAGGAGACGGAGCGAGAGGAGGGAGGAGAGAGCGGTTGAGAGAGAGAGAAAGAGGGAGAGAAAAGAGAGAGGGGGGGGACGCGACAGAGAGAGGGGGAGAGAGAAAGAGAGAGAGAGGGAATGAGAGAGAGGGAGAGAGGAACCGAGAGTGAGAGAGAGAAAGAGAGAGAGAGCGAGGGAGAGAGAGAGAGAGAGCGAGAGACAGTGAGAGGGAGAGAGAGAAAACAGAGAGGGAGAGAGGGGGAGTGCCGGTGCGGTCGCAGGGAGAGGCGGACGACGGCGGCAGGCGCGCCGTCGACGGGCGGCGTCGGTGTGGAGGGAAGACGGTGCTCCGGCGATGCAGGTGGGGGCTCGTGGGTCACGGATGGAGGCGGAGCAGCGGAGGTTGGCGCCGATGCTGTCGGTGGAGAGGACGACGGTGTTCGGCCGGTGGTAGACGACGGCGTGGACGACGACGGGGGCGGTCGGCGTCCTCGTGGGGGCGTCTCACAGTGGCCGGGGGCGTTGCGGACGTGGCCGGGGGGTGACGGCGTGCTCACGGTGGTCGAGCGAGGTGGAGGCGAGCTCGTGGAAGCGACGGCCGAGGTGGACGACGTCCGCGGCGAGGACGTGGGGTGCGGTGGAACTGCACCGGCGGGGTTCACGGCAGTCGGGGTGTGGTTCAGTTGGACGGCGTGGCGAGGACGTGGAGGGAAGACGGCCGGGAGCGTGCACAGCGGTCGTCTGGTGGTGCAGGCGTAGTGGTGCCTGCGCAGGGGGTCTGGCCGGAGGATGGTGGCTGGAGCGGGGAGCTCGACGGTCGTGGTGGCTAGCCGGAGGTGGTTGCTGGCTGGCGGCTGACGCGGAGGGAGCGGCGTCCGGTTAGGTGCAGGCGGTTGGTGGCATGGGGGGCTTGTGCCGACGTGTGCGTGGGTGGCTCCGTGAACAGATTGGAGATGAGAGGGAGAAGATGGGCGGTTGGGTTAGCAGGGTGATGGTGCTGGAGACGATGGGCTTGCCGAAGTGGCCGACTGGGTGCTGGCGGGCGGTTGATAGGGAGAGGAAAAGAGAGCTGAGGGAGCGTGAGAGATGGAGGGATGAGGGAGAGGAGAACACGATGATGAGGGGAGTGGTATGGGTTGGTGCAGGGGTGTGTAGAGAAGGTGGCATGCAGAGGTGGTTGCGGAGGGAAGAGAAAATGAGAGTGTGGAATGGGTGAGCTTCCGAATGGGAAAGAATGGAGTGGGGGTGAGTGCGGACGAGGGAGTGTGTGTGTGTGCCGTAGGGGAGGGGGTGTGTGCAGTGAGGTGAGAGGGAAAGAAAGAGACGGAGAGGAGGGGATTACGTGAGAGAGAGGGAAGGAAATAGAAAATAGAAAGAGACTTAGAGAGAATAAAATGGGGTAGGGAATATTATCTCATTATTTATTATATTTTATGTTTGTTTGTTTTGTTTATTTTTGTTTGCTTTTATGTTTTTTTGTTTATTATTATTATTTTTATAATTATCATATCTTTTATCCTTTAATAAATATAGTTTTATCAATTATATATATAGTAATCAATAATATATACATTTACAAAAATAAATTTATTATTAAAGAAAATCAATTACATAATTACACATGCATTTTTTTGGATTTCATTTTCTCTTTTATTTATTTATATGTACACATATTTTAATTTTCTCCCTTTCACAAAATAATGCAATTTAACCACAATTACGGAAATCACTCAAATAAAATAAAATGTAAGCCACTTCAGGGCATTACGGTATAACATGAGATTTACTCATCGTAACGTCAGAAACGGCGTGTCTACAGCTGCCCCGCCTTGGCATCCACTTTGTAAGGGAAGGGCGTGTAATGGAATGAAACGAAGTGTATTGAAATGAAATGGAGTGGACTGAAAAGTCGATGCCAAGGTGTGATGAGACACGCTTCTAACGTCACAGGACGGGAATCTTTCCCGAGTTTCACGAAGCAACCTTGAGGAAGGTCCTCCGAAATCAACGATTGTTTGGATGGTAAACAAACTGGGAAGGACATTGTGTGCACTGGGGCACAAACAAATTAAAAGGACCAACTTCACGGTGCGGAAGTACCTGGGTCGTAAACCTCAGGTTTCACCATTGGGGAGCGGTTACCAGCCATTGTGGACGTGCTACAACCAAGGTGGGTCCGAGGGGAATAAACAGATGATTGGAGACAGATCCAAACAATGGTTTCATCCAGAGAACGTCCCAAGACAACCTCGGGAAAACTCAGTACTCGACTCGGAATGGAATATCCCATATTTAAGCAATTAAGCACAGTAGCTCACATAATCAAAGTAAGTGAGTGATTTTCCACAATGAACTCAAAGTCCTACATGAATGCATGCTGGGTTTAAAAGAAAAATAAAATAAACTAAAATAGAAACTATCCAAGGATAATATTGCTAAGCTGTGGAGAGTGGGTCAGGATACCGATCCAATGAGCTGATACTGAGCCAGGGCCCGTTTATCCACGTACCGACTCATCGAACGGAACCATCGTCCCCATTCTATCACAACTTAACGGCCTATCCGTACGTCCTGAACTCCTCCGGCATCATCACTGTTTTTGTTGAAGGGGAACTCAGATCCCAGATTCGTCCAGACCGTAAGGTCCTTGGCATGCTCTAGTAGCGTAAATATCATATAATACAATGCAAGACACAGTGCGGATGTGATTTACAGTAGGGTGGTGATAATCCTCTTTTCTTTTCTTGTTTCTCTCTTTTTTTTCTTTTTTTTTTGAAACCTGCATTCATCAGTAAGCACAGTAAAACATAAATATCTCATAGGAAATAATATTACACTCATCTGTACAATCAGTCACAACAATTTAGAAAAGCAGGGGAAACATAGAAAGCAGAGTTCATCTGCGGCAACTCATTGTTGTTTGTTTTATTCTTTTCCCCTCTTTTTTTTGATTTTGATTCCTAGTGTACAATCATTACTCGGCATTTGTTCCTCTGCTTTCAGTGTGCCCAGTATGTGGTAAGGGATGGCCGGCATGGCCTCTTCTGGTTCCTAAGCTCCTCTTTCGGAGGTCATGTGCTTCTAGGAGCAACTTCCCGGCCCGGTGACTTGTGCCAAAGACGGCGAGCATGAGCTCGCAGCTTAGGTGAGCGTGAGTTGGTTTGAGATTCAACTACACACTTCACTCACTTCTTCTGACCATGTGGGATGATTGGATCTAGAAGGCAATAGAAAGCCAGGGCTTGCTAGCTCCTGTGGTCTGAACAAAGAAGGAGTGTGTTGCTTGATCAGAGCGCGATGCCCGGACAATAGAGCTGGAGAAGGAGTGACGACAACACGTCATCGAGGAGCTGCCCTAAGACGTCCTGGAGCTGAAGGTTTCTCTCCAGATGGCGAAGAGAGAAGTAAAGCAAGAGATAGTGGAGAGAAAGGCAAAGACGAAGTAGCACAGGAGGCCCAGGAGATGGATCTCTGAGAAAAAGAGCGTCCAGACACGTCACTTGCTCTGCAAATCGGAGGGGAATTGGAGCTCGCGGCAGAGGAGCTCCTGGAGCTGGTACAGTCTCCATCGACAAAGTAGAGGGCAGCTCAACCAGCGGCCTCAACTTCAAGAGCTTTGCGGCCATCGGGGTCACGAGAGAAGCAGGAAGACGACGAAGAGCACCGCCAAAGAGCAGGTGGGAACGTGTGGCACGGTAAAGCGATTGCTGCATCACGAGACTATAGAAGGCCTCCGAGGGACTTCTTACCTTTGGAGAGAGAAGAGAAGCAACCAGGAGGGTGATGAGGGTTAGTGAGTGGCTTGTTCACTCACTCCCTTCTCATGACGGGCACAAACCCTTATATATATGTGCAAGTGAAATAGGTTGGTTTGAACACGGATGGTTCGCCCTGAATGTGTTCCTTCTGCTCCACGCCTCTTCTCCACCACATAGGTTCTCGCGTAGTATGCTCGGCGAGATGTCGCCTTAAAACACGGGGCGGTGACTCACCATAGCCATGATTTTCAAAGGGGATCAGCCACGGATTTCAACAATATCGGCCCTTGGTGCTCTTTTCCCACGTGAATGTCCCTCATTTCCTTGTTTGCGCTAAAAGTAGTCGCAATAGGACAAGGGACACATGGAATCTTTGGACCGAATAGGAGTGGCGGGTCAACAAATCACAGCTCCGCTCCATTTACTCCACATGGCAAAGTGGCACGCGAGGGTACCGTGGCCATGATTTAAGGAATCTACCACCAATTTCAACAACATCGATCCCTGGTCCTGTTTTCCCGTATAAATGTCCCTCACTTTCTTCTTCGCGCTAGCAGTAGTCGCGACGGGACAATAAACACGGGGAATCTTTAGACCGCATGGGGAGTGGCGGGTCAACAAATCACTCCTCCGAATTGATCACTCCAGATGGCAGAGTGACATGCGAGAGTAAAGAGAGGGTGACTTGTCGTAAAGGATGTTGCTGGGGTGATGGTGATAGATCCAGATCACCTTCTTTCCAATCCTATAAATACCTCCCCTTTCGCTCGACTTGGAAACACCGAAGTCCTGAGAGCAGACTTGAGGAGTGCAAATTTGTAAGGAAGGGAGGTTGCAAGTGTTGCTCATTTTCAGGATGGAGGGTGAATCCAGCTTTAGAGCAGAAGGTGAGTCTTCCCGCTCCTCGAAGAGGAGCAGATCAGGTAGCAGTTCCAGAAGACTCTCAGAAGTCGAAGGACAACTGAGTGAGAGGACCCGGTCACAACTTGTAAGTGGATCCTTTCGTTTCCTTCCTTCATCCTTTTCTTCTCTTTTCTTGCTTAGCAATGCTCCCCTTTCTCACTTCTTGTGGATGTGCAGGGCATGATGCGGTTGCACATCTCGTGGGAGCTGGTAGTGGCAGCATATCGAGGTCTCCCGGACTTCCAAAAGGCCAGGCTAGACGTGATGGGGTTCGGCTCCTTCCTCCGAATTGAGCCGATAAAGCTCGACCTTGCCCTGATCCAAGCATTGTATGAAAGATGGGATCCGGCGAGTCGGGCATTCTTGATGCCTTGGGGGCACATGGTGCCCAGCCTAGAAGATGTGGTCCGCATTACGAGCCTCAAAGTGGATGGAGAGGCAGTGACCGGCGTCACTTATGCGGATTACCGAGAAGGTGCCCAGAAACTATTAGGACTGGAACTCGATGGACGGAAGAACAGGTCAGTAGCCAAGACATCGATCCTGGAGGTGTTAGGGCTTACTGACATTCGTCCACGGGATGACGAGTCCCTGGAGGAATTCATGGAAAGGGCAGAAAGAGGTGCCCGTGCTGTATACTGTGCGGATGCCAGCAACTGGGAAAGGTCCAACATGGACCTTAGGAGGTTCCTCATCTTCCTGTTGGGTAGGTTGCTACTAGGTTCCAAGGGAGACAATATACACTGCCGCTTCCTGGAGCTGCTCGTAGATTTGGAGAGAGTAGAACAGTATGCCTGGGGAGCTGCCGTGCTGGCACATCTATTTACAGGTCTGTCGTAAAGGACAGGCCGAGAGGTGACAATAAATGGGTTTACGCCCTTCATTCAGGTAAAAGGTTATTATTTTTTTTTGTTTTTATTTTTATGCTTTTTTTTTGTATTTGTTGATGCCAATGATGGTGTAGCTATGGAGCTACTATTATATTCCAATGGAGAGAGCTCGACACTGTCGGCCAGTGACGATCACGTTGGCTAGGCGGTGGCAACCCATCATGAGTACAGCACCATTATCCTACCAGCTGATGGTATCGAGACGGGAGCTGTAAGAGTTCCCTGCAGCGATGGTAGGATACTTTTTTCTCCTTTTTATATGTTTTGTTCATTTTTTTTTCTATTTTTTTATATTTTTGAGTAACTAAGAAGATATGTACAACCCAACATAGGTGAACTGGAGGCCTTACTTGAATATGGTCGATGTCGACCAGCCATGGGTAATTGGAAGCCGTGCCCGATTCGGACGGGACCTCTGGCTCCATTGCTTGAATGAAATTGAGCCACTAAGGCTACGATTCGTCATGAGGACCCTCGGGCTTGCCCAGGAATGGGTGGATATAACCTCCTCACCCAGCGTCGGGAAGAAGACGCGTGGGCCGGCAACCTGCGTTGATTGGAGGGTGCGCTTCCCCGAACAGTATGAAGACTGGCAGCGGGGTGGCACGCTCATGGAATCACAAGCGCAAGACAGTGAAGATTACCTACGGCTCTATAGGGCAATGTATGCGGAGAGGCTCCAACTTGGAGGGCTTATAGAGGTAAAGTAAAACACCATTTTTTTGTCTTTTATAATTTCCAATTTTTTTTTGATTTTTGTTTGTGAACTCAAGAGCCATGGCTGTAGGATGCCCGTGACACCATAATAACGAACTTACGAGCTCGTTTGGCGGACACGGAGCAAGAGTTAACTGATACCCGAGCGGCTCTGGGTTCATCAGTAAGTGTATATATACATACTCCTGGCATGATTTGAAATTCATGGCGTTAACCATTTAACTGTCACCTCTCGTATGTGTACGCAGCGTGCCCAGCTCGATGTAGTTTCATCGGCGATGGGGGCAGACGGCGTTTCTTCCAGTCTATGGATTCCCACTTCAGAGTTAGATTCACTACACGAGCAACTTGCTCATGCCACACAGCGGGCTGCGGAAGCAGAAGGGATGCTTTCTGTACAGGTGAGAGCCTCACCATTTAATATCCCTTGTTCAAGCGTTACCAGAAGCCTGAGATGAAACGTTTGGCAGGAGAAAGAAATGGAGGAGGCACTCGCACATGCCGCCCAAAAGGAAGCTAGAATAGCCGAGCTAGAAGAGGAACTGCAGCGTCGTCCAGGTGATGACTTTTCTAGGGACGCTATAGAGCTGAGGATCACCCTTCAGCTGGAGAGGGAAGACAGAGCGAGAGAACGCGCTGAGAGGGAAAAGGCCAAGGAAAGAGAGAAGGCCAAGAAGTCGGCCGAGAAAGAGGAGAAGAGGGCCCTGGAGGCCCAATTATTTGAATTGAAGACCAGTCTCGGCCTCGCCGAGCAGTGGCTAAAGGACGGTGAGGAACGCTACCGAAGAGCACGAGAGCGTGGCTTTCGTGTCAGCAGCTCCTTTGGTGCCCCCGCAGATCGGCGCCGGGGAGTAGAGATCGGAAGAGGAGCACAAAGCGGTGGAAGGACCGCATTCCATGATTGGATAGCCCCCTCAAGAGTGTCTCGTCCGGAGGGTGGCGGGACAAGTAATGTGGAGAGAGAAGGTGAAACCTGATGTAATCTCTTTGTTGTTTATTTTTATTTTGAATAGAAGTGAAATAAAGTGTTTTGTGTTTGATTCTCTGCTTCTTCCTGAGCTCTCGAATTCCTGCACACACCTAAGCAAACAAGTCAGTATTTCTGCTCTGACTTGCCCCTTGCTCAACAAGCAAACGAGGTTTTGAACTATCCTTGATAACGAGTCAAGGGGCAAGCCTTTATTAACAAAGGCAATAATAAAGGATGATGATGAATGCGACAGACAAGCACACGGATGCAAACAAGAATTTAAAATGAATGCTGCATACAAATGCGATCATGCAAAGATGTGATCTTTGTTTTTTTTTAGTAGGTGTATATTAATTTTTTTTGTGTTTCGTTGTTTGTTTATTATTATTTTTGGTCTTTTACATTTCCATTTTTTTTATGCATATACATTTTCATATACATTTTTCTACCCTTTTTTTTGAATTTTTGGATTTATTACTTTTTTACTTATTTTTGGTTTGTTTATTTTTGTTTTTGCTAATGCATGATGACCACTTGATATAACATCTAACCTGAATGAGAACGAGGGTTTCTTGCTAACCTCCCAGGCATCCTAAGTGCACATCTAAGTTGGTTTGGGCCTCTAGACTCCTCGAATGATAATCCCGCCGGCTAAGACTTATCCTGATGACAATACCGTCATGCCATGCTTAGGCTCCCAGTTGCTTCCGACCACAGGGATTCACCCAAAAAATGTTCGAGGTAAATGATTTGCCCGACCCGGGTCTATTTCCTCACAACTCTAGATGGTATGTAATGGAACACCCTGGAACCCAAATGACCAACCGCGCGACGCTGACCCGGAATCAGACGCCGTCGCACCTATAGGTGACGCGCTTGCATTGGTCTAAGCCCGAGGTTAAACTAAGAAGACATTAAGGTGGTAGATAAGGGTCTTGACCAGCCAGAAACACGGAGACTCCTTCACGACAATGACTTTTGCAAGCTTTGGTGAGTTTCACCCTTCGGATACTCCATTTAACCTTTATCTTCAGGGGAAGAAGGAAGAGTATTGGGGATAAATCTCCTGAGAGGACCGGCAAAACCGTTAACCCGGCGAGTCAATAGAGGCACACTTAACTTCCCCTTTCGGGCAACTTCGGACTAACTCTCGAGCATTTACATCTCGTGACCCCCTTTTGTGTAATTTGACTTTCAGTCAAAGGGGTTTCATTTAGTGGAATCAGGCACGGTTACGACCAGGCCTTTCTTTAACTTTGATTTCCTGCTTTTCTTTTGCTGATTCTTTTGATGGATTTTTTGCGAGGGACATAGTATTTTGACATTATGGAATCCCTCTTGGATGCCTGCGGGGACACTGCCCTCTTCTCGTGCTCTGATTCATGCTCGAAGAATTGGATCCTACTCTCACCCTAGGGGTTGTGTTCATGTTTCCCATGCTCAGCGTTTTAAGGGCGCCGACTGTCTTACTCGGTCGAAGAGAGAGAGAAAAAAGATTTAGGCCTTCTAGAGACCTTCTGGGTGAGGCCCCACCATAAGCGATGCTATCAATTTTTTTATAACACAGATGTGTATTCATGTTGTCTTCTTTTGAGGGGGCATAGGCCGAACTGGCCAGACAGGGGTCTCCACGGTTCTGGCAAACCAAGACCTGAGACCTATCAAGTCTTAATGGGCCCTATCTTGACATGGAGGTAAGATGCAGTAACTTGATTCCATGGTGATCTCCAAGCATCGGCATTTTAAATTTTGTTTTTTTCCTTTTTTTTGTTTTATACACAAGTTTTGTGGTTTTCATTATTTTTCATTATTTTGTTGTTTTTATTTTCAATTTTTTTTTTGTCTTTGACAGTATGTACACCTATCTAAGGGTAATACTTCTTAAGGTAAAGTCCATTCCAAGGATGGGATAACTCAACTCCTTCAGCATTGACTAGCCTGTAGGCGTTGCCAGGATGCACAACCTGAACTACGTATGGTCCTTCCCAATTGGGTTGGAGCTTAGAACGCGGCCCGGCAGGTTTTACAAAAATTCTTTTCACTACCATTTCACCAACTTTGAACTTTTTCTCAATAACCTTCTTCTGGTAAAAACGTGCGAGTCTATTTTGGTAGACGCGAGCATGCTCGGCAGTAACCAGACGTTTCTCGTCTAAGAGTTCCAACTGGGCAAGGAGAGAATCACGACGTTCGTCGAGGGGAAGGTCCTTGTCCAATTGTACTCTCAGAGAGGGAATCAGAATCTCATACGGAACTACCGCCTCCATCCCGTAAGTGAGGGCGAACGGAGTTTGCCCAGTAGGAGTTCGGATTGAAGTGCGATAGGCCCATAGAGCTTCGATAAGCTTCTCTGGCCAATCCAAGAATCTGTTAGACTCACAAGTTTTCTTTATGATTTTAATCAATGTTTTATTAGTGGCCTCTGCTTGGCCATTACCTTGTGGATAATATGGTGACGAATGATGCAATGCAATTTTATACCTTTGGCAGAGGTCCTGAAGATCCTGAGAGATGAATTGTGGCCCATTGTCGGTGATGATAGTTCTTGGAATGCCGAACCTGACGATGATGTTCTTCATGATGAACTTACAGACTGTGGATGCCTTGACTTCTGCATAGGCTTCGGCTTCAGCCCATTTGGTGAAGTACTCCGTTGCAGTGAGGATGAAGGATTTTTGCTTGGTGAGGGAGTTAGGATCACCAAGAGGACCAATGATGTCAAATGCCCACATGGAGAAAGGCCATGGGGAGGATACTGGATGGAGAGAGGAAGATGGGGAATGAATCTTATCAGCGTGAAGTTGACATTTGACACACCTACGGACATAGACAGCACAATCTTCCTCCATGGTGGGCCAGTAAAAGCCTTGCCGAAGGATCTTCTTAGCAAGCATTTGACTGTTTACATGGCCACCGCACACGCCTGAGTGTGCTTCCTCTACACACTTCCAGGACTCATCATCATCAAGACACCTTAGAAGAACACCAGTGAGGCTTCTCTTGTATAGCAATCCTCCAACCACCGTATACCTTTGGGCAACTCTCCTTATGGCCCTCTTATCTTCTGCTGTTGCTTCTGTAGGGTAAGACTGGTCTTTGCAATATTTAACAATCTCATAGAACCATGGCTTCTCCTCATCAGCCAATTCTTCTTCCAATTCGACCAACATAATTTCCCTCTTTTCAGCGACTTCTCTATCCTGAGCCATCTTTGACATTTCCTCCTGAACCCTTAAATAGGAAGGGTTGTGAATAGCAGGGAAGAGAAGCTTGTGGATAGAAACGGACAGAGCTCTTCTGCCCAGAGGAAACCTTAATGATGATGCCAACGAAGCAAGGGCGTCGGCGAGAATGTTCTGATTGCGAGGAACGTGGACAAAGACCAACTTAGTGAACAGTTTAGCGAAAGCAACAGTAAGCTCTTGATATGGCTTGAGCTTGGGATCGCGAGTGCGATATTTGGTGAGCACTTGGCGAAGGATAAGTTGACTATCACCTATGACTCGTAATTCAGTGACCTAGAAGGAATAGGCAAGGTTCAGACCTGCCAGAAGAGCCTCGTATTCAGCCACGTTGTTGGTGACTGGAAATGAGAGCTGGAATGCATCTGGGATAGCGACACCTTCAGGTGACAAAAGAACAATACCAATACCTCTCCCCTGGGAATTCAAAGCTCCATCAAAATATAATGTCCACATGCGATCATCAGACTGGGTAATGGACATTAGTTCCTCATCTGGAAACTCTGATTGAACAGGGTCAAACTTGGGGAGAGGGTGATGAGCGAGATGCTCGGCTATAGCATAGCCTTTGATTGCCTTTTGTTGAATATAGGTGATGTCAAACTGAGATAGAAAACTTTGCCAACGTGCTAGCCTATCAGTAAGGACAAACTTTTCCAAGAGAAATTTGATAGGGTTCATGCGAGCAATTAAATGGACTTCATGAGCAAGAAAGTAATGTTTCAATTTCTGTACCACCCACACGAGGGTGGCACAGGTCTTTTCCATGGTAGTATACTTTCGCTCACAGGGGTTGAGGAGTTTGGACAAGTAATAAGTTGCCCGTTCCTTACCTTCCTCATTGATTTGTGCCAGGACGGCTCCCACAGAGTCGTCTAGGACCGAGACATATAGGATCAAAGGCTTATCTGGAATAGGTGGAGTGAGAACAGGCGGGTTGGCCAGATATTCCTTTAATCCGTCAAAAGCATTCTGACACTTAGAATCCCAACAGAATTTGGTCCCTGCTTTGGTCAACTCGTAGAAGGGCCGGCACCTTTGCGAGTGTTGAGACACAAAGCGACGGATAAACTGCAATCTCCCGATTAATCCTCGAACTTCTCTCAGATTTTTCGGGGGTGGCATATCCCTAATTATCTTAGCCTTATTGGGATCTATCTCAATACCCCTTTTGCTCACAATGAAGCCAAGTAATTTGCCAGATGATACACCAAACACACATTTCTTTGGATTCATTTTCAAATTGAATTCACGTGATCTTTGCAACACCTTTGCAAGGACCTCGGGATGTTCCGCCCTAGTTTTAGATTTTACCAACAAATCATCCACATATACCTCCAAATATATGTGCATCATGTCATGGAACATTGCCATCATAGCCCTTTGGTAAGTGGCTCCATCGTTCTTCAGTCCAAACGGCATGACCACATAACAGTAAGTTCCCCAGGGAGTAGTGAATGAGGTTTTCTCCTGATCTTCTTCTGCCAGACGGATTTGATTATCCAGAAAATCCATCCATAAATGAAAGAGTTTCATATCCTGCCGTGTTATCAATCAACACATCAATATGAGGCAAAGGGAAATCATCCTTCGGACACGCACGGTTAAGGTCCCGGAAGTCAATACAAATTCTCACCTTTCCATCTTTCTTCATGACCGGGACGATGTTTGCGACCCACTGAGGATAAAGGACGACTCTTATGAACCTAGCTTTGTGGAGCTTGTCGACCTCTTCCTTCATTTTTAAAGCCATTTGTGGGCGGAAACGTCTTAACCGTTGCTTTACCGAGATGGACCCTGGTTTGAGGGTGAGACGATGCTCAACCAGAGTAGAATCCAATCCTGGCATATCCTCATAGCTCCATGCAAACGTGTCCTTGTAATCCTTAAGAACCTTAACTAGTGCCTCTTCTTCAGATGATGGTAAATTATCACTTATGAGGACAATCCTAGGGTCTTCCTCAGTTCCCAGATTGATCTCTTTGGTAGACTCTTCTACAGCGGCTGACGGTTCGTCAAATCTGCTCATTCCACTAGCATAGGCGTCAGCCGCGTCCTCATATTCTTCATCCTCTTCTTCAATGGGGTATTCCTCATCAGTGAGTTCATAGACCCCATACCCTTCGTCAATCATGCAATCATTCTCACATTCGATTTCTGGCAGTTGGACGGGATTTTCTAGCAATTGGGGAATGGCTGGAAGGGCTTGACACCTGGTGGCTAGATCCAAAAGGAATCGATGGGGAATCTGCCTACCCTTGGTTTTTTTCTTAGGCACTACCCTTGACTTATTCCTAACCTGACGCACATTATTTACAGAAGAAGAAGAAGGTGAAGAGGATAGTGAAGAATGTACAGGGAAAGACCCCTCAGACGAGGGGAAAAGAAGGTCGCTCAGGGGACCATGAATGAGTGGCCCGTGAGTCGGGGCACACTCGTGGGAGATATAGGAGGTTTCCTCAAAGATAATGCGATGTTGAGGAGTTGTGGAATTGGCATTTTTTTTTTCATTTTCATTTTTGATAACAAAACAAGAAAAAGAAGTTGGAGGAGGTGAAAAGGGAATTAGAGCTAGAGGGTTATGTAGCTCGTAGAGCAGATCGTGATTGAAAACCTGGCGTGAGTTAAGAAACCCACGTAGGTATATGAGTAAAGAAGGGGACCTGGGAAGATTATCAGACAACTGTCTGGCCCAGGAAGGAGACAGCAACAGAGGCTGTGATAGGTGGGTAGAGAAAATGACGGCTAATGAGCCGTCGGTGACAATATTGATGACGGATGATGATCCGTCAATGACAACATCCTCTTGGCGAGGAGGGTTTGTCATTCTGGCAAGTGTGGTGGTGTCCCCTGGCATTTCGGAGATCAAAGACGACCCTTCTAGATGTGGAGGCGAGAACATTCTTTCCAGTGCAATGGATATATCTGGTATGTTAAACCATTTATACCATTCACAATCCAGGTGGACAATCTTTCCCTTTTTAGGGATCCTTGAACATCCTTGAGCTAAAAACAGATCCCGTGACCCCCCAAGTGATTCCAGTGGAGGATCTCCCATCTGGACGATGGGCCCCTTTTTGAAATGTGAGGACAAAGTCCAAGTGAGGGGTTTGCCGTCTGATTCGAATGGCCCCTTAAAACCCAAGCCAGCTCTATGGATTGGCTTTATCTTTTGGAGTGGTCTCAGCCTTCCTTGCAGTTGTGCCCCTAAGCCTTTGCCCTCTTGGTAGCCAATATTTCTCATAATCACCCATCCTTTGGAGCGGAAGTGGAGACGTGAGTTTAACATAGGGAATGGCTTTTGTTGTGTGAAGGGAGCACGGCAGGGGTCATACACATCCAACAAGGATAGTATGGGCCGATGAGTCGGCCAGACCGAAGGCAAAGAGGTGTTGATGGCATCCACCGTAGAACAGAGAGGCATACTCATTACCTTAATAAACCATCCTTTGTATGGAAATTTCAAGCATTGATGATTGGTGGATGGTACAGCATTCATAGCTTCAATGTAGGTACGGCCTAGTATAGCCTTGAAAGTGGGATCCATATCAAGGACATGAAATTCCGTAAAGACTGATACAGGACCTAGTTCTACATTGAGGGCAATCATCCCCATTGGCGGCCTCTTACTGTTGTCGTAGGCCGTGACTGTAATTGAGGAGGGCATGAGTTGTTCTTCATCAACCCCACATGCTTGGAGAGTACTCGGGGAAATCACATTTATAGACGCGCCCGTGTCCACTAGGCACGGATCCACTGACACACCATTGATTTTCACCGCAATGCACAATGCATATTTTCGAGCTTCCTTGGGGGCAAGCTCGTGATTGTGAAACATGATAGGCGGTTGTGTATCAGTGGGCGTCAGGACTGTCGAGATTTTATCCACAGGGAGATCCTCGTTCACCATAACCTTTTGAAGATAGTCTTTCAAAGCTTCTTGGTGAGATGGGGATCTTTTGATCAACTCAAGGATGGAGATACGGGCGGGCGTCTTATCCAGATGTTTTAGCAAATCATACTGGGTCCTAGGGATGGACTCTTCTGACTGCTCTTCCTTATCTTTCTGGGGCTGAGATTGTTCAGGGGCCTGACTATTCTGGGGAAACACCCGGTGGAACATCCTTCCACTCCGGAGCACCATTGCTTGTGGCTCTCGTTGCACCTCTATGGTATTGGGTGTGGATTTTAACAAGGGTTTAAGGGGTAATAGTGGAGGAATGGTTGGTGGGATAGGGATTATAATGGGTGTAGGTGTTTTGATCAGGGGTTTGCTTGGCGGAGGTATAGTAGAGGTAGAAGAAACCTCGGGTGAATCACGGATGATAAGGGGCTTAGAATGTGAAAGAATAGGGGAAGTAGAGGGAATCTCGGGTGAATGGTGGATGATAAGGGTTTATATGGTGGAGGTAGATTAGAAACGTAGGTGACTTGGGGTGAATGATGGATGATAAGGGGTTTATATGGTGGAGGGGGTATAGTAGAAGTAGAGGGGACCTCAGATGAACGGTAAATGATAAGAGGTTTAGATGATGGAGGAGGAGGTTCAGTGGGGATAGAGGTGGATGGTGGGTCATACGGGTAATGGGCGGTAAAAAGGTTAGAAGGCGGGGGTAAAGGTGCGATAGAGGTAGATGGTAAATTAGAGGAATAAGAAGTGATCAGGGGACTTGTGGGTGAAAAAGGAGTGGGAGATGGCCTTTGGTGATGGACTAATGGTGAATTGATGATAGGGGTACGAATAAGAGGGCGTGATGGCTGTGGAACGGGAGAAGGACCAAATAGGGGTTGTGAGGGGGTTGAGTGGTAAGAAGATGATGTTCGAAGGAGACGAGGAGGTTGATTGGTGGTATGGCTGGTAGCAAAGACAGAGGTGCTTTCTAAATGATTGGTTTGTTCTCTTCCAACTTCCGGGAAGGAGGAAATCGGATTAACCTGATGGTTGGGCTGTTGGTGCTCCGGAAGCGGGTTATGGATGATGCCCATATTAGGCTGCTGTTGTGGGGCCTGCTGAGGCTGTTGTTGTTGCTGTGATTGTTGTGGTAACTGTGGCCTAGGCGGAGGTCTCCTGGCCTTTAGGGTGGCGATGCATCGCCTCATTTCATCCCAATCGATATCACCGAGATCATTCATGTCGTAAATGTAATCTTTGAAGTTGAAACAATTCTCCACCGTATGACCCGGCTGTCTGTGATAGACACAGTACCTGGAGGTATCAGCATTTGGGGGCCATGCAAACTTTTCTTTAGGCAGAGTAAGCAGGTTGGCAGCCATGAGGGCATTAAAAATGTCCGACAATGCCTCGGGCAATGGTGGATAATGGGCTCTTTTGGGTCCAATGGGCCTCATCCGTTGTTGTGGTGGGCCGTAATTTCCCGGGGGTGGAACTTGGTGATACTGAGGTTGTGGTTGTTGTTGGGGATGAAAGGGTTGAGGCATGTTGTTTTGAAGGGGGTTATTTTGGGGTGGAGGACGATAAAGAGGTGGACCTTGTTGAAAGGGAGATCGTGAAATCTGAGGAGGCCTTGGGTTAACTGGTTGGTTGGTGCCGCCAAGCACACTCACTTGCTCGTTTATGACGACTCCCTCAGTTGTTCCTCCTTGGACACCAGTGCCCGTCTTCTTAAACACCCTTGGCTTTGGGGGTTCAAACATATGCATGATGGGGGAATCTTTTAATTGGGTCTGGATATACCGAGCCCTCTCATAAAGTTCCTCCATCGTGGTAAGCTTATTCATGGCTAAAATGTGTCTAAACTGCGGGGTTGCATTAGACACAATCATCTTGACTTGCTCGGGTTCTGAAAGGGTATCCTTTATTTTATCGGCCAGAGACCTCCACCTATCAGCATACTGGACAAAATCCTCATCTGACCTCATTTTCTCAGCAACTAGGTCGGTGATAGAAAGGGAGGGACCGACCCTATCCCGGTACTTCTGTATGAATTTGGCTTTGACAATTTCAAAATCTCCAGCCTCACTCGGCTCTAGGGAATAGAACCATTCTAGGGCGGGACCATCCAATGATTTCCGAAAAAGGTAAGCCAGGGATTTTGGATCGTTCTGCCATGAGGAAGATTCATACAGAAAATCCTTGATGTGAATATAAGGATTTCCCGTGCCGTTATGTAGGCATTTCGGAGGGAGGAAGATGAAATATGGGGAGATTTGGCAGGGAAATGTCAGGGACAGACTTCCCATGTGCCTCTTTCTTGAAATTTCGGAACTCCTCGTTCATTTCAGTGTATTTGTTGAGGAGGGACTGAGTGAGCTCCTCGGCAGGTGAAAGTGGGGCCTGCCATTGAGGCTGAGAAGGCCTTATAGGGACCTAAGAAGGGAACCCTGAGCCAGATGGGTATGGTGGCCCACCAATGGACGGACCAGCTTGGGGTACCGTATGAGGGATGGCAGGGGTTTGAGAATGTAGAGGGGGGAATTGGTGAGAGGCGGGCTGTTGGCTCGCCTGTCCTTGAAATGAAGAAGAAGGAGCGACATATACATGTGATGTAGTAGCCTGGAGCGGCTGTTGGTAGGACGTGGGAGCCGGAGTTGACTCCTGAGGAGGGGGAGAAACAGACTTCCCCTTTAAAATGGCCTGAAAGGCCAGAAGTTGCTCAGGGCTGAGCTGTGTACTAGCAAGGGCACCCAAAAGGGAAAAGATATCCTGGGGTGGAGCTACCTCCCGTGGAACAACGGGGACCTCTTGTGAGGTGTCGCGGGAGGGGCCTGAGTCCATTGCGTGGACCCGTGGGTCAGCTGACTGACCACGACCTAATTGATTCTCTTCGGAAGAGTCGTGAGCCATTCCTGTAATTTTACCAGAGCGTAAATGCATACACTAGCAAACAAGTATCAGAGATTAACAGACAAGTGGATGATCTTACGCCATTTTTTTTTGTTTTTGGTTTAACCTTTTTTTTTGTGTTTTGATTTAATTAATTTTTTTTGATTTTTTTGATTTTTCTTCTTTTTTTTTGATTTTAACAAATATAAAATTCACACTTAGTAGGAGGGACCCTAATTGCACTTTGTTTTACCGCCGTGTCAGCTAGGGGCACTCGTCTCACCACGAATAGGTAACTAACTCCGGGGTACTTCAGTGGTACAACCAGCCCAGTGAACGAAGAGGGAATCCTTCGCTGTCGGGGACTTACGGAGGTCTCAATGGAGGAGATCCTAGTCCGTCGAGAGGAATTCCCGACGGAGAGTCCTTCCTTCACCGAGAGGGGTTAATCCTTAAATAAGTAAAAAGAAAGAAAAGAAAAGGGGTAAATGCATGAAATGCAGTGCTGAATAAAAGATGTATAACGCACAAATACCAGAGATAAACACACAAATAGAACAGAGATAATCACAATAATATAACAAGAATATAAAAGCAGTAAACATATGGAGTAGGATACAACCGTTCCTCTTTCCGAGACACGTAGATCACTTGGAAGAAGAGAAAGGGGCTCTAAGGGTGCACGTAGTGCACGAGGGGAATGACGTAGCGCACGTGGGCGCAATAAAGAGGCGGGGCACGAGGATGCCAAATAGAGGGGAACAAGGAGGCGGGGCACACGAGGGTGCCGAATGGAGGAGAAGGGGCACACGTGGGTGCCGAATGGTAGGGGAAGGGGCACACGTGGGTGCCGAATGGTAGGGAGGGCACACGTGGGTGCCGAATGGTAGGGAGGGCACACGTGGGTGCCGAATAGTGGAGGGCACACGTGGGTGCCGAATGGTAGGGAGGGCACACGTGGGTGCCGAATGGTAGGGGAAATGCACGTGGTGCATGAGACAACGTTATCCTCTCAAGTAACCACAAAGGACCGGGGGAGTGCACGAGGTGCACGAGGGGAGTGAGCGCACGGGGGCGCAATAAGGAAGGGCACACGTGGGTGCCGAAAAGAGGGACACACGTGGGTGTCAAAAGGAGGGGCACACGTGGGTGCCGAAAGCTTGTGGGTAACCAGAAAAGCAAAAAGCAGGTCCCACCGTGATCGCCAGAGATGTGAACGCGTCATGTGGTGGACTGAGGGAGAGAGATGGGGTTTCTCCCTCTCTGAGTGATAACGGGTGAAAGAAATGAGGACAAAACAATGAAACGTGCGCTATGGGGATATGAAAGAACGGTGGACAAGTACGACCTATAGATGAGACAACAGTAGGGACATGGAGAATTTAGACTGACCGAACTCCAGTACGTGGCGGAGATAGGGGTCCGAAGACCCTCTCGCGCAAACTGAACCCCTTCCCGGTAGGCGTGACCTACCGTTTCGAGAGCAGCTTTTCAGATACCGAATTCGAGCCCTGGGACTCTACGTGATAGAATTTGACAGACGGGAAGACACGTGGACTCAGAAATTGTAACGATATATCACTCCTCGAACAGTTACAAGAACAATATGAATAAAGGCACACCACCGCAGGACATTGGTCTTTGCGGGGTTTTAACAACAATATTGCAATATGAGCAGCAATTAATATATGTACATATGGAAACCACCGCGAGACATTGGCCTTACGGGATTTTTTAAAGCAATATAAATAATACATATAAGTATATATATAAACCACCACGAGACATTGGCCTCTGCGGGGTTTTTACTGTGACATAAATAATAAGTATAAGTATATAAATATATAAACCACCACGAGACTGTGGCCTCTGCGGGGTCTTTAATACGACATAAATAATAAATAATAAATATATATATATATGTATATATAGAAATCACCACGAGACTGTGACCTCTGCGGGGTCTTTAATGCGACATAAATAACATAAATAATAAATAGTGTATATATATATATATATATATATATATGTATATATAGAAACCACCACGAGACTGTGGCCTCTGCGGGGTTTTTATTATAATATAAGTATATGTGACAGGAAAAGAAAAGGGATCAAATAAACCGCCGCGAGATGTTGATCTCCACGGGGTCTTAAAGCGATGATGAGGGAATGCTGAAATTAAATAGTTAGGAGTTAGAAAGTAAAGTGTAAAAAATAAAATACTGAAATGGAAATGGTCGCGGGAGGTGACCCACCGCACCAGTTAGGAGTTAGATATACAGAAAGTAAATGACGGAAACCGCCGCGGGGAATAATCCTCCGCGCGGGTGAGGACAAGACACAAGAGTAACCGCTGCGGGAAGTAACTCTCCGCGGGTGTTATTAAAACAAAGGAAAATGAATGAAGCGCGCGTTAGAAGATTGTGATCGCCAGAGACCGAAGGGTCCCGAGTGGATTGATCGCTTTCGCCTTTGACACGGGATTATGCGGGCTCCAACTTCCTCTTCTTTCGACAGGCCGAAGAAGAGGGCTTTTTAACTGGTTACCCCTACACAAGGAACAAACAGAGAAGAAAATAACTAAATGAGAATGACGGGGGTGTAGTACCAATCCTTAGATAATAAAATGGTAAATAACATAAATGAACACGTACCTGGTTGGTGTGTTTAAAACCCCTTTGGAACTAAAAGGGTGGGAGAATGACATGATGAAATGCACGAACACAAAGACACTCACAAGGGAGGCCCTCTCGAAGAGAAAGGCATGACACATATGCTAAAGTGATGCATGCAATGTAATTAACTGACTAAATAAAAATAAGAGAGGGGAGAAAAGTTTATCGGTGGAGGCCGGCAACGAGCTTTGAGAAAGCCCTCAATAGTACGAGCACAGCACGACGAAGGAGCTTCCGAGCGGACTTCATGAACTAATTAAGCCAGAAGTAAGAGCACACATACATGGGCATATACATATGAATGATAAATATATTTACATAAATATTACATAGTCATATTAAAAATATTTAACATATGCGTAAGTACAAACATATATAAACACATATGTAGACTGGTCGAAATAAAAGAACGAAAATTTGAGAAGGAAGACGAGAAAGGGAGAGAGAAAATTCTTTTTTTTTATTTTTAAGACTTTGTTTTAAAAGAAAAAGGATAAAATATATATATATGATACATATGTGACATATATATTATGTATATAATATATAATATATATATATATATATATATATATATATATATATATATATATGGGAAAAAAAGGAATAGAGAGGGCGAATGATGGGGGGAACGATTAAAAGAAATAAAAAAAAAGAGAGAGAGATCGAGAGAGAGGAGAGAGGGAAGGAGAGAGTGAGAGAGTGGGGAATAAAATAAAAAAAAATTAAAAGAAGAGAGAGAGGGGGATCGAGAGGGAGAGAGAACGTGAAAGGGGGAGTGAGAGAAAGAGAGAGGAAGAGAGAGATAGTGAGGGGGAGAGGATAAAAAAAATGAAAAAGAATAAGAGAGAAGATCGAGAGGGGGAGAGAAGGTAATAGAGAGGATAAAAAAAACATAAAAAATGGGAGAGGGGGAGAGATCGAGAGGAGGAAGAGGAAGAGAGGGGGAGTTAGAGAGAGAAGCAGAGAGAGGGTGGTGGAGAGAGAGGAACGGCGAGGGGAACGAGAAAGAGAGGGAAAGGAGAGAGGGGGAAGGAGACGGAGCGAGAGGAGGGAGGAGAGAGCGGTTGAGAGAGAGAGAAAGAGGGAGAGAAAAGAGAGAGGGGGGGACGCGACAGAGAGAGGGGGAGAGAGAAAGAGAGAGAGAGGGAATGAGAGAGAGGGAGAGAGGAACCGAGAGTGAGAGAGAGAAAGAGAGAGAGAGCGAGGGAGAGAGAGAGAGAGCGAGAGACAGTGAGAGGGAGAGAGAGAAAACGGAGAGGGAGAGAGGGGGAGTGCCGGTGCGGTAGCAGGGAGAGGCGGACGACGGCGGCAGGCGCGCCGTCGACGGGCGGCGTCGGTGTGGAGGGAAGACGGTGCTCCGGCGATGCAGGTGGGGGCTCGTGGGTCACGGATGGAGGCGGAGCAGCGGAGGTTGGCGCCGATGCTATCGGTGGAGAGGACGACGGTGTTCGGCCGGTGGCAGACGACGGCGTGGACGACGACGGGGGCGGTCGGCGTCCTCGTGGGGGCGTCTCACAGTGGCCGGGGGCGTTGCGGACGTGGCCGGGGGGTGACGGCGTGCTCACGGTGGTCGAGCGAGGTGGAGGCGAGCTCGTGGAAGCGACGGCCGAGGTGGACGACGTCCGCGGCGAGGACGTGGGGTGCGGTGGAACTGCACCGGCGGGGTTCGCGGCAGTCGGGGTGTGGTTCAGTTGGACGGCGTGGCGAGGACGTGGAGGGAAGACGGCCGGGAGCGTGCACAGCGGTCGTCTGGTGGTGCAGGCGCAGTGGTGCCTGCGCAGGGGGTCTGGCCGGAGGATGGTGGCTGGAGCGGGGAGCTCGACGGTCGTGGTGGCTAGCCGGAGGTGGTTGCTGGCTGGCGGCTGACACGGAGGGAGCGGCGTCCGGTTAGGTGCAGGCGGTTGGTGGCATGGGGGGCTTGTGCCGGCGTGTGCGTGGGTGGCTCCGTGAACAGATTGGAGATGAGAGGGAGAAGATGGGCGGTTGGGTTAGCAGGGTGATGGTGCTGGAGACGATGGGCTTGCCGAAGTGGCCGACTGGGTGCTGGCGGGCGGTTGATAGGGAGAGGAAAAGAGAGCTGAGGGAGCGTGAGAGATGGAGGGATGAGGGAGAGGAGAACACGATGATGAGGGGAGTGGTATGGGTTGGTGCAGGGGTGTGTAGAGAAGGTGGCATGCAGAGGTGGTTGCGGAGGGAAGAGAAAATGAGAGTGTGGAATGGGTGAGCTTCCGAATGGGAAAGAATGGAGTGGGGGTGAGTGCGGACGAGGGAGTGTGTGTGTGTGCCGTAGGGGAGGGGGTGTGTGCAGTGAGGTGAGAGGGAAAGAAAGAGACGGAGAGGAGGGGATTACGTGAGAGAGAGGGAAGGAAATAGAAAATAGAAAATAGAAAGAGACTTAGAGAGAATAAAATGGGGTAGGGAATATTATCTCATTATTTATTATATTTTATGTTTGTTTGTTTTGTTTATTTTTGTTTGCTTTTATGTTTTTTTGTTTATTATTATTATTTTTTATAATTATCATATCTTTTATCCTTTAATAAATATATTTTTATCAATTATATATATAGTAATCAATAATATATACATTTACAAAAATAAATTTATTATTAAAGAAAATCAATTACATAATTACACACGCATTTTTTTGGATTTCACTTTCTCTTTTATTTATTTATATGTACACATATTTTAATTTTCTCCCTTTCACAAAATAATGCAATTTAACCACAATTACGGAAATCACTCAAATAAAATAAAATGTAAGCCACTTCAGGGCATTATGGTAACATGAGATTTACTCATCGTAACGTCAGAAACGGCGTGTCTACACTCATCCCATCATCCCCCGCGATTTGTTGGCCGAATAGGAGCCGAGAGGGGTGTTTTTGAGCGGGTTAGGGCAAAATCATGTTTTGGGGAGAGTTCGCCCGATCTATGGATTTGAGCCGCGATTCGACGTTTTGATGGCCTAGAATCATGCTAGGGGTCCCCAGGGGTCTTCCCCTTTGAGTTCCCCCTCTCCTATGGAGGCATAGGGGCGTGGTTGGAGTTTTTGGGCGTTTCACGCCGTTTCGCCATCGGACCGGTGTGACGGTCCTTCCAGTGACCGTTACACTATGTGATGCCCCAGGATGGGTGCGTCACAGTCCCGTTGTTAGCCAGTTGGGGTCTGTGGGCTGTGATGGTCCCACGATAGATCGCCACGGCACTGTGACGCGCCTGGGTTGGACCGTCAGGGACGATCTGACCGTTGGCTTTTGACCGTTGGGGGTCAAGGCCTGCGACGCACCAGGACTGACGCGTCACAGCCTTGTGACGCCCCTGTGTGGGTGTGTCAGAGCTGACGCATACTCACCCTGTAACGCCCCAGAGTTGGTCCGTTACAGACTGTGATGCACCAAGTGGCACGATTCACAGTTGGTTTCTTCTTGTCATGTGACGCACCAGGGATGGCGTGTCACAGACTATGACGCACCAGGGTAGGCGCGTCACACGCTGTTTTGCACTGAGGGTCTGACGCCCCTGTGTTGGGCCGTCAGATGGCTGTGACGGTCTAGCCTTAGACTGTCAGAGCATGTCGCGCGTCTAGGGTAGATCGCCAGGCTCAGGATTGCTCCGGATGGTTTGTAGTCCCATTTTCCTTCCGACTGTGGTCATCATGCGACGGTGCTGGTACATGAGACGGTCCCCGTACGTCGTCAGATGTGGATGTGATTTTCCATTGACTTGAGAGTCTACTCCTTCAGTGACCCTCCACTAGTCGTAGCATGCCTACACGCGAGTGGACCCCCCAGGGAGTGGTGGAGAGGCTACCCTGAGGATGATTTTTAGACTGGTTTCCGTCGGGCCCCTCGTCGGTAGCTAGAGTCCGGCTTCAGGGGAAAACCAGTTTGAGGCCAGACCTAGGACGTACGGTCTGTGTGTGTACACGTGGTTGGGGGCGGTTGGACCCATGCCGACGGGCGTGACCCCAGTTAGTCACTTGTTATGGTTACTTGTTCGGTGTCCGTGCCTCTGGTAGGCTCTACCACGTTACGCAGTTCACCTGCGGAGCGGTGTAAGACGTCAGGGGACGCTACCGACTGTGCTTCTAGTGGGAGGCACTCTTGTCGAGTCGGGAGTGACAGACTGTCAGTCGTTGCGACCTTGACCTTCCGGTTTAGTAGAGTTGACCGTTGTGTTCCGGTCGTTTCGCCGTGGCACGTGTGTCGGTCTTCGTGCCGCGAGATCGGTGTTTTGTAGATGGCAGTGCTTCCCTTTTCGAGGTACTCGCTTACTGCTAGCGTAGCGGTTTCTCCGTTTGTGAGGTAGGGTTCGAGTGATCCCTACTGAGTCTTGTTCTAAGACTCATTCTCTGCGTGTTTTCACCGTGTTTCAGGTGAGGCGCGACTTTAGGGGAGCGCGTCTGAGGTTCAGCGCGGTTCGGGTGCCCAGCGTTAGTGCCAGAGGTCAGAGCCGGGGTATGTCCCGTGTAGCTGTACTTTTCTTTCTTATCTCTGTACTAGTTTTGGACTACTGTTGTTATTTTATTGTTATCTTGTGGACCATGTATTAATTAAAATGTTATTTATTTCCTGCTTAATTATATAAACTGTTTAATTTCTACAATTATTTGTGATACTTGTGTAGTCTCCACACCATCCTTCTAACCCTTCCGAGTCTTCAGACTCGTGGGTGGCGGTACGAGTCTCGGGTTATCGAGCCTTCCCGGTAATCAGATTCTCGGGTCGTTACAGCTGGTATCAGAGCGCAGTTGTAGAATTATATGAGAATCATAAGTAATTGTGGTGGTCCACTAGTCCACAGCGATAATGTACAGTTGACGCTAGCATCGGGCATCGTGTGTTTTTTCTTAACCTTGCTATTCCATGTTTCCTATCTTTTGCTTCAGGAGCGAGCATGGCGCTGAGGTGGAGCACTCGTTCTCAGCAGGGGCAGTCAGCTAGAGGTTAGGAGATTCAGCAGGAGGTTCAGCAGGAGCAGGAGGAGCAGAGTAGAGTGCCACCTGCGGCCACCGGGGGCCGAGGATTTCTTTCGTGGCATGTACCAGCTTATGTCGTAGCAGTTCGGCGGAGAGGGTGGTGAGGGCTCTTCGACCAGGGGTGGGCCAGGCCGAGCGGTGAGGGATTTCATGCAGTTCCATCCACCTTACTATGGCGGTTAGCCAGACCCTGATTTGGCCCGAGATTGGCTCGACGAGATGGAGCGGGTGTTCAGTTCTGCGCGATGTACTGCAGAGGATAGGGTGATGTTGGCCTACAACTAGTTGCACAGTACGGCTCGAGCGTGGTGGTCTTTCGAGTGGAAGACGTCTTTTCAGTTCCGTCCCCTTGAGCAGATTGCGTGGAGTGACTTTGTCAGCGCTTTCGATCGGGCCTACTGTCCATAGTATATTGCTACGCAGAGGATGCGTGAGTTTTTGGAGCTGGTCCAGGGTGACATGTCCGTGTTGCAGTACAGGGCTCGATTTGTTGAGCTGGGTCGGTATGCACCTCACATCATGGAGCATGAGAGGGTGAAGACCGCACAGTTCGTACAGGGCTTATGGCAGGAGCTGAGGCACCATTTGATCGCGAATGCTGCCACCGATTTGGAGACAGCATCTTGTGTCGCGGCATCCCTGTAGACACGCTAAAATTGACATTATTTGAGTATATCTCGTATTGCCTTATAATGCCCCATTTGACCCTCAAATTAGCTTGTTTGAGTGGTTTTTCCCACTTTTCTTGGATTTCTCCTCTTTTTCCTCCATTTTCTCCTTTTTCCTATTTTTTCTAGATTTTCTGGGCATTTATCGCAATTTTTTGAAATTAACGACCTGGGCAAGGGCGTGTTTTTAAAAGACGACCTGATCTGGGGCGTTTCTTTGGAAAAGGACGCCCACAGTGGAGGGCGTCAATTTTTGGTGTTTGACCGACTTCCCCGTTTTAAAACTTGAAATTAACGCCCTTCCTAGGGGCGTGTTTTTAAGTCGTGACTTTGATTGAGGCGTGTTTCACATTTTTCAAATATGGGGAGTTTTTATTTCTAAAATTGGTTATTTAAATTAACGCCCTTGTGCAGGGCGTGTTTTTAAAAGACGCCCTCTGGCAGGTCGTCAATTCTTGGATTGACGCCCTGGTCCAGGTCGTGTTTCATTTTTGTGTTCCGAACGAACGCAGCCTTTCCCCCAGAGAGTCCCTGCTTCGTTTGGATACCTTGCCCATTCTAATCCTTCCCTCCTTGGGCTCTTGCCCCTTCTTATCCCTCTATCTCATGATTCAACTCTATTAATAGAGCCCTTTGGCTCTGTTATAGAGGTTCGGTTCTTCTCCCTCTCTCCTTTCTCTCCGATTTTCTTCTTCTTCTTCTTAACAGGTTGTTGTTGCTGTTGGCTAAGGAAGAAGCTCCCGTGCGCATCAATCTTCATCTTTTAAAGCTTCTTCCCCATTGAATATCAAAGCAAAAGAAGCACAGGCTCCTGTTCTTTTATTATTCTTCTTTTTATTTGCATTAGTTCATGTGCATGCATCATTATTCTGTTAAACTTTCTTCATCTCAACCACGTTGAGAAGCTCCCATAAGTGCACTCTTGCACACTTTCATTCATCATATATTCATACTTCCCACACCCTTTTTGCATAGGGGTTTAAGGGCAACCACCCTTAAGGTGTGTTCTTGCACATACTTTCATGCTCATATTTTTATTAAGAATTTGATGCTACACTCACCATATTTCTAATTCCATATTCTTTATTGGTGTTTGATTGTTTTGCAAGGGTAATCAAATTGAAGAACTCTCTTCATCGACCGGCCGATTGGAAGAGAAAGGAGTACTCACATCACCCGCGTTTCAAGGTATTTTTCGCGTTCCCTCCTATTCATTATTTGTTATATTTTTGAGGCCTCGTGTCTTTGGCGATCACATCTCCATATTTGCACTTCGTGCATGCTTTTTTCTATCTTATTCTTTAATTCTTAATAATTCCATTAAGTGGATTTTTTCACTAATCTACAAATTGGCGATCACGGTGGGACCCCTTTCGTTTTTCTTTTGATTACCCTTTCCCCTTGGGCACCCACGTGTGCCATCTCCCCTTTTGCACCCACGGTGCGTCTCCTTTTTGTGCCCCACGGGCACCCTCCATTGTGCATTGCACTCTCCCCGTGTGATCTGTCAGTTTGATAGGTTTTTTTTAGAATTTCCATTTATCCAAAAAAATTGATAAGCATGCTAAAATCTTAATATCCATATTTGTTGATTGCCTATGACTATGAGTGTTTGAAACTGCTGGCCGTGGAGTCTTTTTGGGAATTAACGCCTCTATCAGAGGCGCGTTTTATTTTAACGCCCTAATCCAGGGCGTCGTATTCCTGTTTAACGCCTTCTGATAGGGCGCCTTCCATCATATCTGCTGCTTTTCTGAACTCACGCCCTTCCCCAGGGCGTGTCTTTGTTGCTTAGCGCCTCACACCAAGGCGCGTTTGGAGATTTGACGCCCTCACCCAGGGGCGTCCTTTTATATATAGCGCCTCACTCCAAGGCGCGTTTTTCACTGCTTCTGGGCCTTCACCGCGATTCACGACAGCCATACTGTCGTCTGTTTCTTGGTAGCGACCCCTGCCAGGGCGTCTTTTTCCTGTGGGTTTACAGACCCCTCCCGTGGGTGGCTTTTTCATGCTGATTCATGCTTATATTTGTTGATTGATTAAATTGATGTGATTGGCTGGTTTACTCTGCATTCATTCATTTGCATTGGTTTGGGAGACCTCCTCTCTCTGCACTAGGATTCCACACACCCTCTTGGTGAAGGAAGGACCCTCCATTGAGCACTCCGTCTCTTTGGATTGAAAATTCCTAAACCAAGCCTCCGTAAGTCCCCGCACCCGTGGATTCCCTCACGGACGCCGGGCAGGTTGTACCCTTTGAAGTCCCGGGTTTAGTTGGCCATACACGGTGAGAGAGTGTTCCTAGTTAGCACCGGAGTTGAAATCACATTTGAAACTAGGTTCCTCCCTTGTGTGAATCATAATTTTGTTAAAAATCCTTAATTCACCAAGGTTCAAACATAAGAAGTCAAAGGTAACCATTCCAACTTGTTTGCTATTTCTGTGAACTGTTTTGATTGCACATTGAATTATTTGGATTACCTTGATAAGAAAGTCAACATGTTCAACTCAATTAATGTTCATGAGGGTGATCAACCTAGCACATCTTATTCCCCTCAATTTCAACATGTTCATCATTCTCACCATAATTCTTTCAAAGGACCACGTCCTCATTCTTACGGTGTTGCCCGACCCATGGGCAATATCCAATCCCATGGTCCTTCAATCCAATCGCGAGCCACTACTCCTACGGGACCGTCTCGTCCCAATGATGAGAAGGTTTCCCAAATCATTCATGCATTAGATCATCTCACCCCTCAACAAATTCAAGCCCTTAAGGCCGCTGTTGAGGGTGCATCTCATTCATCTCATCCTCCCTCCAATCCTATGCGGGTGGCCCATCATCCACTTCCCTCTTCTATTCATTATCCTACTCGGGTGGTCCAACACCCACCTCCTTCTATTCCTCCTCCATCACGGCCCCAAGGCCCATCTACCCCTTGCAATCCGGCCCATCCGAGTTCTTCTATGGGTCGGCCCATTAATCCCCTTCCACGGCCTTTTTATACGGCCCCTCCTTCAAGGCCCTGCCAACCCCCTGTTGCTCAGGTCACACTCCTCCAGCAAACTCTTCTGGACAAAATTACTCTGATGGAGGAACAATTAAAGAGGATTACGAGCCCGCGGCCCGCTCCTCCTACTCCAGTCAATACTCTCCATGCTGCTCTGAACGATATTACTAAGATGGAAAGAGAATGGAAGGATAGGAGGGATGACTATGGCGTCGGCATTTCAAGCAAGCACGAGCCGACAATTGAAGAATTCGAGGTGGTATACGATGATGAAGCTCCGCAGGCACCCCTTCCGAGTTTCCTTCGCTTCCCTCTCCCTCCACTTTCATTTGATGAACCTCCTGCTCAGGATGAAGCCACCATTCCCAATTCAACCCCTATTTCCGAAACCTCGTGATGTTACGACGATGGGTCGATACTCCAATCACCCTCGCCGGCGCATTTTGAGTCTCCTCCCACTCCAAACATCGCTCGCCCCGTTCGGCATTTCCTCCGCACCAAACCTTCACCAATTAAACCCCCACCAGTTACACTTCCACCCATTAAACCATCAGCCTCTCCCGAGCCTTCTACTAAACCACCTCCCATTACACCATTGGCCTCCACCGAGCCTACCATCAAACATTCCCCAATTAACCTCCCATTACCACCACCTCAACCTTCCATTATCCCTTTAACCCCAAAACCCACTTTGCCTACTCCACCGCTTAACCCTTCACCTTTACCCATGGTTAATCCTGAGCAGGGTCCATCACTTTTTGCACTCGAGCCAACCCCGACTGCTTCCGAGCAAAGGGAGAAGTTTGACGTGTTTGAATCTCCAATTCCACTCATTCTTTCTCCAACACTTTCCATTACACCTTCACCATTCATGAAGCCTTCCGCCTCCGCCTCACCTCCCTTTACTACTCGGAATAGGAGTGCTTCCGCAGATACTCACGCCGAGAATGATCAAGAGCAGGGTAAGAAGAATTTGGCCACTGCCGTGCTATTCGAGACGCAAGAGTTCATTTGCCGGATGCCAATCCGGGTTATTGTGCCAAGCACGGTCGAAGAAGCCAAGTCACCGCCATTGCTCAGAGAAGAATGCCAAGCATTGATGCCATCCAAGGGCCAGGCAGGGCACCCCTTGCCCCAGTTTTCAAATATTGAACCCACTCTTCCATATGGGGGGCAAATTCCTATTCCATTCGAATCAATGGGCATGGCGATGCTTCCTGTACCAACTCTCCAACTCCCTCACCTCATTGATCTTTGCTTTCCAAGGGGGTTGTCATTTATTGTTAAAGTTTCTTCCGTTGGGCCAATTGGTTATACACTTTTGCTGCCATGGAGGGGCAGTTATCTCAATGATAAGGGGCCGTCCCTTATTTGTTCCACCTTCTATTTATCCATTTCTATCACAATTTCTTCATGGGCCATTCCCAGGGTTAGGAGGAGGATCTCGTCCTCTCACCCTTCACATTCTCCATCTTCTTGGCATCTCATGCATTTCATTGCATTCACGCATTCACTGCATTCATCGCATCCATCCTATTGCATGCAATTGCACTTCTTCTTTCCCGGGTTTCCGGACCCGTATCTTCCCCGCCTTCCGGCACCTCCGGATATTCCGCATTTTCCATCTTATTCATCTTCATCCTCATTGCGCGGGCATTGTCCCCTTTCCAATCTCTTCTCAGGGCATCGCGCCCCTTTCCATCTTATTCTTCCGGGGCCTCCGGACTTTCCTCTTGGGCATCGCGCCCCTTTCCACCTTATTCTTCCGGAACCTCCGGACTTTTTACCAGGGCATCGTGCCCCTTTCCACCTTCTTCCTCCGGAACCTCCGGATCTTTCATACCTTTCCTTCGGGCATGACGCCCCTTACCACATTATCCCTCCAGAACCTCCGGATCCTCTTTCCTTCTGCCTAGGGCATGACGCTCCTTTCCGTCTTATCCCTCCGGAACCTCCGGACCCACCTAATCCTTTTCATCCACTCTTCCCCGGGCACCACGTCCCTCGGCATCTCATTCCCCCGGAACCTCCGGACCATCCATCTTTCTTCCGATTCATCTTTCTGCTCTTCCAGGACATCACATCCTTCATTTTCTTCTTCCTTTTCCATCATCTTTTTCCCTATTTCTTCCCAGGGCACCGCGTCCCTCGGTATCTTATCCCTCCGGAGCCTCCGGATTCCTCCTATCACGATTCTCCTCCACTACCTCCGGACTTTTTACTAGGGCACCGCGTCCCTCGGTATCTTATCCCTCCGGAGCCTCCGGATTCCTCCTATCACGATTCTCCTCCACTACCTCCGGACCCTCCGGATCCGCCTCTTTCCATCTATCAATTTCTTCTTCTGATTCCCCCTAATCATGGGTCCGACCCAACTTCTTCCACATCCACTGCCTTGAGCATCTGCCCGTTCCATGTGATCAGGGTCTC
This sequence comes from Amorphophallus konjac, assembly GCA_022559845.1. Lineage (NCBI taxonomy): Eukaryota > Viridiplantae > Streptophyta > Magnoliopsida > Alismatales > Araceae > Amorphophallus > Amorphophallus konjac. Next base: position 413,560,494 of record CM040122.1, on the reverse strand, counting down.
CGCGCCTTAGTAAGGGAGTTCTAGCCCTCGCCTCTTTTCTTTTTTTCCTTATTCGTCTGAGTCTGGTCTTGGCACCACTCCTTCTTGTTAAGCCACTTTCAATCCTTTGCTTCCAATCCTTTTGACTGCCAAAGAGGACTATCCCACGATGATCAACCTCGCCTCTGACAGCTGCTTCTACAAAGGTTGCAAGGTAACATATTGGAGTAAGTAAGCATTTTTATGATATCATTATCTCATTGCTTCACGCATGATTTTCAAAGTGAAGTGCTTCTTAACAAGATTAAGAGTGGTGTTTTAGACCTTCATCTTAGGCTTTGGTTTAATTCAATTATTCTGAAAAGAGTCTTTAGGCTTGCTTCTGCAGCACCTTTGGTAATAAGAACCCCGCGCTGGGAATTCAACATTCTCTCCCCGCTTGTTAAGAGTAACCCTTAGCTGGGCATTCCACACACTTCACGGCGTCCTTAGCTGGTGTTGGCACCTAAAATATGATCGTCGGCGACCAAGCCATAAGGACAAATGACCCAGCCCACCGAAGTACGGAAGCCAATAAAGATCAACATATTGAAGATTTCTCAAGCCGCCAGAGCCTCGAGTCATTCCGTACAGACACGGGGACTTCACCTCAGGGGAGCCGAGACAAGCTCACAACCAACCGGCAGTGCGACCAAGCCTGCCTAATGAACCGGCATCGACTCTGTCATGCCGCATACATCACATCCGTTGTCCGATCAAGGATGACGGTCTATCCGGTGATCCCCCACCAAATGAAGAGGTTCTCCTGAGGACGAAGGAGTTCCCCCGGCTCTCCAGCACGGAGGACCGAAAGCTCCGGCAGCAGAAGATCCCGATCACCCGACATGGGTGCGGCTTCCTGCCAAGATGGGCCCATTAGCGGCCGAATGATCACCCAGCTCGGGCGGATCTATCCCTGGTGTTGTCACGCCTTCCGAGAAGCTTCGGACACGAGCCAGGCCAAGCTAACGGCATGGATCATAGAGCTGAAGGCCGTGTGTCCGCAGAAAACCCGTGCGAGCAGCCTAAAGCAATCCAGAACCTCGAGAATGGCCGTACGCCAATCTAGGAGCTTCGACAGATCATATCGTCGAAGTCTTAGTGAGCAGTGGCAGAGTACATGTTCACGATGGCCCCCGGAATTATCCCCGAGTTCATCGACTGGCTTGAAGCGTACAAGGAGCATTAGCCCGGCGCGCCCCCCACTCAATACCCTTAAACCGGCGCGCCCCTTACCTCCAACCCTTATCCCGACGCGCCCCCTACCTTCCGCCCTCTTCCCGGCGCGCCAGTTACCCTATCGAATGGCGCCTTAAACCGGCGCGATAAGTTGATGAAGACTCCCCCGGCGCGCCAAAAGCTCACGCCGGATGAAGAGCCTCCAACCTGTTATATAAAGGGGCGAGGTTCGATTGAAAAGAAAAAGGCTCTGGGCTTTTAGAGAAAGGAGAGAAAGAAAAGGGCGAGGCAACTGCGAAATGGGAGAGTCTTCTTCCTTTCTCGGGATACACAGAGAGGGAGGGTTTTTTTCTTCTCTGAAGGGGCGACCGTCGGCCTGCATCGACGATACTCTGTTTTTGAGGAACAGGTGGGCAGGGGCCGTTTCTCTTCCTACTTTTCGCATTTCTTTTCCTTTTCTTTTAAGTTTCTACCTATCGAATGTAAGCAATGGAGGGGAGGGGCGACGATGATATGAGTCGATTCCCCTTCCCCCTTTTTGCGATTTCTTCTGCCATCTTTCCTCTGTTACTGTGATCTGGGCGTCCTTTGCTTCTAATATCGTTAAACGGCAACCAAATAATGGTGCCGGAATTGTAATCTCGCCGTGCAAGTGTTAAATCCTCCCCGTCTTAGGGATGGCGATATGTATGCATGCCTGTGGATGCTTGAATCAATAAATTGGATGAACGATCTTCCCTCTCTCTATCTTTATCTATGATGACACGCGCGTCAGGATTCTTCTCTGCATAGGGCCGATTCCGGTTTCCTCGAGATGCATATTATGCCCCGAATCACCGCGGGCTACAGAAACACCCCTCCCCGGGGGCTCTCTTTCGTTTCATTTCTTTCATGTTTAGTTCAAGGGCTTTGCATCCCTTTCTCCTCTCGGATAGAGCCGTGCCTCTGCATGCGCCTTTATCCCCTTGAGTATTGTTTTCTAACTGTTCGAATATATGTCCCTGCCGAGGGTCTGTCTAACTTAGGCCTTTATCATTGTTCTTCGTGGCCATTTGCATCGTTCCGAGATTTCCTCGTCATTCCGATCATCCGGGGAGGGGGACATTCCCCTGTTAGTTCCTGCAGTTGCCGGGCGACCGAGGGCCCTACCTCTCCATGGTGGGCGTCTTCCTGAAGCCATGGCTAATAATGAAGGGGAGCCTGGGTCAACGGACTCAACTCCGACAGACCAGGGCCCGATCGAGATCATGGGGTGTGCGCTCCTTGTAGGCTAGTCCTCGGAGTCCCATTCTCCCAATGGTCATTCCCTCCATGGGACGAATCACTGACTACGAGTCCTTCATCCCTCGTAGGCTAGCCCTCGGGGTGTCGTCCTCATCATCAGTGACTTCGCCCTTTCTATTTCTTTCCCCATGGAGCTTTGGTGCCCCTAGCAGGCTTGTCCTCGGGGTATCCTATCCAGTGGGGTATGCTGGCCGCCTTTGGGAAGACCGGTGATTTAGGGGCTTGCTCCATTAGTGAGTATGACCCCGATCCTCCCCTGCAACTCCGTTTGTTCAGGGGAGATGTTGTCAAATTTTTGACAGACTCTAGATAATTATGTCAGTAAAAATGATCGCTCCAAATCGGATCAACTCAGTGCTCGAGTATGAACCTCGCACTGACTTCCCCCTCATTTCCAGAAGGCCATGGACTCCAATCAAACAACCATTTGGCCCAAACAACTTAAGAAAGGGTCCCATGAAGTCTAATAAACTTAAAAAGTTCATAATTCAACAAAACAGGTTTAATACGGCGCGGTCTTAACCGGCGCGCCCTAAACCGGCGCGGTACCCCCCCGCGCCGGATTAACCCCACACTCATTTCCTTAAAAAATTTCCTTGCGACTTTCCGGCGCGCCCTAAACCGGCGCGCCCCAACCCTCTTGCGCGCCGTCTCAACTGCATGAAGACCGCGCCGTATTAGCCGTTATACCTACGCTTTATCGCGCCGTATAAGTTTTCTTACATAAGTCACGCTCATTTTTGAAACCTTGTGCCGCTCTAATGGTTTATTTACCCCGGGGCAAGCCTCGCCTCTCGGGGGCAACGTCGACAAGCCGTAGCAGGCATTGAGTTGAATAAAGAAGGGTCCAGCGAGCCCGAGTCATGTCATCATCATACTCACCATCATAATCCGTTAGCATTTCGCTTTCGCTAGCATACTCGTGTTGCTCTCCCTCTTCTCGATGAGGGGTAATAAATATGGGTGATCGTCACCGTCTTCATAACGCTATCTTCATGTTCAATATAATCATGAATGTCTTGTGTGCATGCATGCATAGATTCCCGGGTATATTAAATGGCGTCGGCTAAAAGCCGGATCATGTCTAGCCGGAAGCCCTCGTCACGCGCGATGGTGGTCTTCGGACCTGCGTCCTCCGCCACGTACCTAGGATCTGTTTTCCCATTTAACTACGCATCTTTCGCATGATTAATGCCGCATCCTGCCTGTCATTGCTATAATCATCATGTAGCTCTTTTAACCCGGCTTCGACAGCCCGATATCTCGGCAATTAATCAAAGGTGTTCCCTCCTCGTGAGGGATGTAATTAACGCCATAACCTTTATGGTATGGCGGACTGCTAGTCCCGACCGAACCTCACATTCGCCCGACAAGGGTCAGAATGAGCGCACAATAGAATTGTCACTCATGTGACTGGCACGCCCGCGTCGTCAATCAGTCAGTTGACTACCAGTTAGCCAAATGGTTGATCGATACGCGAACGAAAAGGACAGAACGAAAGAAAAGGTCGCGAACAAGTCTGGCACGCCCGGTGGGACTAGTGTCACCTTTCATCTCTTTGCCGAGATACTCGGGCTTCAAAGCCCTCTCAAAGACTACTGATTATCGCCTTGTTTGATATAACAGTGCAAACAATGTCGACTCACGGGATAACCGGCGTCGGCTTCAGTCCTGCGATCGTCGCCAGACACGCGCAAGGGTACCTAGCGGTGCCCATGGAATTTGGTAGCTTTCCTCCTGCTGTGGGCTTCCCCAACTTCTTGGGGTTGGCCTTTGTCGACATGCTGGAAGTCGAAGCCACGGAACCTGTCGAGGAAGCCGTGAAGGAAGTGGAGCCTCTGAAGGCTCCCTGCTGTGATGGTTCGCTCAAGAATCCGGCCCCGGCCGCTAGCTACATGGTGCACCACGTTGTACGTGGGACGCACCCCGTTGTAGTCAACAAACCCCCTGGAGGACGTCAGCGTCGCCAGGATCGCAAGAATACTGCTGTGATCACCGGAACTGTATCTCAGTCCGGGAAATCGATGCTGGTGGGAGGCATGCGCGTCTTCCTCGACGGGCGCACGGCACGGGTGACCCCAGACCGAGTCATCCCCAACATCCCTGTCCACAACACCTATCAAGCTCTCGCTGGAAGGAGGGCAGAAAGAGAAGAAGCCGGCCCCTATGGCCAAGGAAGCTCGGCACTCAAGCCGAAAAAGTTCAAACAGGTGTGGGTTCCCAAGCGGACCCGACCTGCCTACCATCTGACACCCATCCGCCGCCGTCCTATGAACGACGAGGCGGGAGCGAGAAGAGAAAGGGGCTTGTCCCCGATGAATGAAGAAGAGGTGGTTGCGGATCCTCCGCGCCACAGAAGTTTCCGGGCTGCGGCCCGTCAAGCCAACGTCCCTGCCACGGGGCGAAGGTTCCAACAGCCAGCCGACAGAGCTCGACTGGCCTACATTCCTCCTTCTGGAGGCCGACCACTATCCCCCGTACTACATCAAGAGCGGGGTCGAGAAGAAATGGCCTGCCTGGTCAGAAGCTATTTCCGAGGATTGGGCAACACCTCACTCGGACAGCAGCGGCTGATGCAGACAATCGCCACTGAAGAAGATTACTGTCCATCAACGGCAGATGAAGAAGAGATGGGGGATATAATGATGGTGTCGTCGGTCGACGACAATGGATACAATGACGGCTTTGAGATCGAAGCCGATGAAGCCTTCCCCGAGCGGGAAGAAAGAAGAAGAATTTCTGTGTTCGAGAGGCTGACCTTTCCGCAACAAGCAAGGCGGAGGGTCCGTCGACAAAGAAGAAGGACGCAGGTTTTCACTTGCAACATGGCTGGCGTGTCCAGCCGATATGGGGAGCTTCCTGAAGACCCCCAAGAACTGGCTCAATTGGCCGTACGGCCGGGGCCAACTACCCGCAGGACAGAAGCAGCAAGAGGGCTTCTGACAATGATGAAAGAGAAACAGCCCCGGGTCTACCTCCACTGGGATGACAAAGCCCCCGTCTTGACCGCCAATGTGGTGACGACGGAAGAAGAAGACGACGTACTCCTCGACATCCTGCCTGAGGGTACGTCCGGGGAGACAACAGAAGGTGTCCCCACCACTATAGACCCATCAGTCTTGATGCTGTTGCAAAGATATCAACGGGAAATAGATTCCCTGAAGAAACAGCTGATGGAGAAAACTGAACACTCATCGGCCTCTAAGCCACCCGAAGTCTAGGGTGAATCATCCTGGGGAACGGCTCGTCGAGACGACCCTCCTCCGCTTTATACACTACCCCAGCCGTCAGAGCCAACTCTGATGACAGCACAACAGCGGCCGCCACAGCCTCAGCCGCTGCTACCTCCGGTGCTTACTCAGGTGCACCCAACACCCCCGCTGCTGCATCCTCCACAGGCGACCACCCTGGTCACCCCATACCTGCAGCCAGCACACTTCTATCCGGAGCCAGTCGACCCCACGGTCGTGAACCGGATGATGGTGGAAAGGATGATCGAGCTGAAGCTCGCGGAGAAGAGTGAAGGCGACTACGTCGCATTCGATGCCTATCGGGTGCCCTACCCGCAACACCATGCGGCTAAGCGACTTCCCCCGGGAGTCAACAAGCCGCCCAAATTTGACAAATTCAACGGGAAAGGTTCCCCAAAAGAGCATATTGCATATTATATGACCGTTATGGGTGATCTGTCCACCGACGAGTCATACCTGCTGAAATTCTTCGGGTCCTCGCTGACGGGGCTCGCTTTCGAATGGTATTCCAGTCTCTCGGCCGGGTCAATTAATGACTGGTCAGATATGCAAAGGAAGTTCAGAGAAAGATTCCATGTCACAGAGAGGGAGGTCACAGTGGCCGAGCTCTATTCAACAAAACAAAGGGCAGATGAGACAGCCCTTGACTACATCAAGAGGTGGAGGAACCTCGGAATGAGATGTAAGCGGCCCCCGCATCAGGAGGACGCTGTGCAAATATGTAAGCAAAATCTCAGGAGGGAGGTCCTGGAAAAGATGATTGGTATGGAAATACGGTCGTTCGACCGGCTGAATAATGTGGTAGCTGAGGTGGAAGCTTTTCTAGCCAAACCTGTCCCGACGTCAACTGCCAGCATAGCCCAGAAAGGCAAGGCGGCGGAACGGCGCCCCACACCTAAAGAAGCGAATGCGCTTGATATCAAGGCGTTCGAGCAACAGAAGGAGAAAGGCAAGAAAGCGGCTCCCCCGCAACCTGCGAAAGCTCCAGATGATAAAGAAGGTCCTTCGCTGAGGGACAAAATGAAGAAAGCTTATTCCTTTCCAAAAGACAAGACCCGAGTCCTGTTCGACTGGGTAACAGAATACAATATGGTCACTCTGCCTGAACCAAGGAGGCCGGAGGACCTAAAAAGAAAAGACAGTCCAAGATTCTGCCCCTACCACCAGATGTTGGGACATCCAATCGAAGACTGCTATGTTTTCAAAGACGTCATCGAAGGGATGGTGAAGAAAAATGAGATAGAGCTGGGAGAGTACAAAGTAGACCCCCCTCAGCCACATGAAGCCCCTTTTAGGAGGGCAGCAGTCAACATGATCTCACTCTACCAGGCATTACCTGAGGAGATCTCTGAAGCAAGCACACGGAGCACCTACGAAATCCATTTCCTGGAGCCCGTGAAGGAGCAGCAGGGGTGGCAGCAAATCCCTGTGAAGCACAAGAAGAAGAGGGCACCCCGCCCAAAAGAGGGGGCACATATCCGTGGCATTACACCCCGGCCTGCTCTGCCAGTGGTAACGCCCGTATGGGTCACTCCACCTACAGCTGTCAGAATACATACACCCAACAGGAGGAGGCAAGCTCCGCTGCCAGTAATCAAGGAAACCAATCCTGGGGTCCTTCGACTGCAACACTTAATTGAAGGGCTAGATGAGTATGTACAGCCCGAACTGAAACCTCTGCTGGTACGGGACCACGTCCCATGGCAAGAGCTGGAGCAACTCTCACTCAAGCAAGGGGAGGAAGCTGAAGCAGCACCACCTCAGGAGAGCAACCTGTTCTGGGGGCAAGCACCTGCACAAACCAAAAAGAAGAAAAAGCAAAAGAAAAAGAAAAGAAAGGCCGCTGGGGCCCATAAAATACAGGTCACCTCCTGCAATACCCTGTCAGCACTCTTCAACCTACCCGGAGAAGAGGAAGAAGAAGAAATTTGCTTCACACCCCATGCTGGGGGAGGCAAGGCCGAGGCCGCAACTGCTGCACATGCCACTCGGTCAGGCCGAAATGGGGGCGCCAGCCGCCACCCAATCACAACATTATGTTCAGAGGGGAGCAACCCTACAAGACACCTCCGCCGGAAGTTAAGGGAGTACAAATCCCTCCTCCGTCAGGTCTATACAACAAGACTGGGGGCAGGACAGTCCCTTCATTCCTTGACTTCATGAAGATGTCAAAGGGGAAACAGCCTTGTCAGGAGGCTAACCCTACACCCGGGGTCATTCACCCGCAGTCAGCGCAACCCCCTGAGGATGCAAATGCAGATGGGGCTTGCCCTACAGCAGCTAATAAAGAAGACCCGACAGCCGGTGCCAGTCAAGAGGGTGCCGAGTCCGAGGAAGATGAAGCAGGTCCGTCTGGACCCACAAATCAAAACCTCCCTAAGCCCAGATGGGTTGAAGAGATGAAGCTCTCCAATGTCCGGGCTGGAAGCCGAATAATGAAGTTGCTCAAGAAGCTCCCTGCTCGATTTACGATCTGGGAAATTCTCTCTTTGAGTGAAGAGACTCGACAGGCGATCATCACTGCTCTGCAGACGCCTGCTCATTTTGAAACTTGCATAGCTGAGGCTATACCAGAAGCCAGTATGACCTTCTCTCCAGAAGACATGCTACTGCCTACTGCCAGTCACAACAGGCCATTATACATGAAAGGGCACCTGAATGGCAGGGAATTGAATAGAATACTGGTTGATCCTGGTGCAGCAGTCAACATCTTGCCATATAGAATCTACGAGAGGTACCACTTCAATGTGCATCTCGAGAAAGTCGGGGATATGCGTATCGCTGGCTTCAACCAAAAATGTGAAGTATCTATGGGAGTGGCAGAGTTCACACTGACCCTGGCAGATTTCACTACAACGGTGCAGTTTCACGTCATTGACTCTCGCACCTCCTACAAAGCGCTGCTCGGCCGCCCATGGCTGCATGAAAATATGGTGGTGCCCTCCACGCTCCACCAATGCATCAAATACAGCCTCCAGGGGAAGGAGGAGAGGATATTTGCTGATATCCACCCGTTCGAGGTGTTTGAATGTCACTTGGCGGACGCCAACCTATATACGGGGTCTCCCCGGAAGGTTTCTGAAGATGGAGCCCCCGTAGGGGCATCGAAGAACAAATCGGGTGACGGTTGGTATCCACCACCGCCGCGCGGATATGTCAAGCCGAAGGTGGTTTCCCACATCACGGCTTCTGGAAATGTCGGCAGGGTGACACCCCCAGCATTATACCCCAAAGCTAAGGAAGTGCATGTTGATCGACAGCACGACCGCATCGGAGTCCCGGCCGGCCTCACCAAGCCAGTCTCCGGCCTCGATGATCCCACTGTCGAACCTTTCAAAGCTTGGGAGGTGACACAAGAAGAGGGGCCCAGTAGCTTGTTCTATACAGCTGAGGAGCATCCCACTCAGGAGGACACAGACTGCAGCCTCCCTGAGGATCTAGCCAACCCGCGGGTTCCTGTTCAGGGCCTGGCATTTACAACTGATCGGACGGCCAGGATGTTTCAAAAGCAACACATCCCTCCCGAACAACCTCAAAAACGCAAGGAAGCTTTCCAGAAGATGTGGTATCCTGCAAATCTGGACAAAGAAATGAGACGTGTCTCTCAACATCCGGGTCTGGGCTTCACCCTGGAAGACTACTATTACAGTGGGCGGTATGAGGTGGATACCATCTCCACCTTCTATCCAACTGAAGATAGCCCTCTGGGGGCAACCTTTGATGAATATCCGGCGGAAGCTGAACATGCCGAATTGGCTCTATCCCGGAATCAACAAATGGAGACCTTGATCTCCTGCCGGTGCTGGGAGCAAGTTCATCCTGAAGAAGCAGCCTTTCAAGCCGAATTTGATACGGCTAGCAACAGCGAGGCCGAAGACATTCAAGAAGTAGGAGTCTCTCCCTCTACAGAGATCCTACTACTGACAACTTCAACACCCTTTCTGCCAATCAGGGAGGCCTTGGTCAACTCCAATCAAGGAGAGCCAGCTACCAGGGAAGAAAAAGCCACTTCTGCGGAAGATACAACTTTCCCAGAAGGCGAGACTCCTTCAACTTCTGCTGCAAATCCAATATGCTGTCTGAGTCCGGCGGCAAACAACTACTGGCCTGTCATGGCTGCAACCTCATCTACGAGCACTGAAGCTGTTCTCTCACCCTCGGGAGCTGCAACGACAACGGATATGTCAATAGATCCATCCACACAGTCGCTAGCACAAGAGATCAAGAGACCTCAGGAAGCTCTGACAGTGTCTGACGAGGAAGTCGAAGTACTCGACCCTCAAGATGGTATTCCAGACTTCGTCGACCTCCAGCCGGCACCTCCGGAAATAGAAGACGGAGGCCAAGCCACAGTCGATGAACTAATAGAAGTCAACTTGGGAGATGAGGAGGACCCTAGGCCTACCTTCCTCAGTGCCCAACTGTCCCCAGAAGAACGGGAGCTGTACATTCAACTACTGCTAGAATACCGGGATTGCTTCGCCTGGACTTATAAAGAGATGCCGGGTCTAAGCCCCGCCGTCTCACAACATGAGCTGGCAATCAACCCTGAAGCCGAGCCGGTGAAGCAACCACCGCGGCGTATGAGGCCGGAGCTCATCACCCAAATCTGTGCCGAAGTTGACAAGCTCATTGATGTGGGATTTGTTGAAGAAAATCAGTACACCACATGGCTGGCGAATATCGTCCCCGTGAAAAAGAAGAATGGACAGATCCGGATTTGTGTTGACTTCCGAGATCTAAATAAAGCCTGCCCTAAAGATGACTTTCCGGTGCCAATAACCGAGGTCATGATCGATGCTACAACCGGCCATGCAGCTCTGTCATTCATGGATGGGTCTTCCGGCTACAATCAGATTTGGATTGCGGAGCATGACCGGGTCCATACTGCTTTCCGAACTCCTAAAGGCATTTATCATTACAAGAGAATGCCATTCGGACTGAAGAATGCTGGCGCAACCTATCAGCGCGCAATGACCAAAATTTTTGATGAATTGCTCTACCACAAGGTCGAGTGCTACATAGATGACCTGGTGGTCAAAACCAGAAGAAAGGAAGATCACCTGCAAGACCTCCGGATTGTTTTTCAGAGGCTGAGGCAGCATGAGCTAAAAATGAATCCTATGAAATGTGCGTTCGGAGTGTCGAGCGGAAAATTCTTGGGCTTCGTCGTCCGATATCGGGGGATCGAGATAGACCCCGCAAAGATCAAGGCAATACAGGAGTTACCTCCACCAAGGAACATCTCCGAGCTGAGGTCACTACAGGGCCGCTTGGCCTATATCCGGCGATTCATTTCCAATTTGTCAGGGCGATGCCAGCCTTTTCACAAGTTGATGATGAAAGATGTTCCCTTTTATTGGGATGAAGATTGCCAGACAGCCTTTGACAAGCTAAAAGACTATCTGAAGACTCCTCCAGTATTGGGCGCACCGGTGAAAGGACGGCCGTTGATACTGTATATAGCAGCTACACACAATTCTCTGGGGGCAATGCTAGCCCAGAATAATGAAGAAGGGAAAGAGCAAGCCCTCTATTACCTCAGTCGGAGACTGGTCAGAACCGAAGAAAAATATACTTATATTGAGAAGGTCTGCCTGGCACTAGTCTTCGCAGTCAAAAAGCTCCGGCATTATATGTTGTCGCATGAAATCAGCTTGGTGTCCAAGGAGGATCCCCTGAAATATATCATGTCCCAGCCGGCACTCAAAGGCCGCCTAGGCAAATGGGCGGTAATCCTTATGGAGTTTGATGTCTCCTACGTACCGCGCAAAGCCATCAAAGGTCAAGCTATTGCAGACTTCTTTGCTGAGCACCCAATACCCGGGGAAAGCCCGTGGGAACCGGAACTTCCCGAAGATGAAACCCTAGAAGCCGCCCAAGTACAGCCTTCCTCATGGCAGCTATACTTTGATGGCGCTTCCAGAATTGACACCTCTGCTACCGGGTCATCCAGGGTCAGAGCAGGAGCAGGCATAGTCTTGAAGTCCCCAGAAGGAGAAGTGGTGCATACATCCTGCTCCATAAACAAACAATGCACAAACAATGAAGCAGAATATGAAGCCCTGATAATCGGGTTGCAGATTGCTCTGTCCATGGGAATTCAGATGCTGGAAGCATTCGGAGACTCCATGCTAGTTATAAAACAGCTGGAGGGAGAGTTCGAGGTGCGAAAGCAAGAGCTCCTCCCCTATCACCAGTTGGCGACTCGCCTGATGTCAAGATTTTACTTCATCAGCATCAAGCACATCAATCGAGGCCGGAATGCTCAGGCAGACGCCCTCGCTAAGCTGGCCAGTTCATTGGCGGTCCCGCCAGACACAAGCCTGAATATAACAGTGATCAACCGCCGACAGGTCCCCAGTGTAACAGAGGTTCTGGCCGACGAACATGAGATGGAAGTAGCAGTCGTCGAAGGGGTTCAGCAGCCCGACTGGCGAGAGCATCTCCTACGCTGGTTTCAACACCAGCAACTTCCAAAAGAAAAGGAACAAAGAATGAAGCTCCTGAGGATCAAGGATTCTTACGAGATGAGAAGCGGGACCTTGTTCCGAATTATGGCAGATGCCCGAAGGAAAGTCCTACTCCGTTGCTTGTCTTCAGCAGAAGCGGGACAGGTGATGCAAGAAGTTCATGCAGGATCAGCCGGGGCACACCAGGCCGGTCCGAAAATGAAGATAGAGATAAAGAAATTGGGTTACTATTGGCCCACTATATTTAATGATTGCTGCAAGTTTGCCAAAGCTTGTCAGAAATGTCAAGAGCACGCTAATGTGGCGAGAAGACCTCCAGTGCCACTGCATCCCACCCTACCAAGTTGGCCGTTTGCTCAGTGGGGCACGGACGTGGTAGGGCCACTGCCAGCATCTTCATCAGGGTGCAGATACATCTTAGCAGCTACAGACTACTTCTCCAGATGGGCGGAGGCAGTAGCACTAAGAGATGTGACCGGAGAACTAGTTGCAAGATTCTTCCGGCAGAATGTAATATTCCGGTTCGGGATCCCCAGCCGAATCATCTCTGATAACGGCAGCCATTTTAGAAATCAGAAGATTTATCGGCTGGCCGACAAATACAAAATTGACTGGAGGACATCGTCCCCCTACAACCCTCAAGCCAATGGACTAGCAGAGGCCTTTAACAAGACCTTGTGCACACTATTGGCGAAGACTGTCAAGTCTAACAAAAAGGATTGGGAAGAAAGGATGTACGAAGCACTTTGGGCTTATCGTACTGTCTACAAGACCCCAACCGGCTGTTCACCCTTCTCCCTTGTCTATGGGTCGGAAGCTGTGGTGCCGATTGAACTTGAAGTTCCTTCATTGCGAGTTGCCATCCAGCACGGATTAGTCAGTGGTGAGCAGACCAATGCAGAAAGAAGATTGGAAGGGCTCGCTGAGCTCGAAGGAAAACCCCTCCAGGCGCAACAAAACATCCAACTCTACCAAGCTCGCATGGCCCATGCTTTTGACAAGTTAGTCAAGGGTCGAGAGTTCAAGAAAGGAGACCTGGTGATGGTCAAAAGAATAGAAGTGATGGCCTCTAACCCCAAAGGGAAGCTGGTCGAAAACTGGGTCGGACCCTATATCGTCCGCTGAGTATATGAAGGGGGTGCCTACGTCCTTGTAGACCACAAAGGAGTCATCCAGTTCTCTCCCCTCAACGGAAGACACATTAAGCTGTATCATGCGGCGCAGCTGACACACCCCGAGTGATCGGTCGGAACATACCTTCTCGCTTGGTTCAGTGGCACTCTGCCCTAATCAAGCTACTTCTCCCTTGGATTAATGGCACTCCGCCTTAACCGAGCTACCTTTTCCTTGGTTAGCGGCATTCCGCCCTAATCGAGCTATTTCTCCTTGTTTAGTGGCATTCCGCCCTAACTGAGCTACCCTTTCCTTGGTCTGGTGGCATTCCGCCCTAACCGAGCTACCCTTTCCTTAGTCTAGTGGCACTCCGCCCTAACCAAGCTACCTTTTCCTTGGTTAGCAGCATTCCGCCCTAGTCGAGCTACTTTTCCTTGATTAGCGACATTCCCACCGAATCGAGCTACTTTTCCTTGGTCAGTGGCACTCCGCCCTAACCGAACTACCTTCTCCTTGGTCAGTGGCACTCCGCCCTAACCGAACTACCTTCTCCTTGGTTTAATGGCACTCTGCCTTAACTGAGCTACCTTCTCCCTTGGTTCAGTGGCACTCCGCCCTAATCGAGCTACTTCTCCTGGATTAGCAGCATTCCGCCCTAATCAAGCTACTTTTCCTTGGTTAGCGGCACTCCGCCCTAATCGAGCTACTTTTCCTCGGTTAGCGGCATTTCACCCTAATCAAGCTACTTTTCCTTGGTTAGCGGCACTCCGCCCTGATCAAACTACTTTTCATCGGTCAGTGGCACTCTGCCCTGATCGAGCTACCCTCTCCTTGGCTAGCGGCTCTCCGCCCTAATCAAGCTACCTTTCCTTGGTTGGCGGCATTTCGCCCTGGTCAAGCTACCCTCTCTCGGCTCGCATTCCGAATAAAAAAAAAGGAAGAAAAGAAAGAAGTCAAAATAAAAATGGGGTTAAAAATAGAGATACCCCGCCGGACTTGCTCCCATATCGGGACAAGTGCAAAAATGGCTATAACCCGGCTGTGGCGAAAACCCGAAAGGGCGTCGCAGGCAAAATCGGGTACCCCGCCACGTGAAAACCCGAAAGGGCGCGTGGGCAAAAGCAAGAGGGGGCTGGCTTCGGCGAAAACCCGAAAGGGCGCCTGAGTCGTAAAGTGGTAATTTCCCAAATGCCTCTCCTATTCTCCACCCAATAAAACTCCGAAAGGGACAATCATCAAAGTCCCGCCGGAAATCCTTTAACACATCATTTTCGACCCTCGTCGTCATTAGCGAGATCGGTCGATCTCTACCCTCAACGTGGACCCTACGTCCCTGTTGACAACCCCATCCTTGTTTCGGCAGTGATATATGCCGACGAACAAATCCTTTTCGACCCCCGTCATCCTCGACGAGATCGGTCGATCTCTACCCTCAACTTAGACCTTACGTCCCTGTTGACAACCCCATCCTTGTTTCGGCAGTAGCATACGCCGACGAATAAACCCTTTTCGACTCTCGCCATCATCGGCAAGAACGGTCGATCTCTACTCTTGAACCTGGATCCTACATCCTTGTTAATAAGCCACGTCCTTGCTTCGACATTTAACCAGTGTCGACGAAATAAACCTAAGACCAACCCTTGTCCTCATCGACAAGGATGGTCAGCGTTCCCGCGGTCCAGTTCTTCTGAATCTCGAATTCAAAAAACAAAAAAAAAGAAAAGAAATTGGGGTTAAAAATAGAGATACCCCGCCAGACTTGCCCCTATATCAGGTCAAGTGCAAAAACGGCTATAACCCAGCTGTGGCGAAAACCCGAAAGGGCGTCGCGGGCAAAATCGGGTACCCCGCCGCGTGAAAACCCGAAAGGGCGCGCGGGCAAAAGCAAGAGGGGGCTGGTTTCGGCGAAAACCCGAAAGGGCGCTTAGGTCAGTAATGTGAATAAAAAAATGAATGGCGAATAGTGATGAACCATCCGTCGTCCAAAGGCCATTTCCGAGGTCGTGGTGGAGTCTTCATCCGATATCCCGGCAATATATATCTATTGTCACCCCTTTCGACCCTTGTCACCATCGGCAAGATCGGTCGCTACCTGTCCGGTTTTTGTTACCATCGGCAAGACCGTCTACCCCTTTCGACCCTTGTCACCATCGGCAAGATCGGTCGCTACCTATCCGGTTTTTGTCACCATCGGCAAGACCGTCTACCCCTTTCCACCCTTGTCACCATCGGTAAGATCGGTCGCTACCTATCCGATTTTTGTCACCATCGGCAAGACCGTCTACCCCTTTCGACCCTTGTCACCATCGGCAAGATCGGTCGCTACCTGTCCGGTTCTTGTCACCATCGGCAAGACCGTCTACCCCTTTCGACCCTTGTCACCATCGGTCGCTACCTATCCGATTTTTGTCACCATCGGCAAGACAGTCTACCCCTTTCGACCCTTGTCACCATCGGCAAGATCGGTCGCTACCCTTCCGGTTTTTGTCACCATCGGCAAGACCGTCTACCCCTTTCGACCCTTGTCACCATCGGCAAGATCGGTCGCTACCCTTCCGATTTTTGTCACCATCGGCAAGACCGTCTACCCCTTTCGACCCTTGTCACCATCGGCAAGATCGGTCGCTACCTATCCGGTTTTCGTCACCATCGGCAAGACCGTCTACCCCTTTCGACCCTTGTCACCATCGGCAAGATCGGTCGCTACCTATCCGATTTTTGTCACCATCGGCAAGACTGTCTACCCCTTTCGACCCTTGTCACCATCGGCAAGACCGGTCGCTACCCGTTCTCGGTTCTGGCCGTTCTCGGCAGGACCGTGTATCCATCAGTTTCACTATGCCCTCCTAAGTCCCCCGAACTCTCGGTCGGCATAAGCCGTTTCTAGTCTTGAGAAAAGGTCGCGGTGCGGTGGAGTGAACACCTCACCCCTTCCCTGAAGGCGTGAGCGCTCTCCTGCCCTAGTGACTCATACACTCGGACTAGAATCAACGGGCAAATGAAAGAAAAAATGACAAGATGGAGTCTTCATTCAAAATCAGGACGGAGATTTTTCATTACTATGAAGTAAAAAGCACATGATTACATGGGCCATGCCCTGGAATACATAAGGTGCATTAAAAGGGAGCACATAAAGAAAAGAGACTACGGCAAAGGGCGTCGGAAGATGTCCTCCAGCACAGGAATACCCAGGGAGGGATGACGGATCAGTTCTTGCAATCTGAACTCGGTGGCCTCCAGCTCGGATAGCTTCATCTCCAGGGAAGCAGCTTGTCCTTCAGCCATCTCAGCATCCTCAACCTTTTGGACCCCCAGGCGATCTACTTCTTCAAGTTCAGCCTCTATCCTGGAAAGTTCGGCCCGCAAAGCCGTCATCCGGGCCGTTAGGGAGCCCCGGCGTTGTAAAGAGGCGTTGGCTTCGTCCCTCGCCCTCGCCGCGGTCTCTTGCAGAGAAATAAGGGCCGTCTTGTTTTCAGCCCGCTCCAATGATATGGCCGCCAGCTGGTCAGCTGCCTCCCGGCCCAAGAACTCCCTCCGGTTCACATACTTCAGGAGCAAGATTACCCGCGGAGTCCAGTCGTCCATGGGACATCCGAGGGCCAGCAGCGAGCGGGACAGATGCTCTATCAAGCCCCTCAGCTGAATATAAGTTAAATCCCTACTGGCTGTTACGGTCTGCTGGAGGGTCCCCAGGAACTGCCACACGACATCACTCGAGGACTGAAGACCAAGTGGCGACGTCTCGGGCAGTTCGAACTCTACTCTGCCATCCACGGCAGCCCATATATCATCAGCCGTCCCGGAGGATGACGACGGCATAAGCTGCAGCCCACTACCACTGGGAACAACCGCACCGACAGATGCGGTGGCTAGATCCTCAACAACAACAATCTCTTTGCCGGTCCCCTGGGGTGGGAGTCCAACAAGAACCTCGAGCACCGAGGACGTCCGTCCCTCAATAATCTCCCCGGCTTCTATCTCAGCAGAGCCACCCTTCTCCAGAACTGACTGCTGTGCAGCCTCCCTTGGCGCAGAATCTCCGGCTACTGCCGAACTATCAACTTCCACGAGCGCTCCGGGACCAACTGGAACCATCGCTGCTGCATGATCCTTTGGGTACCGCAATGCGATGGGCCGCAGGACGGACGGGAAAGTCGCCTGGCCTGTTCCCAGGGCCGGGAGTGGTATCTGCACCGTCATAGTTGGCAGCGCCACCTCAGTCTGCATCGGAGATATATATACAGTTAAAACCTGGCTAGAAGAAGGAGAAAAGAAGCATGGTAAGCATCGGTCCTGGATAGGTCCTTACCTCGGCCGGGACTAAGCTCAAATCTTTAAGAGCAGCTCCCCCAGCGCCAGCCTCCTCACCCGTAAGCGATAATGACGGCACAGGACCGCCCCATGATAACCGGGCCGGGCTGAAAGTCGGATAGTCACTCTCATAGGCCGAGGACACCCCAGCATCGTCGGTCTCAAAATCAAGCGGTGATGGCTCCTCGTCACTGGAGCCGCCACCATAATCTACATGCTCAGAGGAGGAAGACCCCTCTGCTCTCTCAGGACGCTCCGCCGTCGAAGTAGGAGCCCCGCCAGCAGGAGCATCACCCTCGGCGGAAGCTTTTACGGTGCTCTCCACACCAAGGGCAGCAATAGATGATACCTCAGGGGCGGGCTCTCCCTGCCCGAGGGGACCACCTCCTCTGCGCTCTCCGAGCCCGGAAACAATGGTGGTTGTATATCGACTACAATTCACAGCAAAAAAGGGGTCAAGGCTGGCTGAAGATACGAAGATTTGCGTTGCTATCGCAACTAAACTATAGATTACCTTCCATCTCCCGCCAGGGTGTTGGAGAGGGCAGATCCCTTTCTACGGGAGCAGTGGGGACTTCCTCTGCCCCGTCCCTAGCCGCTACATCTACCGTCGCCTCCAGTCCAATGACCGCGGCAGCTGTATCGGCAACTGTCAGCATGGGCCACCCCAAGCGGTCGAAACAAGCTAATGCACTTGAAGAAAAGAAGAGCCTACCTTCGGCCTCTAGCCCTTGTGCGCGAGAAGCCTCAAACTCTTCAAAAGATACAACAGGAGGAAGGACGGTTGCCGATTCCTTCTCTGCGGCTTTCTTCCGGCGCGCCCGTGTCACTCGGGTCACCGCCTCTTTCGCCTTCCCGACGGCCTCCCGTAGTTGGGACCTAATCCTCTTCCTCGAATCTCCAGGAGGTAGTGGTGTCGTGGTCGGGGCCGGCTTAGGAACTTCAAAATATGCCGGTTTTTTGGCTTTTATGATCAGCTCCCTGAAGTGCCGGGTCTCCTCCGAAGTCGGTCGGACTGTATACGCACAAGGGTGAGAATGACACAACCACAATGAAAGAAGAAGCTGGCCGAAGGGCCTGAAGGAAAAAATAGAACTTACTTGCCGGTCCCGTGTAAAAGGGGAAGAGAGGCCAATAAAATAGCGATGGCGTCTTGTCCCTCGAAGCCGCCTCGCGAATGAGCCAGCATAGATCCCGATCTTTTCGCTCGGCTCAGCCAGCAGTGCCAGGTCCTCATGGCCACGGGAGGACAGCAGATAATACAAGCTCAGATGGTCCAGCCCCCACCTGTCTGCATATTTGAAGGAGATCTGAAAAGGATGGTCCAGTATGGCTTCACTAGGGCTACCCACCGAGAGGCCGTGAGACCGAAGGAGTGTAAACAGCCAGGGGATATTGGCATATAAGTCAGCCCACCTATCTTCCTTGCGAATGAAAGCCCGGTAGGGATACAACCTGTCCACCTCAGGACGCCAGTCGGCCACGGCCGCGA
This sequence comes from Amorphophallus konjac, assembly GCA_022559845.1. Lineage (NCBI taxonomy): Eukaryota > Viridiplantae > Streptophyta > Magnoliopsida > Alismatales > Araceae > Amorphophallus > Amorphophallus konjac. Next base: position 413,541,373 of record CM040122.1, on the reverse strand, counting down.
TGGGCTCCTCTACTGGCAAAGGGAGTTGCTGGAGAATCACCCTCTCACTGCTTACCCGGCATAAACCCCGAAGGGTCTTCACATAATCATCCTTGTTGATCGGGGGCAACTTCAGCTCAACTTTCGTCCTGCGGCTTTTTACGAGCTTGCGGGCCTCTAGATAGGCCTTCACGTCCGTATTAGTCCAAGATTTCAACTTCTTCAAATAAGAAGCATCAATATCAAGGACTGGCTCCGGCTGGGAAGCTAAGAACCTATGCTCCGCCACGGCCCAGCACTCTCTCCGGGAAGCCCTGTAGAATCCCGTCCGCGCGTTCCACCATTTGACGTATTCAGGCGTGACGCGAGGGAACCGTGCGGGGGCGGGCACCCGGAAAGAAACGTCTTCGCGACGATGGAAAAAGTCCCACCATATCCGGGCGTCGTCATTGGACGTTTGCCCGGCCCTGTGCCTGTTGGGCAATGCAAATTGCGAAGAGGAATGTGGAATCTGCTGGTCGTAGCCAAAGTTCCGACTGAAACGGAACGGGTAATACGGCTCCAGCCACAGAATGCCGCTCTTGCGAAATACGAGGACACTAGGCCTGATGGCCAGTGCCCAATCAACCAACTCCGGCTCCAGAATAGGCCTGGTATAATTGGCCTGGGAAATCGGATGGATGTACTCCTCAGTTTCAAAGAGCTTGCATTGCCTCGTCCTGTTCGTCAACGGGCTCGAGTGAGCAGCTAAGCTCCAGAAATGAAGAACCCCGGGCGAGTCCACGGGAAGACGGGTCAATTTACCCCGATGGCATAGAGTTGCTCCGCTAGCGATGATGGCTCGGCACTTGCAAACTCTATCATGCGCGGGACCAGAGGAACTGCTTGTAACGCCCGAGGAGCTGCCTCCGGGAACAGGGTGCAGACCCAAGCATTAAAGAAATGTAACGGACCAACCGTCCGAAGGCTTCTGGGGAGGCGCGTCTTGTGCAAGTCTCCCAACATCTTGTAAGTAAGGCACAGGGCCACTGGGCAAAGAGACAGCTTGGTACCCCAAGCCATAAGACAGGCTGGATATATGGCTTCCGCCCTGATCACGCTCTCGTCACCCTGAGGGAGAGCAAAGGAACAAAGCCAATAAACCAAATACGCAGCACAGTGAGTCACTGCATCAACACCAGTAGGGTTTGGGTTTTCCCCCTGCCCTCCTCTCGAAGAAGATGACGAAGCGGCCTGGCGTCGTATCCTCTTCTTCCGCTTCTGGGCCACCGGTGCTATCGGAGGAAAATCTTCATACTTGTTCTTCCCCTGGAAGAAATATTGAAGCCAAGCGCCCATCCGCACTCTTCGTTTCTCGCCCGGCTTTCGAGCTTCTCTCGTGTCTTGCGACGAATGGAAGAGGGTGCGATACGCCTTCATTAGATATCGATAGGCGTAGCCCGCCATATACCGACCGTCACCGTCGGTCTGGTCCTTCAACCAGTCGGGCCAACAAACTTCTTCATACGGCTCTCCATCAATGGGCAGGCCGCTGAGCTGAGATAGACTCCACAAGTCTAAGGAGGTCTCCCCCTCTGAAGTATAGAAGGTGTTGTATTCAGGGCAAAACACCTCGATCATGCCACAGCACAAGCCTCGGGAAATCGGGTACCGATATCTTGAAGCGTACACGCTGTGATATACACCAGCTCTGGTCAAAAGAGGAGCATAATGATGCAGCACATAGTCTGTGAATTCCACTGCTCCGGGCCTGAATGCGTGGGCGTCTGTAACTTTCAACTCAGCAAACCACCCCACGGAGATCTGGTGCTTGAAGCGAATCGCCAAGCAATCCAGCAAGAATGACTCATCTCTATATCCCCATCTCAACGGGGCAAGGAATAAACCAAAGATCGGCTTCTCCCGATCTACTCTGCCCGCGGAGTCATTCCACCGAGCAGGTACAAATTCGGGAGCTCTGGTCAACAGTCCGTCTGCCGGAGCCAGGTCTTGCAGCCCCAGCACAACGCTCCATTTCCTGACCTCCCCAGGGAGATAGATGGGTCTTCCCCGCATTACGCATTCGGCCAAGCTGTCTCTCTCCACCAGCAGAGCCTGCTCGACCTTCCGGACGGCGAACACATCCCGCTTCCCCTGAAGGTTGAAGCGCCGAAGAAGGGACATCAGGTGCTTGTCCTTGGGATAATCCTTCCTGGTCACGCCTTCTCTATTATAATGAAAGGAGTCGCCCCCGAGAATAAGGAGACGACCGGTGTCTACAGTGTCCGTCTCCGAATCCGAAGACTCTGCAACTATGGCCACCTGGCCGTGCCCCCAGTCGAGAGAATTAACATTCTCCCATGTCACCACGGCACGAGAGGAAGAGCTGGATGCCATGACAGCTGCAAAAGAGCATATCAAACAAAAACAACGTCAGGAAATGGCTAATCAAAGGCGAACTTCTGACAAAATTTCGGCAGAGTCTCCCCAGCACAGGGAATTGCCGAAGAAAAGTCGGAACACGTTCACTGGGGAACGATCCCTAAAAAGTAGCCATCGGCATTACACCGAGGCCAGAGGAACACCCGGGGAAATAGCTCCGAGGGCAAGCCCTGCTAGAAGCCTCCCGGGGCCCAAAGAAAGGGTTTTGAAACCCAAACTGACGGCACCTCCACTCACCCGAAGGAAGAAACCGCCGCTCTCGGCGCCGAAGAGAGGGAAGAGAGAAAAAAAAATTGGGCAAATGAGGGATGAAGAAGAAAAAAGGAAGGCGAAAGCCTTATATGGAGGAGGCCCCCTCCGTTAAACCGGCGCGCTATTTAGCGCGCCGGATTAACGGCCCTCTAGCGAAAGGCGCGCCGGTAAAAGGCGCGCCGGGTCAAAATGGGAAGCCAACAGCCGCGCCTGATTAAAGCCCAAGGGTCACAGGCCGCGCCGTATTAACGTCTGAACGGCGCCGGGTCAACGCCCGTGCCGAATTAAAGGCCATCCCAGGTGCCCGCCAATCAAAGGGGAGGTCAGTCCGGGTGAAATACATCCGTCGGCCCTGCTACACTCGTGCCTTGCTCGCAACACCCACGTCTGGGGGGCATTTGTTGGCACCTAAAATATGATCGTCGGCGACCAAGCCATAAGGACAAATGACCCAGCCCACCGAAGTACGGAAGCCGATAAAGATCAACATATTGAAGATTTCTCAAGCCGCCAGAGCCTCGAGTCATTCCGTACAGACACGGGGACTTCACCTCAGGGGAGCCGAGACAAGCTCACAACCAACCGGCAGTGCGACCAAGCCTGCCTAATGAACCGGCATCGACTCTGTCATGCCGCATACACCACATCCGTTGTCCGATCAAGGATGACGGTCTATCCGGTGATCCCCCACCAAATGAAGAGGTTCTCCTGAGGACGAAGGAGTTCCCCCGGCTCTCCAGCACGGAGGACCGAAAGCTCCGGCAGCAGAAGATCCCGATCACCCGACATGGGTGCGGCTTCCTGCCAAGATGGGCCCATTAGCGGCCGAATGATCACCCAGCTCGGGCGGATCTATCCCTGGTGTTGTCACGCCTTCCGAGAAGCTTCGGACACGAGCCAGGCCAAGCTAACGGCATGGATCATAGAGCTGAAGGCCGTGTGTCCGCAGAAAACCCGTGCGAGCAGCCTAAAGCAATCCAGAACCTCGAGAATGGCCGTACGCCAATCTAGGAGCTTCGACAGATCATATCGTCGAAGTCTTAGTGAGCAGTGGCAGAGTACATGTTCACGATGGCCCCCGGAATTATCCCCGAGTTCATCGACTGGCTTGAAGCGTACAAGGAGCATTAGCCCGGCGCGCCTTAAACCGGCGCGCCCCCCACTCAATACCCTTAAACCGGCGCGCCCCTTACCTCCAGCCCTTATCCCGGCGCGCCCCCTACCTTCCGCCCTCTTCCCGGCGCGCCAGTTACCCTATCGAATGGCGCCTTAAACCGGCGCGATAAGTTGATGAAGACTCCCCCGCGCGCCAAAAGCTCACGCCGGATGAAGAGCCTCCAACCTGTTATATAAAGGGGCGAGGTTCGATTGAAAAGAAAAAGGCTCTGGGCTTTCAGAGAAAGGAGAGAAAGAAAAGGGCGAGGCAACTGCGAAACGGGAGAGTCTTCTTCCTTTCTCGGGATACACAGAGAGGGAGGGTTTTTTTCTTCTCTGAAGGGGCGACCGTCGGCCTGCATCGACGATACTCTATTTTTGAGGAACAGGTGGGCAGGGGCCGTTTCTCTTCCTGCTTTCCGCATTTCTTTTCCTTTTCTTTAAGCTTCTACCTATCGAATGTAAGCGATGGAGGGGAGGGGCGACGATGATATGAGTCGATTCCCCTTCCCCCTTTTTGCGATTTCTTCTGCCATCTTTCCTCTGTTACTGTGATCTGGGCGTCCTTTGCTTCTAATATCGTTAAACGGCAACCAAATAATGGTGCCGGAATTGTAATTTCGCCGTGCAAGTGTTAAATCCTCCCCGTCTTAGGGATGGCGATATGTATGCATGCCTGTGGATGCTTGAATCAATAAATTGGATGAACGATCTTCCCTCTCTCTATCTTTATCTATGATGACACGCGCGTCAGGATTCTTCTCTGCATAGGGCCGATTCCGGTTTCCTCGAGATGCATATTATGCCCCGAATCACCGCGGGCTACAGAAACACCCCTCCCCGGGGGCTCTCTTTCGTTTCATTTCTTTCATGTTTAGTTCAAGGGCTTTGCATCCCTTTCTCCTCTCGGATAGAGCCGTGCCTCTGCATGCGCCTTTATCCCCTTGAGTATTGTTTTCTAACTGTTCGAATATATGTCCCTGCCGAGGGTCTGTCTAACTTAGGCCTTTATCATTTATTCTTCATGGCCATTTGCATCGTTCCGAGATTTCCTCGTCATTCGATCATCCGGGGAGGGGGACATTCCCCTGTTAGTTCCTGCAGTTGCCGGGCGACCGAGGGCCCTACCTCTCCATGGTGGGCGTCTTCCCGAAGCCATGGCTAATAATGAAGGGGAGCCTGGGTCAACGGACTCAACTCCGACAGACCAGGGCCCGATCGAGATCATGGGGTGTGCGCTCCTTGTAGGCTAGTCCTCGGAGTCCCACTCTCCCAATGGTCAGTCCCTCCATGGGACGAATCACTGACTACGAGTCCTTCATCCCTCGTAGGCTAGCCCTCGGGGTGTCGTCCTCATCATCAGTGACTTCGCCCTTTCTATTTCTTCCCCCATGGAGCTTTGGTGCCCCTAGCAGGCTTGTCCTCGGGGTATCCTATCCAGTGGGGTATGCTGGCCGCCTTTGGGCAGACCGGTGATTTAGGGGCTTGCTCCATTAGTGAGTATGACCCCGATCCTCCCCTGCAACTCCGTTTGTTCAGGGGAGATGCTGTCAAATTTTTGACAGACTCTAGATAATTATGTCAATAAAAATGATCGCTCCAAATCGGATCAACTCAGTGCTCGAGTATGAACCTCGCACTGACTTCCCCCTCATTTCCAGAAGGCCATGGACTCCAATCAAACAACCATTTGGCCCAAACAACTTAAGAAAGGGTCCCATGAAGTCTAATAAACTTAAAAAGTTCATAATTCAACAAAACAGGTTTAATACGGCGCGGTCTTAACCGGCGCGCCCTAAACCGGTGCGGTACCCCCCCGCGCCGGATTAACCCCACACTCATTTCCTTAAAAAATTTCCTTACGACTTTCCGGCGCGCCCTAAACCGGCGCGCCCCAACCCTCTTGCGCGCCTTCTCAACTGCCTGAAGACCGCGCCGTATTAGCCGTTATACCTACGCTTTATCGCGCCGTATAAGTTTTCTTACATAAGTCACGCTCATTTTTGAAACCTTGTGCCGCTCTAATGGTTTATTTACCCCGGGGCAAGCCTCGCCTCTCGGGGGCAACGTCGACAAGCCGTAGCAGGCATTGAGTTGAATAAAGAAGGGTCCAGCGAGCCCGAGTCATGTCGTCATCATACTCACCATCATAATCCGTTAGCATTTCGCTTTCGCTAGCATACTCGTGTTGCTCTCCCTCTTCTCGATGAGGGGTAATAAATATGGGTGATCGTCACCGTCTTCATAACGCTATCTTCATGTTCAATATAATCATGAATGTCTCGTGTGCATGCATGCATAGATTCCCGGGTATATTAAATGGCGTCGGCTAAAAGCCGGATCATGTCTAGCCGGAAGCCCTCGTCACGCGCGATGGTGGTCTTCGGACCTGCGTCCTCCGCCACGTACCTAGGATCTGTTTTCCCATTTAACTACGCATCTTTCGCATGATTAATGCTGCATCCTGCCTGTCATTGCTATAATCATCATGTAGCTCTTTTAACCCGGCTTCGACAGCCCGATATCTCGACAATTAATCAAAGGTGTTCCCTCCTCGTGAGGGATGTAATTAACGCCATAACCTTTATGGTATGGCGGACTGCTAGTCCCGACCGAACCTCACATTCGCCCGACATGGGTCAGAATGAGCGCACAATAGAATTGTCACTCATGTGACTGGCACGCCCGCGTCGTCAATCAGTCAGTTGACTACCAGTTAGCCAAATGGTTGATCGATACGCGAACGAAAAGGACGGAACGAAAGAAAAGGTCGCGAACAGGGTACTCCCGACGAGCATCTCAAGAAGCCTTCACTTACTCCCATTCACCCTATGACGTGACTCCGCCCCAAGCGAACCCCTCTGTGAACGAATTGCCCGAGATACGCCGCCAGCTCTAGATGTTGATAGAGGCGTACCAAGGCCTTCTCGACCACCAAGCGGAGCAAGACCGCGCTTTAATAGCGCTCCCCCAAAATGGTGGGGCTCCTGCTGTAGCAAAATCACACCGCACATGTGAACCTTCCCTGGTTTCCACCGCCCACACCCCTCGTCCACATAGCCAACCATCTTAGCATCCCGCTAGTCCGCTACACTCCAATCCGAAGATGGCTCAGCGACTAAGGCGCTATGAGAAGGTGGAGCGTGAACTTGAGGGAAAGGTTCGCTACCTGAATGACATCCTCTAGGCAACACAAACGAAGGGGTTGATCGATGACAACACTGACTTTCATGGCCCCTTCTCTCGAGAAATCATGGAGGCTTCAATCCCCCTAAAGTTGCAATTGCCAACGTTCCAGGTACGGCGGCACCACCAACCCCGTCGATCACATGCACAACTTTGAGTCTAAGTGGACGCACTTTAAAAATCTCATATATGGATTTCTTTGCTTTATTTATTTCGTTTATTTAGTGTATGGACGTGTCAGTCACAATGTGACATTTTATTTGAGCTCCAGGGACCAAGGTGGTCCGAAACCATTGGTGCGCGCCGTCTGACTAATCAGACGATGGTAGGTATCGTGTCGGGACTAGAACCCGCCGTACCATAAAGGTCACGACATTAATTACATCTCTCCGAAAGAGAGAAGATCTTTGATTAATCGTCAAGAGAAAGGGGCCCTATGATAAGAAAACTCCATGCCAGAGCATGCACTGAAATGCGAACTACACTCCTTGCATTATTATCATTATTTATATTACATTTTTTTTCCTTAGTTGTCATGCTTTCATTGTGTATTTTTTTGTTGTTTAGATTTTCTTATCATAATTTTTATTGTTTTGATTTTTTGTATGTATTTTTGTTGTTTTGATTATTTTTATAACGATTTTCATCATTTTGATTTTTTCTATATTTTTATTGTTTTAATTTTATCACATTATTTATTTCATCATTTTTATTATTTGTTTCAGTTTTATTATGTTATTCTTTTTTGTTTTGGCTTTCTTATATATTTTTATTCTCTGCTCTAATGTTATTTTGTTATTATTTATTTATTTATCTATTTATTTATTTTGTTGTATTATCTTTATTATTTTGATTTTCTTAGATATTATCTTTTGTTTTGATGTATTTCTCTTGTTTTCTTATTATTTACGATTGTTTATTTATTTATTCATTTATTTTATCTTGACTCGAGTGACGAAAAATTAAAATTTCACAGTATCTCCCTCTGTCCCAGAATATGTCGGGGGAGATGTAGTGGGTGCTCGTCCACATAAGTACGAGACGGTCCCTTAATCGCCCAGGTGTGCATGAAATGGCAGCGTCCAGTCCCATATTAAACGTAGCACCCTCGAGGATTAGCCTACCAGGAGGTTCAGATCATCCGAGAGGGCTTTTCGATTAGGTCTGCACAAATCTTTCGACTCGCCGTTGACACCATCGGATACGCATCTAGGCTCGAAGGTGAACCGACGTAGCTCTGGGCCACAGAGTCTGGGACTAAAAGGGTCGTGGAAAACTTATTCGGACATCGGTCCGGGACTGATTTCTGCTAACGATGCAGTAATGCCACGGGAAGTCCCCGAGACTCATGTTCGCCTATGCTCCGACGTGATTTAATATTATGAGAGAGGGACAAAACCCAGCAGGGGTAGGTCCGACCCAAATTGTTATTTGCCTTGAAGCGCGGTCAGGTCATGGACATGGCGGGACAGACCCACAGGCCCAAACTGTGCTCGCGATAGGCCTTGTTCATATTTATTTTTTTCATGACTCAAGGACACCCAATTGGGTTAAACGACCGTAAAAAGGCACACCCGGGAGCTCTAGTAGGGGCAGCACAACACGGAGCGAAGCCTAGTGGTCGAGGGTCGCGTGAGTGATGTAAGAGCCCGTTCCGGATCGTAGAATCGTAACGGCGAGAAAAATAACAAAATTTAACCCTTAATGGGCCGAAAATGAACAGTTAAGATTTCTATTTATTAATACTCACGTTTTCGTCGATATCCGATTGTCCGGTAGTCCGAGGGATCTCTCTTTTGGACAGGACGTAAGAGATCACGGGCTCTACCCCATAGGATAAATGGGATGGCGATCAGAGATCAAATGAACACCCGGTGAAATAATTAGTACAAGAGATAAGTAATAAATAAAATATATCAATAAAAATAAATAAGATAAAATGTTTTAAAAGTAAAGGGAACAGTGACCCACCGTTTCAAATGTCTTGAACGCTGTTTGCGTTTTGGCATTTTGCATGTGCTGCGTGCGTTGAGTGTGTGTTGCGTGTGGCGTGCGTTCTTTCTTTTGTTTTTTTTGTTTTTTGTTTTGGGTGTGGAGGGGGGGTTGTGATCCGGCAGCCCATGGGCGCCGCATCACCTGCTGCTTCTCTTTTTTTTGTTTGGTTAGGGGGGGGGGTTGGTGATCTGGCGTAGGGATGTCAAAAATATTTGTAAACTTGATTACTTGCATTATCTGACTCGTGATGGGTCAGGTAATACCCGAATAAACGGATATGGATTCAGGTTCAGATACGTTTAAAATACCTGTTTCATATTCAGATATGGTATAGATTTAGTGCACCTAAATCCGTACCCGATCCGAACTCGCTCTTAATAACTTATTGTGCATGTTAGGCCTATAATTTTGACATGAACCCAATCCGTTGTCCGTCTTGTTGAGTTTGTGAGTTTAGACTTCTTGTTAAAATTATAAGGTCGTTTTTATAAAACATAAAAATTACTTTAGAAAGGAATGAATGGACCGGATTTCTTTTTTTCTAATTCTCATAAATCTCACATTTCTTTAGATGTGAATGTGGACTCATACTTTATGGACGGATACAGATATCCGCGGATATATCCATACCCGCGACGGATATACCCGTATCCATACCCGCGAAAATAATAGGGTACTATCCGGGTATGGTATTAGTAAAATTTTCACGGATAAGGTATGATATTGGTCTACCCGAGCCGAACCCGATCCATTGACATCCCTAATCTGACGGCATCCCACGGGCGCCATCACTAGCCCCCTTTCTCCTCTCCTTCGTGTGTTCCTTTTTTTTTCTTCTCTCTTTTTTTTGTTATTTTGTTTTTTCTAATCACATATTTTATATATTTTACTATCTCTCCATTTTATTTATTTTTATTTATTTATTTTTTATCATTCATCTGTTTATCTTTTTATGTTATTTTTTCTTCATTCTCTCTTTTTCTTTTTTTAATTGGCTCATGGTCCGACAAAAATTTGACAGAAACTCTCCTAGACCCGGAGTGTTTTGGAGGTGTAAAGCAGGAATCCGTCCACGGAGAGTCTAAGATGATCCCTTAATTCTAAGGATGTGCACCGTAACCAAGAAGCGGGCGGATTAAATCTGGAACCCGATTTATTCGAGGAGCTTGGAGCGGGCAAACTAATATGTAAGATTTGTAAATCCATGGGAGAAAGAATACAAGTCCTACTAGCAGAGAGGGTGGTCTGATCTCCCACAACAGGGATGTAAACAGAAATACGCCAGAGCCGGTGCATTTAGAAAAACTTCGGAGGTGAAGTGGCCCCCAAGGATCTGAGTCCATAGCCATACCTATGGCCCTGGGTAAGCCCTGAACATCTACCTTGAGAGTCCCCTCCGTGCGTTTATGCTGGAGACACCAGAAGTCCATTCATATCGAGGAAGCAAGGCTTAGGCATGCCGAGCATAACAAAACAAAGAAAGACGGCAGATCTGTGGAGAGAAAAAAGAAAAAAATGCTCAGAATCGGACAAGAGGAAATGGGGAGTCATGCTTAGGATAAAAGAAGGGACAAGATGAAGCTGGTATCACCGGACGCAACTGAAAAATTTTATTCTATATAAGAACAACAGATACAAGGGGAGATATACATCGTAATAAAAGAAAAGGGTCAGACAGACAAGTAAAAAGAAGAAGAAATACAACGGGAGGAGAGACGGAGCACCGCTCCTCTCCCCCCTAGTCTCACCTCTCCTCTCAATATTATATATTTTAAAATAAAAATATGTGTTATATGTATAACACTTGAATTTATAAGATCGGGCCGAGTTAGCCCCGCTTTGGAAAGGGTTTAAACCCTTGTTAACACGAGAGTAACCATGGGATTAACTCCACGGACGCTTTGTTTGCGGGCTTCCGTTAATCGGGATTACAAATGGGGTAACCACGGGATATCCATGGGTTTCGAAACCCAGCGGGCGAGGTGGGTTTCATTTGTCCCGATTGCGCTTTCTCTTTTCTGCCCTCGCGACTGGGAACTCGAGAACTCCCTCGAGCCCCTCCCGCCTGCGACGCTCGTCTTCTCTCCTTCGAACCCTATTCTCTCCTTCGAAACCCATGGATCTCCCCCATAGATCTGGTGTCGATGTCTCCGTCCCTCCTCGCACAGTCTTGTGACGCTTGATCCTTCCTACGGCTAACCACGAGATCCGTCTGTGTCGCGACTGGTTCATGTTCGTCGTCGTTCATCTCTGGCATCCCTCCAAGCCGGTCAACGGTGCCTTCTCGTCCTTCGAGCAAAAAAAATGGTATGAAATCTTTAGCAATGAATATCAGTAGGTGAGAGAGAGAGAGAGAGAGTGACATGGGAGTGAGGGGAGGGAGAGAGTGAAGGGGGAGAGAGAATAGACCTTTATTAAAAAAATCATGGATAAGGGGTAATTATGATATTTTGATTGTCATGAGTAAAGAGTTAACCCACTTGTTATCAAATTACACTGGAATAAAAGTAACTTAACACACTTCTTTATTTTCAAGATAACTATCATTCTATCAAATCAAAATCGAATTAATCTAGGATTAAGTAAAGTAAATTTACTTAACCCATAAAAGGCATAATCCCTTTCCAAAGCGGGGCTTAAAGAGTTTGGATATCAGTGCACGGAGTTTCTTGGCTGACGAGCCAAGTGTCGAGGACGAGTTTCGAGGGTCGAATCTCCTTGAGTGGGGTGAAGGAGGCAACCTTGGAGAATAAGTTTTGAGGAGAGATTTAAGCACCGCTTTGGTACGGGATTAAAGATGTCCCGATTAAATATAAGTGGGTTTACATGTTTCTGGGTTATGTTTTTTTGCTTTGGTGCAGTATTAGGTTAAAGTATCTCACTTTTGGAGGTGGGATAGGTTAACATGATTTAAATCAATTTAAGTTATCTATAAGCAGATCATTTAAATCTGCTCCCGTCAAAGTAAAAAGAGATAAGTTACATCTAAAATAGACTTATTCCTATGTTAAGTCTCAAACAAAGCGGAGCTTAATTGTTGAAAACTCGGTATTTTTGCATAGAGAAAGAGAAATCTTCGACGGAGGATGATGTGTTTACGATGAACTCCTCGATATTGGGAACATTTTTATAAAAAAAACTCTTTCTATCTTAAAAATTATGACAGACTCATTTTCTACTTAATTTTTAAAATTAATAAAAAGAGTCTTTCGTTATTTGGCAAAAATATCTCAATTTTTAAACTTTATATAGTTATGTTTGGCATAGTTGGCATCTCCCCATTCCGATGTCGGAAGGCGCCTACGTCATCCTCGACTTCTACGACGCTGAGAAGCTCCAAAGAATGAACAAGAGGTCCGCCATCCTCACCACCCTGTTCAAGACCACCGGGGTGGCCGGCGACGAGATGGGCTTCCTCAACGTCTCCAAGACCCCCAACGGCCTCCGGATCGGCTCCGCGAAACCTGGCGCCGACCTCAACGTGCAGCTGGTGAAGACCGTGGCCAGGCAGCCCTACAACATCTCCATGCTACAGGTGAGCGGCGTCATCTTTCCCCCGGGCATCGGGGACATACGTCGGATCGCGACGCCGCCGCCGCCTCCGCCAGCACCCGCACTCAAGAAGGCCCCGGCCGCGCCCGCACCTTCTCCCGCCGCGTCGTCCCCCGAGGCGGAGTCACCTAACGCCCCCGCCCCGTCCGAGGATGCCTCGCCCTCAGATGCGCCTGCTGCGGATGCTCCGGCGTCACGAGAGGGACGGGAGGGCGGGAGGCTGCCACGAGAGGGAGGGCGGATGGCTGCGGCTGCTGCTGGCACGGCAGAGGAGAGGGAGGGGAGGGCGGACGGCTGCGGCTACGAGGGCGCTGAGGAGGGAGGGGAGGGCGGACGGCGGAGGGGGGCCGCGGGGGAGGGGGTTGCTGGGGAGGGGAGGGGAGGGCCGCAGGGGGGGCCGGAGGGGGGAAAGGCAGGGGGAAGGGGGAGGCCGGCGGGGGGAAAGGCAGGGGGGCCGGAGGGGGGAAGGGAGAGGCCGCCGCCGGTGGGGGGGACGCAGGGTGTGGCGGGCCATGCCTCTCGAGACGGACGATTTCAAAAAAAAAAAAAAAACTCGGGAGTTGTTTTATTTTAGAAAGAGATTTGAATGGAGTTGGTTTCTCTCCTAAAAATTAGAGAGTACTTACCAAACACGGTTAAGTGAGTTATCTCTCTCTTTTTTAAATTTGAGATAGAAATAAGGGAAAAAAACGTAACCAAACACCCTATAAGTTAACAAAGGGAGAAATACTCGAGAGTGAGAGGTCGGGGGAGATAAGTAGGGCTGTCAATGGGCCTGGCCGACCAGACAGGCCCGCGGGCTTGGCCCGATTTCGGGCCAGGCCGCAAGGTCTTTTTCGGCCCGCGGGTTTTTAGTCGGGCCTAAAAGCCCGGCCCGACTAGACTCGCGGGCCGGGCTCGGGCTTTGAGTTAGGCCCGCGGGCCGGCCCGGCCCGATCCCTTTTTTAATTCTCACTTCAAATTTTAAAAACTATTTAATCAAATTTATGTTATTTTACTTAATTAGAAATTTTAAAATTCTCTGTTCACACAAATTATGTAATTAATATCAAAATTTTAATTTATTTAGTGAGATTATAAGTTTTATAGTATTAAATCTATTATTTTTTATTATTTTTATTATTTTATTTAAGTAGTCGGGCCGGGCCGGGCCGGGCCTTAATGGGGCTTTGAATTTTTTACATAATGTCAGGCCCGACCCGGCCCGATATAGGTCGGGCCCGGGACGGGCTCGGGCCTTACTCTTGATAAGTCGAGCTCGGGCCGTTCCGACCTAAGCCCGGCCCGAGCCGGACCCGGCCCATTGACAGCCCTAGAGATAAGCAAAAGAGAAAAGAGGAAAGTGGAGTAAATGTTTCGGTCACATTCACGTTGCGTTGATATCTGGTGGAGGGTGGTGTGATTTTATTTTATAGTATTTGAATTGATGGAGGTGCATTAATGGCTCTCACATCAATGACGTAATTATCACATCGAATTATATTGACGAGAGAGTCACGTCATATTTTTTCTTAAAAAATGATGCAATAGATGTTGCACAGAATGTTTCTATGTGCAGACACTATTAAAGATCACGTTTGATAAAATTTATAGGGTGACTTTTGACCTCTAAATATTCTACTTAGAAGTAAAAACAAATGAGTCACGATCCTATCAAACTTTTTAAAAATTAAATTTTCACTCGTCAACAGGTATAAGAATATAAAGAATTATTTTTAAAAAACCAAAAAAACTCTTTTAAAATTTATTCCCCCTCTAGATACTTTTTTTAAAACGTAAAAGCTCATCTTCGACCCCCTGCGCGCCGTAAACTATGGGCCAACCCGGAATCTTCTGTTAGGTCTAGCCAGAGTCACGTGTTGACTCGGACACCCATCGCCTTCCCCCTCTCCTGGGAAGTGGACACCAGTGACAGGTGTTGTCAAGCAACGCAGCCTCGGCAACCCGGCGCTGGTGGCCGGTGCCCTTCAAAGCTTCCAGCTGCTTCACACTGACGTCTTTATGCCTCCTCTTCTTCGTTCCACTTCTCCTCCACCCTCACCTGTGTCCCCCACCCCTCAAGTGTCAAGGAAAAGCCTGAGACCAATTATGGCTCTACTTCTTTCATCATCTTCTCCGAAGCTCGCCCACTCGCTTCTGGGGGTCCTCCTCCTCGTCGTCGTCATTCCCACCGCCACCACTGCCGAACCTCTCGCCCGAATCTGCGATCCCAGCGGCGCCAACTACACCGCCAACAGCACCTTCGAGTCCAACCTCAACAGCCTCATCTCCTCCCTCCGAGCCAACGGCTTCGCCTCCGGCTTCTTCAACGGCAGCGCCGGCCGCAACGCCCCCGACCGGGTCTACGGCCTCGTCCTTTGCCGCGGAGACAGGGTGGTGGGCGACTGCCGGAGCTGCCTGGACACGGCGGCGCAGGACGTCCTGCAGGTCTGCCCCAGCAGGAGGTCCGCCGTTGTATGGTACGACTACTGCATGATCCGGTACTCGGACCGGCGGTTCTTCTCCGTCCCCGACGACGTCCTCAAGGTACCGATGTGGAACGTCGAGAACCTGACAGAGCAGGTCGCCCAGTTCAACCGGCAACTGAACCTTTTGATGGAGGGGCTGGCGCGCTATGCCGCATACAACAGGTCGGCGGGCATGTTCGCGACCGGCCAGGCCGACTACGGCATACCCGCGACTCCGACGATATACGGGCTTGTGCAGTGCACCAGAGACCAGACAGTCGACGATTGCAGCGCATGCCTGAGAGGGATCATCGGCGAGATGCCTAGCTTTGCCTACGGGAAGATAGGAGCCAGATACCTCAAGGCCACCTGCAACTTCAGATATGAACTGTACCGTTTCTACAATAGCCCGGTGATGGTGTCGATTCCGCTGCAGACCAATGCGACGTCGCCCACGGCGCCGCTTCAGCCTCCACAAGGTAACGGGTGCTCGCCTCTGTCTCATGTCTATGATTAGATCCATGTACTAATTTGATCAGGTGCCAACAACCCAGTTTGTGGGTGTTAATGGGCTGTGCCCATTTGGGCCGGCCACGGGGCTCCGCCGCGGTGGCGGGAGACGCGCGCGGGGCGTGTGCCCGCGTGCGCTCGCCCGCGCCCCCTGCGAGTGCGCGCACGCGCCTGCGTGGCGCGTTCGCAGCGCGCCACCGCGCGGCCCCCCCTCCTCTTCCTCCTTATCCGCCTCCGCCTCCTCTTATCCGATCTCCTCCTCACTCTCTCCTCCTCTCGCCCTCTCCTTCCCCTCTATAAATACCCCTTAAGGGGGTTGATAAAATACAAGAAAAAATAGAGGAATAAAATATGGAAAGGGAATATTATGTGTGGAGGAGAGATGGCACTATGTGTGCTAGTCACGTGAGACGACATGTCGGTGGACGACGTCACGATGCCCGCGTCGGTCCGTTGAGTATGATGACGCCGGGAGATGTACCATGGTGAGAGTTCGTCTCCATAGGCAAAGATATGTTTGTGAGGTGACGGATAAGTGTATAGGAGAGAGGATATGTGCATGTTGTATAGAGAGAGAATTCGAGAGGATAGCGCCTGTGATGACTGTAGCAGTCCCGTCTCTCGATTCTCTCTGTCCCTTCTCTCTCCTCGTCTTCTCATCTATATGTTAGATGGAATAGTGATGAGGGTAGTGCGTCGGTGTGCCGACCGCACGATATTAGTCGCGGGTTAGTCCTGTGACGAGTATGGTCTTCATCTCTGGGGGAACCATCACCATAGTCCCTGGATTTGGAGTGTGGACCCTTGGAGTCGACTCTAGTAGCCGGCTCTGTGACTCCGCGACGATTCACGGGTAGGGGTCAACTCTGGTAGCCGATCTTGTATCCGGATACTGTAGGTACACACGTGTTTCTATTTCCGCTTCCGCTGTTACGTGTGTACGTCTCGTTTCCGCTGCGAGGTACGTCCTCCCACTCTGAACTCGTTTGGTTATATATATTTGTTGTATATATCCCCGAGAGGTTTTTCCCAACAGTGGTATTAGAGCTCAGAATTTTGTCGCAGTTTAATTTACGATAAATTTGTCAGCGGGTATGGTATCCTCTCTTTCTTGGGCTAACACGAGCATGTGTGTATTGCGACGTTTATCCCTCGGACCGATAGATAAAGGGGATCTAGCATAAAAGTGGCTATTTGTTGCCCTTTCCGGTGGTAGTGACCACGGCAACGGGAAATAGTGCTGTTGAGACGATCCGGCTGACATCCTATAAATCATATCTCGGATGGGTTCCGATAATTCCAGTATACTGTTTTGTATAGCTATACGATGTTTGTGGACTCGTAGGGTGAGTCTGTTAGTGCTTTCGCATGTTGGACATTGCGAGACTCTGGCAATTAAATCACCACGATGGAATATGTAGTTCCACTATGCACCACTACCATACCTTGTTCTGAAAACCTTCAAGGGAATGAGAGTGGTGATTTACTGCTATTTCCGACTTTTCTTGCATTTGTGCAATTTAGACCATGCTCAAGGTGTATTTTTAATATGTTTGAATTTACGCTTTTATAAGCATGGAGTCGGATTTAATTTTCAGTCATGAATATGTTTCATGATAATATGTCATATTTATATATTTATTTATGTGTAAATTCGTTTTGCATATTATAAATATAAATTTATTTTACATATTACATATGCAAATTTGTTTTGCATATACGATATTATTTTTAAATTGTGCAAATTTGTTTTGCATATATGTGTAAATTTGTTTTGCATTTATATTTACAATAATGCATAGATGAGCATGTTTATTTAGCGCCACGTGGTTGAGTGCTATTGCGATGTGATCGCATTTATATGCAGCTTATTGATATGAGAATATATGTTTCTCTCTCAATAGAAAATTTGCTCGAAGTCGTTCTAATTTCATTCAATAATCTTATGTGTGTGGGAGATGATTGTAGGTTGCCTAGCGTCTACTTTCGATGTCATCGCATAAGAAAGTTGAATGTGATTGGTTCAGATTTTTGGTAGCAAATTGAGACGATGTGTAACAATGATGGCCACTGCTCTCAATATAGAATGTAGTGATTTAATGTGATGACCACTGGCAATGTGTTTGTCAATCTCACTTTGGGTGACAACTTAATGGTTACAGTATTTGGTACCGTAGAAATCCGACAAAATAAGTATGGGTTGCTTATGCGATATTGGATCGTTATTGACGAGGATTGTCTTCTTTTTTCTTCCTTTTCTTATTCGACTTGTGTGTCGAAAATTGAGGACCTGGATTCTGTCATGTGACATGTGCTAGGGTCAATGTCTATGTGTGAATTGGGCTTGACTAATCTAGCATGTGGGAAGCCTTTCGGCAATGGTAATGAGTCATGGAATCATTATTGTCAAGTTTCTTCCTTCTCTGATAAAGGAATGATGGTCTTCCTGTCGAAGGAATTTTTTTCTTGCCTTAGCTATAGTGCTAAGAGTCTTAATTCTCATTCCTGCCAAGAGTCTGATATCCTACCATTTTCAGCAGGGGGGAGGGAATGTGTTTCTCATCACGTGCCTGATCACCATGTATCTGCCAAAAATAGTATGAATGATCAGCCTAGTGGGAGTACACCTACTAAGCAGTGCACTAAGGAGTGCACACTCAGTGGGGAGTGCATACTCAGTGGGAGTGTGTTGGTGAAACCGCTAGAAAAATTAAGACTCGAATGTAATGGCAAGTGTGGGTATGTCCCTCATCAATTTTAAAAATTTTTGATGACCTTGTGCTCATTTGAGAGCCTAAAGAATGATGAAAAGCCCAGGTTTATCTAGGAGTTTTTTACATCATCGTTGGATTACATGACACAACATATGTTTTGGGAATTTGTAGATCCCTTACACCCGCGTGCGTGAAAAGATTGAAAACTAGTGGGTTTTCAAACATAAGCGCAAGGCAGATGGGTCGATTATACGAAGCACGACTTATGGCGAAAGATTACATCCAAGAGTGGATATAGTCTATGATGAGGTACTATCTCCGATGGCGAGATTTTGGTCCGTTCATCGTTCGCCAGTAATTAGCTATCTTTAGTTTTTGACTGTATTTTTCTATGGAGAACTAGACGAGAAAATTAATATGGCTCAGGCAGATGGTTTTGAGGCCAACATGGTAAGGGCGCAAAACTTGCTGCCCCAAGCATAGAGCTTAAAATGATCGTCTAGACAGTGGAATGAGATGATTATCTTGTTTCGTTTCGAGAAAATCTTCAATGGCCACTGTATGCATGTCAAATGAGTGGGAGGAAAGTGTTTCTCCATTTATCATTGTAAGTCAATGATAGCTAATCATCTGGAGTGTGATTCCCTATATGGGTGAGACAAGCTATGTGCTTGTAGTGAAATTTGTGTAGTATCACTTGTAAAGGACAATATGCTATCTCAGGAGACCTATAGGATCGGCACAATTTACCGCCCATTCATACTCCATTTGCTAAACGGTGCTTGGTATTGAAAATAAAAAGGAAGAAGTGTCAAGGGTGACTTATACGCTTGGAAGCTAGATACACATGGTGTTGTGTGCCCGTAGTGTATTAGTTACACTGTGAATCAAGCTAGTTGTCACCTGGGCAATATAGGTCCCACACATCTTTTAGACTTGCGAGGGACACTAAGCCATGTCTTGTGAGATAGACGTGCCAAAACTGATTGGTTGTACAATGTGACATCAACTTATGGCCGAGATAAGCGAAAGTCATCTCGGGATTGATGTTCCTACTGATTGGTAGCGCTATCTTGTGGTAGAGAATGAATGTGCATTATTTTTGTCCTCAGTAAAGGCACAGTAAGTGGCTTGTTCCGCTATGTTCTTACACAGTGTGATTGTGAAACGTCCTGCAATATTTGACGAATACATCTTGAGATAATGGTGTACAACTGTATAGGTTACAGTGGGCATTGGCCTTCGCTAAGGATGTTAGATAGCAGAATATCATTACATCTAGTATGAGAGTTAGTAAAGCTTCGACTGAGTCGAAGTAGTTGATCTGACAGATTTTTTCTAGTTAAAGATCATGACGGGACATCATTAAGAATATAGTTAAGATCATTCTCCAAAGGAGTGTCCTTGGATTGAATGGTTGATTTACACATCGTCAGAGTGTCACCGGGCTAGAATCGACCCTCTCACACAGGTGATTCACCTTGGCGCTATTGATAGCGTGCAAGATGAGGCATTTGATATTACGCCGCCCTGGAGGTCTAGGTGTGAGCGTAATATCCCCCAAACAACATAGTTATGCCGCCTTAGCTGAGGCTAAGATGAGATCCAACACAGATCGGCCATGAGGATTTGACTGCAATCCCATGGAGCCTGAAAATCCGGATACGTGAGTTGCAAGAAGGTGCTGAGTGGGAGCGACTGGTTTGCGTGACTCGGGTTAGCTGCGTAAGTCGCAACTAGACTGGTATCCGTGCGGTGTTTAATTAATCATACTAATGACATGCCCATGAAAATGGAAGAACACCGCAGCATGCGTATCATACCGCATGTGTAATATGACCGCATATGAGAATGATGAATGGATCCCTCCTCATCATTGTGTGAGCTCATGAATCACATTAGTGTGATTCCTTATGTATCCCCAGTGACCTGCAGCGCTATGTCATGAAAAAGATGCTTGATGTCGCTACTTTAGCATGTTACTTAGGGCGACGATTGATACCGTCCAGCGGGACATGTCTAGGAAAGCGGTCAAGACGAATTGGATTGACATTAGTAGCATAGGGAAGATATTTTATATCTCACCATGCTTAGTAGCTCATATCCGAGGAGGCTTTATTGTCTGTGTGATGATAAAGTCATGGGCACTTAACATTTGGGGGTTTGACACTGCCTATTTTTGAGAGATCCAGAGTGTCAAATCAGGTGAATATTAAATGTCTGAGATACATACCGAGATGTTCTGAGTACTCCGTTAGTTAGGTGTGATAGAAAATAGTATTGCACGGGTAGAGATATTCTACTAGATCGAAGCACAGAAATCAACGGGAATTAAGATCAAGAGGATCAAACACAGGTCGAAGCGCGTATTCGCTTTCTTTAGAGTCGTTCCGCCCCTACTCCGGTGCAGATAGGCTTTGCGACGGAACTTCCCCCAAGATACGACGACCCAGAACCGGTGGCGACGCGAAGGTGCACTCCAACTCGCGTTGCCGGGGGCGAACACCACAGAGACCGACGGCTCTTGCAAGAGGAAGAAGACGATGGGAGAGAGGAGTTCGTGAGAGATAGCTTTCGGGTTAGAGAGAACCGAAAATCGTGTCTCTCCCAGAAAATGACCCTCGTCATATACCCCCTTGGGAAGCGACCCTAGACCGAGTCACACACAACCGCCCAAGGAAGGGAATCCGAAGAGACGCGGAGAGAATCCAAGAGACGCGTAGTCAAACGGTCACAAAATAAACTAAAAGAAAAATAAAATAATCTAATGAGAATCACACGCACGCACGACACGGCCACGGCAAGGCAAGGCAATTCGCGCGTGTGTGAAATAGAGGATATGGGCCAAGGAGCCCACTAGCCCAAACGGGTCAACCTCCATAGTCTCCTCAAAGGTATACACAATAAAGACACAAGTCCCAACTAAAAACAAATGGAAACTTTTTCCATTTTCCAATGTGGGACTAAACAATATAAAGAGAGACTCAAATCTTTTAAAATTTAAAACACAAATTCCAACATTCGCCCACCAAGAAAAAATTTTAAAAGGTTGAGACACGAATCTACAAGAGCCTGAGATGACACGCATAAGTGAAGGTGTCTTCCGACTTGAACCTTCACATAGTGATGTACTTCCCCTCCTCCACAGATCTAAGTGAACTATGTCTTGAACTTAGACCCTTATGAAGAAGGTTTCATACAACACACATATCATTAGTCAATAGTGGTGTTCTCACGGGGTAGCACTTTCTGGCCATGTGCTATGTATCTTGTTTCATGAGCGCTCTAGGGACTAGCCCAAAAAATCCCATAGATTGCGGCCACACAATCACACTCACATAGGTGAGTCCTCCAAGGTGCACTGAAACGTATCTACACCTCGCCACAAAGGCCTTTGGACTCATTAAGAGTTGTAACTCATCCTTTACCGTTCCAGAATAAGCACTTCATCATAGGGATGGACATTGAGACACCAGTCTCCAACAAGTGCTCTCTAGTATACACCCATTCAACTAGTTTTCACATTGAACCTGTGTTATGGGATCTCCAAACATCAGGTTGGATTACTATTGATGGTGTTTAAAATGGGCTTAAGTCCCATCCCCCTCGATGATTGTTCAACCAAATTTCTATTCAATCCCTTAGTTAGAGGATCAGCAAGATTCTTTACTGATTTCACATAGTCTAAAGAGACTATTCCTTTGTTCAAGTACTCTCTCACAAATTTTAATTTCAATCTTATATGAGTACTCAATTTATCATTTATTTTCTCACTTTTAGCCTTAGCTATTGCAGCTTGGCTATCACAGTGAATAGAGATAGCAGGAATTGGCTTACTCAGCAATGGAAGCTCAACCATAAGGTTCTTCAGCCATTCTGCTTCTCTACCTGTCACTTCTGCTGCCACTAACTCAGCCTCCATGGTAGACCGAGCTAATATAGTTTGTTTGGTGGATTTCCAGGCAACTGCCCCACCACCCATCATAAACACAAAGCCAGTGGTACCCTTACCTTGGGCTTTTCCAGTCACCCAACTGGCATCACAGTATCCTTCCATTACAGGAGGATATCTTCCATAGTGCAGTGCATGAAATAAGGTACCTTTTAAATATCTGCAGATTCTTTCAAGTGCATGCCAATGTATTTTGTTAGGACAATGTGTATATCTACTAAGTCTATTCACAGCAAAAGAGATGTCAGGTCTACTGCAATTTGACAAATACATTAAACTACCAATTAACTGTGAATATCTGAGTTGTTCAACACATTCACCATGATGAGTGCTAACAGGTTTACAGTCATATAGACCAAACCTTCTCAAGACTTTCTCAACATAATGAGATTGTGATATTGAATAGCCCTCAGGTGACTTTAGAAGCCTAAGCCCCAATATCACCTCTGCCTCTCCCAGATCTTTCATGTCAAACTTTCACTCAGAAAATGTTTAGTTTCATTTATCAACATCAAGTCATTGCCTAATATCAATATATCATCAACATAAAGACACAAAATAATGCAAGTACTATCAAACAATTTAACTAACAAGCATTTATCAGATTCACATATAGAAAAACCATTAGAACAAATGACTTCGTCAAACTTAAGATGCCATTGCTTAGGGGCTTGCTTAAGTCCATATAAGGACTTCACCAACTTGCATACTTTATGCTCTTGGCCGGAAACTATAAATCCCTCTGGCTGATCCATATAGATCTCCTCATCAAGTTCACCATTCAGGAATGCAGTTTTCACATCCATCTGGTGAACTTTTAGATCATATATAGAAGCCAGTGCAACTAGCACTCGGATTGTAGTCATCCTAGCCACGGGAGAATAGGTATCAAAGAAATCTATTCCCTCTTTCTGTCGGAAGCCCTTAGCAACTAATCTAGCCTTATATTTGTCAATGGAGCCATCTGGTCTCAATTTCTTTTTGAAAATCCATTTACAACCAATTGTTTTAGCACCAGGTGGAAGATCCACCAGTTCCCAAGTGTGGTTGCTTCTAATGGATTCAATTTCCCCATTAACTGCTTCATTCCAGAATGTAGAATCACTAGACAACATGGCATCTTTAAAGGTTAAAGGATCATCCTCTACTAGATATGAAATGAAGTCATCTCCAAATGATTTTTCTATTCTAGTTCTTTTACTCCTTCTAGGTTCTATGTCTATATGATCATGCGGAACATGACTAGAAGTGCTAGATGAAGGAATAAAAGATGAATCTATACATACAGTATCTTTAGTTTTAAAAGGAAATATATCCTCATAAAAGATTGCATCACCAAATTCACAAATAGTATTAACAGAAATATCAGAAATATCAGATTTAATGATGAGAAATCTATAAGCAGAACTATTTTCAGCATAACCAATAAAAGCTCCATCTACTGTCTTAGAACCAATTTTCCTCTTCTTATTTTCTGGAATTTTTATTTTGGCTAAACAGCCCCACACTCTCAATAATTTATAATTTGGTTTTCTTTTAAACCACATTTCAAAAGGTGATTTGTCTTTTGCCTTGTGAGGAACACAGTTAAGGACATGACATGCAGAAAGCAGAGCTTCTCCCCACATATTCTCAGGTAATCCTGAGCTACATAACATGGAATTTACCATGTCCATCAATGTCCTATTTTTCCTCTCAGCCACTCCATTTGATTCAGGTGAATATGGAGCTGTCAACTCATGGATGATTCCATTTTTGACACAAAAATCAGTCATGGCATTAGACATGTATTCACCACCCCTATCAGATCTCAATCTTTTAAGTAATTTTTCAGTTTGTTTTTCAGATAAGGACTTAAAAGTCATAAATTTTTCCAGAGCCTCATCCTTAGTTCTAAGTAAATACAGAATACAAAATTTGGAAGCATCATCAATAAATGTAATAAAATACCTTTTCCCACCTCTAGTTAAGGAACCTGTCCCTTCACAAATATCAGAGTGTATTAACTCTAATATAGAGGTGTTCCGATCAACGGACTTAAAAGGCTTCCTTGGTTGTTTAGCTTGCACACATACTTGACATTTATCAGCATGCTTCACATCAAACTTGGGAATTAAATCTAAATGCATCATTCTTTTTATGGTATTAAAATTAACGTGACCAAGTCTAGCATGCCACAAGTCACTAATTTCTACATGAAAATTGACAGAAGAATAAAATTCATTTGACGAAACACTGTCTGAAACATTAAGTACAAATAAACCATTACATAAATATCCTTTTCCTACAAAGTTTCCATGCCTAGTGATTACAACTTTATTGGATTTAAACACAAGTTCATAGTCTTGCTGCACTAACAAAGACCCACTAACAAGATTCCTCCTAACATCTGGCACATGCTGCACTTTGTAGAGGCTTAAGGTCTTCCCCGAAGTAAGCTTCAGGTCAACACGTCCTTCACCCTCTACTCTGGCAGCAGTGGAGTTGCCCATTGTCACGCTCCTGCCTTCGAGGCCCTGATAAGAAGAGAACAAAGCTCTATCTGAGCAGACATGGACATTTGCTCCCGTATCTACTAACCAATCTGTTGGTAGACATGCCACGTGTATTTCAGGATTAAAGGAAATAAACCTTTCATCAGATGTGGTGCCAACAGTCAACACATTGACCTGTTGATCAGTAGCAGCAGACTTCTTTCCTTTGTAGGGTTTGTTGTTTCTGCCTTTCCTTTCATAGCACCTGTACGCTTTATGTCCAGGCCTCCCACACACATAACATGTAATCTTCTCTGATTCCTTCTTGATCTTTTTCTTCCCTTTGATGTCATTGGATTTTTTGAAAGTTTTATTGAAGGAATGAGAAGTAGGTTTTTCAATCAAATTGGCTTTAGATTGGAATTCAGGTTCAGGTGGAGGATTTCTAGTTTTATTCCTGTCCCTATTTCTCTCTTCAACTGAATAGCAGAGATCAACTGTTCAACAGTCATCTCATCACGTTTGTGTTGCAGAGATAGAGAAAAATCATTCCAGGAAGGCGGTAGTTTTGTTATCAAAGCACAGACCTGGAATTTCTCATCAATAGACATTCCGCACCTTTGAATGTCCAGAACAAGGGACTGGATTTCATGGGCTTGGTCAACAATGGATGCGCTATCTTTCATCTTGTAGTCAAAATAATTAGCCACCATAATTTTATCTAAACCAACATCCTCGGAACCATATTTTTTCTCTAAGGCGAGCCACAGGTCTTTGGCGGATTTAGCAGTGCAATAGATATCATAGAGTTTATCAGAAAGGCACGAGAGGATGCTACCAGTACACAGGTAATCCCTCTCCTTAAACTTGGCTACATCTACCGACCTAGCGGGTTCATTTTCATCATCCGCAGGGGGGGCAGATTCAATGACGGAGAACAGAGCCAAAGAAGTCAACCAATAGCGCATTTTTTGTTGCCAACGTTTAAAGAATGGGCCAGAAAATTTATCGGGACGAGCAACAATCTCTGGTGCCATTGAAATGATCTAATAGAAAGGAACGACTCTAAACTGATAGAAAATAGTATTGCACGGGTAGAGATATTCTACTAGATCGAAGCACAGAAATCAACGGGAATTAAGATCAAGAGGATCAAACACAGGTCGAAGCGCGTATTCGCTTTCTTTAGAGTCGTTCCGCCCCTACTCCGGTGCAGATAGGCTTCGCGACGGAACTTCCCCCAAGATACGACGACCCAGAACCGGTGGCGACGCGAAGGTGCACTCCAACTCGCGTTGCCGGGGGCGAACACCACAGAGACCGACGGCTCTTGCAAGAGGAAGAAGACGATGGGAGAGAGGAGTTCGTGAGAGATAGCTTTCGGGTTAGAGAGAACCGAAAACCGTGCCTCTCCCAGAAAATGACCCTCGTCATATACCCCCTTGGGAAGCGACCCTAGACCGAGTCACACACAACCGCCCAAGGAAGGGAATCCGAAGAGACGCGGAGAGAATCCAAGAGACGCGTAGTCAAACGGTCACAAAATAAACTAAAAGAAAAATAAAATAATCTAATGAGAATCACACGCACGCACGACACGGCCACGGCAAGGCAAGGTAATTCGCGCGTGTGTGAAATAGAGGATATGGGCCAAGGAGCCCACTAGCCCAAACGGGTCAACCTCCATAGTCTCCTCAAAGGTATACACAATAAAGACACAAGTCCCAACTAAAAATAAATGGAAACTTTTTCCATTTTCCAATGTGGGACTAAACAATATAAAGAGAGACTCAAATCTTTTAAAATTTAAAACACAAATTCCAACAAGGTGATGGCTTAACGGAATACTCTCAATTTGTTTGGATAAATCTCGCGGAGGTCACACGCTCCATTTCCTGTATGACCGAGAACTGCAGACCATTTAAGATTGTACATTGTGAGATGAAGGATATGCACGAAAGGCCCTAATGGGCAAGTGGGAGATGTTAATGGGCTGTGCCCATTTGGGCCGGCCACGGGGCTCCGCCGCGGTGGCGGGAGACGCGCGCGGGGCGCGTGGGCGCGTGCGCTCGCCCGCGCCCGCTGCGAGTGCGCGCACGCGCCTGCGTGGCGCGTTCGCAGCGCGCCACCGCGCAGCCCCCCCTCCTCTTCCTCCTTATCCGCCTCCGCCTCCTCTTATCCGATCTCCTCCTCACTCTCTCCTCCTCTCGCCCTCTCCTTCCCCTCTATAAATACCCCTTAAGGGGGTTGATAAAATACAAGAAAAAATAGAGGAATAAAATATGGAAAGGGAATATTATGTGTGGAGGAGAGATGGCACTATGTGTGCTAGTCACGTGAGACGACATGTCGGTGGACGACGTCACGATGCCCGCGTTGGTCCGTTGAGTATGATGACGCCGGGAGATGTACCATGGTGAGAGTTCGTCTCCATAGGCAAAGATATGTTTGTGAGGTGACGGATAAGTGTATAGGAGAGAGGATATGTGCATGTTGTATAGAGAGAGAATTCGAGAGGATAGCGCCTGTGATGACTGTAGCAGTCCCGTCTCTCGATTCTCTCTGTCCCTTCTCTCTCCTCGTCTTCTCATCTATATGTTAGATGGAATAGTGATGAGGGTAGTGCGTCGGTGTGCCGACCGCACGATATTAGTCGCGGGTTAGTCCTGTGACGAGTATGGTCTTCATCTCTGGGGGAGCCATCACCATAATCCCTGGATTTGGAGTGTGGACCCTTGGAATCGACTCTAGTAGTCGGCTCTGTGACTCCGCGACGATTCACGGGTAGGGGTCAACTCTGGTAGCCGATCTTGTATCCGGATACTGCAGGTACACACGTGTTTCTATTTCCGCTTCCGCTGTTACGTGTGTACGTCTCGTTTCCGCTGCGAGGTACGTCCTCCCACTCTGAACTCGTTTGGTTATATATATTTGTTGTATATATCCCCGAGAGGTTTTTCCCAACAGTTGGAAATTAAACCGATGTTGAATTAGTTTGGCTATTTTTCTCATTACGAAACGTGTGGGTCTAGCTTTCCTCATAAATTGTTGCTTGGCTTTTAAAAGGCTAGTTCAGCTTCGGCCTAATCTTCTCGAGTTTAATTTGGTCGTAAAGCATATATAGTTATGGCGGTGACATGGTTAATATGTATCATGTTCACTGTTGTGTGTTGCTGTTGTGCAGAGAAGAAGAGCAGTTCAACGGGTACTGTTCTGGCAATTGCCATCCCCTTGGGTGCAGCTTTTACCCTGATCTCTGTCTTATTATGCGTCTGTTTCTGTCCGAGGAAGTCTAAAGGGAGAGAACTTCGTAAGTAGCTCTTGTTCTCTAGCTGACAGTGGCAGAGAAGGGTCTCCTGCTTGCGGGACCTTGTTAGTTTTTTTTTTCTATTTTTCTGCAACCCCCTCCCCCCCCCCCCCCCCCAAAAAAAAAAAAACACCCAACGCCCTGCCGCCATAACCAGGTCAGAAGTGTTTTATGTGATTCTTTTATTCATCCACCTAATCACAAATTTTATCTGTGGCCATGCATCAAAGGATGGAGAACTTCAACAGTTTTCCCTTTTTTTCCCTTCCATTTGTTTACCAGATATGAGAGATACTCAAGAGATTACAACCATCGAATCACTATTATTCGACCTGTCTACACTGAGAGCTGCCACGGGCAACTTTTCAGATCTTAATCTGCTCGGACAAGGAGGATTTGGTTCAGTATACAAGGTAACTCTGCTATTCATCTTCTATGGATTGTACTTCCATGAAGTCTGGAATAGACTGTTTTGAGCATATTAACATATAAAGGATCCCATTCTTTTATGATTCTCTTATAGGGGCTTCTCCCAGATGGGAGAGAACTGGCAGTGAAGAGGCTCGTAGCAGGGTCTGGGCAAGGAGTGGAAGAGCTCAAAAATGAAGTGGTTCTGCTTGCTAAGCTTCAGCACAGGAACCTGGTGAGGCTTCTGGGTGTTTACCTAGAAGGGGAAGAGAAACTGCTCGTCTACGAATACGTACCCAACAGAAGCCTTGACAAATTCCTATTTGGTATGACCTGTATCAGATTGGTCAACTAATTACTGTCTTTGGGAGGCAATTCATTTCTATGATTAATCGTGCATGATTCTTGATTGTTGACATGAGGTCATATCGTTTTCTTGCCGAACTTGCCGGTGAGTGGGCTTGGCCAATTAATGTTCTTGATTTATGCTTGAATGATCTAGATCCTGCAATATCACACCAGCTAAACTGGGAAAGGAGGTATAGGATCGTGGGAGGGATCGCCCGAGGACTGCAATATCTTCATGAAGACTCACAAGTGAAGATCATACATGGATCTAAAAGCCAGCAACATCCTATTAGACGCAGATATGAACTCAAAGATTTCGGACTTTGGGTTGGCAAGGCTCTTCGCTGGGGATCAGACCCAAGCAAGAACCAGCCGAGTTGTTGGGACACTGTGAGTAGAAATCATGAAATGGGTTTCTTTGAGGATGAAACACAGTGGATAATCTTAAAACTAATGAGCATTTCTCTTTGGATGTATGACAGTGGATACATGTCACCGGAGTATGCCATGAGAGGGCACTTCTCAACTAAATCTGATGTGTTTGGTTTTGGCATATTGATTCTCGAGATAGTAACTGGGCAGAGGAACACTGCTTTCTCTGATTCTAGAAGCTCAACTGACCTCATTGTTAGAGTGTGGAGTCAGAACTCTTTTGTTCGTGCGCCTCTGCACGGGATCACACTCTGTCTCAGGGGCGCATCCACTGCTTCGGGGGAGCATTCACAACATCAGGGAAGCATGGCGAGCTTATGCCATCTCCAGGGGAGCAATCGTTGCCCCAGGGGAGCATCCACTGCTCCAGGGGAGCATCCTCAGCTCAGGGGAGCATGACGAGCATATCGCATCACCAGGGGAGCATTCGCTGCTCCAGGGGAGCATCTTTCAGTGCCAGGGAAGCATTCGTCACTCCAGGGGAACATATGCTGTCCGGGTCTAGCAGGGAAGCGCATGCTGTCTCTGGAGGGCATTCATTATCCCAGGAGAGCATCACTGGCGTCAGGGAAGCATGCATTGAGGGTTCAAGGCAAGTCGATATCACTTGGGATGCGTCGACCTTGTCTTGGCAATGCGTCGACCTTGCCTTGGCAATGCTTTGATATGTCTGATGGTGGGGGAGCATCTGCAGTCGCTGGAGGGCATACTCGGTCCCAGGAGAGCATCCGGGGGGATAGACGAGCATGCGCGACTGATGTATCCCGGAAGAGGGTTTCTATTTATCAGGGGTATTATTGTCCTTAATGCCCTGATTAATGACGCCCTAATCTCCTAGTATAAAAGGGTGGGCTGTCTCTTTGTATTGTAATCTGGTTGGTGATTATCTAGTGGAATCCTGCTGCGGCCGTGGACGTAGGAAGGCATCTTGCCTCCGAACCACGTAAAAATTCCTGTGTGTTCTTGTGTGATTGATTTTTTCTCCTTCTTCCTCCTATGCTGGTTGTCCTCCTCATCTGGGTACTCCGGTCTACATATATCCCCCAACAACTGGTATCAGAGCCTTGTTCTGGTTCGAGGGAGTAGTGGGAGTAATGGCGGCAGATGAAGGAAAGGTGAGGATCGACAAGTTCGATGGCAAGAACTTCGGTTTCTGGAAGATGCAGATCGAAGACTACTTGTATCAGAAGAAGCTGCATGAGTCGCTTCTTGGAACGATGCCGGCAGGGATGAAGAAAGAAGATTGGGATCTACTAGACAGACAAGCACTCGGAGTTGTTCGCTTGACGTTGGCCAGAAATGTCGCCTTCAACATCGTGAACGAGAAGACTACGGCAGGATTGATGAAGGCACTATCAAATATGTATGAAAAGCCCTCAGCTTCAAACAAGGTATATTTGATGCCTCGTTTATTTAATCTGAAGATAGCCGAAGGTGCTTCTGTTACAGATCACATCAATGAATTTAATGTGATTACAACTCAGTTGAGTTCTGTAGAAATAAACTTTGATGATGAGATTAGGGCCTTGATTCTTTTATCCTCCTTACCTGAAAGTTGGGGTGCAACTGTGACGGCTGTAAGTAGCTCTTCCGGTTCAAATAAATTGAAGCTCAATGAGGTTCGAGATTTGATTCTAAGCGAAGATATTCGCAGAAGGGAATCAGGTGAAGTCTCAGGTTCTGCCTTGAATACAGAGAGTAGGGGAAGAATAAAATAGCGGGGTCAAAATAGGAGCAGATCTAGGTCCAAGAAGAAAGGTCAATCAAAGTTTGGTGGTGATGGGTGCTGGAATTGTGGTAAAAAGGGGCACTTAAAGAAAGATTGCAAGGCTCCAAAGAAGAAAAACCATAATGAAGAGTCTGCCAATGCAACTGTAGCAGAGCAAGTTCAAGATGCTTTAGTTCTTTGTGTTGACACTCCTTTAGAGTCATGGATTCTTGACTCAGGTGCGTCATTTCACTCTACCCTACATAAAGAAAGTATGTAAAATTATGTTGCTGGCAACTTTGGAAAGGTTTATCTTGCTGATGATGAGCCTTTAGATATTGTGGGGAAGGGTGATGTCAATGTAAGGACCACAAATGGCACTTTGTGGAAGTTAAAGAATGTAAGGCATATACCTGACTTGAAGAGGAACTTGATATCTGTTGGACAGCTTGATGATGAAGGTTATGTCACAACCTTTGTGGGTGGATCTTGGAAGATCACCAAAGGTGCTATGATTATAGCACGAGGCAACAAGATGGGTACTCTCTACATGACTAGCAACAACAAAGATATAGTGGCAGTGACAAATTCAGGAGTTGACTCCAACATATGGCACTGTAGGCTTGGTCACATGAGTGAGAAAGGGATGAAGGTACTGCTGTCAAAAGGCAAATTATCTGGCTTGAAATCTGTGGAAGTTGGTCTTTGCGAAGACTGTATTTTTGGGAAGCAAAAGAAGGTTACATTCTCAAAGACTGTAAGAACTTTGAAGACACAGAAGCTAGAGCTTGTACATACAGATGTATGGGGTCCTTCACCAGTACCATCTCTTGGAGGCTCACTCTACTATGTCACTTTCATTGATGACTCTACTCGCAAGGTATGGGTTTATTTTTTGAAAAGGAAATCTGATGTATTTGTTACCTTCAAAAATTGGAAGACCCTTGTAGAGAATGAGACATGTTTGAAGGTGAAGTGTCTGAGATCAGACAATGGTGGAGAGTATGACAACAAGGAATTCAAGGACTTTTGTGCAGCTAGTGGTATTAGGATGGAAAGAACTGTTCCAAGAACACCACAGCAGAATGGAGTTGCCGAGCGCATGAATAGAACCTTGAATGAACGGGCTAGAAGCATGAGGATACATGCTGGACTGCCAAAAATATTTTGGGCAGATGCAATTAACACAGCAGCTTTCTTGATAAACCGAGGACCATCTGTCCCTTTGGATGGTGAAATTCCAGAGGAGGCCTGGACAGGGAAAGAGGTAAATCTTTCACACTTGAGAGTCTTTGGCTGTGTTTCATATGTGCATGTAGATTCTAATGACAGGGATAAGCTAGATGCTAAGTCTATAAAGTACTTTTTTATTGGATATGGTTCTGATGAGTTTGGATATCGATTTTGGGATGATGAAAATCGAAAAATTCTCAGAAGGAAAAATGTTATATTCAATGAAAATGTCTTGTACAAAGACAGGGCTGTTGTAGAATCTGACAGTGCAAGAAAACAAAATGAGAATGGTGGACATGTTGAGCTAGAAGAAATTTCACAAGATGATGTGAATGATAAGATATAAGATGTATCTGAAATAGAAGCACAACCTTGTACACCGGTGCAACTGAGAAGATCTGCAAGAATACCTAGGCCTACACAAAGGTATTCTCCATCTTTGCAGTACCTACTGTTAACTGACGAAGGTGAACCCGAGTGTTATGATGAAGCAATGCAGGTTACAGATTCTGTTAAGTGGGAGTTAGCCATGGAAGATGAGATGAACTCATTGCAAAAGAACCAGACTTGGGAGCTAACTAAACTCCCTAAGAACAAGAAGGTATTGCACAACAAGTGGGTTTACAGAGTCAAAGATGAACCTGATGGCAGTAAGAGGTACAAAGCAAGGTTGGTAGTGAAGGACTTCCAGCAGAAGGAAGGTATAGATTACACTGAGATCTTTTCTCCAGTTGTGAAACTAACCACTATTAGATTGGTGTTGAGCATTGTTACTACTGAGAACTTACATTTAGAGCAACTAGATGTGAAGACAGCTTTTCTCCATGGTGACTTGGAGGAAGACATCTACATGTTGCAACCAGAAGAGTTTTCAGTCCCATGCAAAGAAAACCTTGTGTGCAAGCTCAAGAAAAGTTTGTATGGTCTGAAACAAGCCCCCAGACAATGGTACAAGAAGTTTGATGGATTCATATGTAACAATGGTTTCATTAGATGCAATATGGACCATTGTTGTTATCTTAAGAAGTTTGATAATTGTTATATCATATTGCTGTTGTACGTGGATGATATACTTATAGCAGGATCAAGTATGACAGAGATTAACAATCTGAAAATATAATTATCAAAGGAATTTGCTATGAAGGACTTAGGAGCAGCAAAGCAAATTCTTGGGATGAGAATTGTGAGAGATAGAACAGCTGGCACTGTGAAGCTATCTCAAGAAGGTTATATCCAGAAGGTGTTGAGCAGATTCAACATGCAGGATGCAAAACCAGTTAGCACTCCTTTGGCAAGTCACTTCAAACTGTCTAAAGATCAGTCACCAAAGTCTGCTGAAGAGCATGAGTCCATGAAGAAAATTCCTTATGCATCAGCTGTAGGAAGTCTGATGTATGCCATGATTTGTACCAGGCCGGATATAGCACATGCGGTGGGAGTTGTGTGCAGACATATGGCAGATCCGGGCAAGCAACACTGGGAGGCAGTGAAATGGATTCTGAGATACCTAAAAGGCACCTCAGGCAAGTCACTTTGTTTCAGGAAAAGTGATGTTATCTTACAAGGTTTTGTTGATTCAGATCTTGGTGGTGATCTGGATACCAGAAGAAGTACCACTGACTATGTTTACACCTTGGGTGGCACTGTAGTAAGTTGGGTTTCAAAACTTCAGAAGGTTGTTGCTCTCTCAACAACAGAAGCAGAGTATGTTGCTATCTCTGAAGCTAGCAAAGAGATGGTATGACTGAAAAATTTTCTGAAGGAGTTGGGCAAGGAACAAAGCAATAGTGTGTTGTTTTGTGACAGTCAAAGTGCAATTCACCTTGCCAAGAATCCAGTCTTTCATGCAAGGACTAAGCACATACAACTGAAGTATCACTTCATTCGTGGTTTGCTTGAAGATGATGTTTTGCTGCTGGAGAAAATACTTGGTGCAGAGAATCCAGCAGACATGTTAACCAAGGTGGTAACCATAGAGAAACTGAGGCTGTGCAAGACCTCAGTTGGCCTCCATAGATGATTGATGGAGGGATGCCGTAGCAGTTTATTTCTACTGTTATATTGAGCAGGGTTAATACATTGAGATGTTTGCTTTCTTTGGAGTTCAGACTCCAAGTGGGAGATTGTTAGAGTGTGGAGTCAGAACTCTTTTGTTCGTGCGCCTCTGCACGGGATCACACTCTGCCTCAGGAGCGCATCAACTGCTCCAGGGGAGCATTCACAGCATCAGGGAAGCATGGCGAGCTTATGCCATCTCCAGGGGAGCAATCGCTGTCCCAGGGGAGCATCCACTACTCCAGGGGAGCATCCTCAGCTCAGGGGAGCATGGCGAGCATATCGCATCTCCAGGGGAGCATTCGCTGCTCCAGGGGAGCATCTTTCAGTGCCAGGGAAGCATTCGTCACTCCAGGGGAGCATATGCTGTCCGGGTCTAGCAGGGAAGCACATGCTGTCTCTGGAGGGCATTCATTGTCCCAGGAGAGCATCACTGGCGTCAGGGAAGCATGCATTGCGGGTTCAAGGCAAGTCGATATCACTTGGGATGCGTCGACCTTGTCTTGGCAATGCGTCGACCTTGCCTTGGCAATGCTTTGATCTGTCTGATAGTGGGGGAGCATCTGCAGTCGCTGGAGGGCATACTCAGTCCCAGGAGAGCATCCGGGGGGATAGACGAGCATGCGCGACTGATGTATCCCGGAAGAGGGTTTCTGTTTATCAGGGATATTATTATCCTTAATGCCCTGATTAATGACGCCCTAATCTCCTAGTATAAAAGGGTGGGCTGTCTCTTTGTATTGTAATCTGGTTGGTGATTATCTAGTGGAATCCTGCTGCGGCCGTGGACGTAGGAAGGCATCTTGCCTCCGAACCACATAAAAATCCCTGTGTGTTCTTGTGTGATTAATTTTTTCTCCTTCTTCCTCCTCTGCTGGTTGTCCTCCTCATCTGGGTACTCCGGTCTACATATATCCCCCAACACTCCTAACCTGGGTACGTACCTCTTTCTTTCTTCTGGCTTGCATTTCCCCACTGTTAGCTATTAAAGAAAACTATTCAAAGAGCATCGGAGCAACTGTCTTTTAAATGGGCATCTTCCAGGTGTGGGAGCATTGGACAAATGGAACTGTCCTGGAGATAATTGATCCATATTTGGGCGGCCATTAACAGAGGGGTGAAGTGTTGAGATGCATTCAAATTGGGCTGTTGTGTGTTCAGGAAGCTCCAGCTGACAGACCCACTATGACATCAGTTGCTCTCATGCTCAGCAGCTACTCTCTGTCACTGCAAGTCCCTTCAAGGCCAGCATTCCTTGCTGGGTATAGCCAACCTGATCTAGATGTTGTGTTTAGGAAGCAGCTGGTAGAGTCGTCTACATGCAGCACACATGAAGAATCTTCGGCCAAGTCAGTTCTCCACTCCCCAAATGAAGTGTCGATTACAGAGGTAGAACCACGGTAGAGCTCAAGGAGAAAAAAAACATACTCCCGCAGTCTGATAGAAGTTTTACATCGGACATTAATAGAAGTGTTGCTTGCTTGCACTTGTAAATGATAAGGACGGATTGTGAATTTGTGATATCCCCTCTGTTTTGAATAAGCAGGATGGTTGGTGGTGAATAAAAAGGTGTAAGAGATATGGAGACTCTATCATCCTATAAATTCGAAGGTTTTATATCTCATAAGTTTTAGGAAAATTAATTATCACCCCCTGAGAGAATCCGGCTTAATTCTTTGCTCACCATCGTGCCCGTACTCATGAACAACTTGTTTTTTGCCCCCTTCCGTAATTGGCCATCTAACCACCTGCCTTTAATTTGTTCACCCAGTAATTTAACACTTTTAATACCTCAACTCTCGAGTAATGTAGCATTTTTAGCACCCAGGACTGAACTCCTTCGGTTTTTAACATTTAACCTCCTTCGTTCTTTATATGCTTTAGCACTTCAGCAGGGTTAAAAATATAACACTTCAACGCTTTTAGCAAGAAGTTTGACAAAGAGCGGGAAATAAGATGATGTCTCTCACGCAGGGTTTGACAAATCGAGACGGGACGGGACAAATGAATCAACGTTTTTAGCGAGAAGTTTGACAAAGAGCGGGAAATAAGGTGATGTCTCTCACACATGGTTTGACAAATCGAGACGGGACGGGACGAATCATTCGTCCCGTCCTAATCTTAGGTCGGGATGATCGGTCTGTGAGACGCAACCGGGACGACTTATATATTATTTTAATATTTTATAACAAATCAATTTCGTAAGGTGATTGGTTGAGGGTCTTGCGATTCACTGTGGGATTTTAGGTTCGAAACTTGTCTCTGATGTGTTTTTTGTTTGATTTTTTTAAAAAAATTATATTAAAAAAATTAATGCTGAAGCTAATAATCGAACTTGGGACAACCGTTCAAACTCAGGAACACCTAATCAACTGAGATACAGTAACTTTTGAATTATATATATATATATATATATATATATATATATATATATATTAAAGTTTAATATCTCGGTATGTAACGGTACAAACATGTATCATCCCGTCTCGGGCCGTGATCGGGACGGCAAACCCTTCTCTCACGTAGATCTGTAATTAATTTTTTCTAACCTCAAACGACCCACAACAAAAGAAGAACATACAAAATAGAAGTTAGAATTTGATTTCAGTAATGATCAAGGATACAAAAGGAGAAACATATAAAAAGGCAATGAAAATTAAGGATACAGTATTTTCCAACGATAAGAACGGATGGAGTGTTTGATCAGCAGGTAGATAAGTTTTTCCATCAGGAAAATAGTTTAGAGGAAGGATGTACACTGGGGGGTCACTATGATCTTATTGTGTAATATATGCATGATATGGCCATATATATTAGTAGACCTGTTCATTATTTACTTCAAACTGAAAAACAATATATAATTGATTAAATAATTCGGTTTATTTTGGTTTAATTTGAAAGTACAAGATTTTGACTTGGCTTCTTATAATTAAACTAAGTCGCTATATAATAGTTTAGTTTTATTTGGTCTCAAAAGTTTATAAACTAGCTTAAACCAAACAAAAAGAATTATATCAAATAGCTGAGAAAAAAACATAAAATCAGATTCATATATAGTTCTTGAACTTAGAGGCACTAATTTTTGAGTCGTTTGCTTTATATTAAGTTTGGATGTAAGAAACATTCACACATTACATGCCCATCAGAAGCGCAATAAAATTACGAGTTAAATCACAATATATTTTCTCTTTAAGATCAAAACAAACTGTAAACAACCATAATGCATGTATAAATAAGTCGAGAGGATACGAGATCATTTTTATTATTTTGTCACCGGGCTTAGCTGCTAATGGGACGAGATAATATCTTGTCATCCCTGACGGTCTAAACAGTAAATCTGATCCAAGTACTGAAGCTTAAAAAAGTTTTCAAACAAACCGGTCTCTCCGTAAAAAAATAACGTAAGAATCTACGGGAACGCTTCCGCTCTGGATCGAGTAGACAGCTCCTCATGACTGTTTATTTCTTGAGATTTTTGTAAGTAAATCACTATTAGAGATGAAGTTATAGATCTATTATTCTTAAAAATGTATTAACATGTATGCCATTATTTTTGACAAAAAAAATTAAATATACCATCGTAGTTAATTGACAGCGATGGAGACAGATATTTCACAAAGATTTATAGGGTGTTTGGGAATATTTTTTTAGAAACTTTTTCTCACTAAAAAAAGAGTTTAAATTGAATTTTAACTTCATTATTAAAATTGATAAAAATCCGTGTAACATGTTTGGTAAAACCGACAAAATTTTTAAAAATCGGTGTAACCTGTTTGGGAGGGGGGCCGAAGGAGACGGGAGAGCCGCCGGCAGAGGGGGGAGCCGCGGGGGCAGGGAGAGGACTCGGAACACTCGTCCAGCTTCGCTGCCATGGAGAACGCCGCCGCCGTCGGGGAGGGGGGCCGCAGGGGAGGCCGACAGCCGAGGAGGGGAGCCGCGGGGGAGGGGCCGCAGGGGGGGAGCCGGCTGCCGGGGAGGGGAGTCGCGGGGGAGGGGCCGCAGGAGGGAGGGGGGCCGGCCGCGGGGGAGGGGAAGGGGGAGACCGAAGGGGGCGAGGGAGGGGGCGGCAGGGGGGGGAGCCGGCTGTCGGGGAGGGGCCACAGGAGGGAGGGGGCGGCAGGGGGGGAACCGGCTGCCGGGGCGGGGCCACAAGAGGGAGGGGGGCCGGCCGCGGGGGAGGGGAAGGGAGGGAAGGGGGAGACCGGAGGGGGCGAGGGAGGGGGCTGCAGGGGGGGAGCCAGATGCTGGGGAGGGGAGTCGGAGGGAGGGGGAGGGGGACCGGCGGGGGGAGGACGCAAGGGGAGGGGGGAGAGGCCGGCGAGGGAGATGGGGGAGGGGGAGGGGGCTAGGCAGGGGGGAACCGGAGGGAGGGGGAGGGGGGGAACCGGCGGGGGAGGGGGGACCGGCGGGGGAGGACGCAGGGGGAGGGGGGAGAGGCTGGCGAGGGAGATGGGGGAGGGGGGACCGGCGGGGGGAGGACGCACGAGGAGGGGTCAGCACGGGGGAGAGAGAGACGAGAGACCAATTTAAAAAAAAAAGTAGGGAGTTGTTTTTTTTTTGAAAGAGATTATAACGTGGAGAGGTTCTTTCTCTAAAATTTAAGAAAGGAACACCAAACACCCTTTAATGAGTTCTCTCTCTCTTTTTTAAATTTGAGATAAAAAGAGAGGAAAAAAGCGTAACCAAACACCCCATTAATTTTTTTTAATTAATCGTCAAATGACCAACATATATATATATATATATATATATCTCTCTCTCTCTCTCTCTCTCTATATATATATATATATATATATATATATATATAGAGAGAGAGAGAGAGAGAGAGAGAGAGAGAGAGAGAGAGAGAGAGAGAGAGAGAGAGAGAGAGAGAGAGAGAGAGTACCAAGGAGATTCCACGGGCGACGGTGGAGGGGGGCATCAAAGGTCGAGGCTGGCCAGCATGTGAGGTCAAACTGCCCTCCTCTCGTGGGGCCCTAGAAAACGTCGGGAGGGTGGGTATGGCGGTGGGGCGGTGGCTCGTGATATGCCAACGTAGTGCTTCACAAGATGCATCTCCGACGGGGGTGAAAGTGGGTAGTTTTCGGCGGGGGAGGGGGTTGAGAGGGGTGGTTTCCTGCGGGGGAGGCGGGAGAGTGGGTTTTCATTGGGGAGAGGAGGTAGCACGGTCGGAAGGGGGTTGCATGGGAGGGGGGGTTTTCCGACGGGGGAAGGGGGGCAGAGGGGGGATTTTCGACAAAGGGGGACATGATTTTATTACTTAGAGTAATTATATTTAAATTGACGGATGATAACGAAAATGTATGATGCCGTCGTATTTGAAATTTTTTGTCAACAGTGGTGATATGTTTGACAATACATTTTTTAAAATAATTAATCTAAAATTTCATCTCTAAAGGTCGTTTTGTTATCAGAATAGGGGGACTGATATCACACCCGATGAGAGATAATCGGGTGAGACTCACACTCTCCACTCACACACATGTACCGTATTCGACCTCGGGCACCGTGTTCAACTCCAGATGGTCAAACACGCTATCTCACCTGAAAAATATTTGAGGGCCCAAGAGTATTGTCTTGTTAGAAAACTCTTATTTTTTATTACTTTTAATTTTTTAAAGTGTCACATCACAGTAAAGCTGTTAGGTAAAATGACAAGTATTTTTGCGATGATTTTGGCAACGAATTCTTTCTCCTCCCTATAAGATATTTCGTAAAGAAGGAAGAATCTCTGCCTTGACGCTTTATAAGGTATGTTTGCCTTCGTTTTCTACCAGAGAGAGACGATCTTCTTATTGAAAAAACAAAACTGTGGGGAATCCCAAACCTAAAACAAATAATACTCTTTGTCTGAGAGATCATATATACACCAAAGCTGCTCCCAGGTTTTTGACGTCCCTCTCGTAGCTCATATGCCGCTGCCTTTGGAATCATTACATATACCAGTAATCAGGTGCACAGTGCGTAGGTTCTTCTTATTTTGTAAGACCTTGTATGCACACATTACCCACCCATCTGTCTAAACATGCTCTAGCTCTCAGCAATTAATGCCACCTTTGGAACAGTCGTAAGCTTCGTGAGTTAAACATCAAAATGTCCTGTCCGAGTTATCGCCCATCCGCCCATTAGTGGTTAGGCTAGCAATTAAACTGGTCCAGTCTGATCAGAGGGTTAACTTAAACCGAAACCAATCGACTCAGTCATTGGTTGCGTTGGCCGAGTTAATTAATGAGCCGGTCGCCAACCCGTGGCAGATTCGATGAACCTGCCCAAACATGCAGCCCAGTCAAAAGGTACGTGGCTTTAATTTTTCTAGAGCCATCTCAAAAAAAAAAAAAAAAACAGGCATCCAGAGGGTGGCGTCTATCAGATTGACTTAGACTTGTAATTTTTCGAACTTGGGCTGCTGTATTTTTACCACACTAACACACCCCGGTCCAGTCGGATCGAAAATGAGCTCCAGAGATCGGACATATATATGTATCCGAAACTTTTCGAGCCTGATCCGAATTGATCGGAGATACTGATGCGGAGCGTGTTACAAGAATTATATTTAAAGATTCATATTTATTTAAAATCATTGAAGAGATATGGGTTAGAGATTATTTTTATTATTTTCTTATATTTTCGTAACTAATTTATGAGTTATTTTAGTTCAGAGTTTATT
The DNA here is from genome assembly GCA_022559845.1 of Amorphophallus konjac. Classification (NCBI taxonomy): domain Eukaryota; kingdom Viridiplantae; phylum Streptophyta; class Magnoliopsida; order Alismatales; family Araceae; genus Amorphophallus; species Amorphophallus konjac. Next base: position 413,500,578 of record CM040122.1, on the reverse strand, counting down.
TTGATCGGTTATATCTTTTTTTATATTTTAGAGTAAGAATATTATGGATGTGAAAAAAAATAGGTCTACTTGTAATTTTGTTTCTCTATAAATAAAGAGATGCTAACCCTAATTAGGGTAAACAATGATTAGGTCAAAATTTGCAGCACTACTGTGTATTTCTTCTTCTGACAAGATGTCCAATCCCCTCTCTTCTTCCTCTGGTGAGATGCCAAAATTAATGTCACGTCCCGAACCGATAGCAGCGGGAAGTGATGCTCGGAACGTGGCAAGAGACAAGTCACGATAACAAGAGCGGAAGATAAATAATCACAATAAAATACAAAGAGGCCAGACACACATTTTGAGAAAATACGAACTCTTATTAATTTAAAAGGATATATTTTGACACCACTTATAATAAAAGATTCAAAATAAATAACAAAAAGAAATAACTAGACTAGCTAGACTCAAGAAAATGAAAGAGCAGACTCCAACTCTAGGTTCCAGGTTCCACTCGATCACACTGATCCATTTCCCAATGCACGTACCGATACTCGCAAAACCTGAAAAGGGTTAGAAGTAGGGGTGAGCAAAAAGCTCAGTAGGAATTATACTCTATCATCAGACATAGTTTAAGTGATTAGCAAGTAAATTACAGTTTCATGTGCCATGCTAATAAGAGAAATAAATGACGATATAAAGAAACAACGATACTAAAACAGATCTTGCAAGGTCAAGAAATATAAAGGAACAGAATGGTAATACTTAAGAGGAATAACAAAGATAAGAATTTACTGCAGGAGATAACGATAAAGAGTTGGCCATATCGAGACAATTCAAGTCATGTCAAGCACGTATGTAATTTCATTTCCACGTCCAAGTAACAACAAGTAAAGTAACAACAAGTAGAGTATAGAACAGTGAAGAGTGGAAAGTGCAACGTAGTAGAGAGTAGTGGAGAGTAGTGAAGAGTAGTGGACAGTCCTAGATTTAACTCATGTCATAGTACTGGTGCCAAATGCCACACCTAGTCAATCACCTCCCCGGGGGTACACGTAGTGTTCGGGCGCTCCTCCCAGGACTAGACCGAGCCCTTAATTGTTTGCCAGGTATTGATTTTTTTGGATCAAAGATCCCACGAATCTAGACTTCCACAATTTATGGCCAGGATTCTAAGGTTTGAACTATGTAGCAATAACAATTTCAAGTAGGAAGGAGATTCATTTCAGAATTTCAAGGTAAGCACAATCATCAAGAAGATTGAAAACCAAGTCACAATAAGAGTTAATCGTGTTGCGCTACTGTAGTGCAGCAGCTATCCAGCAAGCTAATCAACATATTAATCCCAATTACCAAGTTAGTATGCCAAAGATTATCCATTATCATTTGCATTAAGCATAAGCCAAAAGAAGATTCAAGATGATAAGGTAAAGAACAAGCTCACAGGAATGAAGTAGCATGCATTAACAGAGATTTAGTTACATCATTAACCACTAATTATGTGGGTTTCTATTTAACCAATGTATGCGTCGAAATGAAGATGGTAAACGGCATGTTTTTACACTATGTTTGCAAGTAGGAACCAATGTAAATTGAAATCATAAGGTTTCTAGAATAGGTCACTGGTTCTTCAAAAGTATAATTTTCAATTGGTCTAAGTTCAATGGGTCGATCCCCTAATGATCCAGATCGATCCTCGGGTCGAAAAATGACAAAAATCGGGTTTCTGGTACATGGGTCGACCCCTGGGGTCGACCCCTGTAAAAATGGGGTCTGCCTGCTGGATGGGTCGACCCTTGGGGTCGACCCCCCACAATTTCTGAAGATGGGTCGACCCCAGGGGTCGACCCCCACACTTTCTGCAGATGGGTCGACCCCAGGGGTCGACCCCTTGTAGGGACAGGATGGGTCGACCCCTGGGGTTGACCCTCGGGCCTGCAGGGTCTTCCAGAAAATGGGTGGACCCCTGGGGTCGACCCCTGCAAGAACAGCAACGGCCCTAACCTCCGGAAAACATATGAACTCACCCAATTGAGGTCCAATTGAGTTGAAATCATAACCACATGATCTAGGGTGATTAATATACATACTAAGGTCATTAAGCAAGCGATTTAAAACACTAATTCCAACAGAAATCAATTAAATCTTAACCTATTCTATGAAGAACACATGAAGACCTAATTCTTGACATGCTGTTACTAAATCTTAAAATTCTCCCAACATACATAACGAAATTTGGGGCTTCTGGTGTCAAAAGAAAGCTAACTTGATGCTGAATCCAACCATGTATTATAAGTTATATGTGGATCAAGATCTATAACTCAAAATCAGCCCGCAATACATGCTTTTACTTGAAGAACACACCAAAAGCTAGGTCTAGACATGCTGTTACTCCGAACAGAAATTCTCTAGACATGTTGAAAGGAATTTAGGGCTTTTATAATCAATGGAAAGAGCACGAAAAACTCTACAAGATGCATGGATCAATTTCATAATTACACCTTGAAATCAGAACTTAATCGAAGAAGGAACAATGTTAACTCTAATCTAACATGCTTCTAACATGCTTCTACTAAACCTCGAAATACTCGCAGGATACTACATGATATTTGGGGATTTATATATCAAAAGAAAGAGGACTTCATGCTGAACATTTTGATATATGATTTGCTATTTGAGCCCGAGAGAACCTACCTCAATTTGATGAAGAACAAGGAAGAACAAAGGAGGAAGAAAGAAAGAAGGAAGCCGACACCCACGCACTCAACGCGAGATATCTCCCAGATCTGAAAACTTCAGCGACTGTCGCGGTAACCAAATGAAAATAGACTGGAAGGGCTTCATTTTGATAGTTTATACACGTTCTGGGATGGTCTGTGGAGAGAGGAATCGACGCCACAAGAGGCGTGTTAAACAAGGCGCCGAAATCAAGGACCAAGTCAAACTCGACCAGCCGCCTCAATTAGGGTTAGGGTTTCGAGCAATTTTTAGAGGGTTATTGAAGTTAAGATCATGGCCTTTAATTTGACACCAATTTTAGATCAAATGGTTGAGTATTAAGGTCAGATTTTATGTTTGAAGTCAAGGTTAGGTAAAGGTTGAAAAGTGTGGATTTTTCACTTAAATCTTTAAATAGATCTTGCTACGAATTTTTACTGGGTTAATCTCAGAAGAGAAATTTGTTACATACATTGTTAGAAACCAAATTACCATTTTTATAGATTTTTATCAAGTAGAAGAATTTTCGATGGTACTATTCCAAGGAATAAAATATTATTTAATAAAATTCACTTAAACGATAAATAGATCTAATTACAGATTTTTACTGATAAAACTCAAGAAGACAAAGTTGTTTCATAAATCATTCTCTATCAATTTATTATTTTTCTAGATTTTTGTGAGAAAGTCAAAATTACACTAGCACTATTCACTGAGGAATATAATATTAATTTCCGAAATTCATTTATCTAAATTAAAAATTTACTATTTCAATTAAATTTCAAATTTTAAAAACCGGGGTGTTACAATTAATCTCTTCCTTTTCCTTCCGGGCATGAGGCATTCCTTTCTTCTTTTTGATTTGATTCCTTCTTGTCTTCTTCTTCCTAGTAGCCCCATCTCCCTTCCCATCACTATTCATTTATTTATTTACATTTCCCTAAGTTTTCCCTTCCCACCACCATCATCTTCCTCTTCTCCGTCCACGGTCCTTCATGCGAGCGCAAGCCACCCCACAGCCGGCCACCTTTGGCCGTCCGGCCACTGCCAGCCAATGCCGCCGGCCGTGTTCGTGGCAGACCACCGCGAGCGAGACCTCGCCGACCACCGGCGACCAACGTCGGTGTCCGCGCTCCTGCCCGCCACTGTTCCCTTCCTCCCCCTTCTCCTCCGTCTTCTCATGCCTGCGACCACCGGAGGGCACGCAACGTAGCCGGCCACCGTCGCCTCGCAGCAGTGCTTGCAGGCCGACCGCCACAGGAGGAGGCTGCCCTGCCCTGTCGCCTCCCACTGGCTGCCGTCCGTCGTACGTCCATCGTGAACGACCACCTTCGCCGTCACACTCCACGACAGCACCCTTCGCCTACGTCGCCCAGCCCACCTCCGTTCCACCTCCGCAGACCGCCGTCTCCACCCTCCGCACCCCTGTGCGTAGCATGCCCACCTACGAGCAGGACGCCGTGGCCTCGAAGGCCACCGCGACCACACTGGCAGCACGCCGCCTACTCGACCTACAGGCCACCACAACGCCGGCCATCGCCGTCGACCTCTGCGGCCACGAGCAAGGTAATTGGCCTCGCCGGCGACCCCATCCTCTCTCTCTCTCTCTCTCTCTCCTGTGTGGCTATGCTATAAAAAACCAGAGAAAAAAGGTAGAAAGGCTGAAAGAATAGAAAAAGAAAAAAATCTCTTGTGAAAAATAAGAAGGCAGAAAGGGCTAATAGTTTCTGACAAAATAGAGAAAAAAAGGAAGAAAGAAGAAATTCATAGCCCAGGGTCCTGTCCGGCATCAAATGAAGTGGCCCATCATCCCTGCACTCCGCACGATCACAGTTGCCGCCTGTCATCGTCTCTACTGCGGAGTCCATTTTGCTGGCCACTGAGTTCTATCATACATCAAATTGGTATCAGAGCCGTAGGGAATTAACTTATTCTCATAAGTTGAGGTTCGTAGTTTATGCAGTATGCTTCCTCTTTCGATCATATTTGCCGCATATTGACCTAATGGAGAGTGTACATAAGTAGATTTACATGAGTCGGAAGATGAAAATTAGGTTTCACCTGTCATTGTTGAGTCTCTCTCAAGGACTGGAGAAATTATTTTTAAAGGTGATCATGTATTTGTGAAGTTTTACAAAAAAAATCAAAACAATCAAATATTATGATAGAGCTTGGTGTAACATTGGGTCAATGACTGACACATATATTATTTTAGGAAAAGAGTGGCTCAAAGAAAGGAGTGCGATTATTGATCCAGAAAAGAAAACTTGCATCTTGAGACATGATACCTTGCCGGGTGAATTTATTTTTCATAACCTATTATTATCTCATCCACAAAGAAATAATGTGCAAGCTTCTCGATGTCAATCAAAAGCAAAATTAAATGAGGAACAACTCCCTTTGTTTGATCACATGCCAAAAATTATTTTATCTCCAGCAGAGTTTACAGATAGCCAGAATATTGCAATTTTACATATTATTGATGCTTGGGATCATAACCTCTTATTGCAGTCTGGATTACATATGATTTCTGAGTCTATCTTTGGTGATGTTCATTGTCATTCTAACAAGGATTTACTTCAGGAGTCAACTCTCAACTCGTGAGATCAGGAGTTACTTATCCAGTCAAAATTGGATTTGATTTCAGATATTGTGTTTGAGGTGCCTGTTGCGCATGAGTCATATTTAGTGGTGGTTCCTACATTTTATTCTACATATGATCTAGTAGATTTGTGCTCACCATTTGTTGTCCATTCAGAGATTTTCTTTGGGTTAGATTCATCAGTAGTCACTGTAACTCAGCAGGGTTCATGGTCTCTTGTTGTTGCTGATATGGAATTTTGTATGACTCATAGTGATTTTGACTTGCTTTGGTATATTGTTAAAGCACATGCTCATCATCGCAACCGATTAATCGTTGTGACTAGCAATGTGAATTGTTTGGTGTTGCATACGCCATGTGATTCTCTATTCAATTCATTGCTACTTCGGCATTTCAAAATTTGAGATCGAAAATTTTCGAACAATGGGAGATTGATGTGGAGCAAGTTGCATGGATTATATTTGAACATTCAGATTTATTTAGAACCGTCGAAGAGATCAGAGCTAAAGATTTTTTTTATTATTTTCTTATATTTTTACAGCTAATTTATGAGTTATTTTAGTTCAGAGTTTATTTTCTTCAGTTATGTCTTTTTTTATTTTACGGTAGGAATATTATGAATGTGAAGAAAAAAATGGGTCTGCTTGTAATTTTATTTCCCTATAAATAAAGAGATGCTAACCCTAATTAAGGTAAGCAATGGTAAGGTCAAAATTTACAACACGACTCTGTGTTTCTTCGTCTGGCGAGATACCCAATCCCATCTCTTCTTCCTCTGGTTAGATGCCAAAATCTCTTCCTTTTTCTTCCTGGCGTGAGACCGAACCCTCACTTCCTTTCCTCTTTTTGGTTTGATTCCTTCGTGTCTTCTTCTTCCCCGTAGCCACATCTCCCTGCCCATTACTATTCATTTATTTATTTACCTTTCCCTAAGTTTTCCCTTCCCACCACCATTATCTTCCTCTTCTCCGTCCACGGTCCTTTACGCAAGCGCAAGCCACCCCACAGTCGACCACCTCTGGCCGTCCACCACGAGCCAACGGCGCCGGCCGCTTCCGCGGCAGACCACCGCTAGCGGGACCTCGCCAACCACCGGTAACCAACGCCGACATCCGCACTCCTACCCTCCACTGCTTTCGATGTTCCCTTTCCCCCCTTCTCCTCCGTCTTCGCACGCCTGGGACCACCAGAGGTGTAATGTCCCGAGTTTTCGGACACTTTTTGGATCAAGATCCGTGGGTTTCGGATCACTTTCGGGGGTCCCAGAGTACGTTTTGTGGTTTACGCGTGTTTTTCCCTGACGAGCCTTCGGAACCCTGTGCAGGGTAAACCGTTACGTTCTCCTACTCCGGGATGGTACCAATGCGTTGAGCGCGTTCTGAGGATCAAGAAATTGATTTTCCCCAATTTTTTATATTTTTTATATTTTCTGAATTTTCTATAAATATCCCCCCATTTTTCCTTTTTCTTTCTTCTTCTTCTTCTTTCTTCTTCTTCCCATTGGAGCTCCTCTCTCCCGACCGTTGCATCCCCTCTTCCACGATCGCGACCGCAGCTTCGTTCCTCCTCCGGCTGCAGACGGTGGACTGACGGCGATGGCGTGGTGATTGCAGCCGTGGCATTCTCGCGGTTTGGGGCGTGGAGATCGTGGGTTTAAAAGCAAGATTTCGAGATCGATGGCGATCCAGCGGCTTCCGAGCTTCCTTGAGGTAGGGGGACGGATCCTTTCCCGCTTTCCCTGTGATTTGTAGGCCGAGGAGAGGCCGAGAGGGGCGTTTTTGAACCGAGAGGGTTAAAATCCATGTTTTGGGGTTGAGCGCTAGATCTCGCGTTTCACGGAGTTTTTGACCGATCTAAGGGTGTAGAATCATCCTAAGAGGGTTGGGGATGGATTCCCCTTTGTTTCCCCATCATCGGGCGATGATCGGGGCGTGGATCGCGTTTTTTTGGGTCCTCTTGCCATTCCAGTTCCCGGGTGGGGGTAGCGGTCATTCCAGGGACCGCTAGGCACCGTTAGCGGCCCTCAGGGGAACGCTAAGCGTTTCAGAGTGTCGGTAGGCCTAAGCCGTCCTCCCAGGACTACTAGGCTAAGGGCAGCGGTCGCGCGATAGACCGCTACCCTCGGATTGGCGGTCGTCGGACGACAGTTTCTCCAGTTTGACTTGATTTTTCGACCATTGGGAGCCACGTGCTGGCTAGCAGTCAGGGCATGACCGTTTTTGGTTGCCTTGCGGTCCGGTGAGGACCGCTTGGCTGGGGTTAGCGGCCTGGCGATAGACCGTTAGACGCCTTGTGGCTCGCCCCCTTGCGGTCACGGGTTGACTGTTTGGCTCAGCCTGACAGTCTCAGGGAGACCGCTAGGCCTACCTTGCGGTCCAGAGAGGACCGCTAGGCTGAGGGGCAGTCCCGAGTGGACCGCCACTCTGTTTCCTTCGAACAGTGGTTTCTGTCAGTCAGAGTCTTACCTCCGATGACACGTCCACTAGTCGTAGCCTTCTTACGGCACGTGTGTGCTGACCCACCGGGGAGTGGTGGAGCGGCTTACCCGAGAGAGACGGTTGTTAGGCTGGTTACCGTAGGCCCCCTTCGTGTAGCATGAGTCTGGGCTTTGGGGAAGAACCAGCTAGAGGATTTGACCTAGGGTGCATGGTTTGTGTGCGCACACTTGATTGGGGGCATCGGACACGCGCTGACGAGCGCGACCCCAGCTAGTCCTTGATCGTGGTACTTGTTGTGCGTCTCAGTCTCCGCCTGGGGCATCGTAGGGAGACACTGAGGCGCGGTGTAAGACGTCAGGGGACGCATCCGGCTTTGCTTCTAGTGGGTGGTGCTCTTGTCTCTGGCAGGTACGGACTTGTTTTTTCGTTCGTTCGAGGTTGGTTTGTTCGGTACGATTAATTGTAGAGAGCTTTTTCATTTATTTATTGTTGCTTGCTGCTACTACCTTACTCCCGCTAGGTAGCGTTACCTTTCGTGCTTGTTTTTGCGCTTTGCTATCTTGTTTCTCTCGCGCGAGGTGGGGGTCCGCGGGATCCCTACTGAGCCTATGAAATGAGACTCACCCCTGTGTTTTCAGGTGAGGCGGGGTCGTCGAGAGGTGCAACGGAGTTTCAGCGTGGTTCTAGCAACCAGGGTTAGTCGCCAGTTGCCAGAACCGGGGTATGTCCCGTGTACTTGTACTTTTCTTTCTGTTGATTGTACTTACATTGAACATGAGATACTTTGGACTGTAGCAGTTTAGTTATTTATTTAATTTCCTATGTTGTGTATGTGATTTTGATGATTAAAAAATGACCTTGTGCTTGAATGGCTTGATTACAAAATGTTCCTTATTGTATGTCAAAAGATTTCTAAGTGATGCATTTCTGTGGCTTCCAAGTTCATATGCTTGAACATCCTTGTTTTCTTGCTATGGTGTATGGAATTGACCTATACATGTGGAGTTTCAGATGTCTAACAGTTTTGGGATGTCAAGTTGATTATGAGCCTCATCATAATATAAGTATATTTCACTGAGCTTCATTTGATATGAGTGAAAGATTTTCTAGAAGATGGATTGTATGAAAATAGCTTGTTTGGGTTTTCATGGTTGCATGATAACTTCATATCTTTGGTTTTGCCAATACAAGTTGGTATGCATGGCTTGGTTGAGATGATAATTTGATAGACTTGTAATTGTGCATGCTTTCATGTTTGAACTCACATTTTCACTCTTGAGATCACGGCTTTTGAGATGACGATGTTACGGGTTGAGTTACATGCCATATTGTTCATATTCATTCTAGAAATGCTAGTTTCAAGAGAGAAGTTCATTTGATTTTCAAATCTATACTAATTTGGTTTTTCTATGGTTTTGCAGGTTCATTTCTATAGGTCAAAACCCTTTTGAATCAAGGATCAATGGTACTATCAACCCTCTTTCAATTCATGGGGTTTTAGAGCCTAAATATGTTGTTCTTGTGAAGGAGCAGATAAGAGTCGACTCTAAGAGTCGACACTTTTTGGACAGTGTTCTGTTGTGTGTATTGTGTGTGTTGCAGGGAAGAAGAGTCGACTCTAAGAGTCAACTCTTAGAGTCGACACTTTTTTGGCAGATTTCTGGTTTTGTGCTTTGGCCTGCACAGGGTGCGAGTGTCGACTCTAAGAGTCGACACTTTACGGCACGGGAGTTACGAATCCGATTGAAACCCATTCTAAACCCCTTGAAACTTTACCAAACTACCCCCAATAAGTTCCTATACTTACAAAGGTGTTTATAACATGTTTTAGGAGGGTTATATGAGTCATTTGGCCAATCTATCTTGCATATATATGTGAACTCTGAGTTTTGGAAGGATGAACCCTAATGCTTATTCTTTCTTTCTTGTAGGAGAAGAAAAAGGGGGAAAAGGAAGAGGAGCTCTTGCAAGGAGGATATCATCTACATCCATTAAGATTTGGAGCTCGTGATAGAAGGGAAAAGGAAGCGGAATGCTGAGACGAGCAAGATGATGGCGGCTTGGTGATCATCCGACAACGGGTCAAGAAGAACCGGAAGAATTGAAGAAGGGGGAGCTCTATACATACTATATCTTCTTCATTTCAGTCTTTAGAGTTTGTTTGGGGTTTATTGTATCCATTGGTCTATGCTTCATAAATTTCTGAAAGTATATTTTGTGTGGGTGTTCGGAGATTTGATCTCCGAGTGTTTGGGATTGACGCATGTGCGTCGTTTTGTGCGGAGCATATCCGTGTGTGTGCTTGGGTATATTTTGGGGTGTGTTCCCTGTGTGTGGTTGGGAGTTTACTCCTGTGTGGTTGTGTAGGCGTCGCCCTACGTGTGTGTATTGGAGCTTGGCTCCGTGTGTGTGTGTGGGGATTTATCTCCAGGCTGTTTTAAACAGCAGTGAAGCCTCACCAGTTTGGTGAGGGGTAGACGTAGGGAGCCCATCGTGGTCCCGAACCACCTTAAAAATTCCCGTCTCTTGTGGTTTGATTTATGTAATTGTGTGTTTCACTATCTAATTCGTTTTCGCAATCGTGTGAGCTCGGTGAGATTGAGAGAATTAAGTTTATTCTACTTAGTCTAAATTCCTCAATCTTGTTAAACCTGTTAATTCTGCTGTGAGTAGGTTCGTATTTGTAATTGGACATATTTTTAGTAGAGGGTTCTATTCACCCCCCCCTCTAGAACCGTGTTCCTGCACTACGGGACCCAACAATTGGTATCAGAGCAAGGCTCTGTTGTCCCTAGATCTCACAATCTACAGTGTGATCCCAGTGCTTTCTACAATCATAAATTTTTCTGTTGAACATATCTCGATGAATTGTTTGCCTATCTTCACTAGTTCAGATTTTAATTCTTGGTTAGGCAAACTGTGTGGGATGATTAATTCTATAAATCTCGGTCTTTGGAAATTAATCTATCATGGTCCTAATAAATTGCGTCTTGATGAGACCATGTGGTCTGAAGAGGATGTATTGATGCACCATGATAATGTTGATGCTCTTAGTTTATTGAAAGCTTCCGTGAGCACTAACAAGTATCCATTTGTGTCTTCTTGTAGGTCGGCAAAGGAGCTTATGGATCAGTTGATCAAAGCTCAAGAGAAGGAAAGATAAAAATGTCTCATGGCCGACGATGTCGATCAGCACAATGACTATAATGCTGAGGAGGTAAATTCTAATTCTGATGAAGATGAATTCTCCTTTGAAGAACTACTTGATGCTTATGAGGAGTTGTCGTGTAGATCAAGTCTGAAAATAAAACATTGAAAAAGAAACTTGATAAAAATGTGCATGATAATCTTCCTTATGAAAAATGCATTGATTTAGAATCAAAAATTGAAAATTTGGAAAATAAAAATAAATCTCTTGAATCAAAAGTTGAATTGTTCTCAGATGAGATTTCTTCCATAAATGAAGAACTTGAAATGGCTAGGAAATCTAATACATCTTTTGAAATTGAGAATGTTTGTCATGAATTGAGTGAACAAAATGAACTCTTATTGTCTAAGATTTCATTGCCTGAAAAAATAGAAAAACATCTTAGAAACTAGTTAGATTCATTGTCTGATGATGAAAAGTTGTTTGAAAAACTTCTTGACATTGAATTAGATAGCAAAAGCATCATAAGTGAAAATGAAGAGCTTAAAAAGGAACAACAGTTGTAACGACCCGAGAATCCGATTATCGGGAAGGCCCGATAACCCGAGACTCGTACCGCCACCCACGAGTCCGAAGACTCTGAAGGGTTAGAAAGATGGTGTGGAGACTACACAAGTATCACAAACAATTATAGAAATTAAACAGTTTATATAATTAAGCAGGAAATAAACAACATTTTAATTAATACATGGTCCACAAGATAATAATAAAATAACAACAGTAGTCCACAACAAGTACAGTGACAAGAAAGAAAAGTACAGCTACACGGGGCATACCCCGGCTCTGACCTCTGGCACTAACGCTGGGCACCCGAACCGCGCTGAACCTCAGACGCGCTCCCCTGAAGCCGCGCCTCACCTGAAACACGGTGAAAACATGCAGGGAATGAGTCTCGGAACAAGACTCAGTAGGGATCACTCGAACCCTACCTCACAAACGGAGAAATCGCTACGCTAGCAGTAAGCGAGTACCTCGAAAAGGGAAGCACTGCCATCTATAAAACACCGGTCTCACGGCACGAAGACCGACACACGTGCCATGGCAAAACAATCGAAACACAACGGTCAACTCGACTAAACCCGAAGGTCAAAGTCACAACGACTGACAATCTGTCACTCCCAACTCGACATGAGTACCTCCCACTAGAAGGACAGTCGGTAGCGTCCCCTGACATCTTACACCGCACCGCAGGTGAACTGCCTAACGTGGTAGCGCCTACCAGAGGCACGAACACCGAACAAGTAACCACAACAAGTGACTAGCTGGAGTCATGTCCGTCGGCATGGGTCCAACCCCCCCAACCACGTGTGCACACACAGACCGTATGTCCTAGGTCTGGCCTCTAACTGGTTTTCCCCTGGAGCCGGACTCTGGCTACCGACGAGGGGCCCGACGGAAACCAGTCTATAAACCGTCCTCAGGATAGCCTCTCCACCACTCCCTGGTGGGTCCACTCGCGTGCAGGCAAGCTACGACTAGTGGAGGGTCACTGAAGGAGTAGACTCTCAACTCAACGAAAAACCACGTCCGCATCCGACGACGTAAGGGGACCGTCCCACGTACCAGCACCGTCGCACGGTGACCACAGTCGGAAGGAAAACAGGACTGCAAACCATCCGGAGCAATCCTGAGCCTGGCGGTCTACCCTAGACACGCCACAGGCTCTGACGGTCTAAGGCTGGACCGTCACAGCCATTTGACGGCCCAACACAGGGGCGTCAGACCCTCAGTGTAAAACAGCGTGTGATGCGCCTACCCTGGTGTGTCACAGTCTGTGACGTGCCATCCCTGGTGCGTCACATGACAAGAAGAAACTAAATGTGACGCGTGTCACTCGGTGCATCACAGTCTGTAACAGACCAACTCTGGGGCGTTACAGGGTGAGTATCCATCAGCTCTGACGCACCCACACAGGGGCGTCACAAGGCTGTGACGCGCCAGTCTTGGTGCGTCACAGGCCTTGACCCCCAACGGTCAAAAACCAACGGTCGAAAGCCAACGGTCAGATCGTCCCTCACGGTCCAGCCCAGGCGCGTCACAGCGCCGTGGCGGTCTATCGTGGGACCATCACAGCCCACAGACCCCAACTGGCTAACAACGGGACTGTGACGCACCCATCCTGGGGCGTCACATAGTGTGACGGTCACTGGAAGGACCGTCACACCGGTCCGACGGTGAAACGGCGTGAAACGCCCAAAAACTCTAACCACGCCCCCATGCCTCCATAGGGGAGGGGGAAATCAAAGGGGAAGACCCCTGGCATGATTTTAGGCCATCAAAACGCCGAATCGCGGCTCAAATCCATAGATCAGGCGAACTCTCCCCAAAACATGATTTTGCCCTAACCCGCTCCAAAACACCCCTCTCGGCTCCCATTCGGCCTACAAACCGCGGGGGATGACGAGATGAGCATAGGGATTCGTCCCCCTAACTCAATGGAGCGAAAGCTCCACCGAATCGAGCTCAAACCACGAAGAACACTTTTAGAAACCCCGCTCTTCACGTTTCTCACGAGCACCGCACGCCCACAAGATCGCCTCGCCGCCACCCACGTCGCCGCGCCGTCGCCCCACCACCGTCTGCAGCCGGAGAGAGGCCCACCGCGCCGAAATGGGAGAGAGAGGGGAAGAGGGGCGCTCACGGTTGGGGAAGGAAGAAGAAGAAGAAGAAAGAAAGAAAAGGGTGGGGGAGAGAGAGAAAATGAGAGATATTTATAAAAAATTCAGAAATTCTAGAAAATACTAAAAAATTAAAAATTACATTTATGGGATCCTGGGAACGTACCGATCGCAATGGTACCACTCTCTCCTAGGTGAACGACCCGATTCACCCGCAACGAGGTTCCGAAGGATTTGCCGAAACTCGCACCGGAAATCAGAAAACACACGCGAAAAAGCGGCGGACACACTCCGGGCCTCCGAAACAGCTCCGGATCGCGCCGATCCGAACACGAAAGATGTCCGAAACGAAATTTTGGACACAACAGAGCCAGACACTCTGAAAAACCAGATCTGCGACCTACGACGAAGGATCCGAAATGTCCAGGATATTACAGCCCTCCCCCTTAAAGGAATTTCATCCTCGAAATTGAGAACAACCCAAGAGGAAAGAAGAGGAAGACTCACTCAAACAAGTAAGGGAACTGGTGACGCATCTCATCCTCACGCTCTCAAGAAGCCTCACCACCAGAGTGTCGCTGCCACACCACCTTGACCAAGGGGATGACCTTGTTCCGCAGGCGCTGCTCTCGCCTATCCTCAACGCAGACGGGAAACTCTGGGAGAGAAAGATCTGGAGTCACCTCGGACCAAACAGAATCCTCAAGCACATGAGAGTCATCGGGCATATACTTCCGCAACATCGAGACATGAAACACGTCATGCACCGATGCCAACTCAGGAGGTAACTACAGCTGATAGGCTACCTCATCGATGCACTCCACAATGAGGAAAGGACCATTATAGCAGGGACTCAGCTTCCCATGTCCTCCAAAACACATCACCCCCTTCATCAGAGAAACTCTTAAAAACACACGATCGCCAACGACGAAAGTCAGAGGCTGCCTCCTCCGGTCAGCATAGCTCTTATGCCGACTCTGGGCCGCCAACATGTTCTGACGAACTAAGTGCACAACATCCACATACTGCTGCACCAACTCCGGTCCCGTCAAAATGCGCTCACCAATCTCGAACCAATCAAGTGGAGTCTGACACGGACGCCCATACAACGCCTCATAAGGAGCCATGCCGATGCTCGAATGATAGTTGTTGTTGTAGGCAAACTCCACCAACGGCAGTTGGTGAATCCAACTCCCCTGCCACTCCAGGCAACAGGATCTCAACATATCCTCCAATGTTTGGATGGTCCTCTCTGACTGACCATCTGACTGAGGATGGTACGCTAAGCTAAATGCTAAATCTGTGCCAAGAGCTCGTTGGAAACTCCTCCAGAATCTAGACGTGAAGCGCGGATCCCGATCCGACACAATGGAGATGGGAATCCCATGCAACGGGATGATCCGCTCCACATAAAGATGAGCCAACTTGGGCACACTCCAACTGACTTTGACTGGTAACAACCGAGTCACCTTCGTCAGACTATCCACTAGCAACCAAATACTATACTGCCCACTCAGATTCCTCGGTAATCCCACCACGAAATCCGTGGTCACGTGGTCCCACTTCCACGCGGGAACATCCAAGGACTGAAGAGTACCTCCCGGTCGTTGATGCTCCGCCTTCACCTGCTGACAGGTCAGGCACCTGGCCACAAATTCGGTAACATCTCTCTTCATGCCAGGCCACCAGAACTGTCTCCGCAAGTTCCGATACATCTTCGTCGCACCCGAGTGTAGGTGTACCTGCTCCCATGAGCCTCGCGCAACACCGCATGACGAACCTGCCCCTCGGCTGGGACGTACAGCCTACCACGAAATCTCGCAGCACCGACCTCGCCGAGCTCCACATCAGCCATAGTCAAAATCCGGGACAACTCCGGGTCAGCATGCTGAGCCTCTGTCACCTGATGGCGGATAGCAGGCGTGACAGTCAGACTCGCGAGCACCGATAAACTTGACTCTCGGGGAATCTTGAGCCTAAATGATACTTCAGGCACCTATTCCCAGAGCCTCCACTTCCTCAACATCAAGGCACTGACCGCGACCTTCCGACTCAAAGCATCGGCCACGCCGTTCATCCTGCCCGGCTGATAAGACAGGGTGAAGTCATAATCCTTCATATACTCCATCTAGCGCCTCTGCCTGAGGTTAAGATCCCTCTGCGTGAACACATACCTCAAACTCTGATGGTCAGTGAACACCTTGAACTTTTCATCGTACAGATAATGCCTCCAGATCTTCAGCGTGAAGTTCACAGCCGCCAACTCCAGGTCATGGGTAGGGTAGTTCTCCTCGTGGGGCTTCAGCTGCCGAGATGCATAAGCCACCACTCTACCATGCTGCATCAACACAGCACCCAATCTGACCCCAGAAGCATCTGTACACACCACAAAATCTCCCGATCCAGAAGGCAAAACCAACACCGGAGCCGAGGTGAGTAATCTCTTCAGTTCCATGAAACTCTGCTCACACTCATCAGTCCAGACAAAAGGCACATCCTTCGGCGTAAGTCTGGTCATCGGGGCCGCAATGCGAGAAAAATCCTGGATAAACTGACGATAATAGCCCGCAAGCCCCAGCAAACTTCGGATCTCCGTCACAGACCTCGGTCTCGGCCACTGCATTACTGCCTCGACCTTGGCAGGGTCCACGGAAATACCATCACCAGAGATCACGTGCCCTAAAAAGTGCACCTCACGAAGCCAGAACTCACACTTACTGAGCTTCGCATACAACTGGTGATCTCGCAGCATCTGCAGCACTACACCCAAATGGTACGCGTGCTCCTCAGCAGACCATGAATAAACAAGGATGTCATCCACGAATACGACCACGAACTGATCCAAGTACGGACGAAACACCTGTGGATGCACTTATTTTCATTTAGATCGTGGTTTATTTGTCGATTGCGTTTATTAAGTGCGTGGGTGTGCCAGTCACGAAGTGACAATTTATTTAGGCCCCGAAGAGTCACGGGTGCGCTCGATCTGACTCAGTCAGGCGATTGTGTGGTTCGTGTCGGGACTGAGACCCGTTGTGCCGTAAAGGTCACAACGTCATTTACATCCCCTCAGAGAGGGGAATACCCTTGATTAACTGCCGAAAATAAGGGCTCCATGGCCGAAAGAAATACTAATTGATGCATGAAGGAAAAGGTAACCTGGCTACGCGGTGGGCCCGAGGTGAGGGCATGAATACTCGGGTTATGTCGATCCCCGATGGACCATTCCATGTTTAGACAAAAGTTCATACGGGAAACAAGACGGTAACGGGGGGGCGAATCCGTGCGAATGTCTGTCGAGGGACGGCAATTTTA
Source organism: Amorphophallus konjac (assembly GCA_022559845.1). Taxonomy (NCBI): domain Eukaryota; kingdom Viridiplantae; phylum Streptophyta; class Magnoliopsida; order Alismatales; family Araceae; genus Amorphophallus; species Amorphophallus konjac. The sequence goes on along the minus strand of CM040122.1, from coordinate 413,483,697 downwards.
ATACAGGGAGGAAGGTCAGATTCCAGTGAGGGAGGGGACCCTGATGAGATATTGGCCCGAGGTAAGGCCGAGCGATCACCATGACGAGAGAGAGGACTCCCGAGGGTGAAGTTCGGCTTACAAGAGCATCATCAATATTCCCGGATTTGGAATCCAAGAAGGGGAGACGAAGACCATGTCATTATGTTCGTGAATGGCCTTGAGTGACATGTGTCATTACCGCTCCTTTATTGGCATCACTTCCTTTTGTTAGCTTCCCCTCGCTTACTATTTGGTTGGACTTACCCCCCCTTTTTGTTTTATCACTATTATTATTATTTATTGTTCCTTTTATTATATTTTTTTTATATATATACATATTCATTGGAGAAATGATGGAGTGTACCGCTGGAGGCCGAATTAGGAGTGTGCCGCTGAAGGATCAGGAAGCGTGTCGCTAGAGAGCTGAGACTGTGTGTCGCTGAAGGGCTGAAGGGTGTGCTGCTGGAGGCAGAGAGTGTACCGCTGGGGCTGGAGGCTAGGGTGTACCGCTGAAAGGAGTGGGCTAGGATGTGCCGCTAAGGGGTTGGAGGTGTACCGCTGAAGGGTTGGAGGTGTACCGTCAAGAGGTAAAGGGGAGTGCACCGCTGAAGGCAGGCCAGGGGTGTAAAGAACCAACGTAGTCAGGCTGTGACTGAGCGGGGTGGAGTCAAATTTAAGGGAGAAAGTCCCTTGTTCATGCAATTCTGATGGGGAATCTCAGGAGATCCAACTGTCAATCTTTTGGTCACGTGATTGAGTCCCGGGTCATGCTCGACAGTCCAGTTCTTCGGGTCTCGTTCAGTTCAACTCTTGGGGCCTTGCATGGTTTCTTTAGTTGATTAAAATGTTTTATCGTTATTTAATCTCATTCGTTTGTTGCTTCCTTTTATCTCTTAACTTATCATTATTTCTAACAAAAATTCGGCAGCATCTCCCCTTAACCCTGGGCGTAGGGGAATAACAAGGGACATGCCCACATGGAGTGGCATGAACCAACAACTGAGGTGTGTGCCTAAGCAGCCACCTTTGGTGAAACTTCGGAAAAACTCGGGGAAAACGCCAGACGAGGAAACAGTAGACTGGTGCAAGCTATGAGTACACTGGAGAAATGATAATCAAGGCGTGCCGCTGAGGCGGCCTAAGAATGTGTCGCTAAGCAGACCAATAGTGGAGGTGTGCCGCTGAATCAGGCCTTTAGGGGGAGTGTACCGCTGAAGCAGCCAAGAAGAGTGTGCCGCTAGGCGGCCAAGGAAGGTGTACCGCTGGACAAATCCAGGGAAGGCTGTGCCGCCAGACGAACAAATGGGAGGGATGTGCCGCTGGGGGGCCATGGGTAGTAGGATGACTGGGAGCTTGAATGTATGTATGCTGTGGGAGTTGGAGGGAAAGCCGGCCCCTTCCTGGCTAGTAGATGAATCCTTACCAACAGAGCTAGGTTGGCTGGCGGTACGGGGGAAAAATCATAACGAAGCTAGAAGACCCCGGGGGAAAGATGCAAACCACATATTAGGAACGAAGAGAAGACAACAAATGCAACAGAAGAAGGCGAAGCCAAAAGGTGTTTCATTCATGACAAACCCAAGATGACAAAAAAAACACAAGAATCATGGCCAGGAGGCCAAACGGGATACAATGTATACAAGCAAACGGGGGGGAGAACGGGGTAAAAGCAAGAAAGAAAAGCTTGGGGAGAGGGTTAGGATGAGGAAGGGTGATCATCCCCTTCACTGCCATCCTTCCCTCTCCACTACACAGCACGCTCTCCCTCTCTCTTTTCTCTCTTCTACCTTCTTCTTATCTTCCTTCTTCTGCTCTGGTCCTCTCTTCGAACGGGTGCCTCTGCCCTTTTTTTTTCTTTCTCTGTGAGAGCCTTTTTATATGTGGGCCGTTGACGGGGGACCTCATGATGGCACTGCCATCCGAGGTTGACCCGAATCTTGCCTTCGTCAGGTGAAAGTCTCCTTCATCCAACCGGAGGACGACACCTAGGCTTGGGGTTTGCTGGCGTTGACATGGCCACACTGCGAGCCAAGGGGCCCCTTTAATGACCGTTGTGTATCTTGCCAGTTTGTGCCGTTCGGGGGAGTTCACCACTGTGCCGCTGGAGGCTGAGGGGTTGTGCCATTGAAGGGGCAGAACGCCTGTGCCGCTGGGGGACATGACGATTGTGCCGCTGACGGGGCACAACTAATGTGCCGTTGGAAGGGCATTGGGGCATTGTGCCGTCGAAAGGGGCTTCCAAGGGGTTTGCCGCTGGAAGGCACTAAGAAGGTGTGCTGCTGGGAGCACCCCCATAGAGTGTGCCGCTGGGGCCTTGCAGGGTGTGCCGCTAGGGCACTTCAGGGTGTGCCGCTGGGGCCTTGCAGGGTAGTATTGTTGAGTACGGACTGAATAGATCTAGAGGGGGGGTGAATAGATCTTTCCCCCTTTTTTCGATTTAATATCTATTGACTAACTGAGTTGCAGGTGATTGACGAATTACAGAATTAATGTTGATATCAATGAAGGAAACAAACATATAGAGAAGCATGCACACACATAAGCAAACCACAAGATAGGATTTTTAAGGTGGTTCAGTCTCTTCCCGAGACTTACATCCACCCCTTGCTTAACTCAAGCAAGGCTTCACTTATGAGAGCCTCTGTTCTCAACCAAAACACAAGACACCACTGTCACACAGCTTGTTCCTGCTGACACACAGCTTGTACCAGCTGACACACAACTTGAATCCGCTGCCTCACAGCTTGACACTTGGCGTAAGGATGAATAGAAATGATGAGAAGGTGGGATGATGCAACAGGACTGAATATAGACTTTCGTAACAAAGTAAAGAATTCAGCCTGGGACTTAATCACATAAATAACAAGAGTAGACTCCCTGTAGAACTTCCAATCGGATGCCTTCAGCTGCTTTGCTGCTGGAGGTCGCACAGCTTCAAGCCCAGTCTTCCTTCTGCAGCAATGAGAATGCCTTTAGTCTTCTGCAGATTTCTGATTGATGGAGAGCCACTTCGTCCTGTGATGTAGGTGTGTTTCTTAGCTTCTGTTCTATGCTCTCTCTGTGTGCTTGCCTCCGCGATCAGTTGCCTTCTACTTTTTATGCAGATTCTTTTTCAAGCCTGAAGCTCTTCCCGCTCAAATTCCAGATCGAGCATCAATCTGCTAGAAAGCAGGGAGAAGCTTAAATCCGATCACTACAATAAGTTTGACCGCTTCTAAGCAAGATTCTCTCCTTGATTCCCGTGCGGAATCTCATCATTTGAACTGCCCAACAACCTGCAACAACAATCTGCAGGTTTTAAGGAACCAAAACAGAATTCGGTTAGAGTTCGGTTCTGGACGCTATAACACCCGTGGTCGACCATGACACTGTCCCTGGTCGACAACGAGTAGTGTCCTGATGGCGGTTTCATTCTGGCTGACACTCGCGTCCCGTGGTCGACCACAGCCTTGTCGCTGGTCGACAAGGGGCAAATTCCAGATGGCCGTCAGTTCTGTCTGATGCTCTGTCTGTTCTGTGGTCGACCAGAAGTGGGGCTTTGGTCGACAGCCAAGGCACATGCAGAAGACGGATGACTTGAAGTATTTCTGGCTGGGTTCGTTGGTCGACCATAACCACTTCCCTGGTCGACAAGCGGCCTTTGACACTTCTTCTGATTTGTTGATTCCACTTGGATTTCAGTGGACCTGAAATTACTTAACTTATCAGAAGTAACTTGAACTATCAGATTTATATTGGGTTAATCAAAAACATTATTTGTCATCATCAAATAGTCATGAGTCCATTACTTTGAAGGAACAATCAAACCACTTGTATTTGTTATGAAACAAGATAGAACTTGATTAATCAAACATATCCTATTGTCATCATCAAAACCAAGGGATGCACAACATCCCCCTTTTTGATGATGACAACCATGAGTCATTGTGACAAACAATAGATTATAAAATTCATTTGATATTGCATTCAAGGCTATCATAGCACAGATTTCATTCAGACAATTCGTTTGATGTGCCTTTCAAAAACTATACCACTAATTACATGAGTGACTCAAAAAGGATAAAGACACTAAGGACACGTAGACAAAGTAAACTTGACATCTAGACACACATCTAGACACACAACTAGACACACAATGACACATAAAGTCCTATCTCCCCCTTTGTCAACAGCAAAAAGAAGATCATTTAAACAGTCCCTCTGAGGAGGATGAGGAAGTCTCTGGCTTCACATTCTCTTCCATGCGATCCAACTTGTCAACAATGTGGGCATAAGAGAGCCTGAGCTTCTGGATCTCGGAGATAGTAGCATTGTGATACTTTTCATTCTGCTTGGTTGTGAACTCTATGCGGTTTCCCATTTCTTTTGACACTTGACCTAAGGTGCCAACTAGTCTGTTGAACCGAGAACTAGCATGGTCAGTGTGTTCCTTTTGCTTGATGAACCTGGCCTCCATCTGTTGTTCCAGCCTTTGAACTTTCTGCTCCAGGCGCCCAGTGGCAGCATTCATATTCTCTTGAAAGGATTGGAATTGGGTGGTGAGAGATGACAACTGAGATGCTATCTGGAGAAGCACTCCGTGAGACTCAGTGTTGGAGGTGAAGGATGGTGGTGGAGCAGAAGTAGATGGAGTGAAGGTAGGTGGAACTTGGGTAGGTGGAACAGAATGAGATGGAGCTTGGGTAGGTGGAACAGAATGAGATGGAGCTTGAGTGGCAGCAATGCCTGGATGCCAGGGCACTATAGAAAGGGAAGATGGAGGATGGGCAGTAGTGGTGGTAGTAGGGGTAGCTTGAGGCACCACAGGTGGAGGTGTGACAGTAGGGCTAACCTGTATAGGTGTATGTGGTGGAGAAGAGGGTGGCAATGGAGCCTTGGATTTGCCCTTGGATGGTAGAGTGCGCTGAATTTGGTCTCCTACCTTCTTAAACCCCAAAAATGTGGTCACGAAGTGAAAGTTGTAGACGTGCCATTTGGGAATTACAATGCGCGGAGCGTGAGGAAATGGTATTTTTGCTGCTTCCAGAATGGCAGATATGTGGGCAGCAAATGGAAGAGAATTCTGGGGATAATGTAGGATGTTTTGGAAGGTGTTTAGGATGAGCGTTATGAGGCGAATGGGTTGACAAGTGATGAGGCCATGGAGCAAAAATAGATGGAGGTGACTTACTTGATCTCTGGCGCCTCCTCTTGGTTGGATAATGGTGGTAAGAATGTGATGAAGCAATCTATGAAGAGGAGGGAAGGTGTTGGCATTCAGATACTTAGGGAGAACCTCAGGAGCTGGCTGGCCAGTGACGACGGTGTATGCAGCTCGGAAGTCAAAATCCTCAGGATTGAAGACGGCGCCATGTCTGGGAATCTTCAACGCTTTGTGGAGCAATTTGACGTCGAGGCGGACGACGATGCCTTGAACTACGGTGTAGACCTGACCATCCACTATTTGCAAGTTGTGGTAGAATTCTTGCACAAGCTGAGGCGAATACTGAGTATGTGCCGAGACAAATGCTGTCCACTCTTGGGCTTCAAAAATTGGCAGTAGTTCTGGGAACATCTCCATCAGCTTCTCATCAGAGAAATCAACAATCCTTGGTGGCAGAACGGTCCGTGGCTTGAGAACTCCTGAAACTGGATGGACGATGGGTTCTTCTGAAGCTGGTACCTTCCTGCCTGAGTCAGCCGCCTCAGCCGTGGTCGACTTTTGAGGGGCCGATGGCGGACCCTGCGCGGCCCTCGGCTTGGAACGCTTGGACGGCTTCGAGGATTCAGCAGGGGCCTTCTCTCTTGTTCTCTTGGTAGACCGCAGAGCGTGCTTTGGAGACATGGTGGAGGGATGCGAGAGAGAGAGGCGAGAGAGAACTGGAGAGGAAGAATTCGAAAGAGGTACAAGACGGCGGATGAGAGACAATTAGGGACCCAGCCGTGGCAATTTATAGGGTAGGGCAGTAGGGCTGGGTCTTAAAAAGACTAGGATAGTGAACCATCACGATGCAGAAAACGAGCGGTCAGGATTTAATCAGCATAACTCAAATTTTTGGAAGATATTAAAGTGTACGCCCTTTCTTTAATAGAACACTTATGGAACCTTTCCACCCTTATGCAAAGACCACCTTGTGACCAAATAGAGTGGGTATTGTGGTTCAATGAATTTGAAAGTATTGCACCAATAAATTGACTCCCCATATCCAATTTCTTACACATGGCTCCTTGAACTTATAATATATTTCAAGAGATAATTTGACTAACTATGCTAGCTGAACAGTGTTTTGTACTTTTATTTGCATGCTATGCTTTAGGTCAACCATTTTCTCTGCCTTTGTGATAACTTTTTGAATCATTTGAGAGCTGTGGTCAGGTTTATCACATGCTTTTCTACACGAGGAGACACGCTTTTTACACGCCAGAAACCCCGGCTACTTAGCATGCCTAACCATTCCACTAATGACTGGGACACACCTTTTATCCGTGAGGATATACGTTTATCAGACGCCAATATCCCCAGTTACTCATTATGCCCAATCAATATTTTTGAAAGCAGCAGAGTTAGATTGGATCTTCATGACACACTTGTCTCCCATCTATTTTTCAGCCAATTTTTTTTTCTTTGAGATGGAGAACAGTAGTTTCTCAGAACTCAATCCATTGCTCTACCAAGAAGGCAGAATTATGGCGTATTCCATGTACATACATGTTATATTTGAGTTTATTTTCACTGTCCAACACAGACACAGGTAGAGAAACAGTCTCATTACTAAAAATCATAAGTCCTCAAAATCTTGTGACAGAGTCATAGTTATGGTTTGAATTTATTGCAGTAGTACAGTTCAAATTCTCATTACTACACTCAACCTCTACTCTTAATGATTACCTTGGTGATTTTATTGAAAGATATGGTTAGGTTTTTCAATGTTTTATCAAGGAATGAGTTTACACTTTTTCTCCCCCTCAATTTGTGAGTCCTTGCTGAAGATAAAAAAAATGTTGGCCATGAAGAGATATAGAGACACAAGGGATGGAAAGTATGGATAAGGATGAATGAGTGAAGAATCTGAGCACAAAAGTTCACTTAGTTCAGAGGATTTCCTAGCAGAGCCAGCAGCCTTTTTAGATCCATTTTCCCTTGTTCAGATCCTCTGTCGACCATAGAGTTGCCTTTGGTCGACCTCTGTGCTGTCACAGAAGCTGCCTGATGAGTAGTCACCTGTGGTCTGCTTTCTGACAATTCTGTTGTTGACTATGGGACCGCCTGTGGTCGACAGCTGCGAAGTCACAGAACCAACTATTTCCTGTCTTGATGCCTTGGTCGACCAGCGCCTTGTCTGTGGTCGACCACAAGAGATAATCCGTAGTAGAACCAGGATTCTGCAGAACTTGCTGAAGTAGCAACCGACACTAGACCTCCAAACTCAAAACTTGACCAGTACTAGAGACCTAGTTGACATAACTTAGTACAGAAATGACAGAATCTATACAGTGAACACATGAATATGATTATTTCAAGAATTTTCAGGAGAAATTCTACAAATTCCTAACTCCCTTCTTAGAGTTGAAAATCTGTCATTGTTAAGGGGTTTTGTGAAAATGTCTGCCAGTTGTTTTTCAATTTCTACAAAATGAAGCATGAAATTTCCTTTGGAGACCTCATCTCTTAGAAAGTGATGACGGATCTCAATGTGTTTTGTCCTAGAGTGTTGAATGGGGTTTTTAGACAAATTAATAGCACTAGTGTTGTCACAGAAAATAGGTGCACATCCAAGATCTACATTGTAGTCTTGGAGTTGATGTTTTATCCACATAACCTGTGTACCACAGCTCCCTACTGCGACATACTCAGCCTCAGCAGTGGAGAGTGCCACAGAATGCTGCTTTTTAGAAGCCCATGATATCAAACATCCACCTAATATTTGACAATAACCACTAGTACTCTTCCTATCAATTTTGCAACCAGCATAATCAGCATCTGAATATGAAATCAAATCTAGTTTGCAGTACGTAGGATACCATAAACCCAATTCTTGGGTGCCGGCAAGGTATCGAAGGATACGCTTGACAGCCCCTAAATGTGATTCTCTAGGGCTAGACTGATATCTAGCACACATGCATACACTAAACTGAATATCTGGCCTTGAAGCAGTTAAATATAGCAGGGACCCGATCATACCTCTGTATTTCTTGGCATCTACCATGTTACCTTTTACATCAGCTTCCAATGTTGCATTTGTACCCATGGGTGACTCGATTGGTTTGCAGCTTTCCATGCCAAACTTCTTCAACATCTCCTTTATGTACTTAGATTGATTTATGAAGTATCCTTCTCTACATTGTACGATCTGCAATCCAAGAAAAAACTGTAAATCACCCATTAAACTCATTTCAAACTCATTGGTCATTAAGTTTGCAAATTCAGTACATAAAGAAGCTTCGGTAGACCCAAACACAATATCGTCCACATAGATTTGTACAATTAGTATATGCTTACCTTGGGTCTTGGAAAACAATGTTTGATCAATTTTACCTCTTATGTATCCCTTCTTGGTGAGGAAGGAGCTCAACCTTTCATACCAGGCCCGAGGAGCCTGCTTTAATCCATACAAAGCTTTATGCAATTTGAAAACATGATTAGCAAGTTCATCATTTTCAAATCCAGGGGGTTGTTCCACATAGACTTCTTCTTTTATTATTCCATTTAGAAATACACTTTTTACATCCATTTGTTGTAGTTTGATTCCATGAGATGCTGCAAAGGCTAACAATATCCTGATGGCTTCTAATCTAGCAACTGGAGCATATGATTCTTCAAAATCAACCCCAAATTCCTGGTTGTACCCTTTAGCCACCAGCCGAGCCTTGTTTCTCATTACAACCCCTTCTTCACTTAGCTTGTTTTTATAGACCCACTTGGTTCCAATAACGGGGTGAGATGAAGGTCTAGGGACAAGACTCCACACCTGATTTCTTTCAAATTGATTTAGTTCTTCATGCATAGCATTTATCCATGAGTCATCTTTTAATGCTTCCTCTACTGATTTGGGCTCTATTTGGGACACAAGTGCAAGCTGATCTAGTTCATTGATTTCTTTTAACTGAGATCTAGTCTTCCTAGGATCATGAATTCCACCAATGATGTTTTCTATGGGATGATCTCTAAGAAGTCTTAAGTTCTCAAGATTGTTACCTGAGATGCCTTCTCCTTCGGGTGGAGCATTAGTAATACCTTGATCTCTTTCCTGAGATTGTTCTTCTTCATTTGGTTCTTCGTTGTCTTCTAGAAATTCCCCATCTTCTTCTTCCTTGCTGACCTGCTCTTTTTTGCCAAGATCATTAATTTCATCAAATGTAATATGAGGGGATTCTTCAACAATTTGATCTTTGGTGTTAAAAACTCTATAGGCTCTTGATCGGTCGGAATAGCCCAAGAATATTCCTAGATCACTCTTCGGTTCAAATTTATCCAAGACCCTTTTTTCATTGTTATGAATAAAGCATTTTGACCCGAAAATTCTAAAATGAGCTAGGGATGGTTTCTTACCTTTGAACATTTCATATGGTGTATTTTCACTAGCCGGTCTTACCATTGCTCGGTTTACAATGTAGCATGCTGTGTTGACTGCCTCTGCCCAAAATCTCCTTGGAAGTTTAGCTTCAACCAGCATGGTTCTAGCCATCTCGACAAGAGTGCGGTTCCTTCTCTCCACAACTCCATTTTGTTCTGGAGTCCTTGGTGAGGAAAATCTGTGGGTTATGCCCTTGTTTCTGCAGAATAAGTCAAAGTCAGAATTTTCAAACTCTCCCCCATGGTCAGATATGATTGTACACACTTTGGACTTGCCATCCTGCTTCATTCTTTTGTAGAATTCCTGAAACTCAGAAAAAGCATCACTTTTATGAGATAGAAATATTACCCATGTGAATCTAGAGAAATCATCAACTAGTACATAACCGTATCTCTTACCACTAAGACTAGCAGTTCTTGTTGGGCCAAAAAGGTCCATGTGCACAAGTTCTAGTGGTCTAGAAGATTGACTTTCAGTTCTACCTTTGAATGATTTTCTTGTTTGCTTACCTTGGGTACATGATTCACATACTTTGACATTTTGAGCAAACGAAATTTCAGGCATACCAAGAACCATTTTATTCTTCACAAGTTTATGCAACACCCTATAGCTAACATGCCCTAGCCTTCGGTGCCACAGCCAGGTCAGGTCCTCTTTCTTGGCGGTTAGGCACAGGTTGGAGTGGGCTGGATCATCCAAGTCTATTATGTAGACATTGTTTACTCTCTGGCCCATAAACTTGACTGTATCTGAATTTGGTTCAATAATCTTGCAGATCTTGGAGTCAAATATTACTTTATGGCCTTTGTCGCAAAGCTGACTGATGCTCAGCAAGTTATATTCCAGTCCATCTACCAGCAGTACATTTTCAATACTGTTTGAGGAGTTCTTACCTATTTTACCTGTCCCGATGATCTTACCTTTGTTATTTCCTCCAAAGGTCACATAACCTCCATCTTTTGAGCTTAGTTGGGAGAACTTGGTCTTGTCTCCCGTCATGTGTCTTGAGCAACCACTATCTAAGTATCACTTATTGTGCATGGCTGCCAGACATTCCTGCATCATGAATTACACAGAAATTTTTGGACCCCAATGGTACCCGGGTCCAAGATAACTTGTAAAATTATGAAATTGCTGTAACAATCCTTTGGGAACCCAGATTTTGTTAGAGCAGTTTAATTTTTCATCTCTGAACTTGTTCAGATTGGGTGGCTTTTGTTCTAATGTTTCTTTAATCTGAATCAACCTTTTGATTTCCAATTTTCATTTTGTTTCACCTGAGAAAATCTGTGGTTTCTGTTTGCGTGTCTGGTCATGGTCGACATCTGGTGTGTCTGTGGTCGACCATTGCTTTTCCAGAAGCCAGCGCTTATTCTGGCAGTTCCTCTGGTCGACATCTGGTATGTCTGTGGTCGACCACTGCTTCTCCAGACGCCAGCGCCTGTTCTGGCAGATCCTCTGGTCGACAGAGGAGGGGTCGGTTGTCGACCAGCCTGTCTCCAGACACCTTGTTTTCCAGATTTATGTCCTTTAACTTGATTTAGTACTTGGTTTGTTTGGTTATTTCTGTGAATTTGAGTTTCTTGTCTATTATTTTTAAGCTTATGTTGATTGACTGTTTTCTCTTTAATGTTTCTCTCTTCCTTGGTGACATTATTCCTTTTGGAGGAGCATTCAGCTACATCCTCTTGTTTGTCTTGATATAGATTGATTAGGGGCCCTTTTCCTTTTGAGTCAGCAATCCCAGTTACGGTTTTTATTTAGAATTTCTTTTTAGCCGTAGGATTGTATCCTAACCCTTCTTTTTGAAAGTTTACTTTTATTCCCAAGACAGCATTTAAGTTTTCTTGACCTTTAGTCATTTTTTCCAAGGTTTCCTGTTTGTTTTTCAGTTCACTCTGGATTCTTTCTATTTCTTCCAGAAGTTGACAGTTTTCCTCCTTGAGTGAGTTGTTTCTTTCTTAAGTTACCTTAGTTTGCTGTTCACTTTCTTGAGTCTTTAATTTTACCTCATCAATTGTGTTTTTCAGTGACTCATTTTCTTCTAACAGCCATTTGACATTTTCTTCATCTGTCTCGTATTGTTTCAGCTTATTTTTCAAGGTGGTGATTTCTAATTCTAGTTCAGTTCTGTTGGCAAATGGGTTGCTGTCATTATTGACCTGATTAAGCTTTTTCTTCAAACTCTTATTTTCCTTTCTAATTCTTTCATATGCATCAAGTAAGTCTGAGTAGACTTCTTCCCAATCTGAGCTAGAAAAATCTTGAAACGGAGGGATTACCTCAAGATCATCGCTATCTCCTTTGGCCATCAAACAGATGTTTCCTTCTTCTTCCTCGGAAGTTGTTTCCTCCTTACTGCTTTCCTCCTCCTCGCTCCATGTGCTTATCATTGCTTTTGGTTGCTTGCCTTTCCACTTGAAGCTTGATTTCTTAGGAGTCTCTGGACATTCAGCCTTTATGTGTCCTAGTTTCCTGCAGTTGTAGCAGACAAGTTTGTTAGATGAAGTTTTATTTTTATCAAACTTAAACTCAGATGACTTTCTTACCATGCCCTTAGGATTCCTGAATCCCTTACCTTCCTTCCGCAGAAACCTTTTGAATTTTCTTGTTAACATGGCTAGCTCACCAGTTTCCTCACCTGTGCTAGATGAGTTATCAGTGTCAGATAGTTCAGGGGTGCCTATTTAGTTTTTAGGGCGAGCTGTTTCTTTTTCTTGCCCTCATCTTCTTTTCTTTTCAGATTGACCTCATAGGCCATTAGGGATCCCACTAGTTCATCCACAGTCATAGTGGTGAGGTTCTTTGAGTCCTCAATTACTGTGGCCTTGGTATGCCATATAGGAGTGAGGGATCTTAGGATCTTCCTCACTAATTCCTGTTCCTTGTAGGTTTTCCCTAGACTCTTTAAACTATTCGTTAATTGCACTAGTCTAGCATACATTTCAGAAATATTTTCATCAGTTTTCATTCTAAACATTTCATATTCTGAAACTAGCATATTTGCTTTTGACTCCCTTACCTCTGAAGTACCTTCATAGATTACTACTAGTCGATCCCACATTTCCTTGGCTGTTGCACATTGTGAAACTCGTGAGAACTCCGTGGGGTGTAGTGCGCATTGCATTACGTTCATGGCTCCCCAGTTGATGGTTGATTTTCTGACCTGTTCTCTGGTCCAGGTATCCTCATCTTCGGGCAGCTCGTAGGGTCCTCGGCTTACTACTCTCCACATCTCATGATCTTGTGCTCTCAAGAACACCTGCATACGATTTTTCCAGTATGAGAAATCATTTCCATCGAAATATGGTGGTCTAGTTACTGAGTGTCCCTCAGCCATTAGACTTCTAGAGTTCAGTCCGGCAGGCCTCTCCTGGTTGTTAGACCACATTTTTGGAGAGTCTGGCTCTGATACCACGTGTTGAGTACAGACTGAATAGATCTAGAGGGGGGGTGAATAGATCTTTCCCCCTTTTTTCGATTTAATATCTATTGACTAACTGAGTTGCAGGTGATTGACGAATTACAGAATTAATGTTGATATCAATGAAGGAAACAAACATATAGAGAAGTATGCACACACATAAGCAAACCACAAGATAGGATTTTTAAGGTGGTTCAGTCTCTTCCCGAGACTTACATCCACCCCTTGCTTAACTCAAGCAAGGCTTCACTTATGAGAGCCTCTGTTCTCAACCAAAACACAAGACACCGCTGTCACACAGCTTGTTCCTGCTGACACACAGCTTGTACCAGCTGACACACAACTTGAATCCGCTGCCTCACAGCTTGACACTTGGCGTAAGGATGAATAGAAATGATGAGAAGGTGGGATGATGCAACAGGACTGAATATAGACTTTCGTAACAAAGTAAAGAATTCAGCTTGGGACTTAATCACATAAATAACAAGAGTAGACTCCCTGTAGAACTTCCAATCGGATGCCTTCAGCTGCTTTGCTGCTGGAGGTCGCACAGCTTCAAGCCCAGTCTTCCTTCTGCAGCAATGAGAATGCCTTTAGTATTCTGCAGATTTCTGATTGATGGAGAGCCACTTCGTCCTGTGATGTAGGTGTGTTTCTTAGCTTCTGTTCTATGCTCTCTCTGTGTGTTTGCCTCCGCGATCAGTTGCCTTCTACTTTTTATGCAGATTCTTTTTCAAGCCTGAAGCTCTTCCCGCTCAAATTCCAGATCGAGCGTCAATCTGCTAGAAAGCAGGGAGAAGGTTAAATCCGATCACTACAATAAGTTTGACCGCTTCTAAGCAAGATTCTCTCCTTGATTCCCGTGCGGAATCTCATCATTTGAACTGCCCAACAACCTGCAACAACAATCTGCAGGTTTTAAGGAACCAAAATAGAATTCGGTTAGAGTTCGGTTCTGGACGCTATAACACCCGTGGTCGACCATGACACTGTCCCTGGTCGACAACGAGTAGTGTCCTGATGGCGGTTTCATTCTGGCTGACACTCGCGTCCCGTGGTCGACCACAGCCTTGTCGCTGGTCGACAAGGGGCAAATTCCAGATGGCCGTCAGTTCTGTCTGATGCTCTGTCTGTTCTGTGGTCGACCAGAAGTGGGGCTTTGGTCGACAGCCAAGGCACATGCAGAAGACGGATGACTTGAAGTATTTCTGGCTGGGTTCGTTGGTCGACCATAACCACTTCCCTGGTCGACAAGCGGCCTTTGACACTTCTTCTGATTTGTTGATTCCACTTGGATTTCAGTGGACCTGAAATTACTTAACTTATCAGAAGTAACTTGAACTATCAGATTTATATTGGGTTAATCAAAAACATTGTTTGTCATCATCAAATAGTCATGAGTCCATTACTTTGAAGGAACAATCAAACCACTTGTATTTGTTATGAAACAAGATAGAACTTGATTAATCAAACATATCCTATTGTCATCATCAAAACCAAGGGATGCACAACAAGTATGTCGTTGGGCAGGCGCAGGGCGTGCCGCTGAAGGGCAATTGGGGTGGGCCGCTGAAGGCCGTTTGGAGCGTGCCGTTGGAAGGGGCACCAGCTCTGGCTTCAGGAACTTACAGTTGTGCATTCTTTGGGATATTTCTTCACCGTTAGGGACCCGAGGGTGGGTTCATAGCAGTGTATCAATTCAGGAGGGCATCCTGTGCTTTCTTGGTCTCTTAATATGCCCGTGCAAATGTGGGGATTTGCCGGACGGTAGTATTCTCCCGGAGCCCTGGATGGCCAGTCTCTCCGGGTCTTTGACTTTGACATCGGTGCGGGGGCTTGGCGGGACATATGAATGTGTGATTTTACATGTCCACAAATGCCCCCCACCCACGGGCGGCGCGGGCGAAGGATGAGCCAGACGGTGCTCGTGGGTGCATTCGTGGAAATAACGTACATTATTGGGCGTACGTTCATAAGATATGTGACGTAGATATTATTATATATATTTA
Source organism: Amorphophallus konjac (assembly GCA_022559845.1). NCBI lineage: Eukaryota > Viridiplantae > Streptophyta > Magnoliopsida > Alismatales > Araceae > Amorphophallus > Amorphophallus konjac. The sequence continues at coordinate 413,468,689 of CM040122.1, read as the reverse complement.
TTATATCATTATCATTTATATATATGTATATATATATATATATTCTTTTCCTTCCCTCTTTTTTCTCTTCTTCTTTTTTTTCTCTTTTTTTTTCTTCCTTTTTTTTTCTTCTATTTTTTTTCTCTCTCTTTTTTTCTCTTTCTATTCTTTTGTTTTTTTTCTGTTTTCTCTCTTTTCCTTTCTTTTCTTTCCCTCTTTTTGAAGCCACTATAAGAGGGGCGGGGGTGTTTAAAACTCCCCCCTTTTTCTCTTTCGAGTTCTCTCCCTCTCTTACTTTATCTCTTCGTCTCCCACCTCCCCTTCTCTCTTTCTCTTCACCGCCGAAGACCGCCGCCGCTCGCCGTCGTCTTCCTCCTCCTGTGTCTCAGGGTGAGGAGGCCGCCGTGGGGGCTCCCCTCTCCTTCTCTCTTCCTCCTCTTCCTCTCTTCCTCCTCTTCTCCTCTTTCTCTTCTCCTTTTCCTCTTCCTTTTCCTTCTTCTCGTTCTCTCTTCGCTCGGGGGACGACGGAGCCCTAGGCTCCTCATCTTCCTCTTCCTTCTTCTTCTTATCTTTCTTCTCTTCTTCTTCCCCTTCGTCTTCTTGATGCCGGACGAGACACGGACACGGCAGGCTCGCGATCGTCCCTTGATGAGGGAAGCGTCGGACGTGCACGGTTGAGAAACTGGCAAGAGCTAGGGTGGTCGGCTCGCACTTTCGTGCCCGGATAGGGTCACGGGACGGTCTCGCTCACTCTCTCGCAGCAACGGTGATATGAAATTATAACGAGCTAGGTCCTAAAACATGCTCTCTAGCAGTGGCATAAACAAGCATATATGAAATAAGCGAAATGCCAAGTGTAGGAGCGAAAACGATACCTCCACGCGCTCGGCGTGGGGACGACGGACCCGGCCGAAACTCGTACTCCCGGAACAATATTACGTAATATTACAGAAATGCAAGCCGCTGCCCACTCCACGCAGGGAGGTAAAGGGCTACACAATGGGGTCCGGGAGGACCGAATTCGGGTTGACGGGCGGCTTCTCGCGTTGATTTGGCAACGCCCGAACTAATGACGGTGGGGCCCACGTGCTGTCCTGAGGGGTCGTGTGGGACCCGGGTCACCGCTGTGGTGGGGGACACTGATGGAAGCGATCCCCGGGCTGGCGGCACGCTGGAACGACGATCGGAGGCCGGGCGGCTCCGGCCGGCGCCCGTCGGGAAAACTTCCCACGGATCTGCAGTTTCTGGTTTTCAGCGCGCTGTCCGGCGAGAACGGACGCCTCAAAATTTGAAGTCGATCTGAACTCGTGGCTGACTTGAGGAATTTCCGAGCTTCACCTCTGTCCAGCAAGACAGAACACCGAAATTGATCCCGTGGCGGCTCGAAGGCGGCACGAACGGCGGCGGCGGCGGCACCGGTGATGATCAGAGGTTGAGAGGGGATGAAGGGAGGTAGAACCACTCTAGATCTGGGGTTGAAGGTGGAAGAACAGCAGGGGGAGGAGAGAGGGGCGCACCAAGCTCCAAGAGACTCAACAATTTTCTGATTTTTCCATTGAATTTCTCATGAAAATACAAGGTTTTATATGCTAGGTTTCTAATCCATTCTAGGCCCTTGGATCAAGGGTTGATGAGTGAATGGCTGAGATACAATGTGAATAACACACTTAAAACATTTGTTTAATCTAATTTGACCATCTCCATTCAACCTTGGACTAAATCTATTCAAACACCACCTAATACACACCAACCATGCCTAATAAGGCCAAAAGAGGGGGCGCCCCCTTCATGGGCCTCTCTTGGGCCTAGGCTGGTCCAAGGCCAGCCAACCCAATCCAATAACTCATGTCTAGACTTGGGCCTTCCAAGTCTTGGTGGTCCATGAGAGGGAGTGGCCCAATTGGGCCTTAAATGACTAATATGGTCCATAAGGGTGGCATTTGGTCCAATATGAACTAGGCTTTCTAATGGACTCTACTAATGGCAATCTAACCTTGGACTTGACATAACAAACGGCCTATTGGCTTGATATAAGCCTTACAAGGAGCCCAAAAGAAAGAAATTACACAATTACAATCTTATACAAGCCATAACACACAAATACACTTCACCCGTGTATGGAAATCGCCTTTGATGCCCCATCAATTCTCCCCGGGTGGGAGGAACTCGACCCCGTCGAGTAGGGGTATGGCTGCTCCAGTACTCCGGCGGATCCGTCACCGTGCCACGTAGCGCGGGTATGCTCCACTCCAAGTGATCGTCACCTGCTCATTCCATATATACTCGATATGCGAACTGCTATGGGCTAAAGGTGGTCACTCCGAAGGGGCACTCTCAAAGGAAGGAAACAGCTCGAAGACTCACTAGGAATCACCGCTGAGTCCCTATAGGTGACTGATCTGGGTATAGATGTGGAACCGGTCCCATACTCATCAAGTGAGTCCACTCGCCTCTTACTCATAAGAGAACGACAACGAGCTTGCACAAGACGCATGTAGACAAACAAACGACACACAAACCATGCAAACAAATCACTCAAAACAAATCACACAAAGAAAAGCACACTGTTAGTCCGACCCGTACATGGGTGACGGCGGACCAGGACACCCGAATATGTGCCATGCATATACTAGATGTACACGATGGTTGATGGAAGGGAGGACTCCTAGACACCCTAAGATGTACCACTCATGCATTGGTGACCGATGGGATTTGGGTGAAGAAGGGCTAGGAGATCCAAAACTACCCTCGCCATCATCCCTAGATGTAGAGACGGCTTGCCGAATAGACCGAGGGGTATGGGTGGAATAGGGAACTCCTTGGAAGAGGTGGAGGGAATGTGATAGCTCGGGAGCTTCACTAGTGGAGGGGTCAAAAGGGTCAAAGAAGGTATGACCCCGGGAGATGGGTTCCTCCATGACACGGTCCCAATCGTGAAATTCTTGAAGGTGTGAATGGTCACCTTCATCCGCCATAGTGAACGGGACGATGGTCATGTGAAGAAAATAAACTTCCTCTCTTGGGCAAAAGAGAATGAAGTCGGACTCGGTCGGCATCGGGAGGAGTAGAAGAATCTCCGTTGTGACACACCCCACGGTGCACACAGAGGTAATGGATCCTAAGGCCGAATGGGTGAAGCTAAGACTAGCGGGTTGGTCAAAGCATCGGGCCAAAAGATGCGTCGACTCCCATTGTGAATCTAATCTCATAATAAGATCATCCAAAGTATCGACATGGTGACTAGACCGAAAAGTTGTGTGGTAGGAGTTGACGGACACCAAAGGTAGGGTAGGGTCCATAGACGGGTAAGGGAGTGGGACCAAGCCATCCTTGAGCCAACTAAGAAGCGGCTCGGCTATGTATAATGTACCCGTTAGAAATACGGGTGGCTCCGGATGAGGTGGCTCCAAGCGCGAATCCGAAGGTGGAGTGGGTCGCTGGGGCTGGGTGGCTGGACATACGGGGTCCCTAAGGGTGATCTTACCGGGTAGGTATGGTGGGCATAAGGTGCAAGTCCTCTTGTCCCAGTCAAGATTGGCCCTTCTCTCTCCTAACCACTTTTGCCCTAAAATGATGCATGAACCAGCAAGTGTGCCGATCCTGCACCATGTGCCATCGGTGTAGAGAACAGAGCCGATCCTCTTATAGAACTCAACACAAGCAAAATCACCATCGCGGACAATCTCGCCTGTCTTGGAGAGAGACTCCACGATGTCAAGAGAAACCCAATTATCCGACTCCCTATCGGTGAAATGGAGTTCCGTTGTGGACCCGTTGGGTAGAGCGGCTTTCATAATGAGAGGGGCAAAACCAAAGGCTCGGTCCATGAGGACATTCATTTTGGCCACAAAAGTTGACCACTCGGACGTATGGTCTTGGGGATCGGCCATGGGTAGTGGACATGGACATGCATACACACGGTGACAAGACACTAGACCGACTATGCAAGTTTGGAATGCATGCACACTAAGGACCCTAGACGAAAACCAAGACTCGGTACGTGGCGGAGATAACCGATCCGAAGATCACTCGCACAAGTGTGCAGCCTTCCCGATAGGCATGGCCTAACGTTCGGACAACACCTTTTGATATACCGAGTAAAGGGATGCAATGCGAAAAGACACTCTTTTTTGTGTTTTAAAACAATGATGATCCTAGACTCGACTTAAACCGACTAATGACTCGATGTAAATGACACTCTTTTTTTTTCTTTTTGACACCCTAGACTCAAACTCGCTCTGATACCAAATTGATGCGAGACGAGACACGGACACGGCAGGCTCGCGATCGTCCCTTGATGAGGGAAGCGTCGGACGTGCACGGTTGAGAAATCGACAAGAGCTAGGGTGGTCGGCTCGCACTTTCGTGCCCGGATCGGGTCACGGGACGGTCTCGCTCACTCTCTCGCAGCAACGGTGATATGAAATTATAACGAGCTATGTCCTAAAACATGCTCTCTAGCAGTGGCATAAACAAGCATATATGAAATAAGCGAAATGCCAAGTGTAGGAGCGAAAACGATACCTCCACGCGCTCGGCGTGGGGACGACGGACCCGGCCGAAACTCGTACTCCCGGAACAATATTACGCAATATTACAGAAATGCAAGCCGCTGCCACTCCACGCAGGGAGGTAAAGGGCTACACAATGGGGTCCGGGAGGACCGAATTCGGGTTAACGGGCGGCTTCTCGCGTTGATTCGGCAACGCCCGAACTAATGACGGTGGGGCCCACGTGCTGTCCTGAGGGGCCGTGTGGGACCCGGGTCACCGCTGTGGTGGGGGACACTGATGGAAGCGATCCCCGGGCTGGCGGCACGCTGGAACGACGATCGGAGGCCGGGCGGCTCCGGCCGACGCCCGTCGGGAAAACTTCCCACGGATCTGCAGTTTCTGGTTTTCAGCGCGCTGTCCGGCGAGAACGGACGCCTCAAAATTTGAAGTCGATCTGAACTCGTGGCTGACTTGAGGAATTTCCGAGCTTCACCTCTGTCCAGCAAGACAGAACACCGAAATTGATCCCGTGGCGGCTCGAAGGCGGCACGAACGGCGGCGGCGGCGGCACCGGTGATGATCAGAGGTTGAGAGGGGATGAAGGGAGGTAGAACCACTCTAGATCTGGGGTTGAAGGTGGAAGAACAGCAGGGGGAGGAGAGAGGGGCGCACCAAGCTCCAAGATACTCAACAATTTTCTGATTTTTCCATTGAATTTCTCATGAAAATACAAGATTTTATATGCTAGGTTTCTAATCCATTCTAGGCCCTTGGATCAAGGGTTGATGAGTGAATGGCTGAGATACAATGTGAATAACACACTTAAAATATTTGTTTAATCTAATTTGACCATCTCCATTCAACCTTGGACTAAATCTATTCAAACACCACCTAATACACACCAACCATGCCTAATAAGACCAAAAGAGGAGGCGCCCCCTTCATGGGCCTCTCTTGGGCCTAGGCTGGTCCAAGGCCAGCCAACCCAATCCAATAACTCATGTCTAGACTTGGGCCTTCCAAGTCTTGGTGGTCCATGAGAGGGAGTGGCCCAATTGGGCCTTAAATGACTAATATGGTCCATAAGGGTGGCATTTGGTCCAATATGAACTAGGCTTTCTAATGGACTCTACTAATGGCAATCTAACCTTGGACTTGACATAACAAATGGCCTATTGGCTTGATATAAGCCTTACAAGGAGCCCAAAAGAAAGAAATTACACAATTACAATCTTATACAAGCCATAACACACAAATACACTTCACCCGTGTATGGAAATCGCATTTGATGCCCCATCACTTCTTCTTCCCCTTCGTCTATTCTCCTTCTTCCCTTCGGCATCGGGGCGGTCATGGCGTCGGGGCGTGCCGCTGACGAGGGCACGGGGCGTGCCTGTAGGGGGTTGGCGCGTGTGTGCCGCTGGGGAAGGGCACGGGTGTGCCGCTGAGCGGGGGGGGCACGAGTGTGCCACTGGAGTGAGGGCACGGGTGTGCCGCTGAGAGGGGGGCACAAGTGTGCCGCTGGAGTGAGGGCACGGGTGTGCCGCTGAGCGGGGGGGGGGGGGGGGGGGGACAAGTGTGCCGCTGGAGTGAGGGCACGGGTGTGCTGCTGAGAGGGGGGCACGAGTGTGCTGCTGGAGCTTGGCACGGGGTGTGCCGCTAACGGGAGGCACGGAGTGTGCCGCCAGGGGGCATGGCCTGGGTGTGCCACTGAGAGGCTCGGCCTGGGTGTGCCGCTGAAGGGAGGCACGGGGTGTGCCGCTGAAGGGGAGAAGAAGACTTCTTCAACCGGAGGACCTACGGTGTCGCCCTTGGGCACACCGTGACTTTGTTGGGGCCGTCACTCCTTGTGGCCGTGCACACGTGTTTTTCCCTGACGCCTCCGGCCTAGGGGAAACTCTGCCGAAATTTCGTCAGAAATTATTGGCATTCTTTTTAATTTGATTGTAGCATAGCCCCTACGTGACCCCCCCTTTTTTCGCTTGTGTGTTATTCTGACTCGAGCTATCTTGCACTTTGCAGAAAGATGGCTGCCCCAAGAGATTCTGCTGCTTCTGTCGCTTCTGATGCGGAGCGCGTTCCCCCACCTCCGGTGCCAGCGGTTACTTGGTTTAACGTGGAGGACTTGGACAGAGAGCATGCTGAGATAGCGGCATTGGCCGGGTCGTCGGGCTCCGACACTGAGACGATGGATTTCCGCAGGCTCACTCGGGTTGAAGGTAGCATGACTTTTGATCGGGCCACGGGGGAGTACCGGAAGGACTAGCCGAAGGATAGGCATCTCATCCGCTTCCTGAAGCATCTCAGTCACCAGGAGAGGCGGAACTTCCGAGTTGTCAAGGAGGCCGAGCAAGTGATTTTGCGGTCCCGGGACAGCCTGCTCTACAGTGTTCCGAGGAGTATTCTGATGTATCTGGTGGGAGAGGCTCGAGAATGGAAACCCATCTTGGGACTTGAAGCCGTGCTACCGACAGAAGACAAGTTAGTGCGGGCACCTCAATTTACCCCTGCTCGGTGGGACACATCCGCTGGGCGAGTTCAGGGCGAGCATCCCCGATTTGGTCTGTTCTTGGCTCCTTTAAAGTGGGGATACAGAGAAGAACCTTCTTGCTGGATGCTTGGCCATCCGATTCAAGCACGAACTGGCGCTGGGCTGGTTCGGGGAGTTAAGGCTCAAGGACGCACACACCTTTCGAGAGGGGGGCGTGGAATTCACGGAATATGTGTTGTTCAATTATGCCCCAATCCTTATCCGGGCTGGCGTTTATCACAGCGTCTACGCCTCCCGGTATAGCTACCCCATTTCTAGGGGCCTCTGCTGCAGGATGATTGAAGTGTTCAATGTAGAGACTAATACCTTTTATACGGCGGAGGGCGAGACTTCATTGGACTTGTGGAGCCTCAGTCAGCTCAGTGGCTTGCCTATTGACGGGGAGCCTTATGAAGAAGTCTGCCTCCCAGATTTAATCAAGGATGAGACCAACGGGGACGGCTACTACTCCCTCGGCTATTCATATCGGTATCTTATGAAGGCGTACCGGGACCTGTATCAGTTGGCACATGGCGGGAAGCAACCCCCCCATGGAGACCGGAAGCGAGTCCGCATGGTCTTGTGGCTGCGGTACTTGTACGACGGCCTGAAACAATACAAAGACTTCCCGCACATAGGCACTGCCGCCGTCGGCAAGAAGCGTGCTAAGGCGAAGGCTGATGTGAAGATCTCTTCCCGAGGGTGCCAAAGTGGGCCCAATCCGGCAGGGGTCGACCCGCTGACGCATTGTGCAGCGTTCCTGACTTACTGACTATGCTCATTCGCCATGCCGTATGGAGACGAGACCGTCATCCTACCGGATGCGATCTACCCGGCCTGTCAGATGGCCTGGGGTATCAAGATGTCTCTATGTCCAGCTACCCTGTGTCTGATATACAAGGCGCTCGGGGATGTCAACGCTCACCAGTTCCCGCGAGAGGCGCGGTATGTGTGCCCACTGCATTTCTTCAACGCGTGGGTCTGTTCCTTGTTTCCAGAGTTTGCCCCACGCACCATTCAATGCTGGGGGCTGGTCCCATGGATGCTGGAGTTCGCAAGTGTGGCATGTGATTGTATGACAATCGGGGCAGGCTGACGACGGTGCCCCTTGATGCTGCAGGCACTATTCATTTCTGGACCCTGGCCGCTCACTCCAGTCCGCTAGTAAACAGCAACCGGGAATGCAGAGATGACCAAGTGGAGAAGTATGTACACCCGATCAGCCAGGAGAACGTGGTTCGCCCGCTACTGGAGCCGGAGCTCAGGGCCTGGGCACTGTCCATTCGTCCCAGTGTGCTGGCTTTCCGCAAAGGGGACAGTCTGCTGTTTGAGCCGTACTATCCCTTTCGCTTCGGCAGGAATTTTGGGTATGATCAACATATCCCGGCATATAGTGCTTGCTTTGACCTGCCGGTGCGAAATCTCCGGGGGAGCCCCACTGCTGAGACTGCCCGAACCTGGTGGGATTTCTTTCATCGGGCAGAAACTGCCAGTTTCAGGGTGCCAGCCTCGGGTCGGATTCCACGGGTGACCCCAGAGTATGTGAAGTGGTGGAACAACCGGACAGCCTTTTATCAATTATTCCGGACCGACTGCTGGGATGGGGCAGAGGGGAGGTTTCTGAGCCGGCAGCCAGTGCCCGTCCTTGATATTGACCCAGAGCACCTTCTCCGGTTGAGGCAGGGCAAGGAGTAGGAAGTGGCCGCGTACATGATCGCGCGCAAGAGGGCTCGAGAGGACAAGCCGGCACCGCATGCTAAACTGCCTCCTGTGGCGAAGGATGATTTCAAGAAGACCTTGCGGGACCTATGCCACATCGGGGGTGACCACCTGGAGCTGATCAACTATCCATTTCCCATGGAGGAAGAAGGCACCCCAGCGAGGAGCTGGCGCCCGGAGAGGGACCCACTTTGTCCCTATCGCACATTTGTGAGGAGGGAGGAACGGAACCCAGAGAATTACAAGGACACCACGTGGCTCTACGTCCTCCTCCGAGTGCACGGGTTGAAGATTGAAGATTCGACGGCGGCCATCTTGGGCAAGCACCTTCACATCGCCTATTACTATGCCGAGGGGTGGGGAATGGACCACTTCAACCTTTTCTGCCACTTGGCCGCCAAGAAGCATGCGGACCTGGCCGCCCTCGCCGATTGCTGCCAAAAGATTGAAGATGTATGCTGGCTGGTCTGGGAGGCGGCTTGTCGGGACAAGGAGCCGTCCCTCAATTATTGGCCGATGACGCTGCGGCTGTACACTAGCCCACATGGTACTTAGTGTTCTCTTCTTTCCCTTGTGTTCTTCAATGCTGACCTTTCTTGAATACTGGACGTTGATCGAGTGTCTTTTTTTTCTTTCTTTTTAACAGATCACCCCGACAGCACCCAAATGGTGACGTATTGCAATCTTCTGCGACAGGCAGGGAAACCTGCTTACTTCGAGGAGGTGCCAGCGGCTCTGACCACGACTCCCCTGCCTCCGCCTACGAAGAGGCCCCGGGCGAAATAGCCCGTGAAGAAGGCAGTAGATGCTGCCAAGGTGGTCGGGCGGCGGGAGGCAAAGCGACGAAAGACGGAGGCCGCCAAAGCTACGTCGACCGTTCCCCCGGCGCCTTTGATCTCTTCATTCGAGGAGTTCGAGGCTACTCTAACCGAGCCGAGTCGGCCTGTAGGTCAGGTTTCTTCTTCTTTGAGGCTCTCCGGGATGTATTCAGACATTAAGAGGGGCGTTTCTCGTAACACACATGTTTTTGTTCCAGCTGTGGCAGAGAGGCCTACGCCCGTATCTATCCCAGGCGTGGGTGAAGATGTGACCCGCGGGGCCGTGGAATCTGTCGAAGAGACCTTCTTCGCCCCAACTCCCGCCATCAAAGCTGAAGGAGGTATAACGTTTTCTTTGCTAGTCGCTTTGATTAAGAATTTTGAAGCTTTACGGGCCTGACTGAACCCGGATCCTGCTTTGCCTTGCAGGAGCTGATGTGGCAGCCCCTCAACCGGACGTGATCTCTGCAACATCCTGGTTTGAGCAGACGTACAAGAGGAAGGGGCGACGGTCAGGGAAGACGCGGCTATCTGTCCAGCGCGATGACGAGCCGACCCCAGGTGTTGGGACGGGGGCCGTCTTGACAAGCAAAGAGGTGCCCACTGGCACTAAATCTTCGTCAGGTGAAAGGGTAGATTACGGCTACTCATCTGACGAAGTGCTTTCGACTGAGGGTGTACCCGGGGAGCCCAGCTTTCAAGTTCCTACCTGGGAAGCCCCAGTTGATGTGATACAATATGCAGCGGAGGATAATGATACTAATTTGATGTGACGCGACTCCCTTGGACCTAGGATAGCAAGCAACACTATGAATCAGCAACGTCACACAGGCGGTTTCGCTCGCCGAAGCACGCTCGGATCCGTAGGAGGACCGGCGATGGGGGTTAGGGTCCGAGTTTGGACCTCGCGGTTCCAAGGGTCGGCCGGATAGGGATAGATCCCAATGGGCCAGGGATGTCCGATTTCACGGGTAGCCGGCACGCCGAGGGCGTGGGATGTGATGGAACTCTCTCAACTCGCTCCGCGGCAAACACTAATTGGTTGAATTGAGGATCGGGCGCTCCTCTCACCTCCGACGGACAACTAAAAGCAATACTAAGCAAGCAATGGTAATAACCAGTAAAGAAGAGTGGCCAAGTGCTCACCTGATCGGCGTGAAGACGCCGAACCCGGGCGGAGACGAGGGCGAGCGGGGAAGTGTGGTCCCCGCACACTGCGCCGGTGTAGCTTCAAAAACCTGCCAAGAGTACAATTACTACACCTCGCGCAGGAGGGTGATCTCGGGAGTGGGAATTGATTAATTACAGCAAACACTACCACCACGCAGGGTGGGGCGGTAAGCCGGCCAGGCAAAGGGGCGAGGAAACTATGGAAAGAACTGAAATGATCTTCCCGAGTTCTGCTTGCTGCCCGATCTGCTGACCCGTCTGTGCTGTGGAAGTTCCCGAGCTCGCTGACGACCTCAGAATGGCATGGGACTGGCGCCACATTGATGGTGATTGGCTCCTGGAGGTCTGTAAATTCTGGCCGGGCTTCTGGTGGTCGTCGCTGGCCGGTAGGAGCTCTGCAACAGGACCGAAGTGTTCTGGTCTGCACAGGTTCTAGGAGCAGGGGCTTGAAGAACTGGCTGCCACGATCACTCCCGGAACTCAAATGTGGCGGGATCAGCTCTGGAGCGTCCGTGGTCGAGGTGGCATTCAGCTGGAGTTGGTGGGGCTGCGATCCGAGGCCGTAGATGGTCGGTGTGCCCTGAAGAGTAGGCACTGGTCGCTGCAGGCTGCAGGAGGCAGATCCGCGCGACAGAGGGAGAAAATTTGTAACTCTGGCTCCTGGATGCCGAATGTCGTTCCGTTTCCTGATTCTGGTCGTGGACGGATGGAGGAATAATTTTTAAGAAGAGCCATTGGTCTGAATCCTCCACGATTAGTCGTGGTGCAGCGATGAGCCGGGTTGTAGACTCTGGCCGCAGCAACTACCAGATACGAGCAGTGGATTGCAGAAGTTGCCACGGCCGCTCCCGGATGCCAAATCACAAACCGTCAGAGCCGCTGGAACCGTGGACGAAGCCTCTACACAGCAAAACTGACGGCAACACTTTCTGAAGTCGGGGTGGGCAGGAGGACGCCAATGAGTGGGAACTGGTCGCTGTAGACTGCAGGAGGCAGACCCGCGTGACTGAGGGAGAAACTTCGGAACTCTGGCTCCCGGATGTCGAATGCAGTTCCGCTTCTTGCTTCTGGTCGTGGACAGAAGGAGGAAGAATTTTGGAGAAGAGACTTCAGCCTGATTCCTTCGCCGTTGGTCGTGAAGAAGCTTCCAATCGGGCTCAGGCTTTCTGCAGGTGGTGTCTGGTGCAGTCGGGGTAGGACAGCTCTCACGGGCGGCCACGAACTCGGAATTGCACGATTCTTTCTCGCCTGCGTAGGGGACTGGACGAACTTTCCAGAAAGGTAAGATACGCCCTCAGATGTTGCCGTACATACTTGGGGTAGCTTCTGCAAGACGGGTCTTCTTCTACTACCTGCAGACTTGACTAGATAAAGGGGTGGTGGTGGAGCTTGGTTAAAGGGAATGGTGATGTAGCAATGGTGGGAGGGCTGGTGGTGATGGTAGGGGGAGTTTAGGGGTGTGGAGAGGAGTGGAGCAGGGGAGATGGAGGTCCAAGAGGGTGGAGGGGAGGGGAGGCCGCAGCTAGGAGAGAGGGGGATGGGGTGGTCGGCCAAGGCAATGGAGGTGGAGAGGGGTTGAGGGGTTCGACCCTAGGAGGGAGGGGAAGGGGGTGGACGACCTAGGGAGTTGATGGGCTGTATTGGGGAGAGGAAGAGTCTTCTAGGGAGGTGGATGGTTGCTTGGGGAAGGGGGATGGATGCTTTGGGAAGGTGGAAGGGTGCTTGGGGAGGTGGATGAGTAATGGAGAGAAGTAATGGGGCCTTGGGAGTTGAAGGGACTTGCCTAGGTGGCAAGTGAGGTGGCAAGGGGTGAGGAGAGAGGGGAATTTCGAAATTTAGAGAGAGAGGGAGGGAGGAGAGAGAGGGGGTTCGCCCCTAGGAGAGAGGGAGAGAGAGAATTAGAGAGAGAGAGCTAGAGAGAGAGAGAGAAGACTCAAGGGGATTCAAGTGGGTTCAATTTTCATTCATTCATCAATTACCCTCTTCAAGTGGGGGATTGGGGTCCTTATATAGGAAACCCACAATTTACAATAAGTCCTCACATTGTGGACAACTGACAGAAGACCAAAGGTTGGGGAAGGGGGCGCCCATGGGCTAGGCCCAATAGCCTACTAAGCTAGTTAATGAAACTTGGACCTAGGTAAATGACTAACTAACTTAGGTAATAGACTCAATAAAAGGCAAAATTACATGATAATGACTCAAGAAAATTGTGGAAATTATATAGCTAGACTCCAAAAATCATGGCGAGCAAAATGGCGAGTAGCAGGACCCTCGGAGGTATGTGAAGGAGTAAGCGATGTCCCCATCATACTCCCGGGGTGCGGAGAACTCGACTCCGTCGAGTAAGGGCCCACCGGGGGAGCAGCTCAGGGCGTCCTGCAATCTCCAAAACCAACCTGCACCTGCGACCAGGGGACGGCTCTTCATCCTCTCAAGGCGGCCCGGACACACCCTCGTGCTGGCGTTGGAACCCTGCTTGCATAGTATTGCCCCTCTGTGTACACGTCGGGCTCTCAAGGCTGTTTGGTGGAAGCACTCCGGGGTGTCCCTCTTAAAGGAAGTTATAGGCTCAAAGTACTCACTGGGATTCACCGCGGTGCCCATGTAGGGTGCCGGATCAGCCGCATGATAATTGGGGTATATCCCATAGCCCATTAGTAAATCTAATCCATAAGCCAGTTTTGCCAAAGTCACTTGGAACATGAAAGGTCCAAATCCTCGTGCCCTCGATTTGGAGGTGGCCCTAAGATAGAGTCGTTCCAATGCCACCATTGCGAGGTTACCTCCTTGGATTTCAAAGTGCCACCCGTGAGTTATAGCCCGCTCATTATGATCGTTACTACCCGTATTTGGATGCTTGCTTGAATGAGTATGCTTTGAGTGATGGTGCGGTGGGGGTGGGAAGTATGTGGTATGCAAAGGGGGGCCGGGGCAACCGTACATAGACCTATCATTCATGGATGTGATGAGGCATCTTGTGGACTCAGGGGGGCCTGGGAAACCATAGGCGGATCTATTGTGTATGGCTGTGAGAATTACCGGGGGACCCGGACATCCACGTGTGCTCCCTTCAAGTGTAAGGGCTATGAAGAATGTGGGTGGGCCAGCACAACCAAATGTAGGCCAGTTATGCATTGAGCCTAAACTGTGCGTGACATGCATGGGAGGGCTGGACTCATGACCCTTGTCGAATGATGTGACATGCCAAGATGGGTGCTTTCTTCTCCTAGAGATGATGACCATGTGTGTGGGTATGGGGTGACCTTTAAGCTCCCATTTGTAAGGGTCGAAGGGATCATAGTAGGTATGCATCATGGGGTGGGGCACTACCTTGTTCCCTAGGTGTATACTGCCCATGGTCATGGTTCCCTTGGTGTGGACTAGGTCTAGGACGAGGTGTGTTGGTTCTAGCATGGTTGGTGAGGGTAGGAGGGAGTGGGTGGTGGGTAGGGCGGTCAGGTCCCATGGGTTCATTGTCTTCCATAGGGTGGGATCAAAGGGGTCATAGAATGTGTTACCAAGGGTGAGGTATTCTTTCACCTCAAGGTCTCCAAATGGTGAGTCCTCCTCCTCAAATGTAGTAATTGAACCGAAGTTCGAGGAGGGTTGGTTGGTCATGATTGGAGGGCTTGGCATCCTACCCGAAATAAGTAACTCCAATTCGCGGATAGCATCGGGCTCTTCGGGAATGGGGAGGGATAAAAGAAGGTCGCTAGTGTAGCAACCCATAGTGTAAATGGAAGAGATGGACCCGACACATAGATGTAGGAGGTTAAGACTCCTAGGTTGGTCGGCTACAGTGGTCAACATGCCAGTTAACTTCATTTGCCAAGTTAGACCCTCAAGAAAATCCCCTAATGTTTCCACCTGATAGGATGATTGGATTGTGGTGTGATAGGTGGATAAGGGTACTATAGGAAGGTTTTGCTCCATGGGTGGGTAAGCATGGACCATGAGATCTCCAAATGGGTTCTCCTTTAGCCAACGTGAAAGAGGTTCTCCTAAGATAAGCTCGGTCCCTATTAAGGAGGGTGGTGTAAGGTTAAGACCACCATGTGAAGTTCCTTCTTCTTCCTGGACATGGGTGATCTCTATGGCGGGGGTTGGTGTGTTCACCTTTATGGGGTCGGGTATGGGAATCATGTGTTCCTCTATCAAGGAGGTGAGATGGTCCCGTGAGGGTGTGGTGGTGAGGATAGGTGTGTGGTACCCCCGAGGTGGGAGGTAAAGGGGCACTTGGTTTGGGATCGGTAAGGGGAGAAGTGGAGGCCTAGGTTGGGGTTGGATAGGGGTTGGTAGTGGAAGATGGATGGGTTGAGGAGGATTGGGTTGGTTGGTTTTAGGGGGTGTGTCTCTTTTAGGGGAAGATGGAGGGGTGGTTTTGGGGACCAAGGAAGTTTGTGGAGTGTGGGCTTGTGGGAGAGTTTTGGGTGGGGTGGTGGTGGCCATCATGGGCCTAGGTGGAGTGGACATGGGGACCACACGGGTTGGAATAGTGAGGGTGGAGTGAGCCATGATGCTTCCTCCACTTGGGATGGGAACTTCTTGGCCTAATTCATGATATTGTGATTCATACTCTTCTTCCCAATCGGGGGAGGCCTCATATTCCTCAACTTCAATCTCATTCCTTTGTGGTGTGGGGGTCTTGCTCTCCAAGGGAGTGGGAAGGCCTTTTGGCGATGGGGTGGTGCAAGTTGGAATTATTTGGGGTGGTGGAGTTTGGACCCTAAGGGAGGTCTTGGGTTGACTGGGAGGGGAAGGGGGAGTGGGAGTGCTCCTCGAGTGATGATTCACAAGGTGGGAGTGGGTAGGTTGGGCAGTGAAGATCTTCCTAATCTCACTCCTCATCTCTTCCAATGAGTCTATGGGTCCTTTGGTTTCCCATCTAAATTCATCCCGAGGTGACCAAGCTCTAGGGTCGTGGTTCCTTTTTGCTTCAAGCCGGTCAAGTCGGGTGGTGAGGGTATCAAGATAGTTATGAATCTTGTTGGTGAGAGCGTCAAATCGGTCCATGGATATTTGGGACATCTCCCTAGGGTGGTCATGTAATGGAGTGATGGAAACCATGATGCAAGGGAGACTCAAATGATAATGCCCAAGGACTAGACTCGTAGAGACAAGTCTAAAACTTGCTCTGATACCAATTTGATGTGATACAATATGCAGCGGAGGATAATGATACTAATTTGATGTGACGCGACTCCCTTGGACCTAGGATAGCAAGCAGCACTATGAATCGGCAACGTCACACAGGCGGTTTCGCTCGCGGAAGCACGCTCGGATCCGTAGGAGGACCGGCGATGGGGGTTAGGGTCCGAGTTTGGACCTCGCGGTTCCAAGGGTCGGCCGGATAGGGATAGATCCCAATGGGCCAGGGATGTCCGATTTCACGGGTAGCCGGCACGCCGAGGGCGTGGGATGTGATGTAACTCTCTCAACTCGCTCCGCGGCGAACACTATAATTGGTTGAATTGAGGATCGGGCGCTCCTCTCACCTCCGACGGACAACTAAAAGTAATACTAAGCAAGCAATAGTAATAACCAGCAAAGAATTGTGGCCAAGTGCTCACCTGATCGGCGTGAAGACGCCGAACCCGGGCGGAGACGAGGGCGAGCGGGGAAGTGTGGTCCCCGCACACTGCGCCGGTGTAGCTTCAAAAACCTGCCAAGAGTACAATTACTACACCTCGCGCAGGAGGGTGATCTCGGGAGTGGGAATTGATTAATTACAGCAAACACTACCACCACACAGGGTGGGGCGGTAAGCCGGCCAGGCAAAGGGGCGAGGAAACTATGGAAAGAACTGAAATGATCTTCCCGAGTTCTGCTTGCTGCCCGATCTGCTGACCCGTCTGTGCTGTGGAAGTTCCCGAGCTCGCTGACGACCTCAGAATGGCGTGGGACTGGCGCCACATTGATGGTGATTGGCTCCTGGAGGTCTGTAAATTCTGACCGGGCTTCTGGTGGTCGTCGCTGGCCGGTAGGAGCTCTGCAACAGGACCAAAGTGTTCTGGTCTGCACAGGTTCCAGGAGCAGGGGCTTGAAGAACTGGCTGCCACGATCACTCCCGGAACTCAAATGTGGCGGGATCAGCTCTGGAGCGTCCGTGGTCGAGGTGGCATTCAGCTGGAGTTGGTGGGGCTGCGATCCGAGGCCGTAGATGGTCGGTGTGCCCTGAAGAGTAGGCACTGGTCGCTGCAGGCTGCAGGAGGCAGATCCGCGCGACAGAGGGAGAAAATTTGTAACTCTGGCTCCTGGATGCCGAATGTCGTTCCGTTTCCTGCTTCTGGTCATGGACGGATGGAGGAAGAATTTTGAAGAAGAGCTGTTGGTCTGAATCCTCCACGATTAGTCGTGGTGCAGCGACGAGCCGGGTTGCAGACTCTGGCCGCAGCGACTACCAGATACAAGCAGTGGATTGCAGAAGTTGCCACGGCCGCTCCCGGATGTCGAATCACAAACCCAGAGCCGCTGGAACCGTGGACGAAGCCTCTACACAGCAAAACTGACGGCAACACTTTCTGAAGTCGGGGTGGGCAGGAGGACGCCAATGAGTGGGAACTGGTCGCTGTAGACTGCAGGAGGCAGACCCGTGTGACTGAGGGAGAAACTTCGGAACTCTGGCTCCCGGATGTCGAATGCAGTTCCGCTTCTTGCTTCTGGTCGTGGACAGAAGGAGGAAGAATTTTGGAGAAGAGACTTCAGCCTGATTCCTTCGCCGTTGGTCGTGAAGCAGCTTCCAATCGGGCTCAGGCTTTCTGCAGGTGGTGTCTGGCGCAGTCGGGGTAGGACAGCTCTCACGGGCGGCCACGAACTCGGAATTGCACGATTCTTTCTTTCCTGCGTAGGGGACTGGACGACCTTTCCAGAAAGGTAAGATACGCCCTCAGATGTCGCCATACAAACTTGGGGTAGCTTCTGCAAGACGGGTCTTCTTCTGCTACCTGCAGACTTGACTAGATAAAGGGGTGGTGGTGGAGCTTGGTTAAAGGGAATGGTGATGTAGCAATGGTGGGAGGGTTGGTGGTGATGGTAGGGGGAGTTTAGGGGTGTGGAGAGGAGTGGAGCAGGGGAGATGGAGGTCCAAGAGGGTGGAGGGGAGGGGAGGCCGCAGCTAGGAGAGAGGGGGATGGGGTGGTCGGCCAAGGCAATGGAGGTGGAGAGGGGTTGAGGGGTTCGACCCTAGGAGGGAGGGGAAGGGGGTGGACGACCTAGGGAGTTGATGGGCTGTATTGGGGAGAGGAAGAGTCTTCTAGGGAGGTGGATGGTTGCTTGGGGAAGGGGGATGGATGCTTTGGGAAGGTGGAAGGGTGCTTGGGGAGGTGGGATGAGTAATGGAGCGAAGTAATGGGGCCTTGGGAGTTGAAGGGACTTGCCTAGGTGGCAAGTGAGGTGGCAAGGGGTGAGGAGAGAGGGGAATTTCGAAATTTAGAGAGAGAGGGAGGGAGGAGAGAGAGGGGGTTCGCCCCTAGGAGAGAGGGAGAGAGAGAATTAGAGAGAGAGAGCTAGAGAGAGAGAGAGAAGACTCAAGGGGATTCAAGTGGGTTCAATTTTCATTCATTCATCAATTACCCTCTTCAAGTGGGGGATTGGGGTCCTTATATAGGAAATCCAAAATTTACAATAAGTCCTCACATTGTGGATAACTGACAGAAGACCAAAGGTTGGGGAAGGGGGCGCCCATGGGCCAGGCCCAATAGCCTACTAAGATAGTTAATGAAACTTGGACCTAGGTAAATGACTAACTAACTTAGGTAATAGACTCAATAAAAGGCAAAATTACATGATAATGACTCAAGAAAATTGTGGAAATTATATAGCTAGACTCCAAAAATCATGGCGAGCAAAATGGCGAGTAGCAGGACCCTCGGAGGTATGTGAAGGAGTAAGCGATGTCCCCATCACCGGTACTACCTATTTCTCTTAGCCTGGTGAAGCAGACGCCTGTAAGTGCGAACCTGTTAATTCAGGTTTCTTTCTCGAGGCCATCAACTAACCTCCTCAATTCTGTTGTCTTCGGCTCCCAACAGGAACATGTCCTGCCAGAAGATGCGGAGATCCGCGTCCCGGGGTCAAAAGCTACCAGGCGAGAGACACCTATCGCGGCTTTGGACGAATTGGCATCCCTAGCCGAGGTTTTGCGACAGGAAGAAGCCGGGGTAAGCTCGGATGCTGCCATCTCGACAGCTGAGATCTCGTCCCGAGAAGAAGTGGTAGTGGCTGTGAGTGTACGCCTTCTTCTTTCTTCCTCCTTTCTCGTCCTTAAGTCTCCCTTCGGGGTTGCTGATTTATTCGTGGCAATACAGGCTCGTGCCTCTGAAGGGGCCATGGAGGTGACTATCCCCGCCACTGAAGCCCTGGAGGAGGGGGAGATAGCACCAGAGATCGAGATGCGAGAGCTGATCGTACCCGAGGTCGAGATTCGGGGAGGAGGGGAGGTGTCGCCGGCGATCGAGACCCGTAGGGAGGCGGTGCCTGAAGTTGCCGCCCGAGGAGAGATGAATCCGGAGAGTAGCATAGTACCGGCGGGCGAGGTAAGCATGGGGATCCATCCTGATTCCTTGAGAATGCAATGATTTACTTCATTTGGCAAGCGGCTAACCTTTCTTTACTTGGTCAGGTAACAACAACACCCCGCGGAGCGCGTGCACCTCGGGTTCGCAAAGCCGTCCCAAGGTGGAGCTCATCCTTCCGCGTGCACGCGGCCAAAAGATTGAAGATGCTTCTGGGGCCGGACGCGGGGTCCTTGGCGTCTCTTCTGCAGATGGGGGCCGTCCCCCGGCTCGTGATCCCACTGCCACCAATTCCGACGCCGGTCGTACCCGAGGAAGCCTGACTCCTGGGGAGGATATTGACAATCCTCAATGAACATTCAGGGGAATTCCAGGCGGGAGGAGATGAAGATTTCCCGGGGACGACGTTGGACCCGCCCACCATCGATACCTTGTCTGCCGAGGAAGCGGAGGCCGAAGCAACTTTGTCTGCTGCGGCACCAGATCTGGCCTCTGCGACCGTTCATTCTCTCGACAGGGTCGTGGCTCTAGTTTTGACGGAGGGGGCGGCATTGTCGGGCTCGGAACCTGCCTGGTCGATGGAGCTAGAGCAGCCGCTCATCATGGCGGCGCCAGACGTCTCCACTATAGTATCTCCCTCACCTACGGTGGTGGCTGGCCAGGGGTCGACCTCGGAGCCCGAGAGGCCCCTCCTTTCGGCCCTGACACTTCCAGGTAGCTCGGCCATGGTCGACGCGGAGCTGTGGGCGACTATGGACAGCCAAGTTAGCTTCGACCCACCAGCCGTCCCTTCTATCGGCCACGTGAGCTCGGATCTGCCAGTCCCCCAGACCCTGTTGGTATTGCGCTCTATGGTCAATGCCGACCCAACGCTCACATATCAAGGCATAAGGGCTATCGTGGAGCAGCTGAACAAAGCATTACAAATGATGGGCTTCCCGCTAGAAGAGTGGTCACGACGTGTTCTGTTATTATTGAAATACTTAAACCGTCGCGAATTCCTCGAGACGTAGGCCCCAACTGAGCTTACAGCTATCGGCGCTCAGAGGGACGAATATTTGGAGGCTCTGGCGGTGCGGAGGGACAGCAGGGAGCTACATCGGGAGGCCTTGGACGGGTGCAATGCCAACATCTACGCCCTGGAGAACCGGATAGAGAAACTCCGGGGCTGG
This sequence comes from Amorphophallus konjac, assembly GCA_022559845.1. Lineage (NCBI taxonomy): Eukaryota > Viridiplantae > Streptophyta > Magnoliopsida > Alismatales > Araceae > Amorphophallus > Amorphophallus konjac. The sequence continues at coordinate 413,448,292 of CM040122.1, read as the reverse complement.
CTTGCCCAGGCTGAGTCCAACCTGCTCGAGTTCGAGACGGACAAGACCCGGGAAACTGAAGAGCTGGCCGTCACCGAAGCAGCGGTAGCCTCTGTGACAACAGAGTTGGAACGCCTCGACGTGCAGGAAGACCGTCTGCGTTAGATGATGAGCTTCCCTTGCGTCGGGATCCTCCCTTTTGAGGACATCTTCCGGGGGCTAGACTAGCTGCCAGTCCCCCTTCCATCCCTTTTTTGCATGCAACACCGGGGTATGCCCCGAGGCCAGTGTAATTCTTTTTTTTCTCAACAAGAATACAATGCAATTATCCCATGTGCCTCCTGTATGTGCGTGGTGTTGGAGAACCTCTTCTTTCTCTTTTTCTTCCTCTTTTACTATGTGATGAAACACAAGTTCACACTAACAGCTTATTCGGGGAGAACCCGGTGAGGTTCGCATAGGAGCATGGGAGAGTGCTCGCCCTTCCAGAGGAGGGACGAGGGGACCACTCCACCATGTCCATCAGGCGACTCAGCCAAATGATGCCACGGGCATGTTCGACCCAACTAGGTTGATCTGACCTTGGAGGGGCAGAGAGAAGAGTTTGTTCGTTCGACGACCTGGGCATGAGGTCTTGGTTAAAAGGGATCGTTCGTCGCCCGAAGGGACGGAGAGAAGAGTTCGTTCATTCAATAACCCTGACGGGAGGTCTTGGTCAAAAGAGGGTTGTTTGTCTATGCCGACAGGGTGTCGGGGGCAGATGTGGTTTATTTGTCTCTTGATGTATTCGTTGTCACAGGGCCGGTGCCAACGCAAGGAGGTAGGTTAATTCCCCAACCCCGAACGAAAAGTTCAAGTGGGGTGTCCTTCGTCAGTTCCGACAGAACGTCAAGGGCTGACGGGGTTGATTTGTTTATTGAGATATTCGTTGGTACGGGTTGGTGCCAACGCACGGAGAAGGGTTGATTCCCCGATCCCGGGCGAAAGGCCCGGCTGGGGTATTCTTCGCCAGTGCCGACAGAATGTCAAGGGCTGACAGGGTTGATTCGTTTATTGAAATATTCGTTGGTACGGGCTGGTGCCAACGCAAGGAGAAGGGTTGATTCCCCGATCCCGGGCGAAAGGTCCGGTTGGGGTATTCTTCGTCAGTACCGACAGAATGTCAATGGCTGACATGGTTGATTTATTTATTGAAATATTCGTTGGTACGGGTTGGTGCCAACGCAAGGAGAAGGGTTGATTCCCCGATCCCGGGCGAAAGGCCCGACTGGGATATTCTTTGCCAGTGCTGACAGAATGTCAAGGGCTGACAAGGTTGATTCGTTTATTGAAATATTCGTTGGTACGGGCTGGTGCCAACGCAAGGAGAAGGGTTAATTCCCCGATCCCATGCGAAAGGTCCGGTTGGGGTATCCTTGGTGAGTGCCGATAGAATGTCAAGGGCTGACAGGGTTTATTCGTTTATTGAAATATTCGTTGGTACGGGCTGGTGCCAACGCAAGGAGAAGGGTTAATTCCCCGATCCCAGGCGAAAGGTCCGGTTGGGGTATCCTTGGTGAGTGTCGATAGAATGTCAAGGGCTGACAGGGTTTATTCATTTATTGAAATATTCGTTGGTACGGGCTGGTGCCAATGCAAGGAGAAGGGTTGATTCCCCGATCCGGGGCGAAAGCTCCGGTTAGGGCATTCTTCGTCAGTGCCGACAGAATGTCAAGGGCTGACAGTGTTGATTTGTTTATGGAAATATTCATTGGTACGGGTTGGTGCCAACGCAAGGAGAAGGGTTGATTCCCCGATCCCGGGTGAAAGGTCCGGTTGGGTTATTCTTCGTCAGTGCCGACAGAATGTCAAGGGCTGACAGGGTTGATTTGTTTATTGAAATATTCGTTGGTACGGGTTGGTGCCAACGCAAGGAGAAGGGTTGATTCCCCGATCCCGGGCAAAAGGTCCGGTTGGGGTATTCTTCGTCAGTGCCGACAGAATGTCAAGGGCTGACAGAGTTGATTCGTTTATTGAAATAAGGGCTAAGTCCCCCTCCCCTCTTCTTCCCTTCTTTCTCTTCCCTTTTTCTTCCTCTTCTTTCTCTTCTTTCCCTTTTCTTTTTTTTCCCTTTCTTTCCCTTTTCTTTTTTTCTTTTTCTTTTCCTTTTCTTTTCTCTTCTTTTTTTTTCTTCCCTTTTTCCCCTTTTTTTGTTCTTTTCTCTTCTGCTCTTCTTTCTCTCCTTTTTCTTTTTTTCTCTTTTTTTCTCCTTTTTTTTCTCTTTCTTTTCATTTCCACCTTTCTTTTTTCTTTTCTCTTTTTTTGAAATGCATAGTGAATAATGACAAACCATCCAAGCAATCGAGATGCAAATTCACCCGCTGCGGGGCGAGAGACTGTATTATTCATTGAAAGGGGGTACCGGAGCGTAGTACAGTCTTAGATGCCTACCATTAAGGGGTGGAAACTGGACCTCCCCCCGATGATCGACTATCACATATGCTCCGCCTTCATAAACCTTTTGGATTACATAGGGTCCAAGTCAATTCTCATTCAACTTGCCCTTGGGGTTGGAAGTCATAACTTCTCTCCTTTTGACCATAACGAGGTCACCCTTCTTGAATTCACGCTCCTTGAGGAGCTTGTCGAAGGCGCGAGCTATGCGGGCCTGGTAAACCTGAATGTTCTGTTGGGCTTGGAGCCGCTTCCCCTCCAAGCTGGAGAGCTCCTCGAGCATTCGCCCGACGTTTGTTTGCTCTTCCTGGACTAGCCCGTGTTGGATTACGACTCGGAGAGAGGGTATTTCCAGCTCGACGGGGACAATTGCCTCTAAGCCATATACTAAGGAGAAGGGTGAACAACCTGTTGGAGTTTTGTATATAGTTCGATACGCCCACAGAGCCTCATACATTTTCTCTTCCCAGTCCCTCTTGTTAGAATTAACAATTTTGGACAGGAGTGTACAAAGCGTTTTATTGAAAGCTTCGGCCAAGCCATTGGCCTATGGGTTATAAGGAGTCGATGTCCTCCAATCGATCTTGTACTTTTCTGCTAGCCGGTAGACCTTTTGGTTGTGGAATTGGCTTCCATTATCTGAGATAATTCGGTTCGGAGTGCCGAACCGGAATATGATGTTGCGACGGATAAATCTAGCGACGATCTCCCCAGTCACTTCTTTCAGTGCAACAGCTTCCGCCCAACGGGAGAAGTAGTCAGTTGCCGCCAAAATGTATTTGCACTCGGCGGATGATGCGGGTAGTGGGCCCACGACGTCTGTTCCCCACTGGGCGAAAGGCCAGCTGGGCAGTGTCGGATGTAGTGGCACAGGTGGCCTTCTAGGCACCGTGGCATGCTCCTGGCATTTTTGACAAGACTTGGCGTACCTGCAGTAGTCATCAAACATTGTCGGCTAGTAGTAGCCAAGCTTCTTTATTTCAATTTTCATCTTCGGTCCCGCTTGGTGTGCGCCCGCTGTCCCAGCGTGGATCTCTTTCATGACTCTCCAAGCTTCTTCAGTGGATAGGCATCGCAGGAGCACCTTCCGTCTGGCATCCGCCATAATTCGGAATAGGATCCCATTCCGAACCTCATAAGAGTCCTTTGTTCTGATCAGCTTAATCTTCTCTTCTCTCTGCTTGGGCAATTGCTGGTGTTTAAACCATTGCATAAGAGGGTCCCTCCAGTCAGGTAGGACGACGACTTCCACTGCAGCGGCCTCCAGTTCTTCTTCTTCTGGCTCTTCTATCATGCTAGGCACCTGGCGCTGATTCACCACCCGGATGCTGAGAGATCCATCAGGCGGGACCGCTAGTGAGCTTGCCAATTTTGCCAGTGCATCGGCTTGTGCGTTTTCTCCCTTGGCAACCTGGCCTATCTCAATGAGGTAGAATCGCTCCATGAGCTGCTTTGCTTTAGCATGGTAAGGGAGCAGCTCAGGCTTTCGGACATCAAACTGCCCCTGGACTTGCTTGACGACTAGTAACGAATCGCCAAACACTTGCAGCATTTTAATCTCCATTTGCAAAGCAACTTGGAGACCGATGATCAGAGCCTCATACTCTGCCTCATTATTTGTGCGGGGTTTATTGATAGAACAAGATGTATGCAATACTTCTCCCTCCGGGGATTTAAGGACGATGCCGGCCCCTGCCCATACTTTTGTATGTCCGGACGGTTCTTGAAGCTCCATCAAAGTGCAGCTGGCAAGTGATATGTTGGACTTGGTCCACCTCCAGCGTTTCATCTTCAGGCAGCTCTGTAGCCAATGGGGAATCTTCGGGCACATGATGTGCTGCAAAGAATTCGGCCAGGGCTTCACCCTTAACGGCCTTCTGCGGCACGTAGGTGATATCAAATTTTATTAGCAGCACTGCCCACTTTCCGAGACGTCCCTTCAGGACTGGCTGGGAGAGAATGTGTTTAACTGGGTCGGCCTTGGAGATCAGGCTCACTTCATGGGAGAGCATGTAATGCCTCAGCTTCTTGACCGGGAAGACCAAGGCGAGACAGACCTTCTCAATCGGGGTGTATTTTACTTCTGTCCCCACTAGCCTTCGGCTAAGATAGTAGAGAGCCTGCTCCTTCCCCTCATCATTGTTCTGGGCGAGCATTGCCCCCAGTGAGCATTCGGTGGCGGCTATATATAGAATAAGTGGCCTTCCCTTGACAGGTGCCCCTAGCACGGGCGGGGTCTTCAAGTAGTCCTTCAGTTGATCGAAGGCCTTCTGGCATTCTTGGTTCCAGTCAAAAGGTGCATTTTTCATCATTAATCTGTGGAATGGCTGATAGCGCCCTGACAGATTGGAGATAAATCTTCGGATGTAAGCCAGTCGGCCTTGCAGGGATCTCAACTCTCCCAGATCCTTTGGAGGAGGTAACTCCTGAATGGCTCTTATTTTAAAATGGTCGACCTCGATCCCTCTATATCGGATAATGAAGCCGAGGAACTTCCCACTGGAGACGCCGAAGGCACACTTCATCGGGTTCATTTTCAGCTCATGCTGTCGGAGTCTTTTAAAGATGACTCTGAGGTCTTTCAGGTAATCTTTTCTTTTCTTCGACTTGACGACCAAATCATCAATGTAGCATTCGACTTTGTTGTATAGCAGCTCGTTGAATAATTTGGTCATCGCCCGATGGTAAGTAGCGCCGGCGTTCTTGAGGCCGAAGGGCATTCTTTTGTAGTGGAATATCCCTTTGGGTGACCGGAAGGCCGTATGAATTCGGTCGTGCTCAGCTATCCAGATTTGGTCATAGTCGGACGATCCGTCCATGAAGGACAAGGCCTCGTGGCCAATAGTTGCATCAATCATGACTTCAGTGATGGGCACCGGGAAATCATCTTTCGGGCAGGCTTTATTCAGGTCGCGAAAGTCCACGCAAATCATGATCTGTCCATTTTTCTTCTTCACCGGCACAATGTTGGCCAGCCAAGTGGTATACTAGTTTTCAGCTACAAAATCGACGTCTATGAGCTTGTCGACTTCTTTGCAATTTGGTTTATCAATTCCGGCCTCATGCGCCGGGGAGACTGCTTCACCGGTTCCACCTTGGGATCGATGGCCAGGATATGTTGGGTCACAATGGGACTTAGGCCGGGCATCTCCTTGTAGTTCCAGGCAAAACACTCTTGGAATTCTTGCAGCAACTTAATATATTGTTCCCTCTCCTGTGGAGGAAGGAGGGCACTTAGAAAGGTCAGCCTGGGGTTGCCCTTCGTGCCCAAGTTAACTTCAATAAGTTCATCTACCGTGGCCTGGCCGCCATCTTCAATTTCTGACGGTGCCGACAATAGGTCAACGAAATCCTGGTCTTCGCCATTTTCTGCTTCAAGGACACCATAGGTGTCACCCTGCTCAGCCTCGTCAGGCAATGAGACTTTGCTGGCATCCCCCGCCTCCGGGCTCGCGTGCCGTGGCTTCGAGGGGTCCTGCTGTGCTGAGAAGTAAAGGATTTCTCCGTGGTCTTCTTGGTAATCATCATAGACGGCTCTAGCAGGGGCCGCAATGATGGATTGCCGCACTAGGGGCGGGTTCTCCGCCGGTGGCCGAGGTGGTGGGTTCTCAGCTGCATCTTCAAGAATCTGGTGCTGAACTGACACCATGTAAACACCCTTTTCATGGCTGCATGTTACATGGGGGAGTGGCGGAGCCACCACATAATCTCCCATTCTGAGCTCATCTGTCTCAATCAGATCTTGGGCAATATCCTTGAAGACGTAGCAGTCTTTGATAGAGTGGCCTAGTATTTGGTGATAAGGGCAGAATAAGGGGTCACCGCTTTTGAGAGCATCTTGCAGCCTCTTGGATCTGGGGAGGGAGACCTTGCCATAGTAGCAAGCCCACTCAAAAATTCCTCGGGTTTTATTCCTCGAGAAAGAGTAGGGTCTCTGCATCCTCTCCAGCAGCGTAGGGTTCCGCTCGGCCGACCGTCTAGCCGGGGAAATAGCCACATCGTTAGCCTCCTTCTTCAGGTGCACGGGGGCATTCGGGACGGTGCTCAGGGACTAGTGTGTGCCGATGCTCTGTTGGCGGAGGATGCCCCTGATGAGGTCGGATACGAGTGCAGTCACTTCGGCCAAGCGAGCCTTCAGCATTTCAATTTCTCGCTGCTGTTGATAGCATAGGGCGAATAGGGCAGAGTCGCATCGAGGGATGCCCGGGGTCCGGCTTGCTCCCCCATCCTTTGCATCAGTATCAGACAAGGGCAATGGCGCACCGCTGCTGCAGCTGCTCGGGATTGGTCCTTCAGAGGAGGACGGGGCCTTCCCCTTGCTCCTGTAGGGAGGTGGATTCCATAGGAATACCTCTTCATCCTGCTCTTCATTAGCCGACGGCTTGAGGCGCGGGCGACCTTCAACTTCTTGTGGAACTGCGACGCCTGTGAGGCTATCGCCACCCGAGGCCAAGACTGATATCACGTCGGCCTCGTAGGAGTCTTCTAGTGAAAAACCCAATCCTGGATGCCGGGTGATTTGCAGCAATCTCCGGTCCAGGTTTGGTGGGTTCCACATCTTTTTGAACATGTCCTTCCGACTGGAGAGCGGGCAGAAGGGGATCCCTTATTTTCTGGTCATTCTGGCTACACGGCCGGTTATATCAGGCAGTCCCGTGATCGGGACGAGTGGGTCATGCAGTTCGTCGGGGAGTTTACAATCATCATCCCTTCTGACCGGGTGCTCATCAGCCACATAGAAAATAGTAGGCCGTCCTCTGGGGTTCAGCACCTCAAAGGTCTTTAATGGTTCAACCATTTGGCAGTCAGCTTCTGCGAGAGGCTTGATGATCCCGAGCGGGACCCTGATGTCTTCCAGCAAGTCTTCGAGGTGTGGCAACCCCGGTGCAGGGTAGATGGACAGGGGAGTGGCTTTGAACACTCCTTCTACCCCAGAGACAAATGACACTTGACGGGGAGCCACATAGCCTGGCGACGGTGGAGGGAACCAGCTGTCGGGCTCCGCCTTCTTCTTTCCCTTGTCCAGGGTGACTTGGGGAGCTTGCTTCAACTTTTCTAGATACAAATTGGCATCTGAGAGATGGCATTCGAACACCTCAAAAGGGTGGAGGTCAGCAAAGATTCTCTCCTCCTTCCCGTTGCCGGGGTACTTGATGCACTGATGCAGTGTAGACGGCACTACCCTATTCTGGTGTGGCCAAGGCCGGCCGAGCAATGCTTTGTAGGAGGTGCTGGAGTTAATGACATGAAACTGGACCCTAGTCGTGAAATTGCCAAGAGAGAGGTCAAACTCTGCAATCCCCATAGGGACCTCACACTTCTGGTTGAAGTCGGCAATCTTTACGTTCTTGACCTCGATCAAGTGTACGTCAAAGTAATGTTTCTGGTATATCCGGTAGGGGAGTATGTTCACTGCCACCCCAGGGTCAATCAGTACTATGTTGATGGGATGTCCATTCAGCTGCCCCCTCATATAGAGTGGCCTGTTGTGACTGCAGGTGGGTAGGAGCATATCTTCTTCTGTAAAAGCCACGGCTACCTCGGGCGACATTTCTGCAAGGCAGGCTTCCACATATGCTGGTGTCTGGAGCGCTGCGATGACGGCCCGTCGTGTTTCTTCATCCAGGGACAGGATCTCCCAGACGGTGAACCTGGCTGGGATCTTCTTCAGGTGCTTGACTATTCTATTGCTAGCTCGGACCTCGAGCAACTTCATCTCTTCAGCTCTACTGCGCCTGCCCCCAGCCTGGGCCTGGGGAGCCGGCTTAGCGGGTGCTTCCTCCACTGGGTTAGGTATCACTTGAGCTTGCAGAGCCTGTTGGGTCACTTCCTTCTCTTGCATGAACTCGGCAAGGTTCGGGATGTTGTCAGGTTCTTCCCTTAACCGAGAAGGAATTACTACCAGCGGGGCCGGGAGGCTACTTGCTTCCTTGATCTGTTGAGACTCGCGGGGGCATGACTGTCTTCCCCCTTGAGTCGTAAGAAACTCAATAAATGAAGGGATATTCTGGCCTATCGGCTCTCCTGGGTAGAGACCCGAGGGAGGGGGAATCTCCATGCCTTGGACCCTAGGTTCAGGGATATGATACGGCTGTTCTCACCTGAGCAGGATGTTATGGTTGGCCTGAGGAGGGCGTCCCCACTTCCTTCCCGACTTGGTGGCATGCTGGGAGGTGGATGTTTCGGCCTGATTCACTTCTGACGGCTCAACGGTGGACTCTTGCTCTTCTTCCCCCAGGGAGAGGGCAGTGTCAAATAATGCTGAGAGGGTGTTGCAAGAAAGAAGGACGCCGCTCTTCTTCTTGTTCCTGGGCCTTCTCTGCTTATTTTTCTTCTTTTCTTCAATGGCTGGCAACTGGCCTTGGGGAGGTTCACCCCACAAGAGAGGCTCCTCCTTCGCCTCGGCTTCTGCCCCCGGAGCTAGTTCAAGTGACTCGAACTCCTTCCAAGGGACATACTCCTTCAGCTCCACAGGCTGGATTTCAGGTTGTTCATAATCTTCGAGCCCATCAATAATGGCATGGAGTCTTTCCACTGTAGGACTGATTTCTTTGTCCACCCGCATCGGGACGTGCTTTTTCCTGTTGTGAGTGGGGCACCTCATGACCAGCCGGGGGGCTGTGTCATGCCAAGCAGGCGCCACCGGTGGCGGTGCTGGTCAGGGTGTGACACCCCTTATGTGAACCTCCGGCTTGGGCCGGGGAGCTTGTCTTCTTCTTCTATTCCTCGCTGGTGCAGCTTGCCAACCTCCCCGGTCTTGAGCTGGCGCCATGACGAAGGCTTCATAAGTGGCCTTTGTACTGGCCTCCGCCCATTCTTCAGGTAGCTGCTGGTATAGAGACACCATGTTGACACTAGTACCGAGGCTCGGCATCCCGTGCGGCTGTGGAGGATCTATCTTGTGTTCCCCCATGTCCAGTTCTCCCTTCTTGACTAAGGACTCAATGACATCCTTGAAGATGTAACACTCCTCGATAGTGTGCCCCAGCATCTGGTGGTACGGACAGAAACGGGGATCATCCTTCTTCTTTATGTCACCAGGCCTCTTCGGCTCTGGCAGCGTGATTTTGTTGTATCTGGTGGCCCATTCAAACAAGATCCGGGACTTATCTCAAAGAAAAGAATAACTTATTCCTCATTTTCTCCCGCAAGGAAGGACCTTCCCGTCCCTCAGTAGACCTGGCTGGAGGAAGATTGGCCGTCTCCTTGGCTTTCTCTGTCTGTTTCTCAAAAGCTTCGAAGTCCAACGTGTGGACTCCTGGCGGTATCGGTCTCTTTTCGGCCTGCCTGGCCCTCTGGCTTGAGGTAGCTGGAGCAGAGGAGTATCGAGCAAGGAATGCCTCGATCTCCGCTACTATGTTGTTTAGACGGTCAAATGATCGCACCTCAGCGCCGATCATCCTTTCAAGGATTTCCTTTTTCAGGTTCTATTTACAAATTTGCACTGCATCCTCCTGATGCAGGGGACGTCTACATTTCATGCTGAGATTTCTCCACCTCTTTATGTAGTCGAGAGCCGACTCATCATTTCTTTGTCTCGTGGCGTAGAGTTCTGCCACGGTTACTTCCCGCTCAGCTATATAGAACATTTCTTTGAATTTCTTCTACATGTCGGGCCAGTCTACAATGGACCCGGCGGGTAAGCTCGAATACCACTCAAAAGCAAGCCCCGTAAGTGTCGAGCCGAAGAATTTGAGGAGGTAGGCCTCATCTGTAGCTAGGTCCCCCATAACGTTCACATAGTAGGCAATGTGCTCCCTGGGAGACCCTTGCCCATTAAACTTCTCAAATTTCGGTGGCTTGGTGATGCCGGCAGGGAGCCTCCTGGCAGCATAGTGTACCGGATAGGGCACCCGATACACATCAAAGGGCGTGTGATCACTATCGCTCCTTTCTGCCAGCTTCATGTCTATCATCTGCTCCAGCATCAGTCTGTTCACCGTCGCCCGGTCCACCGGGTTCGGGTAGAAATGAGCTGGTTGCGCCAGTGGCGTCGTTAACACTGTCGCCTAAGGTGCAATGGTGGATCCCTGGAACGGCAGGTTCTATGGCGGGGCCGGAGTTGCATGATGTGGCTGGTGCAGGGGTATGCCCCCGGTGTAGCTAGGGACCGGTGGAGACACCGTCGCCTGTGGAGAAGCTTCTGAGGCCTGACCGTTGCCTCCAGGGGTCTCTGGTAATGCTTCGATTTGCCCGGATGTCGAGGGCTGGGCAACTCTGTCGGTCAACTGCTTCTTTAACAACTCGATCTCCCTTTGATATTGCTGCATCATAAGTAATACAGCTGGGTCACTCATGGAGAGGCTAGGGGTGCCCCCTCTTTCTTCAGCTGGCGTCTCCTCGGACGACGTGGATGGTCCTCCCGTGGTGCCTTCAGTAATGACATTGGCAGCCAGGGCCATTGACGACTCCCCATAGTCAGTTCCTTCAGTGTGGGCTTGCGTCTTCTCAGTTGCTGCTTTCTCTCTTCTAGTGAGAGGTCCTGGCCTTGCTGCAAATCTGGCCATTTCCTCAGGCTTGGTCGGTAAGGCCCCGTACCGACCAAATACCCTTGCCATGTTGCAAGTATAGACCCTTAGGTCTCTACCTCTTCTTGCCGTTCTTCTCGACGGCCTACCTGGGAAGACCAATCTGTCAAAGACCGACCCCCGCGGCCTCACCTCTTCCCTCAGCGGGGGTTGATAGCGCTCCTCGGTGCAGTTCCTCGACTCGGCACTAGGCGCGGGTCGGGCTTCTTCTTCTTCAAATGCGGAGGCCACTGCCCCCAGCAGTCTCTGGCGACCCAGGGGAGTGCTCCCCGGACCCCGCAAGTAATTTCTCATGGCCTGCTCCATTCCTTCCCAGTCTTGATCAGAAGGAGAGGCGGGTGATACTGCCCTGTTGATAGCAACGGGCATGTGGGCTACAGGCTCCACACGGGCAGCCTGATGGTGACGTCGGTGGTGTCGACGGCGGGTGTTCTCCGGTGGGGCCAGTGTGGCCGATGTCGATTGATAGACGGGGGCCGATGTCTTGACCCAGTCTGCTTGTTGAACCCTTGCCGGGGGAAAGGTGCTGGGCCCTGCTCGGGTTGGTGAAGTGCCCCGGGCTGCTTTGGGAACCCATGCCCGTTTGCCTTTGGTCGGCCTAGGGGCCGGTTGGTGCTGTGGAACTGTGGCTGGAGATGCAGGCGCCATACTGCCCTTCATCTTCCCTAGTGGCTGGAAAGAGTTGCGCACTGGTACAGTGGGTATGATGCGATCCGGGATCACCTCGGAGCGGCACCCGGAAAGTTCCGACGATAGCAGACTTGCCGGTGTTGGAGACTCGGCCTCGGGGGTGATGCAGTGGCATGGCTCCTCCGGAGTCTTCTTTGGTGGGAAGCTGAGCCTGGGTGTGACGGGCCGGCATTCGGGTGCACATGGTGCACATTGCAGCCCAGCGTCTTCACGAGGACAGTCTTGGGGGATTCGGCCATTGGTCGGCCAGCAGTAGCTTTGGTGGCCCCCTGGATGGAGGCGTTGCTTTCGATCCCGTCAGACGCCTCGACGTCCAGCAGGTTCGCGAAGGCCACTCCTAAAAAGTTGGGGAAGTCAACTGAAGGAGGGAAGCTCCCGAAGGCGAGAGGGATGGCCAAGTAGCCGTTCCGCGCGTGGCTCTCGATGGGTTGCCGGCCGAAAGTGAGCGCCATCCCGACGTACGTAACGCGACCTGCATTTGCAAATTAGGGAATTAGTATTACAAGAAGGGGGCCGTGGAGCCCTTAATTCCGACAGAGAGATGAAGGGTGATCTAGTCCCACCGGGTGTGCCAGACTTGTGGGCGCACTTATTTTCATTTAGATCGTGATTTATTTGTCGATTGGGTTTATTAAGTGTGTGGGCGTGCCAGTCACGAAGTGACAATTTATTTAGGCCTCGAAGAGCCACGGGTGCGCTCGATCTGACTCAGTCAGGCGATTATGTGGTTCGTGTCGGGACTGAGACCCGTTGTGCCGTAAAGGTCATAACGTCATTTACATCCCCTCAGAGAGGGGAATACCCTTGATTAACTGCCGAAAATAAGGGCTCCATGGCTGAAAGAAATACTAATTGATGCATGAAGGAAAAGGTAATCGGGCTACGCGGTGGGCCCGAGGTGAGGGCATGAATACTCGGGTTATGTCGGTCCCCGATGGACCATTCCATGTTTGGACAAAAGTTCATACGGGAAACAAGACGGTAACGGGGGGGGGGGGGGGGCGAATCCGTGCGAATGTCTGTCGAGGGACGGAAATTTTAATACATGGAGGAAGGTCAGATTCCGGTGAGGGAGGGGACCCTGATGAGATATTGGCCCGAGGTAAGGCCGAGCGGTCACCATGACGAGAGAGAGGACTCCCGAGGGTGAAGTTCGGCTTACAAGAGCATCATCAATATTCCCGGATTTGGAATCTAAGAAGGGGAGATGAAGATCGTGTCGTTATGTTCGTGAATTGTCTTGAGTGACATGTGTCATTACCGCTCCTTTATAGGCATCACTTCCTTTTGTTAGCTTCCCCTCGCTTACTATTTGGTTGGACTTACCCCCCCTTTTGTTTTATCACTATTATTATTATTTATTGTTCCTTTTATTATCTTTTTATATATATATACATATTCATTGGAGAAATGATGGAGTGTACCGCTGGAGGCCGAATTAGGAGTGTGCCGCTGAAGGATCAGGAAGCGTGTCGCTAGAGAGCTGAGAGTGTGTGTCGCTGAAGGGCTGAAGGGTGTGCCGCTGGAGGCAGAGAGTGTACCGCTGGGGCTGGAGGCTAGGGTGTACCGCTGAAAGGAGTGGGCTAGGATGTGCCGCTAAAGGGTTGGAGGTGTACCGCTGAAGGGTTGGAGGTGTACCGTCAAGAGGTAAAGGGGAGTGCACCGCTGAAGGCAGGCCAGGGGTGTAAAGAACCAACGTAGTCAGGCTGTGACTGAGCGGGGTGGAGTCGAATTTAAGGGAGAAAGTCCCTTGTTCATGCAATTCTGATGGGGAATCTCAGGAGATCCAACTATCAATCTTTTGGTCACGTGATTGAGTCCCGGGTCATGCTCGACAGTCCAGTTCTTCGGGTCTCGTTCAATTCAACTCTTGGGGCCTTGCATGGTTTCTTTAGTTGATTAAAATGTTTTATCGTTGTTTAATCTCATTCGTTTGTTGCTTCCTTTTGTCTCTTAACTTATCATTATTTCTGACAAAAATTCGGCAGCATCTCCCCTTAACCCGGGGCGTAGGGGAATAACAAGGGACATGCCCACATGGAGTGGCATGAACCAACAACTGAGGTGTGTGCCTAAGTAGCCACCTTTGGTGAAACTTCAGAAAAACTCGGGGAAAACGCCAGACGAGGAAACAGTAGACTGGTGCAAGCTATGAGTACACTGGAGAAATGATAATCAAGGCGTGCCGCTGAGGCGGCCTAAGAATGTGTCGCTAAGCAGACCAATAGTGGAGGTGTGCCGCTGAATCAGGCCTTTAGGGGGAGTGTACCGCTGAAGCAGCCAAGAAGAGTGTGCCGCTGGGCGGCCAAGGAAGGTGTACCGCTGGACAAATCCAGGGAAGGCTGTGCTGCCAGACGGACAAATGGGAGGGATGTGCCGCTGGGGGGCCATGGGTAGTAGGATGACTGGGAGCTTGAATGTATGTATGCTGTGGGAGTTGGAGGGAAAGCCGGCCCCTTCCTGGCTAGTAGATGAATCCTTACCAACGGTGCTAGGTTGGCTGGCGATATGGGGGAAAAGTCATAACGAAGCTAGAAGACCCCGGGGGAAAGATGCAAACCATAGATTAGGGACGAAGAGAAGACAACAAATGCAACAGAAGAAGGCGAATCCAAAAGGTGTTTCCTTCATGGCAAACCCAAGATGACAACAAAAAACACAAGAATCATGGCCAGGAGGCCAAACGGGATACAATGTGTACAAGCAAACGGGGGGGAGAACGGGGTAAATGCAAAAAAGAAAAGCTTGGGGAGAGGGCTAGGATGAGGAAGGGTGATCATCCCCTTCACTGCCATCCTTCCCTCTCCACTACACAGCACGCTCTCCCTCTCTCTTTTCTCTCTTCTACCTTCTTCTTCTCTTCCTTCTTCCTTCTTCTGCTCTGGTCCTCTCTTCGAACGGGTGCCTCTGCCCTTTTTTTTTCTTTCTCTGTGAGAGCCTTTTTATACGTGGGCCATTGACGGGGGACCTCATGATGGCACTGCCATCCGAGGTTGACCCGAATCTTGCCTTCGTCAGGTGAAAGTCTCCTTCATCCAACCGGAGGACGACACCTAGGCTTGGGGTTTGCTGGCGTTGACATGGCCACACTACGAGCCAAGGGGCCCCTTTAATGACCGTTGTGTATCTTGCCGGTTTGTGCCGTTCGGGGGAGTTCACCACTGTGCCGCTGGAGGCTAAGGGGCTGTGCCGTTGAAGGGGCAGAACGCCTGTGCCGCTGGGGGACATGACGATTGTGCCGCTGACGGGGCACAACTAATGTGCCGTTGGAAGGGCATTGGGGCATTATGCCGTCGAAAGGGGCTTCCAAGGGGTTTGCCGCTGGAAGGCACCAAGAAGGTGTGCTACTGGGAGCACCCCCATAGAGTGTGCTGCTGGGGCCTTGCAGGGTGTGCCGCTGGGGCACTTCAGGGTGTGCCGCTGGGGCCTTGCAGGGTAGTGTGCCGTTGGGCAGGCGCAGGGCGTGCTCCTGAAGGGCAATTGGGGTGGGCCGCTGAAGGTCGTTTGGAGCATGCCGTTGGAAGGGGCACCAGCTCTGGCTTCAGGAACTTACGATTGTGCATTCTTTGGGATATTTCTTCACAGTTAGGGACCCGAGGGTGAGTTCATAGCAGTGTATCAATTCAGGAGGGCATCCTGTGCTTTCTTGGTCTCTTAATGCGCCCGTGCAAATGTCTGGATTTGCCGGACGATAGTATTCTCCCGGAGCCCTGGATGGCCAGTCTCTCCGGGTCTTTGACTTTGACATCGGTGCGGGGGCTTGGCGGGATATATGGATGTGTGATTTTACATGTCCACAACACCCTCTGCATCAAGTCCATGAAGGCTGCGGGGGCATTGGTGAGTCCGAACGGCATCACCAGAAACTCATAGTGCCCATACCTCGTACTGAATGCAGTCTTCTCCACGTCAGACTCGTGAATCCTCAGCTGATAGTTACCGGATCGCAAATCAATCCGCGAGAACACTCGAGCAGACTGAAGCTGGTCGAACAAATCATCGATCCGTGGCAACGGATACTTGTTCTTGATGGTCACCTCATTCAGCTGCCGGTAGTCAATGCACAACCGCAAGCTACCGTCCTTCTTCTTCACGAACAGCACTGGCGCACCCCAAGGGGAAAAGCTAGGACAAATGTACCCCTTAGCCAACAACTCTTGCAACTGCGTCCGCAACTCCCTCAACTCAGCGGGGGCCATACGGTCGGGAGTCTTCGCCAAAGGTCCCGTACCCGGCACAACCTCGATCACGAAATCGATCTCCCGCTGGGGAGGCAATCCAGGTATGTCCTACGGAAAAACATCGAGAAACTCGCACACCATCAGAATGTCCTCGACATCCGGATACGACTGGTCTACCAAGGCCACAGAAGCGAGAAAACCCTGACAACCCGCATCAAGTAAACGACGAGCTCGAATCGCAGAAATAAGGAAGCGGGAAACGGAAGACCTGATACCTTGGAAATGGAAGGTGGGTCCACGAAGTCGCCGAAAGTAAACTCTCTTCGAGCCACAATCCACCAACGCATGATGTGCCTTGAGCCAATCCATGTCCAAAATCACATCAAAGTCCTGAAGCGGCAACGCATAGAGCCTACCCGGTGAACTCCGCCCTTCAACCCACACATGAACCTCATCAAAACAATACGGAGTGATCATAAAATCACCCGAAGGTAACTCCACTACCAATTCACAAGAGAACTGGGTCACCGACTCCTCGATACTCAGCGCGAAATCCTCCGAAATAAACAAATGGGACGCGTTAGAATCAAACAAAACCTGAGCCGCACAACCCAAAATATGAACGGTACCTTCCACGAGCTGCGACGCCACTGCCTCTGCCCTGGTCATGTGTGTAATCTGGCCTCGAGCTCTCTGCCTGCCTCCCACACTAGCTGACCTGGGTAGCGGCAGATACTATCCCTGATGCTGCTGCGGCTGCTGTGGCCTCTGCTGCTGGGGAATCTGCTACTGCTGAGGGAACTGTTGCTGCTGCTGCCTTTGAGGACAGTCACGCGCCATATGTCCTGGCTGGTCACACCGGAAACAAACTATCGGCTCCGTGCACTGCCTGTCTGGATGGAACTCGCTACACCGTGGACACGGTCCTCGCGATCCACCCACTGATCCCTGACGCTGAAAAGGAATCGACTGCTGTACACTGCCCGATGATGCCTGCTGCTCACGGCATCCCTTCTTCTTTCTCCGTAAACTCTTCCCGAGGAACTTCTTGACCTTAGAGTCAAAAGACACAGATCATGTCACCAACGCTGCCGGTGCCGGCGCTCCTGAACCACCCGACGCATGCTGAAAGGAACCCTGCTGCTGGGTAGCCGACGAATGGCTGTGACCCGACAAAGACTGCCCCTGGCTAATCGGTCCTCGAGTCCTCTGCATATCCATCTCCAGGGATTGTAGATTAGTGAAAAAATCCACTTAATGGAATTATTAAGAATAAAATAATAAGATAGAAAAAAGCATGCACGAAGTGTAAATATGGAGATGTGATCGCCAGAGACACGAGGCCTCAAAAATATAACAAATAATGAATAGGAGGGATCGCGAAAAATACCTTGAAACGCGGGTGATGTGAGTACTCCTTTCTCTTCCAATCGGTCGGCCGATGAAGAGAGTTATTCAATTTGATTACCCTTGTAAAATAATCAAACACCAATAAAGAATATGGAATTAGAAATATGGTGAGTGTAGCATCAAATTCTTAATAAAAATATGAGCATGAAAGTATGTGCAAGAACACACCTTAAGGGTGGTTGCCCTTAAACCCCTATGCAAAAAGGGTGTGGGAAGTATGAATGTATGATGAATGAAAGTGTGCAAGAGTGCACTTATGGGAGCTTCTCAACGTGGTTGAGATGAAGAAAGTTTAACAGAATAATGATGCATGCACATGAACTAATGAAAATAAAAAGAAGAATAATAAAAGAACAGGAGCCTGTGCTTCTTTTGCTTTGATATTCAATGGGGAAGAAGCTTTAAAAGATGAAGATTGATGCGCACGGGAGCTTCTTCCTTAGCCAACAGCAACAGCAACCTGTTAAGAAGAAGAAGAAGAAAATCGGAGAGAAAGGAGAGAGGGAGAAGAACCGAACCTCTATAATAGAGCCAAAGGGCTCTATTAATAGAGTTGAATCATGAGATAGAGGGATAAGAACGGGCAAGAGCCCAAGGAGGGAAGGATTAGAATGGGCAAGGTATCCAAACGAATCAGGGACTCTCTGGGGGAAAGGCTGCGTTCGTTCGGAACACAAAAATGAAACACGACCTGGACCAGGGCATCAATCCAAGAATTGACGACCTGCCAGAGGGCATCTTTTAAAAACACGCCCTGCACAAGGACGTTAATTTAAATAACCAATTTTAGAAATAAAAACTCCCCATATTTGAAAAATGTGAAACACGCCTCAATCAAAGTCACGACTTAAAAACACGCCCCTAGGAAGGGCGTTAATTTCACGTTTTAAAACGGGGAAGTCGGTCAAACACCAAAAATTGACGCCCTCCACTGTGGGTGTCCTTTTCCAAAGAAACGTCCCAGATCAGGTCGTCTTTTAAAAACACGCCCTTGCCCAGGTCGTTAATTTCATAAAATTGCGATAAATGCCCAAAAAATCCAGAAAAAATAGGAAAAAGGAGAAAATGGAGGAAAAAGAGGAGAAATCCAAGAAAAGTGGGAAAAACCACTCAAACAAGCTAATTTGAGGGTCAAATGGGGCATTATAAGGTAATACGAGATATACTCAAAATAATGTCAATTTTAGCGTGTCTACAGCTGCCCCGCCTTGGCGTCTGCTTTGCAAGGGAGCAGAGCAAACTGAAAAGTAGATACCAAGGTGTGATGAGACACGCAATCAACATCACTTGATGAGAATGAAATCAAAAGCTCGAGACGAAACAATCCCGGGAAATTCAATGAAATCAACGATGTTTGGATAAAAAGAGGGAGTGTGCACGCGGGCACGAAGGAGATAAAAGAAGATGATCAACTTTCAGCACGGTGGAAGTACCTCAGGTCACAAACCTGTAGGTTTCACCATTGGGGAGCGGTTACCAGCCAATGTGGACGTGCTGCAGCCAAGGTGGATCAAGGGAAAAGATTGAAAATAAGATGATAAAAAAAAATCCAAACAAGGAGCTGTTGATTCCTTTTTTAATTAGATTAGCTTCCCGCCCCCTTTAAATACATACATGCATAAACATGTGAATCAAAGACAAGGGGATGAAAGGATGGAAATACTAACCGTGATCGCCACCAAGGATTAACAACGCCGCAAGGATGAAGAAAGGAGTGCGACGGCGCCGTATACCTTGGAACTTAAAGACTTGATCGCGCTTGAAACGGGGTGCGGGGAACTTGTGGATTCAAACCTCCTCTCCTTCCAGCCGGCTAGAGGAAGAGGGCCTCACGTTGTATTCATGCTCTCCTGCAAAACAAAGATGAAACACAAAGGCAAAAAACCCATTAGAACATGCATGTGTAGTATCAATCCCACAGTGATAAAATAGTGTTAGAAATTAAGGAAGAACGCACCGGGGGAGGGTTTTTAACCCCTGTGGAAGGGTGGAAATAATAGGTGGGTGTGTTGTGCATGCATGGGATTTGAAATCACGAGATTTGATTGAGAGAGTAGAGAGAAATCGATGATGCAAAACGGAGAAAAACGCATGTGTAGCAGAAAGTGCAGGAAACTGTGATGATTTGTGATTTTGAGAGGAAGAGAACTAAGAGTGGAGATCATGAAATCAAGCCCAGAAGGATGAAATTAAAAGCCAATACTTCCCTCTTCAAGATGGGGTCGAAGGATTGAGTCGGCGGTGCAGCATGGCTTCGCCCCACGTCCGAAAAGAGCCCCCCGTCGCGACTGCGAACTGGGCAGTTTTTATAGAGTTTTGTAAGAAAGCCTCATCTTCTTATCACGATTCCCGGAGATAGAGTCCAAGATAAATCGAGTTCTCTAGATCAAACTCGAGATAATACTAAGGACAAGAGATAGGAATAAACGGGGATCAATTCAGATGAGGATTCTAGAAGATATGTCTTTTGGAAGGCAGTCCCGGAGCCTTATCTGCAGAGTTTGAGTTGAACTAGGAAACATAAATCATCATCTTGCGACCTAGATCCCAAGAGATATTGCCAATGAAAGTTTGATTCCTATGAACCAAATTCAAGATAATACCAAGGGCTAGAAGCAGGAAAAAATGGGGATCAATTTGGATAAGAAGTCAAGAAGTTATGGACTCTTCAAGAGGGCCACGGCGCACAAAAACGGAGCAGAGTCCAGCACGAATTGGACTCTCTGGTGCATGTAACGGTCTATCATAGGACCGTCAGAGTGATGTAACGGACTAGGGTAGGTCCGTCACACTCTGGAGGTTGAACGAGACGTTTTCGGATGAGATTGGATGTAACGCACCTAAACAGGGCCGTCACTTGGTCTAACGGTCAAGGATAGGACCGCCACACTCTAGGGGTTGAACCAGGCTGTTTTGGGCAAGTTTTGGTGTGACGGTCTATCGTAGGACCGTCACACTGAAGTAACGGTCTTCACTGGGCCATCACTTCAATGAAGTAACGCACCTGCAAATGACCTTCACATCGATGAAGGCAGATTCTGGGCAGACTGCGCGCGACTTTAGAAATTGAAGCATATCTCTCAAACGGTGGAGAATTAGAAAAAGTGGTAAACATAAAAGTTGTAGATAACTGAGAGAGGAACAACTTTTATGAAGAAATAAATGTGAGAAAATGATTGTAAGAGGGTGAAAATGGGGCTGGAAGAGAGAGGAAAATTCTGGGATGTAGGTGAACAGCACGGCATGCCAGAAAAATGTAAATAGCTCACAATCAGGGCAGAGCCGGCCAACAGTGTAGAAGAAGAAATTGTAGATCTTTGAAAGAGGAATAACTTTGATGAAGACAACTTTTTGAAAGAGGGAATGGAAGAGGGTGAAAAAGAACCACTTTTAGGACTGCACAGTGAGAGAGAGCCGATTACTTGAGGGAAGCCGACATAAATGGGCCGAAAGTCGACTTAGAAGCCAGAATTTGAAAAGATAAGCTTCGGGGCTCTAAGAAATCATGATCTCCAAGACTCAAAGGATATGGAATGGTAAAAATGGGCTCAAAATCCATCCAAGAAAGCTCCAAAATAATGGCTAATTCGGGACATCAAAAATGATGAATAAGAGAAACGACGCAACTTGTGGGCTAAAACGGGTGTCAACAGATGCCCCTCCTTGATGTCCGCTTTGCAAGGGAACGAGCGAAAGCGACGTGGAGGCAAAATGGAAAGGAGGTGGAGTGAAAGCGATAGCGAACATGAAATGGAGATGAAGCGGAGATGAAGCGGAGAGAACTGATAAGCGGGCATCAAGGCCAAAAAAGACACCCGTTACAACCAACAAGCGACATGAATTCTCCCGAAAACGCCGAACTAATCACAAGGCATGATTGACAAGGATGAGACATGTCTGGAGAACTAAACTAAAGGAGGAAAAGGAAACACGACCAGCCTCATCGGGGACACAATCCACGGACAATGAGTGGGTCGGAAGGAACACAGCATAAGAGCTGGAAAGGAGAGATAAGATTGAGATAAATCCAGACAGGAATCACACTGGCCAATTAGACCAAGCGGCAAGATCAGAGAAATCGTTCAAATTTGGAGTGGAATGAAGAATCTCTTATCCAAGAGAACTGAGTGCAATCAACCATTGTTGAGGAGAAATCCTTGAACGGATCATGAGACATGAATGCTCAAAATGACATGATGCATGCTAGGCTAAAATAAAGAAATCATTAAAACGAATGCAAAGAAAGATAAAATAGAAAGTACTCAAGGATAATATTGCTAGACTGAACCAAGACGGGGTCAAGAGTCTTCTTGCAATCACGGCGTGCGAGACAGAGTCTATCGTCCCCCACTCGACTCAACCGAGCGGCCTATCCAACGATTAACCGTATGCTCTTAGATCATCATCGTTTTTGTTAAAGGGGAACATCAGATCCTAGAACACACGGGCAACCAGCCGGTCCTTGAGAGGTTATAATAATGTAGATACCATATAGTAATGCAACAATGAGAAGGATAGAGAGCCATACCTGACTTACCTGCCAAGCGAAACGGCATTTTTTTTTGAATTTTTGATTTTTGATTTTTTTATGGATTTTCAAATAAGACAACAATATGAATGACCATGATGTGAACATGAACGAATATGAACGAGCATGACATGATAAGAGAAATATGAACAAAATATGTCACAACATAACATAACGAAGATGGATGAAACATAACAAACAAACAAATGGCAAGCATACATGCGACTAAAGGCACGGTGGGACAAGACAACACGCACACAACGGGACAGCACACATGGTGGTATAAGGACATGGTGGGACAAAGACACGTGGGATGATAATAACACGGAGGACAAAGACATGTGTGATGAACGATATGGCGGGATAAAAGACACGACCAACACGAGAGAACATAGACACATATGACAAGGACACAGCGGGATAAAAGACATGGAGAACCATAGACATGATAAAGACAACAAACACATTCTTCAATCAAAGCCCAAGATCAGATGAAGCGGAACCGCCAGGTTCAAAACCGTGGGACAATGCCCTCTCATGGAGACATGATTAAGCAGATAAGCAAAAGCTGAGAAAGTCGTGAGCTTCAAAAGAGATATTGAAGAGATGAGAACAGATCGAAGAATGTGAGCAGGAGACAGAGCGAATGATAGAGCAAGGAAAGCTTGAACCTGCAACCTGCAGCCTGCACACTTAGCAAACAGATTACGTATATGTCCTCAAGATAAAAATAAAAGGAACAAAAGAGAAGTATTTTTGGATTTTTGTATTTCTGATTTTTTTTTTTGCCATATTCAAATTTTTGTTATTTTTTTGACATATTCAAATTTTTTTTTGGAATTTTGACAATATTTCTTTTTTTTTCAGAATTTTGACATATTTGATTTTTTTGGATTTTGAACTATATTTCATTTTTTTAGATTTTGACATATCAATCTGCAGCACCCAAAGATGGGCTCGAACTACTGGCCAGGGATCGCCGTCCCTCCCCTCTCATTAAAAGCTTCCCTTAAACAGGGCGTGCATGTGAGGGTGGCTTACCATAACCAACCGCCTCTAAAGAACGGTGCCCCTACTAAGGCCATACCCGGGATACAACCCAGCCTAAGAGGGAGATAGAAGAAAATTGGAGACAAGCTTTATGCAGGATGGGAGACATCAGGATTTGAATTCCTTCCAAGGCACCACCCCTCAAAGAGATAGTCTGTTGCGCTGGGGCTTTGTGTCTTTGATTTTGAGACCCATATTTATCAGGCACGCATGCGACCAGGCTCATGACGTCCCGCGGGACTTCGCCACTCTTGCCATGCCTTTGATTCATAATTTTGCATTGATTCATTTTCTCATTGATTTTTGACAGCCCTTGTTGGCTAGATATTGCATGAAAGCTCACTTTCGAGGGTCAAGACTGCCCCTATTTGAGACCTCTCTCGTATTAGGGAGCGCCTAGGTTGGTCATCTTATCTATCAACCTCTTGCCCTTACACTTGGCCGAGCAGAGAAAAGAAAAAGACCTTTGTGCATACCCAAAGTATGGCCAAAGCAGCAACGGTGTTGCACTAGAGAGATCGGCTATGGCTTGCCGTGAAGTGTGTGAAAAACCCATGCTCAAAGGTCACCCTCAACGATCGGGGAAAGAACTAGACTCCCAGCGCGGAGCTATCACTGGCCTAAGGATGCTGCAGAAGCGAACTCATTTTAAATGAACTAAGCAAATTTCTAAAAGCCACTTAACCATGTTGAGGAATAGCGTTATAACCATGTGCAGAAACAATAGAAATAATAGAAATGAAAGCATGTTTCTTTGCTCAAAATAAAAATACCTTTGCAAATCCATGGCGTGGAAATCGGCATCCTGAAGTGATCTCGATCATCGAGCTTTAAGGAGCGCGAGTAGCTTTGTATTCCTTGCTTGTCAGGACGAAAGGGAGAGGATAGCAAAGGATCAAAGATTCCTCTACACAGAGGAGCGATAGACACCAAACTAGACGAAGGAGGAATAAAAAAGGAAGAGAGATGAGGGCTAGAACTCCCTCGTTAAGGCACTGAGGCCCTGATAACAAGGAACCAGATACAGAATAAACCAAATTAGCTGAGATCAAGGCGGACTAAATCCTCGAAAATAGCAAGAGAAAGGGCGAAGACCCCAAAAGGGTGAAGAGGAAAGAGTAGAAAGATGATAAGAAGAATCATCCGACGTGGTCGGAGAAGAGGGACGAGAATCATCCGACAGTGCCGGAGAAGGAGAATGGGAGACACCCGACAAGGTTGGGGAATAAGAAGAACCCGGAGATACCGGATGGGAAGAATCAGAGGCAACACCTGGAAGTCTCGAGGAAGAATAATCAGGTGGTGTCCCGAGATTAGGATGGAATGATGACATAGGCCAGGGCCTAGAATCGTGAGAGGAGGGAAAATCTGGAGGATCCTGGGAAAAAAGAGAGGAATGGGGACGCATGGACCTATGGAAGGAGGAGAAAATGATGGAGATAGGATCAGATGGAGGAAGATACACCACCCAAGGGTGGGAACTGAGTAGAAGGAAGGATGAATGAAAAGAAAAGGAGGAAGAGGTGGACCCCTGAATGCACAACCGATAGCCATTGAGTTTACGTCGTCGCCTCTTCTTGGCAGAAATTTCTTGAAAATGGACCCACCTGGTGCGGGCTTGGACCTTCAGGCTTCTTAATCTGTAATACCTTCTTAAATAACGGGCCCACCTAGCAGATGACCTGGCCCGACTGTGAACATGCAACTTCATCGGTGCGGTTGCCCCTAGACACCCGGTGCTAGCAATATGCGAACACCCTTCGGCGAGTAACCCTTCAGAGTGATGAATATCACAAACCCACGGGGTTTTGTCTCTCGGCACTAGAAGCATGAGATTCGGTAACTCCACTCGAAACTCAGTCTTGAAGCACAACTCCCTTGATAGAAGAGACGGGTGAAGCTGAGGGAGAGTAATACACGGCGTTGACATGGCCGGTTTGCTAATAAACCGAGGAAGATTACATAACAGGTGCAGAATATCCTTGGAAAGTGTAGAAGATACGGCCAATTGCCCCTTGAACATAGAATCCATAATCTGCTTGGCGGCCGTATGCGTTAGCATAACATGGGTAGAGAACCCTTCTTGGCTTGTCATCTGAATAGCAATAGAGCGAGGAGAAAGAATAGCATCAATGGTGAACTCTCCGGCGAGCAAGGAGATTGCCACCGGCCTCGCTCGGGAAGAAATTGGCGTCAACTCAAGGGAACTCTTCTTAGCAACTCTCACCTTTGAAAGTAGAGGCAGATCATCCCCAAAATAACCAGGGACGAGGACACGAACCGGCATCCGACAGATAACATCTTGAATCTTAAAATGCACGGCCGGCACTGAATCATCCTGACTTGACTTATTGTCTCCCTGGGGATTAGACCCGAGGGGCACCAAAGGAAGCGCACACCCGCTCCGTGGGGTGGTAGTGGTTGGAGAAGTAAAGGGAATATGTTTCGGTGGAACATGTGAAGGTTTGGAAGGCATGGAGGCTCCAACGGGAGTGGTGATGGAAAGTGAAGGCGCAGGCGATGTGGCGATGATAGGCTCGGGTGGCGATAAAGGCGACGGCGAAGGCGTGGCTGAGGGTAGAGATAAAGGAGAAGGTTTGGCTTGCTCAGGCTCGGGCAAAGGTGATGGCGGAGATGGAGGCGAGGGTGGAGATGGAGGTGGTGATGGAAGCATCGGTGGTGGAGATGGAGATGA
Organism: Amorphophallus konjac; assembly: GCA_022559845.1. Classification (NCBI taxonomy): domain Eukaryota; kingdom Viridiplantae; phylum Streptophyta; class Magnoliopsida; order Alismatales; family Araceae; genus Amorphophallus; species Amorphophallus konjac. The sequence continues at coordinate 413,422,798 of CM040122.1, read as the reverse complement.
TGGTGATGGCAATGGAGATGGTGAGGATAGTGATGAAGGCGATGGGGGTAGTGGACATGGAGGTGGAGAGGGTGAAGAGGGTGGTTGTGGTGTCCACCGTCGACGTGTCGACACAACGCGTCGAGCGGTGTTAGGGATAGAATTAGTGGTAGTGGCGGCAGGGGAAGAAGGGGAGGCACTAGCCTGAGCAGAGGCTTGGGTTTGTGGCGGCGATGGAGCCGGGGTAAGAGATGGTGGAGGTAACGGAGTAGGTGATGGAGCGAGTGCAGCACTAGACGAGGAATAATAGGGGTGCCCCTGACCTTGAAGTAACAGAGACGGCTGCCCGGGTGGCACTTCTTGCTGCTGTTGTTGGTTGCAAAGATGTAAAATAACTTTATGCATGGCGGCCCAATCAATCCTTTTCTTAGCTTCCAGATTATAAACATAATCTCGAAACTCGGGGCAATCCTCAACCAAATGCCCTTGCTGACGGTGGAAATCACAGAACTGAAGCATATCCCCGACCGCGGGTCGGTAAGGCACAATCGGAGAGAACGGCAACGCGTGAGTGGCCATCAAAGCCCGAAATATATCTGTGAAACACTCTGGCAATGGAAGGCGAGGAGCCTGCTTTGGGCAAGGTGGATGCCGAGGGATATGTAATGGTGGAGAAGGTTGTGGAGACGGAAGTGGAGGTTGCGTAGGCAGGAGTGTGTGGCTAGTGGTGGAGGGCTTTGGTGAAGGCATGCGTGGAACAGGATGAGGGGGTATGTAGACGGCATCTACTTGCTCGGGATGTGGTGTTCCCTTGACCGGAAGTGGAGATGGAGACGGGTATGTGGATGCGGGAGGCTGACTCATGGAAGGTTGATATGCTGAGGCGTATGGGTATGTAGAGGCAGGAGGTTGGCTCGTGGAGGGATATGTGGCGGAAGGCTGACTCATGGCCGGCTGACTCATGGGAGCGTAGGGTTGACATGTGGAGGGTGAAGGTTGATATGTGGAGGTGGATGGTGGAGACTCGAGGTCAAGGGAATCTTGAATTTGTTGGCGAATGAAGCGGGCTCGTCTGTAAAGTTGCTGCCAGGAGGTGATGTCGTTGAGGGCTAAGATGAACCGATACTCGGGTGTTGCATTTGATATCAGCATCTTGATTTGTTCTCCCTCTGGAATGTGTCCCGAGACTTGCGCGGCAAGGTGACGCCAGCGATCGGCAAAGGTGCAAAACTCCTCTTCGGGCTTCATCATCTCATGGGCCAGATCCACAATAGAGTTCTTGGGCCCAACCTGATCTTGAAACTGCTGTATAAATTTTTCTTGAACGGCTTGAAAACTCACAACTTGCTCTTGCGGAAGAGAGAAGAACCAATCCCGAGCCGGGCCTTCTAATGACAGACCAAACAGATAAGCCATCAAGTGTTGGTCATGTCGAAACTGGGCCGACTCATAAACAAACTCCTTCAAGTGCACATATGGGTCACCGACTCCACTATAACGGCGATATGCAGGAATTTGTGATGGAGGTGGAAGCCGAAGACCTTGAAATGCGAATGGAATACTTAAAGAGGATTTGGGATCGATCCGGCGTTGAAGCTCATCAAGCTGGCGTTGGGTTTGAGCAATCATCTCCTGGGTAGGGAGAGATCGAGAAGAATATGCGCTAGCTTGAGCAAGAGGATGTGAATATGGACCAGGATGATAACGGGCCAGATAAGAGGATCCTGGCTGAGAAGAAGAAGGGTCCATTCCAAGAATGGAAGGATATGTGGGCCTGGAAAAAGTATGAGCATAAGGACCCATTGGGCTGGCAGCAACATGGGCAGAAGGATGAGGCCCATTAGGAGAATAAGTCCCATTAGCAATTGGGCCAGCAACATATGAAGGAGAAGGAGGAGGCCCATGAATAGAAGATGACCCATTATGAGAAGAAGGCCCATGAAGATGAGATGCAATAAGACGTTGGGCCTGGGCCGGGTCCATTTGGCAAACAAGGCTTGAAATATGGGTCATGAGATTAGCCTGTTCCTCAGATGGGTCAGAGGGACCACGAGAAGATGGACCCACGCGGGAAGAAGATTCCACGCGGGAATAGGAAGCAGATTGGGAAAAAGAATGATACAAGGGGTTAGAATGATGCTCCATGAGGGCAAATGGAGACTTAATACAAGGATGTCAAGGAGAATACAAGTGGGGAAGCACTGGCTTAATGGGCCCGAGGACAAGAGGGGACTGACCCACTAATGCAAAGACGAATGGACAACGGATCACGGGACAATGGACTAGACAATGGACACACAAAATGGGGTAACCTAAGTTGGCCTAATAATGATGAAAGACGTGGGTGCAACACAAAACACCACTAATGGGCTTGGACAAGCCCAAATAACACAATCAATGCAATGTAAGAGTTTTCACCCAAGTCAAACAAGTTGATATGATGGGAAATATTTTAGAGATTTCAATGGATCTTGAATTAATAATAATTCCCTCGAGATAGGAATCCTATGGGAATAAGATCCAAACTTTGGGTTGACTAAGGTTAACTCCCTCACACTTATGCAAATGCAAGCCTAAGGGGTGGAAAGGTACAACCGGCCCGGCGTCCGTGTGGGAATCCACGGCTCACGGGGACTTATGGAGGTCCTTGATGTGTTTTCCTGGTCGACTCCAAGGAATATGGAGACGAGAGGTCCACGCACCAAGGTAGGAAATGCAACTATGATATGCAATGTATGGCCCTATGTGCACCGGAGTGCATGCAAATTCTAGCTTAAAACTAGAGAATCAAGACTAGATTAAACTATGCAAACATGATCCAACAAAAACAAATAGTATATGGATGGGAAGACAATACAAAGATCTGCACAACGGCCACAAGAACAGATCAATCTGACCCCGGGAGGTCAATCAAATCACTAAGCAAAGATGCCCCCGTGAACCTATGCGCAGACCACATGCAGATTTTATGGACAAAATGCTAAAATGATGACAATTTTTAACTAAGCAAATGAGACCCAAATGATGCAAATAAGCTATGGATGGAAAGACAATACAAAGGACTATCCAATGGAACAAAAATCAGTGTAATCAGACATCGGGAAGGCAGTCAAATCACTCATTAAAGATGTACCTGTGAACCTGTCCCTGAGCCTGCCTGCAGAACTTATGCACAAAACTCAAAAAGTTGGACAAGATTAGAATATGCAAATGTTAACCAAATGATGCAAATGATATATGGATGGAAAGACAATACAAAGGGCTATCCAACGCAACAAGAATCAGCTCAATCGGACTCCGGGATCAAAAGTTATGTCTCGATGAACACGGCCCTGTGAGCATGCGCACAAGGCTGCCAGAAGCTGTGTAACGGTCTACCAAAGGACCGTTACATGGATATGACGGTCTACCATAAGACCGTCACACAACCAAAGCCTGTAAAACCCCCCAAACAGTGGAAGAATGGATAAAATATCACCCAAACATGCACATGCACACACCCAAGTCACAAAAGAGCATGAAAACAAACGTGATGGGCATTGGTGTCCCACCGTGATCGCCAAACAACTGTTGATTCCTTTTTTAATTAGATTAGCTTCCCGCCCCCTTTAAATACATACATGCATAAACATGTGAATCAAAGACAAGGGGATGAAAGGATGGAAATACTAACCGTGATCGCCACCAAGGATTAACAACGCCGCAAGGATGAAGAAAGGAGTGCGACGGCGCCGTATACCTTGGAACTTAAAGACTTGATCGCGCTTGAAACGGGGAGCGGGGAACTTGTGGATTCAAACCTCCTCTCCTTCCAGCCGGCTAGAGGAAGAGGGCCTCATGTTGTATTCATGCTCTCCTGCAAAACAAAGATGAAACACAAAGGCAAAAAACCCATTAGAACATGCATGTGTAGTATCAATCCCACAGTGATAAAATAGTGTTAGAAATTGAGGAAGAACGCACCGGGGGAGGGTTTTTAACCCCTGTGGAAGGGTGAAAATAATAGGTGGGTGTGTTGTGCATGCATGGGATTTAAAATCACGAGATTTGATTGAGAGAGTAGAGAGAAATCGATGATGCAAAACGGAGAAAAACGCATGTGTAGCAGAAAGTGCAGGAAACTGTGATGATTTGTGATTTTGAGAGGAAGAGAACTAAGAGTGGAGATCATGAAATCAAGCCCAGAAGGATGAAATTGAAAGCCAATACTTCCCTCTTCAAGATGGGGTCGAAGGATTGAGTCGGCGGTGCAGCATGGCTTCGCCCCACGTCCGAAAAGAGCCCCCCGTCGCGACTGCGAACTGGGCAGTTTTTATAGAGTTTTGTAAGAAAGCCTCATCTTCTTATCACGATTCCCGGAGATAGAGTCCAAGATAAATCAAGTTCTCTGGATCAAACTCGAGATAATACTAAGGACAAGAGATAGGAATAAACGGGGATCAATTCAGAGGAGGATTCTAGAAGATATGTCTTTTGGAAGGCAGCCCCGGAGCCTTATCTGCAGAGTTTGAGTTGAACTAGGAAACATAAATCATGATCTTGCGACCTAGATCCCAAGAGATATTGCCAATGAAAGTTTGATTCCTATGAACCAAATTCAAGATAATACCAAGGGCTAGAAGCAGGAAAAAACGGGGATCAATTTGGATAAGAAGTCAAGAAGTTATGGACTCTTCAAGAGGGCCACGGCGCACAAAAACGGAGCAGAGTCCAGCACGAATTGGACTCTCTGGTGCATGTAACGGTCTATCATAGGACCGTCAGAGTGATGTAACGGACTAGGGTAGGTCCGTCACACTCTGGAGGTCGAACGAGACGTTTTCGGATGAGATTGGATGTAACGCACCTAAACAGGGCCGTCACTTGGTCTAACGGTCAAGGATAGGACCGCCACACTCTAGGGGTTGAACCAGGCTGTTTTGGGCAAGTTTTGGTGTGACGGTCTATCGTAGGACCGTCACACTGAAGTAACGGTCTTCACTGGGTCGTCACTTCAATGAAGTAACGCACCTGCAAATGACCTTCACATCGATGAAGGCAGATTCTGGGCAGACTGCGCGCGACTTTAGAAATTGAAGCATATCTCTCAAACAGTGGAGAATTAGAAAAAGTGGTAAACATAAAAGTTGTAGATAACTTAGAGAGGAACAACTTTTATGAAGAAATAAATGTGAGAAAATGATTGTAAGAGGGTGAAAATGGGGCTGGAAGAGAGAGGAAAATTCTGGGATGTAGGTGAACAGCACGGCATGCCAGAAAAATGCAAATAGCTCACAATCGGGGCAGAACCGGCCAACAGTGTAGAAGAAGAAATTGTAGATCTTTGAAAGAGGAACAACTTTGATGAAGACAACTTTTTGAAATAGGGAATGGAAGAGGGTGAAAAAGAACCACTTTTAGGACTGCACAGTGAGAGAGAGCCGATTACTTGAGGGAAGCCGACATAAATGGGCCGAAAGTCGACTTAGAAGCCAGAATTTGAAAAGATAAGCTTCGTGACTCTAAGAAATCATGATCTCCAAGACTCAAAGGATATGGAATGGTAAAAATGGGCTCAAAATCCATCCAAGAAAGCTCCAAAATAATGGCTAATTCGGGACATCAAAAATGATGAATAAGAGAAACGACGCAACTTGTGGGCTAAAATGGGTGTCAACAAGAGCTTTCGAGAAAATGACCCAAAACAGCGACAAAACGAACTGAGGATTCCATTCAGCAATGAATATCTCATATCTGGAAATTAGAGATCAATTTTAACCCTCAAAAGTAGCTTATCAGAGTGATTTTTCAACGGTTGTTTCAAATTCCTACATGAATGCATGCTGGGTTTAAAGGGAAAAATTAAATCAAATGAAAATATAAGATAATCAAGGATAATATTGTTAAGTTATGCAGGCTGAGTCAAGAAACCCATTCTGCGAGCTGATACTAAGCCGAAGCCCGTTTATCCGCGTACCAACTTGTAAAAGGGAACCATCGTCCCCAGTCTTGGACGGCTCAACGGCCTATCCGTGTGACTAAGACTCCTCTGGAATCATCATTATTTTTGATGAAGGGGAACTCAAATTCAAGATTTACCAAAGTCACAAGGTCCTTGATATAATCTAATAGCGTATGTAACATATAGTAGAATGCATACAGGGAGAGATGGAGCAATAAGCATGGGGGAACTGTGAGATGAGGTGCAAGCACCGTGGGGCTTGGATGATGATGCCCAGTCGGTGGGACCAAGAGCCTCTTCCTGCGCTCAAAAATTCATCAGCCAAGATATAAAAGATAACAAGCAATGAATAAGGCATATAGCAAGCATAACATGAATCAAAGTATCAATAGCATGTACGTATCATATTCAAGAATAGCATAGATAGCATCATTAAAGCATAGATAGCATAGCATCATTGTTTGTCGTTTGTCATGAGGATGACAACTTGGCTAATCAAGATTTGGAGTTGAATGATCAAGATCTGATAATGTCCATCGGCGGAGTGATCAGTAAGATTTGATAAAAAAGATTTGGAGATGAATGATCGGAGTAATGTGTAGCAAATCAATTGTGAACATGGGAAGAATCAAAAGGTAGATGGCAATGAATGGAGAGGACTCATCCCGTGCTCTTGGTCCTTGCAAAGTTGTTGTTCCTGTAAAAGCACCATCAGAAAAATACAATGTAATTTTTTTGGATTTTGAAATATGCAAATTTTTATGAGTTTTAAAAAAGATATTCAAATTTTTATGGATTTTGGAAAATATTTAAACTTTTATTATGAATTTTGAAAATATTTGGATTTTTGCCTTGATTTTGATTAGGAAATATTCAATTTTTTTTTTTTAGGATTTTGGCTTAGAAAATATTCAATTTTTTGTTTGATTTTGCAATATTCAATTTTTTTTCGGATTTTGGTTTAGACATAGCAAATGCAGTATCAAAGGGTGTTTAAACCACTGACTGGGGGTCCTCGTTCTTTCCCTTTTTACTTAAAACTGCCCAAAGCTGGGCGTGCATTGAAGGTGGCGTCCTATAACCAACTGCCCACGGTTAACGGTGCCCCTACCAAGGCCATACCCGAGAAACATTCGGTCTTAGAGGAAGAAGAGAAGAACAATTGGGGATAAGCTTTATGCAGGATGGGAGATGTCGGGACTTGAATTCTTTCCAAGGTATTAACCCTCAAAGAGGTAGTCTGTTGTGCCGGGACTTTGTGCCTTTGATTTTTAGACCCTTGACATGCATATGACCAGGGTTTTCCCTGCGGGGACTTTGCCACTCTTGACATGCCATAATTCACAATTTTGCTTTTATCAAAATTTTGACTTGATTTTCATAATAGCCCTTTTGGCGAGATGTATATCATGCAAACTCATATGAAAACTCATATTGATTTTGGGTCAAGACTGCCCCTATTTGAGACTCCTCTCGTATTGGGGAGTACCGAGGTTGGTCATCTCATCCGTCAACCTCTTGCCCCTGCACGCGGCCGAGTAAAGAAGAGAAAAGACTTTCAGATATACTCATGGCATGGCCAAGGTAGCAACGGTGTCTTACCAAAGGAGCCAGCTATTCGTGACCTTTTCTTTCGTTCCGTCCTTTTCGTTCGCGTATCGATCAACCATTTGGCTAACTGGTAGTCAACTGACTGATTGACGACGCGGGCGTGCCAGTCACATGAGTGACAATTCTATTGTGCGCTCATTCTGACCCATATCGGGCGAATGTGAGGTTCGGTCGGGACTAGCAGTCCGCCATACCATAAAGGTTATGGCGTTAATTACATCCCTCACGAGGAGGGAACACCTTTGATTAATTGCCGAGATATCGGGCTGTCGAAGCCGGGTTAAAAGAGCTACATGATGATTATAGCAATGACAGGCAGGATGGGCATTAATCATGCGAAAGATGCGTAGTTAAATGGGAAAACAGATCCTAGGTACGTGGCGGAGGACGCAGGTCCGAAGACCACCATCGCGCGTGACGAGGGCTTCCGGCTAGACATGATCCGACTTTTAGCCGACGCCATTTAATATACCCAGGAATCTATGCATGCATGCACACGAGACATTCATGATTATATTGAACATGAAGATAGCGTTATGAAGACGGTGACGATCACCCATATTTATTACCCCTCATCGAGAAGAGGGAGAGCAACACGAGTATGCTAGCGAAAGCGAAATGCTAACGGATTATGATGGTGAGTATGATGATGACATGACTCGGGCTCGCTGGACCCTTCTTTATTCAACTCAATGCCTGCTACGGCTTGTCGACGTTGCCCCCGAGAGGCGAGGCTTGCCCCGGGGTAAATAAACCATTAGAGCGGCACAAGGTTTCAAAAATGAGCGTGACTTATGTAAGAAAACTTATACGGCGCGATAAAGCGTAGGTATAACGGCTAATACGGCACGGTCTTCATGCAGTTGAGACGGCGCGCAAGAGGGTTGGGGCGCGCCGGTTTAGGGCGCGCCGGAAAGTCGCAAGGAAATTTTTTAAGGAAATGAGTGTGGGGTTAATCCGGCGCGGGGGGTACCGCGCCGGTTTAGGGCGCGCCGGTTAAGACCGCGCCGTATTAAACATGTTTTGTTGAATTATGAACTTTTTAAGTTTATTAGACTTCATGGGACCCTTTCTTAAGTTGTTTGGGCCAAATGGTTGTTTGATTGGAGTCCATGGCCTTCTGGAAATGAGGGGGAAGTCAGTGCGAGGTTCATACTCGAGCACTGAGTTGATCCGATTTGGAGCGATCATTTTTATTGACATAATTATCTAGAGTCTGTCAAAAATTTGACAGCATCTCCCCTGAACAAACGGAGTTGCAGGGGAGGATCAGGGTCATACTCACTAATGGAGCAAGCCCCTAAATCACCGGTCTGCCCAAAGGCGGCCAGCATACCCCACTGGATAGGATACCCCGAGGACAAGCCTGCTAGGGGCACCAAAGCTCCATGGGGGAAGAAATAGAAAGGGCGAAGCCACTGATGATGAGGATGACACCCCGAGGGCTAGCCTACGAGGGATGAAGGACTCGTAGTCAGTGATTCGTCCCATGGAGGGACTGACCATTGGGAGAGTGGGACTCCGAGGACTAGCCTACAAGGAGCGCACACCCCATGATCTCGATCGGGCCCTGGTCTGTCGGAGTTGAGTCCGTTGACCCAGGCTCCCCTTCATTATTAGCCATGGCTTCGGGAAGACGCCCACCATGGAGAGGTAGGGCCCTCGGTCGCCCGGCAACTGCAGGAACTAACAGGGGAATGTCCCCCTCCCCGGATGATCGGAATGACGAGGGAATCTCGGAACGATGCAAATGGCCATGAAGAATAAATGATAAAGGCCTAAGTTAGACAGACCCTCGGCAGGGACATATATTCGAACAATTAGAAAACAATACTCAAGGGGATAAAGGCGCATGAAGAGGCACGGCTCTATCCGAGAGGAGAAAGGGATGCAAAGCCCTTGAACTAAACATGAAAGAAATGAAACGAAAGAGAGCCCCCGGGGAGGGGTGTTTCTGTAGCCCGCGGTGATTCGGGGCATAATATGCATCTCGAGGAAACCAGAATCGGCCCTATGCAGAGAAGAATCCTGACGCGCGTGTCATCATAGATAAAGATAGAGAGAGGGAAGATCGTTCATCCAATTTATTGATTCAAGCATCCACAGGCATGCATACATATCGCCATCCCTAAGACGGGGAGGATTTAACACTTGCACGGCAAAATTACAATTCCGGCACCATTATTTGGTTGCCGTTTAACGATATTAGAAGCAAAGGACGCCCAGATCACAGTAACAGAGGAAAGATGGCATAAGAAATCACAAAAAGGGGGAAGGGGAATCGACTCATATCATCGTCGCCCCTCCCCTCCATCGCTTACATTCGATAGGTAGAAGCTTAAAAGAAAAGGAAAAGAAATGCGGAAAGCAGGAAGAGAAACGGCCCCTGCCCACCTGTTCCTCAAAAACAGAGTATCGTCGATGCAGGCCGACGGTCGCCCCTTCAGAGAAGAAAAAAACCCTCCCCCTCTGTGTATCCCGAGAAAGGAAGAAGACTCTCCCGTTTCGCAGTTGCCTCGCCCTTTTTTTTCTCTCCTTTCTCTGAAAGCCCAGAGCCTTTTTTTTTTCAATCGAACCTCGCCCCTTTATATAACAGGTTGGAGGCTCTTCATCTGGCGTGAGCTTTTGGCGCGCCGGGGGAGTCTTCATCAACTTATCGCGCCGGTTTAAGGCGCCATTCGATAGGGTAACTGGCGCGCTGGGAAGAGGGCGGAAGGTAGGGGGCACGCCGGGATAATGGCTGGAGGTAAGGGGCGCGCCGGTTTAAGGGTATTGAGTGGGGGGCGCGCCGGTTTAAGGCGCGCCGGGCTAATGCTCCTTGTACGCTTCAAGCCAGTCGATGAACTCGGGGATAATTTCGGGGGCCATCGTGAACATGTACTCTGCCACTGCTCACTAAGACTTCGACGATATGATCTGTCGAAGCTCCTAGATTGGCGTACGGCCATTCTTGAGGTTCTGGATTGCTTTAGGCTGCTCGCACGGGTTTTCTGCGGACACACGGCCTTCAGCTCTATGATCCATGCCGTTAGCTTGGCCTGGCTCGTGTCCGAAGCTTCTCGGAAGGCGTGACAACACCAGGGATAGATCCGCCCGAGCTGGGTGATCATTCGGCCGCTAATGGGCCCATCTTGGCAGGAAGCCGCACCCATGTCGGGTGATCGGGATCTTCTGCTGCCGGAGCTTTCGGTCCTCCGTGCTGGAGAGCCGGGGGAACTCCTTCGTCCTCAGGAGAACCTCTTCATTTGGTGGGGGATCACCGGATAGACCGTCATCCTTGATCGGACAACGGATGTGGTGTATGCGGCATGACAGAGTCGATGTCGGTTCATTAGGCAGGCTTGGTCGCACTGCCGGTTGGTTGTGAGCTTGTCTCGGCTCCCCTGAGGTGAAGTCCCCGTGTCTGTACGGAATGACTCGAGGCTCTGGCGGCTTGAGAAATCTTCAATATGTTGATCTTTATCGGCTTCCGTACTTCGGTGGGCTGGGTCATTTGTCCTTATGGCTTGGTCACCGACGATCATATTTTAGGTGCCAACAAATGCCCCCCAGACGTGGGTGTTGCGAGCAAGGCACGAGTGTAGCAGGGCCGACGGATGTATTTCACCCGGACTGACCTCCCCTTTGATTGGCGGGCACCTGGGATGGCCTTTAATTCGGCACGGGCGTTGACCCGGCGCCGTTCAGACGTTAATACGGCGCGGCCTGTGACCCTTGGGCTTTAATCCGGCGCGACTGTTGGCTTCCCGTTTTGACCCGGCGCGCCTTTTACCGGCGCGCCTTTCGCTAGAGGGCCGTTAATCCGGCCCGCTAAATAGCGCGCCGGTTTAACGGAGGGGGCCTCCTCCATATAAGGCTTTCGCCTTCCTTGTTTCTTCTTCATCCCTCATTTGCCCAATTTTTTTTCTCTCTTCCCTCTCTTCGGCGCCGAGAGCGGCGGTTTCTTCCTTCGGGTGAGTGGAGGTGCCGTCAGTTTGGGTTTCAAAACCCTTTCTTTGGGCCCCGGGAGGCTTCTAGCAGGGCTTGCCCTCGGAGCTATTTCCTCGGGTGTTCCTCTGGCCTCGGTGTAATGCCGATGGCTACTTTTTAGGGATCATTCCTCAGTGAACGCGTTCCCACTTTTCTTCGGCAATTCCCTGTGCTGGGGAGACTCTGTCGAAATTTTGTCAGAAGTTCGCCTTTGATTAGCCATTTCCTGACGTTGTTTTTGTTTGATATGCTCTTTTGCAGCTGTCATGGCATCCAGCTCTTCCTCTCGTGCCGTGGTGACATGGGAGAATGTTAATTCTCTCGACTGGGGGCACGGCCAGGTGGCCATAGTTGCAGAGTCTTCGGATTCGGAGACGGACACTGTAGACACCGGTCGTCTCCTTATTCTCGGGGGCGACTCCTTTCATTATAATAGAGAAGGCGTGACCAGGAAGGATTATCCCAAGGACAAGCACCTGATGTCCCTTCTTCGGCGCTTCAACCTTCAGGGGAAGCGGGATGTGTTCGCCGTCCGAAAGGTCGAGCTGGCTCTGCTGGTGGAGAGAGACAGCTTGGCCGAATGCGTAATGCGGGGAAGACCCATCTATCTCCCTGGGGAGGTCAGGAAATGGAGCGTTGTGCTGGGGCTGCAAGACCTGGCTCCGGCAGACGGACTGTTGACCAGAGCTCCCGAATTTGTACCTACTCGGTGGAATGACTCCGCGGGCAGAGTAGATCGGGAGAAGCCGATCTTTGGTTTATTCCTTGCCCCGTTGAGATGGGGATATAGAGATGAGTCATTCTTGCTGGATTGCTTGGCGATTCGCTTCAAGCACCAGATCTCCGTGGGGTGGTTTGCTGAGTTGAAAGTTACAGACGCCCATGCATTCAGGCCCGGAGCAGTGGAATTCACAGACTATGTGCTGCATCATTATGCTCCTCTTTTGACCAGAGCTGGTGTATATCACAGCGTGTACGCTTCAAGATATCGGTACCCGATTTCCCGAGGCTTGTGCTGTGGCATGATCGAGGTGTTTTGCCCTGAATACAACACCTTCTATACTTCAGAGGGGGAGACCTCCTTAGACTTGTGGAGTCTATCTCAGCTCGGCGGCCTGCCCATTGATGGAGAGTCGTATGAAGAAGTTTGTTGGCCTGACTGGTTGAAGGACCAGACCGACGGCGACGGTCGGTATATGGCGGGCTACGCCTATCGATATCTAATGAAGGCGTATCGCACCCTCTTCCATTCGTCGCAAGACACGAGAGAAGCTCGAAAGCCGGGCGAGAAACGAAGAGTGCGGATGGGCGCTTGGCTTCAATATTTCTTCCCGGGGAAGAACAAGTATGAAGATTTTCCTCCGATAGCACCGGTGGCCCAGAAGCGGAAGAAGAGGATTCGACGCCAGGCCGCTTCGTCATCTTCTTCGAGAGGAGGGCAGGGGGAAAACCCAAACCCTACTGGTGTTGATGCAGTGACTCACTGTGCTGCGTATTTGGTTTATTGGCTTTGTTCCTTTGCTCTCCCTCAGGGTGACGAGAGCGTGATCAGGGCGGAAGCCATATATCCAGCCTGTCTTATGGCTTGGGGTACCAAGCCGTCTCTTTGCCCAGTGGCCCTGTGCCTTACTTACAAGATGTTGGGAGACTTGCACAAGACGCGCCTCCCCAGAAGCCTTCGGACGGTTGGTCCGTTACATTTCTTTAATGCTTGGGTCTGCACCCTGTTCCCGGAGGCAGCTCCTCGGGCGTTACAAGCAGTTCCTCTGGTCCCGTGCATGATAGAGTTTGCAAGTGCCCAGCCATCATCGCTAGCGGAGCAACTCTATGCCACCCGGGGTAAATTGACCCATCTTCCCGTGGACTCGCCCGGGGTTCTTCATTTCTGGAGCTTAGCTGCTCACTCGAGCCCGTTGACGAACAGGACGAGGCAATGCAAGCTCTTTGAAAGTGAGGAGTACATCCATCTGATTTCCCAGGCCAATTATACCAGGCCTATTCTGGAGCCGGAGTTGGTTGATTGGGCACTGGCCATCAGGCCTAGTGTCCTCGTATTTCGCAAGAGCGGCATTCTGTGGCTGGAGCCGTATTACCTGTTCCGTTTCAGTCGGAACTTTGGCTACGACCAGCAGATTCCACATTCCTCTTCGCAATTTGCATTGCCCAACAGGCACAGGGCCGGGCAAACGTCCAATGACGACGCCCAGATATGGTGGGACTTTTTCCATCGTCGCGAAGACGTTTCTTTCCGGGTGCCCGCCCCCGCACGGTTCCCTCGCGTCACGCCTGAATACGTCAAATGGTGGAACGCGCGGACGGGATTCTACAGGGCTTCCCGGAGAGAGTGCTGGGCCGTGGCGGAGCATAGGTTCTTAGCTTCCCAGCCAGAGCCAGTCCTTGATATTGATGCTTCTTATTTGAAGAAGTTGAAATCTTGGACTAATACGGACGTGAAGGCCTATCTAGAGGCCCGCAAGCTCGTAAAAAGCCGCAGGACGAAAGTTGAGCTGAAGTTGCCCCCGATCAACAAGGATGATTATGTGAAGACCCTTCGGGGTTTATGCCGGGTAAGCAGTGAGAGGGTGATTCTCCAGCAACTCCCTTTGCCAGTAGAGGAGCCCATCGCGGCCGTGGCCGACTGGCGTCCTGAGGTGGACAGGTTGTATCCCTACCGGGCTTTCATTCGCAAGGAAGACAGGCGGGCTGACTTATATGCCAATACCCCCTGGCTGTTTGCACTCCTTCGGTCTCACGGCCTCTCGGTGGGTAGCCCCAGTGAAGCCATACTGGACCATCCTCTTCAGATCTCCTTCAAATATGCAGACAGGTGGGGGCTGGACCATCTGAGCTTGTATTATCTGCTGTTCTCCCGTGGCCATGAGGACCTGGCACTGCTGGCTGAGCCGAGCGAAAAGATCGGGGATCTATGCTGGCTCATTCGCGAGGCGGCTTCGAGGGACAAGACGCCATCGCTATTTTATTGGCCTCTCTTCCCCTTTTACACGGGACCGGTAAGTAAGTTCTATCTTTTCCTTCAGGCCCTTCGGCCAGCTTCTTCTTTTCATTGTGGTTGTGTCATTCTCACCCTTGTGCGTATACAGTCCGACCGACTTCGGAGGAGACCCGGCACTTCAGGGAGCTGATCATAAAAGCCAAAAAGCCGGCATATTTTGAAGTTCCTGAGCCGGGCCCGACCACGACGCCACTACCCCCGGGAGATTCGAGGAAGAGGACTAGGTCCCAACTACGGGAGGCCGTCGGGAAGGCGAAAGCGGCTGTGACCCGAGTGACACGGGCGCGCCGGAAGAAAGCCGCAGAGAAGGAATCGGCAACCGTCCTTCCTCCTGTTGTATCTTTTGAAGAGTTTGAGGCTTCTCGCGCACAAGGGCTAGAGGCCGAAGGTAGGCTCTTCTTTTCTTCAAAGTGCATTAGCTTGTTTCGACCGCTTGGGGTGGCCCATGCTGACAGTTGCCGATACAGCTGCCGCGGTCGTTAGATCGGAGGCGACGGTAGATGTAGCGGCTAGGGACGGGGCAGAGGAAGTCCCCACTGCTCCCGTAGAAAGGGAACTGCCCTCTCCAACACCCTGACGGGAGATGGAAGGTAATCTATAGTTTAGTTGCGATAGCAACGCAAATCTTCGTATCTTCAGCCGCCTTGACCCCTTTTTTGCTGTGAATTGTAGTCGATATACAACCACCATTGTTTCTGGGCTCGGAGAGCGCAGAGGAGGTGGTCCCCTCGGGGCAGGGAGAGCCCGCCCCCTAGGTATCATCTATTGCTGCCCTTGGTGTGGAGAGCACCGGGAAAGCTTCCGCCGAGGGTGATGCTCCTACTGGCGAGGCTCCTGCTTCGACGGCGGAGCGTCCTGAGAGAGCAGAGGGGTCTTCCTCCTCTGAGCATGTAGATTATGGTGGCGGCTCCAGTGACGAGGAGCCATCACCACTTGATTTTGAGACCGACGATGCTGGGGTGTCGTCGGCCTATGAGAGTGACTATCCGACTTTCAGCCCGACCCGGTTATCATGGGGCGGTCCTGTGCCGTCATTATCGCTTACGGGTGAGGAGGCTGGCGCTGGGGGAGTTGCTCTTAAAGATTTGAGCTTAGTCCCGGCCGAGGTAAGGACCTATCCAGGACCGATGCTTACCATGCTTCTTTTCTTCTTCTTCTAGCCAGGTTTTAACTGTATATATATCTCCGATGCAGACTGAGGTGGCGCTGCCAACTATGACGGTGCAGATACCACTCCCGGCCTTGGGAACAGGCCAGGCGACTTTCCCGTCCATCCTGCGGCCCATCGCATTGCGGTACCCAAGGATCATGCAGCAGCGATGGTTCCAGTTGGTCCCGGAGCGCTCGTGGAAGTTGATAGTTCGGCAGTAGCCGGAGATTCTGCGCCAAGGGAGGCTGCACAGCAGTCAGTTCTGGAGAAGGGTGGCTCTGCTGAGATAGAAGCCGGGGAGATTATTGAGGGACGGACGTCCTCGGTGCTCGAGGTTCTTGTTGGACTCCCACCCCAGGGGACCGGCAAAGAGATTGTTGTTGTTGAGGATCTAGCCACCGCATTTGTCGGTGCGGTTGTTCCCAGTGGTAGTGGGCTGCAGCTTATGCCGTCGTCATCCTCCGGGATGGCTGATGATATATGGGCTGCCGTGGATGGCAGAGTAGAGTTCGAACTGCCCGAGACGTCGCCACTTGGTCTTCAGTCCTCGAGTGATGTCGTGCGGCAGTTCCTGGGGACCCTCCAGCAGACCGTAACAGCCAGTAGGGATTTAACTTATATTCAGCTGAGGGGCTTGATAGAGCATCTGTCCCGCTCGCTACTGGCCCTCGGATGTCCCATGGACGACTGGACTCCGCGGGTAATCTTGCTCCTGAAGTATGTGAACCGGAGGGAGTTCTTGGGCCGGGAGGCAGCTGACCAGCTGGCGGCCATATCATTGGAGCGGGCTGAAAACAAGACGGCCCTTATTTCTCTGCAAGAGACCGCGGCGAGGGCGAGGGACGAAGCCAACGCCTCTTTACAACGCCGGGGCTCCCTAACGGCCCGGATGACGGCTTTGCGGGCCGAACTTTCCAGGATAGAGGCTGAACTTGAAGAAGTAGATCGCCTGGGGGTCCAAAAGGTTGAGGATGCTGAGATGGCTGAAGGACAAGCTGCTTCCCTGGAGATGAAGCTATCCGAGCTGGAGGCCACCGAGTTCAGATTGCAAGAACTGATCCGTCATCCCTCCCTGGGTATTCCTGTGCTGGAGGACATCTTCCGACGCCCTTTGCCGTAGTCTCTTTTCTTTATGTGCTCCCTTTTAATGCACCTTATGTATTCCAGGGCATGGCCCATGTAATCATGTGCTTTTTACTTCATAGTAATGAAAAATCTCCGTCCTGATTTTGAATGAAGACTCCATCTTGTCATTTTTTCCTTTCATTTGCCCGTTGATTCTAGTCCGAGTGTATGAGTCACTAGGGCAGGAGAGCGCTCACGCCTTCAGGGAAGGGGTGAGGTGTTCACTCCACCGCACCGCGACCTTTTCTCAAGACTAGAAACGGCTTATGCCGACCAAGAGTTCGGGGGACTTAGGAGGGCATAGTGAAACTGATGGATACACGGTCCTGCCGAGAACGGCCAGAACCGAGAACGGGTAGCGACCGGTCTTGCCGATGGTGACAAGGGTCGAAAGGGGTAGACAGTCTTGCCGATGGTGACAAAAACCGGATAGGTAGCGACCGATCTTGCCGATGGTGACAAGGGTCGAAAGGGGTAGACGGTCTTGCCGATGGTGACGAAAACCGGATAGGCAGCGACCGATCTTGCCGATGGTGACAAGGGTCGAAAGGGGTAGACGGTCTTGCCGATGGTGACAAAAACCGGAAGGGTAGTGACTGATCTTGCCGACGGTGACAAGGGTCGAAAGGGGTAGACGGTCTTGCCGATGGTGACAAGAATCGGACAGGTAGCGACCGATCTTGCCGATGGTGACAAGGGTCAAAAGGGGTAGACGGTCTTACCGATGGTGACAAAAACCGGATAGGTAGCGACTGATCTTGCCGATGGTGACAAGGGTCGAAAGGGGTAGACGGTCTTGCCGATGGTGACAAGAACCGGACAGGTAGCGACCGATCTTGCCGATGGTGACAAGGGTCGAAATGGGTAGACGGTCTTGCCGATGGTGACAAAAATCGGATAGGTAGCGACCGATCTTGCCGATGGTGACAAGGGTCGAAAGGGGTAGACGGTCTTGCCGATGGTGACAAGAACCGGACAGGTAGCGATCGATCTTGCCGATGGTGACAAGGGTCGAAAGGGGTAGACGGTCTTGCCGATGGTGACAAAAACCGGATAGGTAGCGACCGATCTTGCCGATGGTGACAAGGGTCGAAAGGGGTAGACGGTCTTACCGATGGTGAAAAAAACCGGATAGGTAGCGACCGATCTTGCCAATGGTGACAAGGGTCGAAAGGGGTAGACGGTCTTGCCGATGGTGACAAAAACCGGATAGGTAGCGACCGATCTTGCCGATGGTGACAAGGGTCGAAAGGGGTGACAATAGATATATATTACCGGGATATCGGATGAAGACTCCGCCACGACCTCGGAAATGGCCTTTGGACGACGGATGGTTCATCACTATTCGCCATTCAATTTTTTATTCACATTACTGACCTAAGCGCCCTTTCGGGTTTTCGCCGAAGCCAGCCCCTTCTTGCTTTTGCCCGCGCGCCCTTTCGGGTTTTCACGCGGCGAGGTACCCGATTTTGCCCGCGACGCCCTTTCGGGTTTTCGCCACAGCTGGGTTATAGCCGTTTTTGCACTTGACCTGATATAGGGGCAAGTCTGGCGGGATATCTCTATTTTTAACCCCAATTTCTTTTCTTTTTTTTTTATTTTTTGAATTCGAGATTCAGAAGAACTGGACCGCAGGAACGCTGACCATCCTTGTCGATGAGGACAAGGGTTGGTCTTAGGTTTATTTCGTCGACACTGGTTAAATGTCGAAGCAAGGACGTGACTTATTAACAAGGATGTAGGATCCAGGTTCAAGAGTAGAGATCGACCGTTCTTGCCGATGATGGCGAGAGTCGAAAAGGATTTATTCGTCGGCGTATGCTACTGCCGAAACAAGGATGGGGTTGTCAACAGGGATGTAAGATCCAAGTTGAGGGTAGAGATCGACCGATCTCGTCGAGGATGACGGGGGTCAAAAAGGATTTGTTCATCGGCATATATCACTGCCGAAACAAGGATGGGGTTGTCAACAGGGACGTAGGGTCCAAGTTGAGGGTAGAGATCGACCGATCTCACTAATGACGACGAGGGTCGAAAATGATGTGTTAAAGGATTTCCGGCGGGACTTTGATGATTGTCCCTTTCGGAGTTTTATTGGGTGGAGAATAGGAGAGGCATTTGGGAAATTACCACTTTACCGACTCAGGCGCCCTTTCGGGTTTTCGCCGAAGTCAGCCCCCTCTTGCTTTTGCCCACGCGCCCTTTCGGGTTTTCACGTGGCGGGGTACCCGATTTTGCCTGCGACGCCCTTTCAAGTTTTCGCCACAGCCGGGTTATAGCCATTTTTGCACTTGTCCCGATATGGGAGCAAGTCCGGCGGGGTATCTCTATTTTTAACCCCATTTTTATTTTGACTTCTTTCTTTTCTTCCTTTTTTTTTATTCGGAATGCGAGCCGAGAGAGGGTAGCTTGACCCGGGCGAAATGCCGTTAACCAAGAAAAGGTAGCTTGATTAGGGCGGAGAGCCGCTAGCTAAGGAAAAGTAGCTTGATTAGGGCGGAATGCCGCTAACCAAGGAAAAGTAGCTTGATTAGGGCGGAATGCCGCTAACCAAGGGAGAAGGTAGCTCGGTTCAGGCGGAGTGCCATTAAACCAAGGAGAAGGTAGCTTGGTTAGGGCGGAGTGTCGCTAACCAAGGGGAAGGTAGCTCGGTTAGGGTGGAGTGCCACTAGCCAAGGTAAGGGTAGCTCGGTTAAGGCGGAGTGACGCTAACCAAGGAGAAGGTAGCTTGGTTAGGGCGGAGTGCCACTAGCCAAGGAAAGGGTAGCTCGGTTAGGGCGGAGTGCCACTAGCCAAGGAAAGGTGTTCCGACCGATCACTCGGGGTGTGTCGACTGCGCCGCATGATACAGCTTAATGTGTTTTCCGTTGAGGGGAGAGAACTGGATGACTCCTTTGTGGTCTACAAGGACGTAGGCACCCCCTTCATATACTCGGCGAACGACATACGGTCTGACCCAGTTTTCGACCAGCTTCCCTTTGGGGTTAGAGGCCATCACTTCTCTTCTTTTGACCATCACCAGGTCTCCTTTCTTGAACTCTCGACCCTTGACCAACTTGTCAAAAGCGCGGGCCATGCGAGCTTGGTAGAGTTGGATGTTTTGTTGCGCCCGGAGGCGTTTTCCTTCGAGCTCAGCGAGCTCTTCCAATCTTCTTTCTGCATTGGTCTGCTCATCACTGACTAATCCGTGCTGGATGGCAACTCGCAATGAAGGAACTTCAAGTTCAATCGGCACTACAGCTTCCGACCCATAGACAAGGGAGAAGGGTGAACAGTTAGTTGGGGTCTTGTAGACAGTACGATAAGCCCAAAGTGCTTCGTACATCCTTTCTTCCCAATCCTTTTTGTTAGACTTGACAGTCTTTGCCAGTAACGTGCACAATGTCTTGTTAAAGGCTTCTGCGAGTCCATTGGCTTGAGGGTTGTAGGGGGACGATGTCCTCCAGTCAATTTTGTATTTGTCGGCTAGCCGATAAACCTTCTGATTTCTAAAATGACTGCCGTTATCAGAGATGATTCGGCAGGGGATCCCGAACCGGAATATTACATTCTGCCGGAAGAATCTTGCAACTAGTTCTCCGATCACATCTCTTAGTGCTACTGCCTCCGCCCATCTGGAGAAGTAGTCTGTAGCTGCTAAGATGTATCTGCACCCTGATGAAGATGCTGACAGTGGCCCTACCACGTCCGTGCCCCACTGAGCAAACGGCCAACTTGGTAGGGTGGGATGCAGTGGCACTGGAGGTCTTCTCGCCACATTAGCGTGCTCTTGACATTTCTGACAAGCTTTGGCAAACTTGCAGCAATCATTAAATATAGTGGGCCAATAGTAACCCAATTTCTTTATCTCTATCTTCATTTTCGGACCGGCCTGGTGTGCCCCGGCTGATCCTGCATGAACTTCTTGCATCACCTGTCCCGCTTCTGCTGAAGACAAGCAACGGAGTAGGACTTTCCTTCGGGCATCTGCCATAATTCGGAACAAGGTCCCGCTTCTCATCTCGTAAGAATCCTTGATCCTCAGGAGCTTCATTCTTTGTTCCTTTTCTTTTGGAAGTTGCTGGTGTTGAAACCAGCGTAGGAGATGCTCTCGCCAGTCGGGCTGCTGAACCCCTTCGATGACTGCTACTTCCATCTCTTGTTCGTCGGCCAGAACCTCTGTTACGCTGGGGACCTGTCGGCGGTTGATCACTGTTATATTCAGGCTTGTGTCTGGCGGGACCGCCAATGAACTGGCCAGCTTAGCGAGGGCGTCTGCCTGAGCATTCCGGCCTCGATTGATGTGCTTGATGCTGATGAAGTAAAATCTTGACATCAGGCGAGTCGCCAACTGGTGATAGGGGAGGAGCTCTTGCTTTCGCACCTCGAACTCTCCCTCCAGCTGTTTTATAACTAGCATGGAGTCTCCGAATGCTTCCAGCATCTGAATTCCCATGGACAGAGCAATCTGCAACCCGATTATTAGGGCTTCATATTCTGCTTCATTGTTTGTGCATTGTTTGTTTATGGAGCAGGATGTATGCACCACTTCTCCTTCTGGGGACTTCAAGACTATGCCTGCTCCTGCTCTGACCCTGGATGACCCGGTAGCAGAGGTGTCAATTCTGGAAGCGCCATCAAAGTATAGCTACCATGAGGAAGGCTGTACTTGGGCGGCTTCTAGGGTTTCATCTTCGGGAAGTTCCGGTTCCCACGGGCTTTCCCCGGGTATTGGGTGCTCAGCAAAGAAGTCTGCAATAGCTTGACCTTTGATGGCTTTGCGCGGTACGTAGGAGACATCAAACTCCATAAGGATTACCGCCCATTTGCCTAGGCGGCCTTTGAGTGCCGGCTGGGACATGATATATTTCAGGGGATCCTCCTTGGACACCAAGCTGATTTCATGCGACAACATATAATGCCGGAGCTTTTTGACTGCGAAGACTAGTGCCAGGCAGACCTTCTCAATATAAGTATATTTTTCTTCAGTTCTGACCAGTCTCCGACTGAGGTAATAGAGGGCTTGCTCTTTCCCTTCTTCATTATTTTGGGCTAGCATTGCCCCCAGAGAATTGTGTGTAGCTGCTATATACAGTATCAACGGCCGTCCTTTCACCGGTGCGCCCAATACTGGAGGAGTCTTCAGATAGTCTTTTAGCTTGTCAAAGGCTATCTGGCAATCTTCATCCCAATAAAAGGGAACATCTTTCATCATCAACTTGTGAAAAGGCTGGCATCGCCCTGACAAATTGGAAATGAATCGCCGGATATAGGCCAAGCGGCCCTGTAGTGACCTCAGCTCGGAGATGTTCCTTGGTGGAGGTAACTCCTGTATTGCCTTGATCTTTGCGGGGTCTATCTCGATCCCCCGATATCGGACGACGAAGCCCAAGAATTTTCCGCTCGACACTCCGAACGCACATTTCATAGGATTCATTTTTAGCTCATGCTGCCTCAGCTTCTGAAAAACAATCCGGAGGTCTTGCAGGTGATCTTCCTTTCTTCTGGTTTTGACCACCAGGTCATCTATGTAGCACTCGACCTTGTGGTAGAGCAATTCATCTAAAATTTTGGTCATTGCGCGCTGATAGGTTGCGCCAGCATTCTTCAGTCCGAATGGCATTCTCTTGTAATGATAAATGCCTTTAGGAGTTCGGAAAGCAGTATGGACTCGGTCATGCTCCGCAATCCAAATCTGATTGTAGCCGGAAGACCCATCCATGAATGACAGAGCTGCATGGCCGGTTGTAGCATCGATCATGGCCTCGGTTATTGGCACCGGAAAGTCATCTTTAGGGCAGGCTTTATTTAGATCTCGGAAGTCAACACAAATCCGGATTTTTCCATTCTTCTTTTTCACGGGGACGATATTCGCCAGCCATGTGGTGTACTGATTTTCTTCAAAAAATCCCACATCAATGAGCTTGTCAACTTTGGCACAGATTTGGGTGATGAGCTCCGGCCTCATACGCCGCGGTGGTTGCTTCACCGGCTCGGCTTCAGGGTTGATTGCCAGCTCATGTTGTGAGACGGCGGGGCTTAGACCCGGCATCTCTTTATAAGTCCAGGCGAAGCAATCCCGGTATTCTAGCAGTAGTTGAATGTACAGCTCCCGTTCTTCTGGGGACAGTTGGGCACTGAGGAAGGTAGGCCTAGGGTCCTCCTCATCTCCCAAGTTGACTTCTATTAGTTCATCGACTGTGGCTTGGCCTCCGTCTTCTATTTCCGGAGGTGCCGGCTGGAGGTCGACGAAGTCTGGAATACCATCTTGAGGGTCGAGTACTTCGACTTCCTCGTCAGACACTGTCAGAGCTTCCTGAGGTCTCTTGATCTCTTGTGCTAGCGACTGTGTGGATGGATCTATTGACATATCCGTTGTCGTTGCAGCTCCCGAGGGTGAGAGAACAGCTTCAGTGCTCGTAGATGAGGTTGCAGCCATGACAGGCCAGTAGTTGTTTGCCGCCGGACTCAGACAGCACATTGGATTTGCAGCAGAAGTTGAAGGAGTCTCGCCTTCTGGGAAAGTTGTATCTTCCGCAGAAGTGGCTTTTTCTTCCCTGGTAGCTGGCTCTCCTTGATTGGAGTTGACCAAGGCCTCCCTGATTGGCAGAAAGGGTGTTGAAGTTGTCAGTAGTAGGATTTCTGTAGAGGGAGAGACTCCTACTTCTTGAATGTCTTCGGCCTCGCTGTTGCTAGCCGTATCAAATTCGGCTTGAAAGGCTGCTTCTTCAGGATGAACTTGCTCCCAGCACCGGCAGGAGATCAAGGTCTCCATTTGTTGATTCCGGGATAGAGCCAATTCGGCATGTTCAGCTTCCGCCGGATATTCATCAAAGGTTGCCCCCAGAGGGCTATCTTCAGTTGGATAGAAGGTGGAGATGGTATCCACCTCATATCGCCCACTGTAATAGTAGTCTTCCAGGGTGAAGCCCAGACCCGGATGTTGAGAGACACGTCTCATTTCTTTGTCCAGATTTGCAGGATACCACATCTTCTGGAAAGCTTCCTTGCGTTTTTGAGGTTGATCGGGAGGGATGTGTTGCTTTTGAAACATCCTGGCCGTCCGATCAGTTGTAAATGCCAGGCCCTGAACAGGAACCCACGGGTTGGCTAGATCCTCAGGGAGGCTGCAGTCTGTGTCCTCCTGAGTGGGATGCTCCTCAGCTGTATAGAACAAGCTACTGGGCCCCTCTTCTTGTGTCACCTCCCAAGCTTTGAAAGGTTCGACAGTGGGATCATCGAGGCCGGAGACTGACTTGGTGAGGCCGGCCGGGACTCCGATGCGGTCGTGCTGTCGATCAACATGCACTTCCTTAGCTTTGGGGTATAATGCTGGGGGTGTCACCCTGCCGACATTTCCAGAAGCCGTGATGTGGGAAACCACCTTCGGCTTGACATATCCGCGCGGCGGTGGTGGATACCAACCGTCACCCGATTTGTTCTTCGATGCCCCTACGGGGGCTCCATCTTCAGAAACCTTCCGGGGAGACCCCGTATATAGGTTGGCGTCCGCCAAGTGACATTCAAACACCTCGAACGGGTGGATATCAGCAAATATCCTCTCCTCCTTCCCCTGGAGGCTGTATTTGATGCATTGGTGGAGCGTGGAGGGCACCACCATATTTTCATGCAGCCATGGGCGGCCGAGCAGCGCTTTGTAGGAGGTGCGAGAGTCAATGACGTGAAACTGCACCGTTGTAGTGAAATCTGCCAGGGTCAGTGTGAACTCTGCCACTCCCATAGATACTTCACATTTTTGGTTGAAGCCAGCGATACGCATATCCCCGACTTTCTCGAGATGCACATTGAAGTGGTACCTCTCGTAGATTCTATATGGCAAGATGTTGACTGCTGCACCAGGATCAACCAGTATTCTATTCAATTCCCTGCCATTCAGGTGCCCTTTCATGTATAATGGCCTGTTGTGACTGGCAGTAGGCAGTAGCATGTCTTCTGGAGAGAAGGTCATACTGGCTTCTGGTATAGCCTCAGCTATGCAAGTTTCAAAATGAGCAGGCGTCTGCAGAGCAGTGATGATCGCCTGTCGAGTCTCTTCACTCAAAGAGAGAATTTCCCAGATCGTAAATCGAGCAGGGAGCTTCTTGAGCAACTTCATTATTCAGCTTCCAGCCCGGACATTGGAGAGCTTCATCTCTTCAACCCATCTGGGCTTAGGGAGGTTTTGATTTGTGGGTCCAGACGGACCTGCTTCATCTTCCTCAGACTCGACACCCTCTTGACTGGCACCGGTTGTCGGGTCTTCTTTATTAGCTGCTGTAGGGCAAGCCCCATCTGCATTTGCATCCTCAGGGGGTTGCGCTGACTACGGGTGAATGACCCCGGGTGTAGGGTTAGCCTCCTGACAAGGCTGTTTCCCCTTTGACATCTTCATGAAGTCAAGGAATGAAGGGACTGTCCTGCCCCCAGTCTTGTTGTATAGACCTGACGGAGGAGGGATTTGTACTCCCTTAACTTCCGGCGGAGGTGTCTTGTAGGGTTGCTCCCCTCTGAACATAATGTTGTGATTGGGTGGCGGCTGGCGCCCCCATTTCCGGCCTGACCGAGTGGCATGTGCAGCAGTTGCGGCCTCGGCCTTGCCTCCCCCAGCATGGGGTGTGAAGCAAATTTCTTCTTCTTCCTCTTCTCCGGGTAGGTTGAAGAGTGCTGACAGGGTATTGCAGGAGGTGACCTGTATTTTATGGGCCCCAGCGGCCTTTCTTTTCTTTTTCTTTTGCTTTTTCTTCTTTTTGGTTTGTGCAGGTGCTTGCCCCCAGAACAGGTTGCTCTCCTGAGGTGGTGCTGCTTCAGCTTCCTCCCCTTGCTTGAGTGAGAGTTGCTCCAGCTCTTGCCATGGGACGTGGTCCCGTACCAGCAGAGGTTTCAGTTCGGGCTGTACATACTCATCTAGCCCTTCAATTAAGTGTTGCAGTCGAAGGACCCCAGGATTGGTTTCCTTGATTACTGGCAGCGGAGCTTGCCTCCTCCTGTTGGGTGTATGTATTCTGACAGCTGTAGGTGGAGTGACCCATACGGGCGTTACCACTGGCAGAGCAGGCCGGGGTGTAATGCCACGGATATGTGCCCCCTCTTTTGGGCGGGGTGCCCTCTTCTTCTTGTGCTTCACAGGGATTTGCTGCCACCCCTGCTGCTCCTTCACGGGCTCCAGGAAATGGATTTCGTAGGTGCTCCGTGTGCTTGCTTCAGAGATCTCCTCAGGTAATGCCTGGTAGAGTGAGATCATGTTGACTGCTGCCCTCCTAAAAGGGGCTTCATGTGGCTGAGGGGGGTCTACTTTGTACTCTCCCAGCTCTATCTCATTTTTCTTCACCATCCCTTCGATGACGTCTTTGAAAACATAGCAGTCTTCGATTGGATGTCCCAACATCTGGTGGTAGGGGCAGAATCTTGGACTGTCTTTTCTTTTTAGGTCCTCCGGCCTCCTTGGTTCAGGCAGAGTGACCATATTGTATTCTGTTACCCAGTCGAACAGGACTCGGGTCTTGTCTTTTGGAAAGGAATAAGCTTTCTTCATTTTGTCCCTCAGCGAAGGACCTTCTTTATCATCTGGAGCTTTCGCAGGTTGCGGGGGAGCCGCTTTCTTGCCTTTCTCCTTCTGTTGCTCGAACGCCTTGATATCAAGCGCATTCGCTTCTTTAGGTGTGGGGCGCCGTTCCGCCGCCTTGCCTTTCTGGGCTATGCTGGCAGTTGACGTCGGGACAGGTTTGGCTAGAAAAGCTTCCACCTCAGCTACCACATTATTCAGCCGGTCGAACGACCGTATTTCCATACCAATCATCTTTTCCAGGACCTCCCTCCTGAGATTTTGCTTACATATTTGCACAGCGTCCTCCTGATGCGGGGGCCGCTTACATCTCATTCCGAGGTTCCTCCACCTCTTGATGTAGTCAAGGGCTGTCTCATCTGCCCTTTGTTTTGTTGAATAGAGCTCGGCCACTGTGACCTCCCTCTCTGTGACATGGAATCTTTCTCTGAACTTCCTTTGCATATCTGACCAGTCATTAATTGACCCGGCCGAGAGACTGGAATACCATTCGAAAGCGAGCCCCGTCAGCGAGGACCCGAAGAATTTCAGCAGGTATGACTCGTCGGTGGACAGATCACCCATAACGGTCATATAATATGCAATATGCTCTTTTGGGGAACCTTTCCCGTTGAATTTGTCAAATTTGGGCGGCTTGTTGACTCCCGGGGGAAGTCGCTTAGCCGCATGGTGTTGCGGGTAGGGCACCCGATAGGCATCGAATGCGACGTAGTCGCCTTCACTCTTCTCCGCGAGCTTCAGCTCGATCATCCTTTCCACCATCATCCGGTTCACGACCGTGGGGTCGACTGGCTCCGGATAGAAGTGTGCTGGCTGCAGGTATGGGGTGACCAGGGTGGTCGCCTGTGGAGGATGCAGCAGCGGGGGTGTTGGGTGCACCTGAGTAAGCACCGGAGGTAGCAGCGGCTGAGGCTGTGGCGGCCGCTGTTGTGCTGTCGTCACAGTTGGCTCTGACGGCTGGGGTAGTGTATAAAGCGGAGGAGGGTCGTCTCGACGAGCCGCTCCCCGGGATGATTCACCCTGGACTTCGGGTGGCTTAGAGGCCGATGAGTGTTCAGTTTTCTCCATCAGCTGTTTCTTCAGGGAATCTATTTCCCGTTGATATCTTTGCAGCAGCATCAAGACTGATGGGTCTATAGTGGTGGGGACACCTTCTGTTGTCTCCCCGGACGTACCCTCAGGCAGGATGTCGAGGAGTACGTCGTCTTCTTCTTCCGTCGTCACCACATTGGCGGTCAAGACGGGGGCTTTGTCATCCCAGTGGAGGTAGACCCGGGGCTGTTTCTCTTTCATCATTGTCAGAAGCCCTCTTGCTGCTTCTGTCCTGCGGGTAGTTGGCCCCGGCCGTACGGCCAATTGAGCCAGTTCTTGGGGGTCTTCAGGAAGCTCCCCATATCGGCTGGACACGCCAGCCATGTTGCAAGTGAAAACCTGCGTCCTTCTTCTTTGTCGACGGACCCTCCGCCTTGCTTGTTGCGGAAAGGTCAGCCTCTCGAACACAGAAATTCTTCTTCTTTCTTCCCGCTCGGGGAAGGCTTCATCGGCTTCGATCTCAAAGCCGTCATTGTATCCATTGTCGTCGACCGACGACACCATCATTATATCCCCCATCTCTTCTTCATCTGCCGTTGATGGACAGTAATCTTCTTCAGTGGCGATTGTCTGCATCAGCCGCTGCTGTCCGAGTGAGGTGTTGCCCAATCCTCGGAAATAGCTTCTGACCAGGCAGGCCATTTCTTCTCGACCCCGCTCTTGATGTAGTACGGGGGATAGTGGTCGGCCTCCAGAAGGAGGAATGTAGGCCAGTCGAGCTCTGTCGGCTGGCTGTTGGAACCTTCGCCCCGTGGCAGGGACGTTGGCTTGACGGGCCGCAGCCCGAAACTTCTGTGGCGCGGAGGATCCGCAACCACCTCTTCTTCATTCATCGGGGACAATCCCCTTTCTCTTCTCGCTCCCGCCTCGTCGTTCATAGGACGGCGGCGGATGGGTGTCAGATGGTAGGCAGGTCGGGTCCGCTTGGGAACCCACACCTGTTTGAACTTTTTCGGCTTGAGTGCCGAGCTTCCTTGGCCATAGGGGCCGGCTTCTTCTCTTTCTGCCCTCCTTCCAGCGAGAGCTTGATAGGTGTTGTGGACAGGGATGTTGGGGATGACTCGGTCTGGGGTCACCCGTGCCGTGCGCCCGTCGAGGAAGACGCGCATGCCTCCCACCAGCATCGATTTCCCGGACTGAGATACAGTTCCGGTGATCACAGCAGTATTCTTGCGATCCTGGCGACGCTGACGTCCTCCAGGGGGTTTGTTGACTACAACGGGGTGCGTCCCACGTACAACGTGGTGCACCATGCAGCTAGCGGCCGGGGCCGGATTCTTGAGCGAACCATCGCAGCAGGGAGCCTTCAGAGGCTCCACTTCCTTCACGGCTTCCTCGACAGGTTCCGTGGCTTCGACTTCCAGCATGTCGACAAAGGCCAACCCCAAGAAGTTGGGGAAGCCCACAACAGGAGGAAAGCTACCAAATTCCATGGGCACCGCCAGGTACCCTTGCGCGTGTCTGGCGACGATCGCAGGACTGAAGCCGACGCCGGTTATCCCGTGAGTCGACATTGTTTGCACTGTTATATCAAACAAGGCGATAATCAGTAGTCTTTGAGAGGGCTTCGAAGCCCGAGTATCTCGGCAAAGAGATGAAAGGTGACACTAGTCTCACCGGGCGTGCCAGACTTGTTCGCGACCTTTTCTTTCGTTCCGTCCTTTTCGTTCACGTATCGATCAACCATTTGGCTAACTGGTAGTCAACTGACTGATTGACGACGCGGGCGTGCCAGTCACATGAGTGACAATTCTATTGTGCGCTCATTCTGACCCATGTCGGGCGAATGTGAGGTTCGGTCGGGACTAGCAGTCCGCCATACCATAAAGGTTATGGCGTTAATTACATCCCTCATGAGGAGGGGAACACCTTTGATTAATTGCCGAGATATCGGGCTGTCGAAGCCGGGTTAAAAGAGCTACATGATGATTATAGCAATGACAGGCAGGATGCGGCATTAATCATGCGAAAGATGCGTAGTTAAATGGGAAAACAGATCCTAGGTACGTGGCGGAGGACGCAGGTCCGAAGACCACCATCGCGCGTGACGAGGGCTTCCGGCCAGACATGATCCGGCTTTTAGCCGACGCCATTTAATATACCCGGGAATCTATGCATGCATGCACACAAGACATTCATGATTATATTGAACATGAAGATAGCGTTATGAAGATGGTGACGATCACCCATATTTATTACCCCTCATCGAGAAGAGGGAGAGCAACACGAGTATGCTAGCGAAAGCGAAATGCTAACGGATTATGATGGTGAGTATGATGACGACATGACTCGGGCTCGCTAGACCCTTCTTTATTCAACTCAATGCCTGCTACGGCTTGTCGACGTTGCCCCCGAGAGGCGAGGCTTGCCCCGGGGTAAATAAACCATTAGAGCGGCACAAGGTTTCAAAAATGAGCGTGACTTATGTAAGAAAACTTATACGGCGCGATAAAGCGTAGGTATAACGGCTAATACGGCGCGGTCTTCATGCAGTTGAGACGGCGCGCAAGAGGGTTGGGGCGCGCCGGTTTAGGGCGCGCCGGAAAGTCGCAAGGAAATTTTTTAAGGAAATGAGTGTGGGGTTAATCCGGCGCGGGGGGGTACCGCGCCGGTTTAGGGCGCGCCGGTTAAGACCGCGCCGTATTAAACCTGTTTTGTTGAATTATGAACTTTTTAAGTTTATTAGACTTCATGGGACCCTTTCTTAAGTTGTTTGGGCCAAATGGTTGTTTGATTGGAGTCCATGGCCTTCTGGAAATGAGGGGGAAGTCAGTGCGAGGTTCATACTCGAGCACTGAGTTGATCCGATTTGGAGCGATCATTTTTATTGACATAATTATCTAGAGTCTGTCAAAAATTTGACAGCATCTCCCCTGAACAAACGGAGTTGCAGGGGAGGATCGGGGTCATACTCACTAATGGAGCAAGCCCCTAAATCACCGGTCTGCCCAAAGGCGGCCAGCATACCCCACTGGATAGGATACCCCGAGGACAAGCCTGCTAGGGGCACCAAAGCTCCATGGGGGAAGAAATAGAAAGGGCGAAGTCACTGATGATGAGGACGACACCCCGAGGGCTAGCCTACGAGGGATGAAGGACTCGTAGTCAGTGATTCGTCCCATGGAGGGACTGACCATTGGGAGAGTGGGACTCCGAGGACTAGCCTACAAGGAGCGCACACCCCATGATCTCGATCGGGCCCTGGTCTGTCGGAGTTGAGTCCGTTGACCCAGGCTCCCCTTCATTATTAGC
The DNA here is from genome assembly GCA_022559845.1 of Amorphophallus konjac. Classification (NCBI taxonomy): domain Eukaryota; kingdom Viridiplantae; phylum Streptophyta; class Magnoliopsida; order Alismatales; family Araceae; genus Amorphophallus; species Amorphophallus konjac. The sequence goes on along the minus strand of CM040122.1, from coordinate 413,392,125 downwards.
CATGGCTTCGGGAAGACGCCCACCATGGAGAGGTAGGGCCCTCGGTCGCCCGGCAACTGCAGGAACTAACAGGGGAATGTCCCCCTCCCCGGATGATCGGAATGACGAGGGAATCTCGGAACGATGCAAATGGCCATGAAGAACAAATGATAAAGGCCTAAGTTAGACAGACCCTCGGCAGGGACATATATTCGAACAGTTAGAAAACAATACTCAAGGGGATAAAGGCGCATGCAGAGGCACGGCTCTATCCGAGAGGAGAAAGGGATGCAAAGCCCTTGAACTAAACATGAAAGAAATGAAACGAAAGAGAGCCCCCGGGGAGGGGTGTTTCTGTAGCCCGCGGTGATTCGGGGCATAATATGCATCTCGAGGAAACCGGAATCGGCCCTATGCAGAGAAGAATCCTGACGCGCGTGTCATCATAGATAAAGATAGAGAGAGGGAAGATCGTTCATCCAATTTATTGATTCAAGCATCCACAGGCATGCATACATATCGCCATCCCTAAGACGGGGAGGATTTAACACTTGCACGGCGAGATTACAATTCCGGCACCATTATTTGGTTGCCGTTTAACGATATTAGAAGCAAAGGACGCCCAGATCACAGTAACAGAGGAAAGATGGCAGAAGAAATCGCAAAAAGGGGGAAGGGGAATCGACTCATATCATCGTCGCCCCTCCCCTCCATCGCTTACATTCGATAGGTAGAAGCTTAAAGAAAAGGAAAAGAAATGCGGAAAGCAGGAAGAGAAACGGCCCCTGCCCACCTGTTCCTCAAAAACAGAGTATCGTCGATGCAGGCCGACGGTCGCCCCTTCAGAGAAGAAAAAAACCCTCCCCCTCTGTGTATCCCGAGAAAGGAAGAAGACTCTCCCGTTTCGCAGTTGCCTCGCCCTTTTTTTTCTCTCCTTTCTCTGAAAGCCCAGAGCCTTTTTTTTTCAATCGAACCTCGCCCCTTTATATAACAGGTTGGAGGCTCTTCATCCGGCGTGAGCTTTTGGCGCGCCGGGGGAGTCTTCATCAACTTATCGCGCCGGTTTAAGGCGCCATTCGATAGGGTAACTGGCGCGCCGGGAAGAGGGCGGAAGGTAGGGGGCGCGCTGGGATAAGGGCTGGAGGTAAGGGGCGCGCCGGTTTAAGGGTATTGAGTGGGGGGCGCGCCGGTTTAAGGCGCGCCGGGCTAATGCTCCTTGTACGCTTCAAGCCAGTCGATGAACTCGGGGATAATTCCGGGGGCCATCGTGAACATGTACTCTGCCACTGCTCACTAAGACTTCGACGATATGATCTGTCGAAGCTCCTAGATTGGCGTACGGCCATTCTCGAGGTTCTGGATTGCTTTAGGCTGCTCGCACGGGTTTTCTGCGGACACACGGCCTTCAGCTCTATGATCCATGCCGTTAGCTTGGCCTGGCTCGTGTCCGAAGCTTCTCGGAAGGCGTGACAACACCAGGGATAGATCCGCCCGAGCTGGGTGATCATTCGGCCGCTAATGGGCCCATCTTGGCAGGAAGCCGCACCCATGTCGGGTGATCAGGATCTTCTGCTGCCGGAGCTTTCGGTCCTCCGTGCTGGAGAGCCGGGGGAACTCCTTCGTCCTCAGGAGAACCTCTTCATTTGGTGGGGGATCACCGGATAGACCGTCATCCTTGATCGGACAACGGATGTGGTGTATGCGGCATGACAGAGTCGATGCCAGTTCATTAGGCAGGCTTGGTCGCACTGCCAGTTGGTTGTGAGCTTGTCTCGGCTCCCCTGAGGTGAAGTCCCCGTGTCTGTACGGAATGACTCGAGGCTCTGGCGGCTTGAGAAATCTTCAATATGTTGATCTTTATCGGCTTCCGTACTTCGGTGGGCTGGGTCATTTGTCCTTATGGCTTGGTCGCCGACGATCATATTTTAGGTGCCAACATACCCGTAGCCCCATGGTGGTTGTTCGTGTTGTGGTAGCTTCGACGGGATGTCATGACCTTTCGATCCCTTCCCATAGACGGTGTTAAAAAGTGTAAAGATAGAAAAGTGTTATCTTGAGTCTCATACTACACCTTTATGATTTCTTTATTGGAAGAGAGATCAGTCGTCCCAAGAAAACCTGCAACCAATGAGTGACACGTCAAAAGGAACTCTGGGTTTGATCTCAGGAGACAACCCTCTGATACTTAAGTCAGTGACACGAGTAGGTGAAAACAAAAGAGAGAAGAGGGAGGGAGGAGTGCTCAGGCTCCAAAGGATGACGTTCTTAGACTGTGAGCCGGCCAATGAGAGTCATACTGAGCCCAACGTCAATGGGACGCATTGGGCTTTGCGTTAATAGGCCACATTAGGTTTGGCGATAACGGGCCACACTGGATCTGACAGTTTTTCTCCTCCTCAACCTGAAAAAAGTCCCTTGGTAAATAGGGTAATATTAGAGATTTCTCAAATTTTTAAATACTCTAAAAAATCTTAATTCTACCTATTTTATTCGATGTATACAACTTTCTTTAACATACTGGTAACACAGCCGGTCAAATAGGGATGCAAACGGACTGCGTTCTTTGAGAACATAGAATGTATCTATTTAGATATTTGATAACCAAACCAAGTACATGTAACTTGTCCGAATCTGTTAACAAATGACTTTGTTCAAACCCTTAACCTTATCCGTGAATATTAATGATATCGGTTATGATTCCATATATATACTAATACATAAAAAATATTCTTAATAATGAAATATTAAAAAAAATCCTCCAGCAATAAAAAAATTTACAAAGGAGCTTCAACTAGGGAATCATGTAAAATTGTTTCCCACTCATATAAATATCTACAAGTTTAAAAGCAACTATTTTTTTATATAAGATTCATATAAATTCTAAAATAAAAGAGTTGTGAAATAAATGAAAGTTTGATCAATGAGGACCCTTGGATCTTTATCTATTATTACAAAATGTAACAAGTATTTTCAATAATATATATTTTAATTTAATTTAAAGAGGTTTACTGGATACTTGGTTCGGTAACATGTGTATTCATCGCTTCACCCACTATGCATCTGGGTTCGAATTGCATGTTATTTCCCTTAACCATTTTATATATCAGTTAGAAAATTGCACCTATTAACTGACTTTTAAGTTAATAATCAGACAGATAAGTGGATTATCAGTTATTGTTTACTTCTCTATTTACAGCGTAGATCACCATAATTTGAGACTATGGGAATCCAAACTATTTCATTTACTTGTTTCACCTGTGTATTTTGGTAGGGCACGAATAATGTCTACCCTAGGAGAGTTATTGAATAATTAAAATTTATAGAGTAATTTTTTATTAAAAATTAATTAAAATAAAATATGATTATAATTTTTTTTATTATCTCTCTCCGGCCTCCGCTTAATAACTTGTGTTTTAACTTGATGACCGGCAGGCTGAGTACACCATTTGGCAATCTTGTTGGAGAAGGACGAGACCCTCGGCCGGGGAGAGGACACTAATAACAGTCGTCAAGCTTCTTTTGACAGAGTCGCAATAGGAAAGAACAAGCAACACCGGAAAAATTAACAAAAACCACGTCTACCTCCTCCAGAAGGAAATCAAGTCTTCCCTGGGAAGGGAGCCTGCGTGCAAGGTGTTTTCTTTTCTTTTGACATCGTCAGAACGGAGAAGAGTCACAACGGTCAAGAGCTTAATGCATCGGAATATATATATAAGCAACCGGTTCCTACCTTCCGCCTTTAATCCTAGCAGTAAGCAAACCAGAGATGAGAAAAGCCATCATGGCGCCCCACCGTGACAGGATCAGCGAGCTGCCCGATCCCATCCTCGGCCGCATCCTCTCCTTGATGCCCATCGGGACGGCCACGAGGACCAGCATCCTGTCGAGCAGGTGGAGGGACCTCTGGAAGGAAATCTGGACGTCTGCAGTCACCCTAGACTTCACAGGGGAGCTCGAGAGCCGGCAAACCCCGGATCAACTCGTGGCCTGCGTCGACAGGTACCTGCAGCTCCACACCGGCAAGAAGATCGGAAGCTTTCGCCTCTCCCTGCACCCACCTAACCCGTACCACGCGCACATAGAAAAGTGGGTCGAATTCGCAGTCTCCAGAAGCGTCGAAGAGCTTAGTCTGGACTTGTCCCCGCCGGGTGAACAGACCTACGGGGAGGAGAAGAGCCTATTCAGGGTCCCTCCCTGCCTGCTCACCTGTGGGTCGACGCTGACCCATCTATCTCTGGGCAACTGTGTTCTCTCCCCTCCCGTGGACTTCGGCTGTCTTCCCCTGCTCAGATCCCTGTCCCTCAAATACGTCAACATCGACGACGGCATGCTTCGAGGCGTCCTCTCCAACTGCTTGCTCCTGGAGGATCTGAGCCTGAGGGAATGCGAACTTCTGAACTCAATCGACGTCACATCCTCATGCGCAATGCTCAAGCGGTTCGTTCTTGCGAATTGCTGGGAGCTCTACGGCCTGAAGATCTCCGCTCCCAGCGTGGAGTCTTTCCATTTCTCCGGAGAGATCAGCGAGGACTTCTCGTTTGTGGGGGCATCGTCTCTGGTAGATGTCTTCATCTGTTCCATAGGTGTGGAGTGCTCTGAACCGGATCATGACTACGTGAAATTGCTATCCGAGCTTGCCCATGTCAGGATTCTGACAGTTTGCCCGGCAACCCTCATGGTAATTCCTCTCTCTGTTATCAAGATTTTGCCAGCCATGATATGCCTTAATCTGTGTCTTTCTGATCAACAACATGTTACCTCCTTTCCTCCCCCACCCAAACTTTTACGTTCTCTGTTAGCGTGTAACAATTTGGGAGGACTACTACATGAAGTACGAGAATTACCTTCCACTTCGGCTAGAAAATCTTCAGGAACTTCAGTTGCTGATGTATATCTTGGACGCCGAATACCTTTCATACATCTACGGGTTCTTCCGCCTCTGCCCATCTCCCTTCCTTGAGAAACTGTTCGTAAAGGTACAGTGTTCCCTCCATACTTTTCATCTGAAACCATATTATTAGTAATTTGTGTGTTGCTGTGATTTTCGCGCTCTGTTCCGTCCAAAATGTCCGTTCTTTCTGATGATACCGTCCCAGCTGCAGCTCCCAGAGCTCCTGGAAGATCCGGATTTGCCAAGTGCCAGAGAGAAGATCATCATAGAAGGGCCACAGAGTGTACAGTTCGACAACCTAAAGACTGTTAAGATGAGCAACTTCAAGGGGTCTCAATGTGAGATGGAGCTTGTCAAGTTCCTCCTGGGGAAGGCAGCTAATCTGGAATTCTTGGTCCTTGTGGCTCCTCCAGCATCTCTGTCGGATGAGAACCGCCGCAAATTGGTGGGGCATTCAATATCTCAATCTAGAATTGCAGAAAATTTAGAGGTACAGGGTTTATATATGAAGCTGTTGCAGCTGCCTAAGGCTTCGCCTCACGTCCGAATAACAATACTACAGCCTTCGGAAGATGACAGTAGCCTGAAGCCGACTCACACGAAAATATACTGTGATGAGAACCTTTAGGTCTATGACGATATAATCTTGGTTATTCTTGAATATAAACTCTGTAAGGACACTTTGATTTGTGTTTCGATCTTAAAGATATGGTCTTGGCCACTTCTTTAGTTGTTGTTCGGGAGAGAGAAGTGTGGAGCAGGATGTATGAAATGTGCAGGACGACAAAGATTCAAGAGATCTTCTCCTTCTATGTCACCTTTGAAGGGAAAATAATGGGTGGTAGATCGTTTGGGTAAAGGTGTAGGAATCGTTGATGTATGCATTAGTTTTAGTTTACTCAAAACAAAGATTCAAGAGACAGAGAAATGTCTCCATCTTAAATCTGTCTATCTCCGTTTCCCATGAAATTAAAATTTGGGAATCTCTCTCTCTCTCTCTCTCTCTCTCTTCCCCTCCCCCCTCCGCTCTGTTTAAGATGGGGGGATGGGAACAACCAACACCCCTTCCCTCTCTGTTAAAGAGTCCAGGTTCATTTTTTTTAAAAAAAAGTTAAAGGGTATAATTGTACTTATATTCAACGATTCTTTCTCATTCTCAGAGGTGGGAAATGTGGTGAGTTAAGATAACCCAGATTGAATTAACTGGGTTAATATATCTCTCTTTTAACCCACTTTTGTTTTGACAACAAAAATAGTTAACTTGACCCACCTATTGTGGTGGGATAGATAACCTGAGGTTAACTTAGAATTACCCCTTTTTTGACCCGAGTAATTAATCCATTTTATCAAATCAAAATACGAGTTAAAATCTTGGGTTAACCCCGAGATTACCCGCTATCAAAGCGGGGCACTTGAAGTGGGAATAGATTTATTATCCCACGGTTTGGTGTTCTCTTCTCACTTTTTGCCCTTGACAGGTACAATCTCTATCTAACCTTGGATGGGAATGTATTAAAATATATTAGCTTCTTAATAACCACATCCAAATACCTTGCCTTAATTTTTGCCTTCGTATTTATGTAATTATGTATATAGTTGTTGGAATACAAGCTATAAAGAAATTTAAGATTTAATTATATTTTTTCCAATTCATTTCTTTTCATCTCTAGTCAGGTTTTATTAAACCCAGATGTTATAAAAGTCATGGTTTATCTCTAATTTGATGGAACTTTTTAAGAAAGGTTTTCTAAAAATTATTTTGATTGTTTAACCTATACTTAAAAGGAAATTATCATGCATTTTTCACTCAATGCTGCACCTGTGCAAGAAAATTGGCACCTGCAGTAGTACTTCAAGGTTTAATTTGGAAGGCTAATATTTAATATGCATAATTAATTGTACGCACAAGTGATTTATTTAATTGCTCATGTAGAGATGAGCAAGGGCATTTATGTCAATATGGACTCCATTTGTATCGACCATTATGGGTTTCAAACAAAAAGCATAGAAAATGAAAGGGGGTTAACCCGAGTTAGGCACCGGGCCACCTCCCGCTGTGGCTCGCCTCGCTGGTTGCTCTCTCTGCTCCGAGCCGCCTTCTGCTTGTCTCACTTCCAACTTGTCAAGTGATTGATGTTAATTACATAATTAATGATCAATTCTTTTATGTGATATCTGAGAGATTTTCTCTCTCTCTTTACAAATATGGTTCTTCTGCATTTGTATGGTCAATGCTTATAACTTAGAACTTTTGTTGGGATATGAATTCATATGGTTGCTGACAATAATAGCATTTTTTCCCAGGATTCTTGAACCGACCATCATGCCATCCACAATTCTCTTGTTGTTGTTGTTTTCTGCTGCAAAAAGCCGAATTAGTCAATGTTTGAGCCAACGGCATAATCAAGTCATCCACATGTTCAAATAGATAACTCTAGATTCTTTACTTATCATAATATAAAAAAAAACTTGAAAATGTTTAATAAACAAGAGTCTACATAAATTTTAAAAATTATACTATTTTATATTAATTATCAACTCACATTTTTAAAAAATAAGTAAAAATTGACATAACATAAATTTTTAAATATAAATATTCCTTTTGAACCTCTGTGCTACATCTCCCGTTATCAATAACAAAAAAAAAGCTGCCCCCAACTAGGGCACCTCCAATTGTGACTCACCTCAATGGTTGCTCTCTCGGCACCAAGCCTACCTCTGCTTGTTTCTCTTTCAACATGTCAAATGATTGATATTAATTAAATAGTTAATGGTCAATTCTTCTATGTGATATCTGAGAGATTTTTCTTCTTCCTAAAATTATGATTATTCTATATTTATATGATCAATGTTTTACAGCTTAAAACTTTTTGTTGGGATATGAATTCACGGTTGCTGACAATAACAAAGAAGACACAGTAGTAGCATTTTCCCCATGATTCTTGAGCCTACCACATGCTATCCATTCTCTTGACATTATATATTGTTGTTTTCTGATGCAAAAACGGAATTAATCAGTGTTTGAGCCTAAGCCAACTGCATTAATCAACTCATCCACATGTTCAAATAGACAACTCTGTATCCTTTGCTTCCCGTAATATAATACAACAAATCTTGGAAAGCGTTTATCATATAATTCTACACAAGTTTTAAAATTTATGTTATTTTTTCAAATAGTTATTTATCAATTTGCATTGTTTAAAAAATTAAGTCAAAAATTCACATAGCACAACTTTTTAGATAGAAATAACTTCCTTTAAAGAGATTACTCCGAGACACTATTAGAATTTCACACGAGTGAGATTTTTTTGATAACGGGGAATCTAGTATAGTGGTACGGAGAGCTGAGCGATTATTAGGCCACCCGAGTTCGAGTTTTACTCTATGTATCTTGCCACCCCTTTTTTTGTACCGCCGTCATAAAATCCCGGGTTCACATCCCTCGAGGATTAAATGTGAGTTGGATAAGTCCTCCCGAGACACGAGTGAGATTCTTCTTATTAAAAATGAAAACTTTTACATCCGGTGTTGTAGATGTGTGAACATAAAACAGAAGCTCCCATATGAGATGCATGGGACGGGATAAACATGCTATGAAGTCGTTGACAAGGGGGTGAACCAACCCCAATTAATTCACCTTGGCCTGTTTGTTTGGAGGATAAAAGTGGGTCCACCCTTATTCATCCTAACTAATTTGGGTGCTCGTATAAAGTGTTCGAGTTGAGTTAACATATATAGACTCATATCCGGGTTAAGAGTGCGGTAGATTATTTTAAGAAAAAGATAGAATAAGAAGGATTAAATTTTTTTTCACATTTCTCCAGAAAATATCTCAGATTATCTTATCTCTCAATTAAATTAAAATAATATATTTTGTGGAATACTTTACTTGTGATTAAGCTAATCTGCTTAATCTAACTTGCAAACAAACAGACCTAAGAGTACACGGTGTCTTTCACAGTCGGATAAGCCCAAAAAGGCCCATTAGCTCATCACGTGAGGAGAAGGATCGCAAGGAAAGGACGGAGCCCTCGGTGCTGCAAGGGAAGGCAGAGCCGCAGAGCCAATAGGCAAAGGGGAGCAGTACTCGGAACTTCGGTTGGGTTTGGGGAGGGGGGGGGGGGGGGGGGGGGGGGGGGCCACTAGGCAAAGGCCCTTTTTAACATTAAACTTGACACTAACAAATAATAGCATGTCATATCATCAGGTAACAATAGACGTTCAGTCGGATTTTATGAAAGAAGAGACTTTATTCTATGTTTATCGATGAGTTAAATTTACAATCAAGAAACGGTGTCATACATGACCTTGAACAGCTCTTTTACAACCGTATAAACTTAGAACAGAAGCAGACAGACGATCAAGAGCTAGGTCTGTCAACGGATACGGATATTATCTGGATCCGCTTCGATTCGTATTTATTTTTTCGGATACGGATAATATCCGAATTCGAATCGGAACGGATACGGATATTATAATATTCGCTTCGAAAAATATCCGTTCGGAATATTATATATCATATAATACATATTTTTAAATAATATATTATAAAATAAATGATATTATAGAGAAATTTAGATATTTTGTAGTTTGTATTTTAATTTAAAATTTATTTTATATATATTTGATATTTTATAATTATATTTTATATACTTTTGATATTTTATAATTATATTTATATACTTTTAAATTTGAATCGGATAATTCGGATTTTAAAACGGAGTGAATGCGGATAGTGAGATATTCGCTTCGTATCCGAGTCAAATCGGAACGGATCAAAATCGAATAATTCGAATCGAAAAACGGAGCGAATACGGATAGTCATATATTCGCTTCGTATCCGCTCCGTTGACAGGCCTACCAAGAGCCGGCAGCTGAACCGTCCTGATGTTATTGTGGTTAATGGGCCTTGCTCGTCTCCCGGTCGCGTGTCTAGGCTGGATCGGCAGCCCACCTCCACCGGCCCGGTCTGCCAGTTTGGACCGGGTCAATGTCTCAGCCATCAATCTTGTCCGAGAAGCGAAGAAAAAAGAGTCTTCCCCGCGAAGGAAACCAAACGTCCATAAATGTTCTTCGGCCGTGTAGCCACAGCTACCAAAAATCCAAGCAATAAAAATCTAACAATATAAACACCCCCAACGTCTCTTTAATAATAGAAACCACGCCCATAAGCAAACCAGAGAGCAGGGAAAGCCATGGCGGGCCACCGTGACAGGATCAGCGAGCTTCCCGATCCCATCCTCGCCCACATCCTCTCCCTGATGCCCATCGAGCCGGCGACTCGGACCAGCATCTTGTCGAGCAGGTGGAGGGACCTCTGGAAGCAAATCTGGACGCTAGACTTCACCGGAGAGATCGCGAGCCGGCAAACCCCCGATCAGCTCGTGACCTGCGTCGGCAGGTACCTGCAGCTTCACACCAGCAAGAAGATCCGTAGCTTTCGCCTCCGCTTGCACCCAGCCAACCTCTACAAGGAGCGTGTAGAGCAGTGGGTCGAATTCGCAATCTCCAGACGCGTCGAAGAGCTCGATCTGGACTTCTCCCCGACAGCGGAGACAATCTACGACGGCGAACCCGCCGAGGAGAGGAACCTGTTCACGGTCCCGCGCTGCCTCTTCGGCTCTGGATCTCTAACCCATCTAACTCTGAGCTACTGTGATCTCTGCCCTCCTTTGGATTTCAGCAGCCTTCGCCTTCTTAGGTCGCTCTCTCTCAGATACGTTAACATCGACGACGGCACGCTCCAGGGCATCCTCTCTAACTGCCTACTCTTGGAGACCTTAATCGTGAAGGAATGCCAATGTTTGAACTCGATGAAGATCACATCTTCGGGCGCCATGCTGAAGCGCTTGGCTCTTGTGGACTGCTGGGAAGTCAGAAACCTGGATGTTTCAGCTCCCAGCATGGAGTCGTTTCATTTCTTCGGAGAGATCAGCATGGACTTCTCGTTAGAGGGGCTATCGTCTCTGGTAGATGCTTTCATCTGCTCCATTAACAGGGAATGCTCCGAACCATGGCATGACTACGTGAAGTTGCTGTCCGATCTCGCCCATGTCAGGGTTCTGACAGTTTGCCCAGCAACTCTCATGGTAATTATTTCTTTTCTGTCTGTTATTTAGATCTCTCCAGCCATGAAATATCTGAATCTGGGAGTACTCTTTTTTCTGTTCTTCTCTGTTAGCGCGTGACAATTTCTGAGGAGTACTACGTGGAGAACGAGAATTACTTCCCACTTCGGCTAGAAAATCTGCGGGAACTGCAGATTTTGATGCACATCCTGGACGCAGAATATCTTTCTTCGATCTATGGGTTCTTCCGGCTCTGCCCATCTCCCTCCATTGAGAAACTATTCATAAAGGTACTCTGCCTCTGTTCCATATGTTTCTCTGCACTTCTTGTCCTTCATCAGTACTGTGATTTAATGCTGCGTCCTGTGAGAAATTTTCCGTCTTTCTGATAAATTACCCGTCCTTGCTGCAGCTCCCAAAGCTCTTGGAAGATCCAAGCATGTCATCTGCCACAGAAAAGATGACGGAACCGCCACGTAGTGTACAATTCGGCAACCTCAAGGCCGTTAAGATGAGCAACTTCAAGGGATCTCACTGTGAGATGGAACTTGTCAAGTTCGTCCTGGGGAAGGCAGCTAATCTGGAGCTTTTGGTCCTGGTCGCTCCTCCAATACCTGCGTCGGATGAGGACTACCGCACATGGGTTGAGTGTCAAATATCAGAATCCAGAATCGTGGCAAAGATGGATCTAAGGGATCTATATATGAAGCTGTTGTTGCTGCCCAAGGCGTCATCCCATGTCCAAATACTAGTATCCGCTTACTCGGAAGATAGCAGCAGTTTGAAGCCAACTCATACGTCACTATATTGTGATGCAGATCTTCACTGGCTGATGTAGAGCATCTCAAGGCGACGTTTCCACTGAAAGATAGTTCATTCCGAGAAGCAGAACTTTCACGGGGAAAGTAATCACAATAAAGAGGGATGATCCTTGCACTCAAAGGAACCTTCGACCTCCCCGCGAGTTTGGGAAATTTTAGGAAGTACTTCTCGTAGAAGTACTATTAGAAGTGTCTCCAGATGAAAGTACTTCCTTTCTTTGCAAAGAGAAAATCGCTTCTCCTTTCATGACGGAATCAATTCTGAATTTCCATTGACCAAAGTACCATTGATCTTTAAAACGAGATAAAAATTAAAGAATTTCCCTCCAACATAGGTTTAATTTGCACAATGTGAATGGGAGGCATTTCCCTCCAACTAACTTTCAAAATAGACATCCTTTTATGTAAGAGGATTATTAATAATAATAGCTATTCAGAGATGACACTTTGTAATTATTCAAGTACAGAAATAGTTTTTATAAATTTTCCAAAAAAATAAACGTATTCCCAAAAATGCTCAGGAAACGCAGAGGGGTACTATGTAAAAGAAAAAAAACTTTTCAAAAAAGTTTGTTCCGCAACGTGCGTCACCGGTCCTTGCCACGTGACTAACGACGGAGGGAGGAATCTCTCTGCGTCGCGGGAGAGTGAAACAGAAATAGCGCATTGTTCCTGACCATTCGCATCTGATATCCCTGTTGGCTTGTGGGAACGTGGCTCATATATGTCAGCGCATGTGTCGCGGTGCATGGATCACACCCCTGGGCTCATCTTCCATCCCGTGGGATGGGGTGTGGGGGTCGATTGAGGAGGTCGTGGGGGGGAGGGGCCGCGAGGGTAGTAACTGCCTCTGAGTGGGGAAGACGTCGGCGGGGTGAATGGGGGGGGGGGGGGGGGGCTGGAGATCAGTAGAAAAATAATAATATAAAATAAAATTCTTCTATTTTTTAAAGTGTCAAAATCGAACATACATTCTATTAGAAGGCGGAAAGAGAGTGAATTATAATTTACATTCTATTAGACTGTCTTCTATGTAAATAGAAGGCGAAAAGTGAATTTTAGAAGGCGGAAAATTAAAAAGACAAAAATGATAGTTATAGAAGGTGATTTATTTTCGCTATATGAACTCATGATTGAAGGTATTTATATGCGATCTCTATTATTTTGTAGAAGATGATAATTTCTTCCTTTTAATATTGTGGACACCAAAAATTGCACACCCAAATATCATGCCCGGCCTCGCGTCAACAACGGCGCCGAGTGAAGAAGCCCCGGAGAGATCGGTCGTCCGGACTCTCCAAATATGCACATTGCCGTGAAGCCGTCTCCGGAGTCACGACATTGAAGAGAAATCAATCACCAAGAGTCCCACAATCCATGGGCCTCGAAGAAAATTAAATGTGCCACGACTCGTGCTCACAACTGGCTCAAAAATGCCCATTTTGGCCCTCCATCGGCACGCCCCAATGGTCTTCAGCGGCACGCCCCAATGGCCTTCAGCGGCACGGCCCAATGGCCTTCAGCGGCACGCCCCAATGCGTTCAGCGGCACACCCCCTGGGGGGTGTCTTCAACGGCACACCCCCTGGGGGGTGTCTTCAACGGCATGCCCCCTGGGGGGGGTCTTCAACGGCACGCCCCCCTTGGGGTCTTCAACGGCACGCCCATTCAGGGCTCCAGCGCCACGCCCATTTGGGGCTCCAGCGGCACGCCCATTTGGGGCTCTAGCGGCACGCCTTTTTGCCTCTCCCACGGCACGCTTGTTCAGCCCGCCAACGGCACAGCGTGAAGGCTTTTTCAACGGCAAACGACGTGGTGCCCATGCCCTACGCATTCTTGGCGCGCAGCAAGCCGTCCGAGGTGGCAGTCGATGACTGGGCCACGTAGCCTACCCCACTGACAGCCAGGACAGGAGCAGGTCAAACCCATCATCACAGCCCGCTTCCCGCCTTCGACAGCCGTGCTCGAAGTCCCCGGTGGCTGGTGGTATAAAAGGCCTCCTGTTCGACAAAGAGGAGGAGGGGGGGAGGAAGACACACACCGACAAAGAAGAGACAGAGGAGAAGAGGCATCCCGGCGTGAACTTCCTCCGACGGTCATCGGAAAGAAGAGAGAGGAAGAGAGGAGGAGGGTTTGATGTAACGGAGGAAGTGTGGGAGAAGGAGGATGGACGGTTGTCCCCCACTTCAGCCCCAACGCCTTCCTCTTCGTGATTTTCCTTGCTTTCTCCTTCCCTTTCTTTTGCTTTTGGGTTTTCCTCCTTGTCCGCAGCCTTGGCTCGGGCACGTCCGTCAATGTATATGTAGGGCCTCGGCCCTTTGTACCCCCCCCCATGAATGAAAATCCCCCTCGTGGGGTTTCCCTGCTATCCTTATTGGCTTGGCCAACCTTCGTAATGCATGATGTGTTGTTCTCCTTCTTTTCTCCGGCTTTTCTTCCGTTGAAGTCTTCGTAGTGCCATGCTTCTTCCTCCCCAGCGAGTCTTGGCTCCGTGGGCTCTCTCTCCCCCTTCCATGGCCATCTATTGTGCCCGCCGGTTCGAGGAGAGAGGGGGACCCTTGCTCTCTCTCCGAACACCCAATAACCAGCCTACCCCCGGGCTTGAATCCCCCCTCCTTTTCCTGAACAATCGGTAAGCCTTCCTGCCCATACATTTAACACATTTTCATCCTCCAGCGATGCACCCTTTTGGCCCCTGGCCGATACACATTTTGGCCTTCGGCGGCACACACACTTCTTGGCCCTCAGCGGCACACACCCGATTGATCCTTGGCCGGCACACTCCCTCTTGGCCCTTGGCCGGCACACACCTTTCAGGCCCTCAGCGGCACACTTCTTGGCCCTGCCCCGAGCCCTTTCCTTTGCGTTTTCCGAGGTTCTATAAAGGTGTTGTTACCTCCGGGCGCCCACCTCCAGTTGTCGGGTTCCGCCACTCCGTGTGGGCGCGTTCTCTTTATCTCCCTTACGCTCGGGTTAAGGGGAGATGCTGCCGAATTTTCGTTAGAAACTATAATACATTAAAAGATAAAAGACAGCAACAAACAAACGAAAAGAACAACGGTAAAATGCTTTAACCGAAGCAACGGAACCGCAATCGACGTAAAGAGAACCAAATCGAACAACAACTAAACAACTTGAACATCCGCCCTCACAAAAGAAAGAATGAAGATTAATCAAGAGAAGAAAAGAGGAAACCCATGCAAAACTTAATAAAATCAAGAGAGAAAAGAAGAGAAGAAAAGAAAAGTCTTAAAACAAATAACGGAGGAGTGGACCTTCGCCGGTACGCCCATTCCGACCTTCACCGGTACACTTTATCAACCCCCCAGCGGCACACCCCAATGACCCTTCAACGATGCACCTTGCTAGACCTCCAGCGACACACACTACCAGCCCTCCAGCGGTACACCCTTCCCAACTTCCAGCGGCACACCCTCATTACCCCCAGCGGTACACCCTTCCCAACTTCCAGCGGCACACCCTCATTACCCCCAGCGGTACACCCCTCAGCCCTTCAGCGGCACACTCCCTGCCCCTCCAGCGGTACACCCTTCAGCCCTTCAGCGGCGCATTCCCTGACCTTCCAGCGGCACACCCCACCTGCCCTCAGCGGCACACCCCCTCAGCCCTTCAGCGGCACACTCCCATGACCCAGCGGTACGCCCGAAATAATGATATTAATAAAGATAATAAGCTAAAAGAAAACATAATAAATAAACAAATAATGATACGAAACTTAAATGATGATAATGATAACAAACTCAAAAGAAAATAGAGAAATAATAGCAAATAATAATGTTACAAAAAATAATAATAAACGATAATGAACTCAAAAAAATGAATAAATAAACAAGAATAATAAAGGAATAAGTAATAATAATAATAAGCTTAAAAATAATAACAATAATAATAATTAGACAAATAAATGATAACAAAGAAGAATGAATAATAATAACAAACTCACAAGGAATGATAAATAAATGAATGGTAACCCAGGATAAACAAATAATAATAACAAACTTAACGAAACACGACAAGCAAATGAATGATAATAAAACGAACAAAAATAATAACAAACATAATAATAACAATAATAAGTGAATAAATCACGAGAAAATAAATAAATAGCAATAGCGAATTCACTCAAAGATATGCATAAATCAACAAATGATAATGATAACGTTTCTTAAATAATAATAAAACAATGGGATCCGCTTCGCAGCCCCGTCTCTCTCGTGACCGGGTGTCAAAGGAACAATGATGCCGCCCTTCCAAGTCGGGCCTGAGTCTTGGGAATTATCCCGAAATGGCCGTAGCCCGACCTCGCCTCGGGCTGATATTTCGATTAAACCGGACCTATTTCTCCGGCCGGATCCCTTCCGAGCCGCCACTAAAATTGCCGCACGTTCGGCAGACATTTGAACGGATTCACCTCGATTCCCGCCGCATTCTTCTTACGGACCTACGTCCGAACACGAAAAGGCCCGCGAGCGACCTGCATAGCCGGTGGTTCCTACCCCGATATGGTTGTGAGCCGGCATTGCTCCGGGCCAATAGCTCATCAATTCCGACCCGTTCCTATCGGGATTCGTTCCCGCCCTTTCATTGAAATTGCCATAAACTCGGCATACATTTGTACGGGGTCGTTCCTGCCCGCGTCACACTTTCAATATGGGACCTTGCCCGGACATGAAAAGGTCCGCGAGTGACCCAAAAAAAAAAACGGAATAGAACGAGACGGCTCTCGCCACCCCTGGACTTCTTCCACGGGAATATCAATAAGACCTCAGTGGGCCACACTTAGACCTCGGGTCCGTCCCGATCATGGTCATCGTCTGGCTCATATCCTCGGTCTACAGCTCGCCCCTTTCGAACGCGTTTCGGTTTTGAAATCTAGTCCCGTGATTCTTCCCCGTTGCCCGCCAGCACCGGGAACATTAATGATGCCCACGCAAGTCTCGTTCGGACCACGGGAGGCGCCCCCAATATGGTCCTGACTCGATCTCGCACCCGGCCAACAGATTCGCTGGTTTCCGGCTACAATAACCGAGATTCAACCGAATGTTTTCAGTGTCTCGGAATAATAAACTTACCGTATCTCGGCATGCATATGTTCCAGGTCCTTCCGCGGCGATTACAATATTCTCAAGACGGACCCCCGTCCAAATACTAAACGGTCTCCCGAATGACCGACATGTTTCGAACGCCCGCTTCTCCGGGACATGGGGTTCTTCAGCCAATTCAAGGGATATTCCCTCGTTGCCCCTTGGCACCGAAAATATTAATGACGCTCATGCAAGTCTTGTTTCGACCGCGGGGGGCCCACCGCAGTATGGTCGCATCTTGCTCTTGCACCGGGCCAACAGATTTACTGATTTCTGACCGCTCTGACCGAGATTTAGCCGAACGTTTTCCGTTCTTCTGAACAGTAAATTGCCATATCCCGGCATACATATGCTCCGGTTTTCCCGCGACGATCGCACTTTTCCCGAGCCGAACATTCGTCCGAATATTAAATGGTCAGCACATGACCGACATGACTGCGAATGCTTTCTTCTCACCCTCATACGGGGATTTCAATGCTCCCTAATAGGCCTTTCCATGCAATTAATCTTCTGGCCATGAGGCCCTGAATCTCGGCGATTAATCAAGGGTGTTCCCTCGTATGGGGGGATGTAAATGACGCCGTGACCTTTATGGCGCGACGGGTTTTGGTCCCGACACGAACTACACAATCGTCTGACGAAGTCAGATCGAGCGCACCATGGGCTCTTCGGAGCCCGAATAAATTGTCACTCCGGTGACTGGCACGCCCACGCACTTAATAGATGAATCAACCATCCGACCAAACGAACAACATAATAAGCGTGTCAAAAGTGCGTCCACAACTCTGGCACGCCCGGTGGGACCAAACCACCCTTCATCTCTTCGCTGGGATTCAGGGCCTCATGGCCCCCTAATAAACGACATTTGCTTGCTTTGATGAATTACAGGTGCTGTCTTCGCCAGTCCTTTGGGGAGAAAAGCCTGGCTCGGTGCAGCTGCCTTCGCGGCCTCAAGAACGCTGCTTCGAAGCATATGCAGCTTTCAAGAATCATGGGGGCTGTTATAAGAAAAAAAGGGAAGAGAAGATAAGAGAAAGAGAACAGAAGGGAGGGGAAATCAAGCCCCCCGTTTCCCCTCAAGAAGAAAGAGAGGAAAAGAAGAAAAGAAGAAAAGAAGAAAGGAAGAAAGGTAGAAAAGAAAAAAAGAAAAAAAAAGAGAGAAAAGAAAGAAGCAAAAAAAAAGAGAAGAGAAAGAATTGGCAATAGAGGGTTGTACGGCCACGTCCATCAAGACCCGTGCTGAACAAAGATTACCGCTGTGGGGTTGATGCGGTGGAGCGAACCACTCATCCCCTCCCTGAGGGGGTGAGCGCTCTCCTGCACCCCCACCCTGGTCAATCATACAAAAAAGAAGAGAAGAGAAGAAGGGACAAAAAAAAAGAGAGAAGAATAGAAGAAAAAAAAGGAGGAAAAAAAAGAGAAGAAAAAGAAGAAAAGAAGAAAGGTCGACCAGCATCGCCGACCAAAAGAGCAAGAAGAAACCCGGCATCCCACCCGACTCTAGGAGGCCCCGAGTCCGTGGTGTAATGACCCGGCCCATTCCTCCTTCCTGCTGCCTCCATCCGGCACAAAACAGCCCCCGAATGGTTGTTAAAAGACCCAGCGAGCCACAATTGTAGCTTGGTGAATGGTTGCCCGCTGTGGGGAATACTTTATAGCAATGAGGCCGAGCACGACCACCACTCCCGAAGAGAGCATGCACATACCCCGCCATGGGGAGGAAAAGAAGATATATACCCTGCTACGGGGCATAGGAGGCAAAAAAAAAAAGAAAAAGAAAAAAAAATAAATACACCCCATTCCCAGGGGCACATGAGGAGAATCCGCCCCGACTGAGGGCAACACAAAGCAAAAGCTACACCCCGGCTTCGGGGCATTTGAAGAAAAATCCGCCCCGACCTGGGGACATAAGAAGAAATAGAGCTGCACCCCGACTTAGGGGCATTTGAAGGGGAAATACACCCCGATATGGGGGCACCTGAAGCAAAAGACATACACCGCCATGGGGACATAAGAAGAAAAGAATTTACCCCGGCCTGGGGTCACACAAAAAGAGAAACTCACCCTGGCTTAGGGGTAGATGAAGAAGGAACGTACCCTGACCTGGGGGCATAAGAAACAAAATCACACCCCATGCTAGGGGCATATGGAGAGGAATGCACCTCGCCCTGAGGGACGCAAAAAGTATAGGAACACATCCCGTCTTAGGGATATTTGAAGAAGAAACATACCCCGCCAGGGGGCATAGAAGCCATAAAGAACACGCCCCGGCTTAGGGGTATTTGAAGAAGATACATCCCGTCTCGAGAGCATAAGAAAGAGAAGAATGCATCCCGTCTTAGGGATATTTGAAGAAGAAACATACCCCACCAGGGGGCATAGAAGCCATGAAGAATACGCCCCGGCTTAGGGGTATTTGAAGAAGATACATCCCATCTCGGGAGCATAAGAAAGAGAAGAATGCATCCCGTCTTAGGGATATTTGAAGAAGAAACATACCCCGCCAGGGGGCATAGAAGCCATGAAGAATACGCCCCGGCTTAGGGGTATTTGAAGAAGATACATCCCGTCTCGGGAGCATAAGAAAGAGAAGAATGCATCCTGTCTTAGGGATATTTGAAGAAGAAACATACCCCGCCCGGGGGACGCAGAAGCAAAGAGACAGAGTACACCTCCACCCGGGGGCACCGAAGCGAAGAGGCATACATCCCGACCTGGGAGCACATGAAGAAAGAATATACCCCGACATAGAGGCATCACAGGCAGCAATGCGCCCCACCTTGGGGGCATCAAAAGCAACAATACACTCCACCCTGGGAGCACAAGAAGCAAGCATCCCCCCGGGTGTGTCTGGGAAGAAGAAAAGAATTCACCCCGGCCTGGGGACACTTGAAGAAAGAAGCACATCCCGCCACGGGGGCACATGAAGAGAACCCCTCCCGCCTTGGGAGTATAAAAAAGAGAAGAATACACCCTGGTCTGGGGGCTTTTGAAGAAACAGCATACCCCCTCCATGGGAGACAAAGCTACACCCCGACCCGGGGACACGTGCAGAGCGTCCACCCCGCTCAGGGGGCACAAAAAAATACACTCCGCCCTTGGTGCATAAGAAACAAAAGCACCTACCCCAGCCTGGGGGCAAAAAAATTACACTCCGCCCTTGGCGCATAAGAAACATAAGCATCTACCCTGACCCGAGGCACAGAAACGAAGAGACATGCGTCCCGATTTGGGAGCATAAGAAGAAAGATATACTCCGCCCAAGCAGCATTTGAAGAAACAACATACCCCGCCTGGGGGCATAGAAGCCGTAAAGAGACGCACCCCGGCCTCAGGGGGGCATAAGAAGCAAGAGATACACCCCCGTGCCGGGGACATATGAAGAGAAGCACTCCTCCGCCTTCAGGGGTAGAAAGAGAGCAGAATTTGCCCCACTATGGGGGGGTATAAGGAACAAAAGACACGCCCCGTACCAGGGGCGTATGAAGAGAAGTCCACCCTGGCTTAGGGGCATATGAAGAAGAAGCATACCTCGCCTCGAGGGCCTAGAGGCTATAAAGAACACGCCCCGGCTCAGGGGCATATGAAGAGAAGTCCACCCTTGCCTAGGGGCATATGAAGAAGAAGCATACCTCGCCTCGAGGGCCTAGAGGCTATAAAGAACACGCCCCGGCTCAGGGGCATATGAAGAAAAGCACACCCTGGCCTAGGGGCATATGAAGAAGAAGCATACCTCACCTCGAGGGCCTAGAGGCTATAAAGAACACGCCCCGGCTCAGGGGCATATGAAGAGAAGTCCACCCTGGCCTAGGGGCATATGAAGAAGAAGCATACCTCGCCTCGAGGGCCTAAAGGCTATAAAGAACACGCCCCGGCTCAGGGGCATATGAAGAGAAGTCCACCCTGGCCTATGGGCATATGAAGAAGAAACATACCCCACCTGGGGGCATAGAGGCCGCGAAGAGTATACCCCACCATGGGGGCATTTGAAGAGAGCTACACCCCGCCTCGGGGGCATTAAACAAAAAGCACACCCTGGTCTGGGGACATAGAAGCCAAAAAAATCACGCCCCGCCTGGGGGCACAGAAGCAAAGAGGAAAAACACACCCCTCAGGGGGGATGCACACCAAATGAAGCTACACCCCAATCCGGGGGCACATTAAGAGAAATACACTACAACGCGAAAGCATCAATGAGAAGAGAAGAGCAGAATAAAGAAAGAAAAGACATGAGGCAGCCGTGGTCCTCGAGCCCGCCTCATCCCATAAAAAAGGGGGGGAGTCACGAGGCAGACGTGGTCTTCGAGCCCGCCTCATCACACAAAAGAAGAGAAGAAAAGGAAGAAAAGACACATGAGGCAGTCGTGGTCCCTGGACCCGCCTCTTCACACAAAAGAAGAAGAGCAGAACCAAAAAGAAGACACATGAGGCAGACGTGGTCTTCGAGCCCGCCTCATCACAAAGAAGAAGAGAAGAAGAAAAAAGAATGGTCACGAGGCAAACATGGTCCTTGCACCTGCCTCTCCATAAAAGAAGAAGAGAAGAAGAAAAAAAGAATGGTCACGAGGCGAACATGGACCCTGCGCCCGCCTCTCTACACAAAAGAAGAAGAGAAGAATAGAAGAGAAGAAAGAGACATGAGGCGAACATGGTCCCTGCACCCGTCTCTCTACACAAAAGAGGAAGAGAAGAAGAAAAAAAAAGAGAGAACAGTCACGAGGCGAACATGGTCCTTGCACCTGCCTCTCCATAAAAAAAGGGGAAGAGAAGAAAAAGAGACATGAGGCACATATGGTCCTTGCACCGGCCTCTCCACAAAATAAGAAGAAAAAAGACATGGGGCAGATGTGGCCCTCGAGCCCGCCTCACACACAAAAAGAAGAGAAGAAAGGGAAAGAAGAGACACATGAGACAGACGTGGCCCTCGAGCCTGCCTCGTCACACAAAAGAAGAGAAGAAAAAGAGACATGAGGCACACATGGTCCTTGCACCGGCCTCTCCACAAAAGAAGAAAAAAAGAGATATGGGGCAGACGCGGCCCTTGAGCCCGCCTCACCAAACAAAAAGAAGAGAAGAAAAGGAAGAAAAGACACATGAGGAGCACATGGTCCTTGCACCTGCCTCTCTACAAAAGAAGAGCAAAAAAGGGGGGGGGCACATGAGGCGAACATGGTCTTCGTACCTGCCTCCCTACAAAAGAAGAAGAGAAGAAGAGAAAGAAGGGTCACGAGGCAAACTTTTACCTCCGACCTCCAGCCATCCAACAAATAGAAGCCAACTAAACCTTCCGCCGGCGGGGCGTTAAACCGACTAGACCTTCCGCCGAGGGGGCGTTAAACCGACAAAGGCCTCCCAGATTCTGGCTCTCGTAGCCTGCTTCCCTTCGGCTTTCATAGCCTGCTTCCCAACTCTGGCTCTTGCAGCCT
The DNA here is from genome assembly GCA_022559845.1 of Amorphophallus konjac. Taxonomy (NCBI): domain Eukaryota; kingdom Viridiplantae; phylum Streptophyta; class Magnoliopsida; order Alismatales; family Araceae; genus Amorphophallus; species Amorphophallus konjac. The sequence continues at coordinate 413,369,836 of CM040122.1, read as the reverse complement.
GCTTACCTTTGGCCTTCGTGGCCTGCTTCCCAATTCTGGCTCTCGTAGCCTGCTTTCCTTCGGCTTTCATAGCCTGCTTTCCAACTTTGGCTCTTGCAGCCTACTTACCTTTAACCTTCGTGGCCTGCTTCCCAAGTCTGGCTCTCGTAGCCTGCTTCCCAGAATTCGGCCTTCGCGACCCGCATCCCATAACTTCGGCTCTTGCAGCCCGCTTCCCTAATATCCTCTCAGCCCTTTTGCGGTCTGCCCCCCTAATATCTTTACTACCACTACACTTATACGTAACAACAATATTTTCTTATGCAAAAAAAAAAAACAAACAAACAAAAACAAACAAACAAAAAACAAAAAAAACAACACCCAAAAATAATAATAATAATAATAAAACAAACACACACACAAAAGAAAACGGAAACAAAAGAAGAGAATGCTTGATTGCCCAGTTTGCATGCTTGCTTAATATAGAATAATACACCTCCTTGGAATTTTCTAGGACCGTGTTTCCTCGCTATAATAATAATATCGCCCTGATTCCGGATGCACATACGTCGCGGCGTACGCTCGAAGGGAACCTTATTATAGCGGGTGCACACGTCAAGGGGAAGAGTCATGGCTGAATCGCTAAGCCCAACTCACAAAATAAACCTGAGGCAACGCTCCCACACTTAGCACGCAGCGTGTTCAATAGCTTTTAACTATAGGGATTGCCCGAATTTCTTCTTAGCGCTCTACAGAGACTTGAATTCCTGCACTCGCGTGATAGGTAATCGTGAGGAAAAAGCTGCCTACCCCCACTGTAAAAAAAAAAAGAGAGAAGAAAAAAAAAGAGAAAAAAAAAAGAAGAAAAGAGAGAGACACGTGGATCCGAGTAGCCGGGAATCCCCATTGAGACACATGAGGAGACTCGCGCGAAATGGTGATGCGAATTATAATAAGGATGAAACCTATTAGCCGGGAATCCCCATTGAGACACATGAGGAGACTCACGTCAAACGGTAGAATCCGTAATAGAATTATAATGAGGATGAATCCTAGTAGCCGGGAATCCCCATTGAGACCCATGAGGAGACTCGCGCTGAACGGTGAAATCCGCTACCAAAGTAAACAGATGGGGGCTGTGTGAAGCTACCGAAAGTCGAAAGCCTGAAACATATGTGTAGGCGCTAGAGTGATCCTTGAGTGTCACGAGGAAAACCTGCATATCCCTGTGGTTAGAGCTCTTTGTTCACACATTTGCACTGCCACGCCACATAGAATTGCCTCGGGTGAAATGCGTAAATTTAGGCTATGCATGCAAGACGTGCGATATCCTCTTGACGGGTGCATCACCCCTCGATTGTGCCTCGCGGCCCGCACCGCATCTACGAATTACGGGCGACGTCCCTATCCTATCCCCTATAGAGGGAGCCGCCTTACTTATATTTATGTTATGCCAGCTAAAGAATGCTTGCATGCTTTAAAAAAAATAATAATAATAAAAAAACAAACAAAATAAAACAACATAAAAATAATAAAAAAATATATAATAACAATAAAATAACAAGAATGTGCGTATGCAACGAACTCAATTTCGGCTATCGCAGCCTACTTTCCCAGCTCTGGCTCGTAGAGCCCAATCTTGGCCCCCCATGGCCTACCTCTTGCCCTTACGGCTCGTTAATCTCCCAACTCCGGCTTCCGTAGTCCGCTTCCCCGATCTGGGCTTTCACATCTTACGCCTTAATTTTGGCCTTCATGGCCCGCTTCCCAATTCTGGCCTTCACGGCCTGCTTCCCAAAATTCGGCCTTCACGGCCCGCTGCCCATAATTTCGGCCTTCACGGCCCGCTTCCCAACTTTGGCTCTTGTAGCCTGCTTACCTCGGTCTCCATGGCCCGCTTTCCCAATTCCGGTTTTCGTGGCCCGCTGCCCATAATTTCGGCCTTCACGGCCCGCTTCCCATACTTTCGGCTCTTGCGGCCTGCCTCCCAATATCTTTGGCTCTTGTAGCCTGCTTACCTTTAGCCTTCGCGGCCTACTTCCCAATTCCGGCTCTCGTAGCCTGCTCCCCGATTTGGCTCCCGCAGCCTGCTTCCCATAATTTTGGCTCTTGCAGCCCGCTTCCCAACATCTCCGGCTCTTGCAGCCCGCTTCCCAATATCTTTGGCTCTTGCAGCCTGCTTCCTAGAATTCGGCCCTTCACGGCCTGCTTCCCAGAATTCGGCCCTTTACGGCTTGCTTCCCAGAATTCGGCCTTCACGGCCTGCTCCCCAGAATTCGGCCTGCACGGCCCGCTTCCATAACACCAACTTCGGCCCTTGCGGCCCACTTTCCCGAGTCCGGGTTTCATAACCGGTATCCCCGACGCACTTTGAATCAACAAAATAAAAACTCTTCTCTCCGTCCCTTCGGGTGACGAACATCCCTTTTGCATCGATAAACCCTTCTCTCTGCCCTCGTGGCTCGCCTTTCGCAACTTCGGCTCTTGAAGCCCGCTTCCAGCCTTGGCTGTTTTGGCCTCACTTATCGGCCCCTGAGCCGGCAGCTTTCAATCATTGGCTCCTATGCCAACAGCTATCCAATTATCGGCCCTTGAGCCGACAGCTTTCAATCATCGGCCCCTGAGCCGACAGCTTTCAATTATCGGCCCTTGAGCCGACAGCTTTCAATCATCGGCCCCTGAGCCGACAGCTTTTCAATCATCGGCCCCTGAGCCGACGACTTTTCAGTCATCGGCCCCTGAGCCGACAGCTTTTCAATCATCGGCCCCTGAGCCGACAGCTTTTTAATCATCGGCCTTCGGGTCGACAGCTTTTCAATTATTGGCTCCCATGCCAACAGCTTTCGATTATCGGCCCCTGAGCCGACAGCTTTCAATCATCGGCCCCTGAGCCGACAGCTTTTCAATCATCGGCCCCTGAGCCGACAGCTTTTCAATCATCGGCCTATGGGTCGACAGCTTTTCAATTATTGGCTCCCATGCCAACAGCTTTCGATCATCGGCCCCTGAGCCGACAGCTTTTCAATCATCGGCCTACGGGTCGACAGCTTTTCAATTATTGGCTCCCATGCCAACAACTTTCGATTATCGGCCCCTGAGCCGACAGCTTTTCAATCATCGGCCTACGGGTCGATATCTTTTCAATTATTGGCTCCCATGCCAACAGCTTTCGATTATCGGCCCCTGAGCCGACAGCTTTTAATCATCGGCCTTCGGGTCGACAGCTTTTCGGTTAATGACCCCCATGTCAACAGCTTTCAATTTTCGGCCGCTGTGCCGACAACTTTTATATCATTGGCGTCCACGCCAACAGCCACCTGGAGTTCTTCAAAAAAAAAGAGAAAAGAAAAAAAAAGAAGAGAAAGGAAAAGAAGGGAAGAAGAGAAGAAACAAAAAACAACAAGAAAAAGGACAAAAAAGGAGATGACAAAAAAGGGAGAAGAAGAGAAGAAAAAGAAGAGAAGAAGAGAAAAGAGAGAAGGAAAGAAAGAAAAAGAGACTAAGAGACCAATATACAAGTTCAGTCCCCGAAACCCCGTCGGCACTGATGAAGAGACCAATATACAGCTTCAGTTCCCGGCATCCTGTCGACGCTGATGAAGAGACAAAGAGGCCAACAAACCAGGTCAGCTCCCGACACCCTGTCGGCACTGACAAAGAGACCAAGAGACCAACATATCAGGCCAACTCCCGACACCCTGTCGGCGCTGGCGAAGAGACCAAGAGATCAACAGACCAGGCCAGCTCCCGACACCCTGTCGGCACTGGCGAAGAGACCAAGAGAAAAAAAATAAATCAGGCCAGCTCCCGACACCCTGTCGGCACTGGCGAAGAGACCAAGATTAAAAGGACAAACCAGGCCAGCTCCTGACACCCTGTCGGCACTGGCGAAGAGACCAAGAGATCAACATATCATGTCAGCTCCCGACACACTGTCGGCACTGACGAAGAGACCAAGAGACAACAAACCATGTCAGCACCCGACGCCCTGTCGGCACTGACAAAGAGACCAAGAGAACAACAAACCAGGCCAGCTCCCGACACCCTGTCGGCACTGGCGAAGAGACCAAGAGATCAACATATCATGTCAGCTCCCGACACGATGTCGACACTGACGAAGAGAAAAAGAGATCAACATATCAGGCCAGCCCCCGGCACCCTGTCGGCGCTGACGAAGAGACAAAGAGACCAGCATATCATGTCAGCACCCGACGCCCTGTCGGCACTGACGAAGAGACAAAGAGGTCAGCATACCATGCCATGTCAGCCCCCGGCACACTGTCGGCGCTGACGAAGAAACAAAGAGACGAGCATACCACGTCGGCTCCCGACACCCCGTCGGCACTGACGAAGAGAAGACGAGACCAACATGCTACGCCAGCTCTCAACATCCCGTCGGCATCGACGAAGAGAAAAGAGACAAGTACACCCGCGGGCACCGCCCGGCTCATCCTTCGCCTGCGCTACCCGTGGGTGGGGGGCATTTGTGGACACCAAAAATTGCACACCCAAATATCATGCCCGGCCTCGCGTCAACAATGGCGCCGAGTGAAGAAGCCCCGGAGAGACCGGTCGTCCGGACTCCCCAAATATGCACATTGCCGTGAAGCCGTCTCCGGAGTCACGACATTGAAGAGAAACCAATCACCAAGAGTCCCACAATCCATGGGCCTCGAAGAAAATTAAATGTGCCACGACTCGTGCTCACAACTGGCTCAAAATTGCCCATTTTGGCCCTCCATCGGCACGCCCCAATGGCCTTCAGCGGCGCACCCCCAATGGCCTTCAGCGGCACGCCCCCAATGGCCTTCAGCGGCACGGCCCAATGGCCTTCAGCGGCGCACCCCCAATGGCCTTCAGCGGCACGGCCCAATGGCCTTCAGCGGCCCGCCCCCAATGGCCTTCAGCGGCACGCCCCAATGCGTTCAGCGGCACACCCCCTGGGGGGTGTCTTCAACGGCACACCCCCTGGGGGGTGTCTTCAACGGCACGCCCCCCTTGGGGTCTTCAACGGCACGCCCATTCAGGGCTCCAGCGGAACGCCCATTTGGGGCTCCAGCGGCACGCCCATTTGGGGCTCCAGCGGCACGCCTTTTTGCCTCTCCCACGGCACGCTTGTTCAGCCCGCCAATGGCACAGCGTGAAGGCTTTTTCAACGGCAAACGACGTGGTGCCCATGCCCTACGCATTCTTGGCACGCAGCAAGCCGTCCGAGGTGGCAGTCGATGACTGGGCCACGTAGCCTACCCCACTGACAGCCAGGACAGGAGCAGGTCAAACCCATCATCACAGCCCGCTTCCCGCCTTCGACAGCCGTGCTCGAAGTCCCCGGTGGCTGGTGGTATAAAAGGCCTCCTGTTCGACAAAGAGGAGGAGGGGGGGAGGAAGACACACACCGACAAAGAAGAGACAGAGGAGAAGAGGCATCCCGGCGTGAACTTCCTCCGACGGTCATCGGAAAGAAGAGAGAGGAAGAGAGGAGGAGGGTTTGATGTAACGGAGGAAGTGTGGGAGAAGGAGGATGGACGGTTGTCCCCCACTTCAGCCCCAACGCCTTCCTCTTCGTGATTTTCCTTGCTTTCTCCTTCCCTTTCTTTTGCTTTTGGGTTTTCCTCCTTGTCCGCAGCCTTGGCTCGGGCACGTCCGTCAATGTATATGTAGGGCCTCGGCCCTTTGCACCCCCCCATGAATGAAAATCCCCCTCGTGGGGTTTCCCTGCTATCCTTATTGGCTTGGCCAACCTTCGTAATGCATGATGTGTTGTTCTCCTTCTTTTCTCCGGCTTTTCTTCCGTTGAAGTCTTCGTAGTGCCATGCTTCCTCCCCAGCGAGTCTTGGCTCCGTGGGCTCTCTCTCCCCCTTCCATGGCCATCTATTGTGCCCGCCGGTTCGAGGAGAGAGGGGGACCCTTGCTCTCTCTCCGAACACCCAATAACCAGTAGCCTACCCCCGGGCTTGAATCCCCCCTCCTTTTTCTGAACAATCGGTAAGCCTTCCGGCCCATACATTTAACACCTTTTCATCCTCCAGCGATGCACCCTTTTGGCCCCTGGCCGGTACACATTTTGGCCTTCGGCGGCACACACACTTCTTGGCCCTCAGCGGCACACACCCGATTGATCCTTGGCCGGCACACTCCCTCTTGGCCCTTGGCCGGCACACACCTTTCAGGCCCTCAGCGGCACACTTCTTGGCCCTGCCCCGAGCCCTTTCCTTTGCGTTTTCCGAGGTTCTATAAAGGTGTTGTTGCCTCCGGACGCCCACCTCCAGTTGTCGGGTTCCGCCACTCCGTGTGGGTGCGTTCCCTTTATCTCCCTTACGCTCGGGTTAAGGGGAGATGCTGCCGAATTTTCGTTAGAAACTATAATACATTAAAAGATAAAAGATAGCAACAAACAAATGAAAAGAACAACGGTAAAATGCTTTAACCGACGCAACGGAACCGCAATCGACGTAAAGAGAACCAAATCGAACAACAACTAAACAACTTGAACATCCGCCCTCACAAAAGAAAGAATGAAGATTAATCAAGAGAAGAAAAGAGGAAACCCATGCAAAACTTAATAAAATCAAGAGAGAAAAGAAGAGAAGAAAAGAAAAGCCTTAAGACAAATAACGGAGGAGTGGACCTTCGCCGGTACGCCCATTCCGACCTTCACCGGTACACTTTATCAACCCCCCAGCGGCACACCCCAATGACCCTTCAACGATGCACCTTGCTAGACCTCCAGCGGCACACACTACCCCTCCAGCGGTACACCCTTCCCAACTTCCAGCGGCACACCCTCATTACCCCCAGCGGTACACCCTTCCCAACTTCCAGCGGCACACCCTCATTACCCCCAGCGGTACACCCCTCAGCCCTTCAGCGGCACACTCCCTGCCCCTCCAGCGGTACACCCTTCAGCCCTTCAGCGGCGCATTCCCTGACCTTCCAGCGGCACACCCCACCTGCCCTCAGCGGCACACCCCCTCAGCCCTTCAGCGGCACACTCCCATGACCCAGCGGTACGCCCGAAATAATGATATTAATAAAGATAATAAGCTAACAGAAAACATAATAAATAAACAAATAATGATACGAAACTTAAATGATGATAATGATAACAAACTCAAAAGAAAATAGAGAAATAATAGTAAATAATAATGTTACAAAAAACAATAATAAACGATAATGAACTCAAAAAAATGAATAAATAAACAAGAATAATAAAGGAATAAGTAATAATAATAATAAGCTTAAAAATAATAACAATAATAATAATTAGACAAATAAATGATAACAAAGAAGAATGAATAATAATAACAAACTCACAAGGAATGATAAATAAATGAATGGTAACCCAGGATAAACAAATAATAATAACAAACTTAACGAAACACGACAAGCAAATGAATGATAATAAAACGAACAAAAATAATAACAAACATAATAATAACAATAATAAGTGAATAAATCATGAGAAAATAAATAAATAGCAATAGCGAATTCACTCAAAGATATGCATAAATCAACAAATGATAATGATAACGTTTCTTAAATAATAATAAAACAATGGGATCCGCTTCGCAGCCCCGTCTCTCCCGTGACCCGGTGTCAAAGGAACAATGATGCCGCCCTTCCAAGTCGGGCCTGAGTCTTGGGAATTATCCCGAAATGGCCGTAGCCCGACCTCGCCTCGGGCTGATATTTCGATTAAACCGGACCTATTTCTCCGGCCGGATCCCTTCCGAGCCGCCACTAAAATTGCCGCACGTTCGGCAGACATTTGAAGGGATTCACCTCGATTCCCGTCGCATTCTTCTTACGGACCTACGTCCGAACACGAAAAGGCCCGCGAGCGACCTGCATAGCCGGTGGTTCCTACCCCGATATGGTTGTGAGCCGGCATTGCTCCGGGCCAATAGCTCATCAATTCCAACCCGTTCCTATCGGGATTCGTTCCCGCCCTTTCATTGAAATTGCCATAAACTCGGCATACATTTGTACGGGGTCGTTCCTGCCCGCGTCACACTTTCAATATGGGACCTTGCCCGGACATGAAAAGGTCCGCGAGTGACCCAAAAAAAAAAACGGAATAGAACGAGACGGCTCTCGCCACCCCTGGACTTCTTCCACGGGAATATCAATAAGACCTCAGTGGGCCACACTTAGACCTCGGGTCCGTCCCGATCATGGTCATCGTCTGGCTCATATCCTCGGTCTACAGCTCGCCCCTTTCGAACGCGTTTCGGTTTTGAAATCTAGTCCCGTGATTCTTCCCCGTTGCCCGCCAGCACCGGGAACATTAATGATGCCCACGCAAGTCTCGTTCGGACCACGGGAGGCGCCCCCAATATGGTCCTGACTCGATCTCGCACCCGGCCAACAGATTCGCTGGTTTCCGGCTACAATAACCGAGATTCAACCGAATGTTTTCAGTGTCTCGGAATAATAAACTTACCGTATCTCGGCATGCATATGTTCCAGGTCCTTCCGCGGCGATTACAATATTCTCAAGACGGACCCCCGTCCAAATACTAAACGGTCTCCCGAATGACCGACATGTTTCGAACGCCCGCTTCTCCGGGACATGGGGTTCTTCAGCCAATTCAAGGGATATTCCCTCGTTGCCCCTTGGCACCGAAAATATTAATGACGCTCATGCAAGTCTTGTTTCGACCGCGGGGGGCCCACCGCAGTATGGTCGCAGCTTGCTCTTGCACCGGGCCAACAGATTTACTGATTTCTGACCGCTCTGACCGAGATTTAGCCGAACGTTTTCCGTTCTTCTGAACAGTAAATTGCCATATCCCGGCATACATATGCTCCGGTTTTCCCGCGACGATCGCACTTTTCCTGAGCCGAACATTCGTCCGAATATTAAATGGTCAGCACATGACCGACATGACTGCGAATGCTTTCTTCTCACCCTCATACGGGGATTTCAATGCTCCCTAGTAGGCCTTTCCATGCAATTAATCTTCTGGCCATGAGGCCCTGAATCTCGGCGATTAATCAAGGGTGTTCCCTCGTATGGGGGGATGTAAATGACACCGTGACCTTTATGGCGCGACGGGTTTTGGTCCCGACACGAACTACACAATCGTCTGACGAAGTCAGATCGAGCGCACCATGGGCTCTTCGGAGCCCGAATAAATTGTCACTCCGGTGACTGGCACGCCCACGCACTTAATAGATGAATCAACCATCCGACCAAACGAACAACATAATAAGCGTGTCAAAAGTGCGTCCACAAATATATATATAGAAGACAAATATTTTTTATTTCTATTCTTTTTAGGCGGCAAATTTTTTTACCTTTTAAGTTGTCAAAATAAGTCATTAGAAGACAAATTTTTCTGCCTTCTATACTAACATCAGAATATAAACTATTATATTTTAAAAGGAGTCTTGTTCTCCATATAACCTGCTATATTTCATGATAGTTTTTCTAAAAAAAATTCTCACGAATAAAATTTAATGACAAATATAAATTTCTTCTAGATATAGAATAAAATTATTTTCTCACGAAAGAAGATTATAAAATTTAAAATATAATATCAGATGACAAAAAGATATAAAGTCATAAGTCACAATATGACATCCATAATATGGCATCCACAATATGATATCTATATGATTCTGATAATATGCACTCAAAGTGTATTTGACATACACAACTCTATTTATACATCTTAAAAAAAATGAACTTGAACTCTTTAACAGAGAGGGAAGGGGTGTTGGTTGTTCCCATCCCGCCATCTTAAACAGAGCGGAGGGGGGAGGGGAAGAGAGAGAGAGAGAGAGAGATTCCCAAATTTTAATTTCATGGGAAACGGAGATAGACAGATTTAAGATGGAGACATTTCTTTGTCTCTTGAATCTTTGTTTTGAGTAAACTAAAACTAATGCATACATGAACGATTCCTACACCTTTACCCAAACGATCTGCCACCCATTATTTTCCCTTCAAAGGTGACATAGAAGGAGAAGATCTCTTGAATCTTTGTCGTCCTGCACATTTCATACATCCTGCTCCACACTTCTCTCTCCCGAACAACAACTAAAGAAGAGGCCAAGACCATATCTTTAAGATCGAAACACAAATCAAAGTGTCCTTACAGAGTTTATATTCAAGAATAACCAAGATTATATCGTCATAGACCTAAAGGTTCTCATCACAGTATATTTTCGTGTGAGTCGGCTTCAGGCTACTGTCATCTTCCGAAGGCTGTAGTATAATTATTCGGACGTGAGGCGATGCCTTAGGCAGCTGCAACAGCTATATATATAAACCCTGTACCTCTAAATTTTCCGCAATTCTAGATTGAGATATTGAATGCCCCACCAATTTGCGGCGGTTCTCATCCGACAGAGATGCTGGAGGAGCCACAAGGACCAAGAATTCCAGATTAGCTGCCTTCCCCAGGAGGAACTTGACAAGCTCCATCTCACATTGAGACCCCTTGAAGTTGCTCATCTTAATAGTCTTTAGGTTGTCGAACTGTACACTCCGTGGCCCTTCTATGATGATCTTCTCTCTGGCACTTGGCAAATCCGGATCTTCCAGGAGCTCTGGGAGCTGCAGCTGGGACGGGATCATCAGAAAGAACGGACATTTTGGACGGAACAGAGCGCGAAAATCACAGCAACACACAAATTACTAATAATTTGGTTTCAGATGAAAAGTATGGAGGGAACAGTGTACCTTTATGAACAGTTTCTCAAGGAAGGGAGATGGGCAGAGGCGGAAGAACCCGTAGATGTATGAAAGGTATTCGGCGTCCAAGATATACATCAGCAACTGAAGTTCCTGAAGATTTTCTAGCCGAAGTGGAAGGTAATTCTCGTACTTCATGTAGTAGTCCTCCCAAATTGTTACACGCTAACAGAGAACGTAAAAGTTTGGGTGGGGGAGGAAAGGAGGTAACATGTTGTTGATCAGAAAGACAACAGATTAAGGCATATCATGGCTGGCAAAATCTTGATAACAGAGAGAGGAATTACCATTAGGGTTGCCGGGCAAACTGTCAGAATCCTGACATGGGCAAGCTCGGATAGCAATTTCACGTAGTCATGATGCGGTTCAGAATACTCCATACCTATGGAACAGATGAAGACATCTACCAGAGACGATGCCCCCACAAACGATAAGTCCTCGCTGATCTCTCCGGAGAAATGGAAAGACTCCATGCTGGGAGTGGAGATCTTCAGGCCGTAGAGCTCCCAGCAATTCGCAAGAACGAACCGCTTTAGCACTGCACATGAGGATGTGATGCCGATTTAGTATCAGCGGGCGAGTGCAACAGAAACCTGCCACGACTCCGCAGCTGCATTATATCAAACACCCCAGCCACGCCCACCTGATCCTCCTCTGGAGCAGATACAGACATGAGCCGATCCTCTAGGAGAACCCAGTCCACTTCTCCTTTCTAGCAAGAAGAAGCTCTTCAGGCTCTGGCTCCAATTACAAGACTGTAACAGTTGAAACCAAACTACAGGAGCGAGGACTACTACTAAGCAGCAGAACAGGGAAGGAATGTTAAGTCGACAGAGGAAGGGAAGAACCTTGCAATCGCCCAAGATACCCTTCTTCTGGGCTCTCATCTACTATTTATGCCTCAGTGTGCCGCAAGGCTTACGCCACAGTCCATTTCTGCGCTACGTCCATGACCTTCTCTCTAGTCAACGAGAACATATCCTCGGACTCTGCCTGCACAAGTCTCCGCACTAGAAGCCTAGCTCCCTGGGTAACAACAGATCACGTCGTTAACACGTTCTTTCGCCCGCGGACATGGAGACGGACTCCCCGGATCGAGTAGACGGTGAGAGGGGAGGAAGAGGGATCGGCCGCCGCCGCCTGTTTATGCTATCACCCATGGAATCCGAGTTTCTGAACACGTGTGAGTTTCTGAACAATCGAAGGGTCTCCGTAAATGACGCAGCAAAAAGTTGTCACGTCCCAAATAAGTGTGGGGGTCGAGGAGGTCGTGGGGGTGGAGGGGCTAGTAACCGACTCGCAGAGGACCCCCCCTGGAACAAAGAGAGAAATGGGACGCGATGGCTCGGCCTCCACGGCGCCGCCGCTGGCCTCCACGGCGCCGCCGCTGCGCAAGGGCCCGTGGATGGCCGAGGAAGACCAGGTGCTCATCGAGTACGTGAGGAAGCACGGCCCGCGGGACTGGAGCTCCATCCGCCACAAAGGCCTGTTGCCGCGGTCCGGCAAGTCCTGCCGCCTCCGCTGGGTGAACAAGCTCAAGCCTGACTTGAAGTCGTAAAACCCCACTCTTCCCTTTCCCTGCATTCTTCGGCAGTGCACTTCGCGCGTGCATATTGCTATTTGGAGCGATCTCCTCCGGTTTTGCTCACCGTAACTTTAGTTTTTGTTCATGGTGATTGTCTGTTCTAATGTTGCTTGGCCTTCTGACTGAAGAGGGTGCAAGTTCTCGCCTGAGGAGGAGAGGATAGTGATCGACCTGCAGGCGCAGTTCGGCAACAAGTGGGCGAGGATCGCCACGTACCTGCCGGGGAGGACGGATAACGACGTCAAGAACTTCTGGAGCACCAGGCAGAAGCGGCTGGCGAGGCTCCTACATGCGCAGTCCAAGCCCAACTCGCATGGCGCGCATGGCAAATCCCCCGCCTTTCGCCGCGAAGCCATGCCTTTCGAGGTGTGTACGTACGTAACTTGTTGTCCCGCCAAAGGGCGGCGACCTTTGTCGACCCTCTTTCAAATTGCAATTATCGCACCCGCGGAGACCTATTCCTTCGTTAGTTTAGTAGTTTGGAATTCTTGCATTGGTCTGACAAATTTAAGGCGATCAGGAATTCCTTCTTGGAATGCTCTGTAATGAATGCTTCACTACGGCTTCCTTCTTCTTCTTCTTCAGGGAACTGCTCATCCTTTCATCGCTGGCGGAGACCAATATTCTTTGGAGCATGAACGTCGGCAACTTTCCAACAAAGGAAACCTCGCACTTGAACAACTCAAATGTGAAGCAGCCGTCGCCCCATCTGAGCCATGCAGTGACAGACAGCCGTTCATATCAAGCAACCCTCCCCCACACTTCTCCTTCCTTCAACTCCCGCAGGCGCTGCTGGATCTCCCGCTGCTGCCGGAAACGCATCACCTCGCCACCGACTTCGAAGGCGTCAACTTCGACCAAGACCCCCTCGCTCATCCCGACGTGCCGGGGTTCGACCTACTCGCCGACGGGCTGCCGTGCCTTGAGTTGGGGTCGCTGGGGGACGTCAACATGGAGGAGATGGTGCCCGGTGCGCCCGATGCCTTCTTCGGCGACTTCCCGGTGGACATGCTTGACAGCTTGAATCCGCCGGCAAGCTCCTCGCATCCGTAGCGCGTTCTTCGCAGATAACCCAAGGCTCTGAGCACGTCCTCCCTGTTAGACGAGATCGGGTGAATGAACTCCTAGCTAACTTGTCGCTTAACAAAAATTGTGCATGCATTTTAATTTGGCTGTAAGTATTATAGTACTGTTGAAGGCATTAATTTATATCGAGATCCCGATCGATATGGCATTGGAACATGTTTCGATGCTGCAAGTCATTTGTCTTGCCATCTATCTAGGCTCATCTCACTACAACCTCCTCAGTGCATGCGACATGGTACAAAATGGGTCATGGAGATATTGTATATATGCCTTAATTTTTTTCTGTTTTTTTTGAAATCAACCGAATTACATATTCAAACAATCATAACCATTGCGTGAGGTTAATCTTACACTTCTTCTATATAAATAAATACATAATTCGACTACGTACAAGTTGGAAGGGAATGTCGACGATTGAAGGAAATGAAAGTTCAAGATGCTACAATTAATTAATGGGGGTGAATATGATGGGAACTATGAAGCTGGAGTAGTGGGTTAATTTGGATAGGTGAGTAATACTCTCTGTAAATCTAGTTTGCAGTTTCCCTTGATCACCGACAGGATAATATTGCGACGTGGGGTGCAAGCCGGACGTGGGGGGTTCGGGTCTATTAGGCCCTGCAACTGTGGGCGTTTTGCACGAGCCATGAACAACAGAACCGGGCCCATGCGAGGTTTCGGGTTAATTTCGGGTTGGATTGGGCTCATCCTCTAAGACGAATCCTCTACTGAAATTGGACTTCCATGTTTACTTGATCTGTCGAATATTTTCTTCAAAGGTTGTGCAATTCCTAATGTCCTTGCGCTGAGGGTCGATCCATAGCGTACGGTGCAAATTAATTAAAGCCTGAAGAGCTTCTCTGAGAGAAAAAAAAACTGATAGTTAAAAGGTTACTACAACGTGATTTAGCTTCCACCAAAACCACCGAATGAGAGTTAGCATATTGAAGACATTGAAGGCGTGCCACATAGAAGAATGAAATACATGACCAATCAATTTGGAAGAGTGGCATGCATGTTGATATATGGATAAGGAAATTTGTTGTAGCATTGAAGGGGTGGCTGATGCATGTGGTGAAGGATCAAATTAAAGCCTAGTATATATAATATAGGTGCTTAATTAATGGTATCTCATAGCCAAAGAAATAAGAGATTTATGAAACAGATTAAATAGTTTTAACCTAGTGACTATTAAGTATATTTTTAGCCATTCAAGGAATGAAATAAATAGTTTTTAACTTAGTGAGCATTCAAGAAGTAGTTTCATAGAAATCAGGGAAAGTAAGTAATTACATTTCTAACGACAGTGTTCTGCAATTAGATTCGTGTGAGGGTTAATTATTTGTAATTTAACCTAGTCATATATAAGAAACCGTTCATCAGTCAAAGGTTAGTACGTACTGGGGCTTGCGCATGAAGCCAAGTATAAATATAGCATGGAAGGGCTCTCCATCCTATCCCATTTTGCCATGGGTTTCAAATTCCTGACAGTGCATTTAACATCGACCAGACATTTTTCTTAGAACTTTTTGCAAAAACATCATGCTTAGAGATGAACTCGTAGATTCATCATTCCTACAAATATATTAGTATGCATTCTATTATTTTTGTTAAAAAATTTCAAATATGTCATCGTCATAATCTCACGTTATCCTCACCTATCAACTTAACTATGGTTAATCTTAACTAGATATGAGAAAAGATGATGATACCCCTAGTTATCTCTTTTGGGGTTTGAGAGAGAGGTCTAGGTTGCCGGTGGCGACCACCGGATGTGTGCGCCGATGATGGGAGCCTGAGCATCTAATGAGAGAGAGTGTGTGTGTGGGCAAGTGGGAGGAGGGTACCAAACTGAGCGGATGGGGGATGGGAGATAGGGTGGGAGAGGGGGGGAGGGGGGGAGAGAGATAGAGAGAGTGCCATGGATGCCACAGTTGTCCTTCATATTTGAACGTTATTAGCAAAAGAGTGATACATCTGCTAATATTTCTAGAAATGATAAATTTACAAATTCACCTCTAAGTGTGATTTTTTTGGGTAAAAACCCCTTTTTTTTCCTTTTGGTTGTTAACACTGTTTGGACTTTAAACGCAAGTGTCGCGCATACTTATGGTCTACAAAATAATGATAATTCTTTAAAGTCTCTAGTGCTGTTTGACAACAGCAAAAGTAGGATAGGCGTTCATCACCTCAGAAGTGTTAAATACCATTTGGCAATCAGATCATTCAGGTATAGTATTCAGTCAAAGGGCATAATAAATGGGTGATTTATAATCCCCTTCAAATATTAAAACCAAAGAGGGTTAGATCTCTCTCATATAGAAACTATACATTTAATATACTCCAGTCATTTTTATTAAACAGAAAATTGATCGATGAAATAACCAGCTGTATATAGATAAATATCCTTTCCCAATTAAGTTTTATTCGCTTTATAGGGTATACCACCAGCAGGACATACCATAGGGTCTCTCTCTGTTTTGTCAAACAATTTTGTTTGAAACTCGTATGCGATGTTTCACTTTGGAAATCCTTAATTATGTAGTCATCTATAGACAAATTCACAAGAGGAAACAAATTGATGCCGTCCATGCATGCATTCACGCATGATTGCTCTCTCTCTCTCTTAATCGTTCCCTATCTAGTCTCACGCTTGACATAGAAAAGGAGAAAACTTTTGTATCTTCAATGGTAAAGGAGTACCCCACTTAGCATTTGCCCTTTCGCCTGACATCATGTATCTCCTTTCTTCATCTCTGTGTGAGAGACTATACGATCTCTCAGTTGTCTTCCCATCTATCTCTACATCCTTCATCCTCTTCTGCTGCGTCTCGTACGTGTACTGCCGTTCCTTGGTGCCGTCGTCTTCATCGATCTGATCCTCCTCGATCAAGAAGCTCTGATATGGCAAGCTCTGACGAATCTGTCCGAGAAATCCACATACTTGGCCCACAGCTGCCGAAGCTGTGGGAAGGCGATGTCCAGCCACGGCTTCGCTCGGCCGTTGAAGTGGATCACCGCCGCCTTCTCCGCATCGGCCAAGCTGGTGTTCTCCTGGTACCCGAGCCCCAGTACATGCCAGTACGGGTCTATTACGTGAACAAGGCCGTGGAAGGCTATCAGTCCGGGCGGCAGGGTGCCCAGCTGCCACAGACTCAAGTCTGATTTCAAGTTCTAAATGGAAGAGGGAGAAAGAGATCGAGGGGGAAAAAAAAGAGATGGAGATGTGCAGTCAGATGTGGATACAGAGCTTAATGATAATAATGTAAATTGGCACCGAGACCGAGTGGTAGATTTGTATACGAAGTTGCAACAGTGACATGATGCATTCTTGTGGTGGTTGAGATATATTTTAAAGCTTCTTCTTTATATAAGCTAACTATACAGCTGTCAAAAAGAAGTACCTCCTGAAGCCAGTAGTTGTACGTTCTGCTGATGTTCGTCTTCCTCCAAGCCTCGAGATCGAAGATGTTCATGCCATAGGCCCAGGCACACTCGTCGGGATCGAAATTTCTTGATATCACAGGGTGGGAGAAGTTCAGGTAGCTCTTGAGCCTCTTGGACATAACAAACTTATCTCCCCCACTGCATGTCCGCACCGCGCCATTAACCTTGCCTTCCAGATCGATATCCCACAGTGGCGAAAGGTCGGCTTGGACAACAACGTCGTCGTCGAGGAAGACCACCTTGTTTAGGCTGGGAAAGAGCTGCAGTAACAAAGGTAGCGTCGACGTTGGCAAATCCTCAAACAAGGCTACTAATTATGAGCGAGCTGTAGATTTGATAGTTGCTTCATGTACATGGGCCATCATGTTTCTACAAAATCTAGATTAGGCTGGGGAAGAGCAGAGTTTTTGTGGGTTTTGAGGAAGACTGATACGGCAACGTCACCCATCTCACCTCGGGCAGATTTATTCTGATGTGGTTCATGACAGAGTTGTACTTGGGGCTGAGAGCTTGCAGCTTCGCCGCCACCACGTAAGGCTTCTCGGTGGTGCTGGCGGCGATCGCCGCAGACCCGCCCCGGAACTGCGACCTGACGTCGCGGTCCTTCTCCATGGCCTCCAGCACCGGTACCCTCCCCCTGGCGAACCAGTCGAAGTGGTGGAGTCCCTTCACCTCGACCACCGCCGGCTCCAACGGGTGCAGAGAGAACCACGCGTGCATGGCGGCGTAGGTCTTGCGGTCGGTGATCACGTGGAGGACAACCGTGCCCGGGCGGAGCGCGTTGCGGACGAGGGAGGCGGCGACGACGGAGGCGGCGAGCACGTTGTCGGAGGCCAGGACGAAGTGGTGGTAGGAATTGTCGACAAGCGCCGGGACCCGCTCCGGCGCCGGGACCTGGAGGCGAGCCCCCGCGTTGCCGAAGTACTCGTTGGCCAGCCTCAGCGTGAGGCAGTGGAGCTGCTTGGGCATGGAGCTGGACGCGACATGGCGATACAAGTACTCCTGGATCTTGGCAGCCCGTGCCTTCTGTTCCAGCAGTGAGACCTAATCGAAGCCCCAGTTGAAAAGCTTTAATGCTTACCCGTAGTATGAGCATGCTCGATCTTAGTTTGTGGGATGATTTATTTTCTAGTAGGTTTCAATGGGGATGCATGCATGCATATCGATCGACAGATGTACTCTTTAACACATAGTTGAATTATCAGCTTGATTCAGACACACTTTGACTTTACAGAGCATCTTTGGTATACACAAGTGATGTGTGTGAAGTGCTTGATTGACAACCCCTCGAGCCTTTGACTTCCTGAGAGGATCTAAGCATCCCCTCTCTAATTAATTTTGTCACTAGGGTTAAGCTGCAAGTTAGTGAGTTACACAGTGATGCGTAGCTAATTTTTTATGAAGTGTTGAGTTATTACTTAACAGTTATGTCCTTTTGCTGCCTTTTTCCTTTTTGATTGAAAGACTCCCTAGCTAGACCTGAAAATCGTGCGCAAAACAATATTATATAGAAGCATCGGTGATGAAGAAGTAGTCATTACCATTGCCTTGAGCCTTATAGCAAAGGTTTTAGCATCAGGCCTGTTGTTCTTCATCTCCGAGATGAAATCCTCCAATGACTGTGGCACATCCGGTGCTTCCAATGATTCCTCATTCACATGCTCCTGTAAGGTGCGGTATATCTGCTCTGGAACTCCCTGGAACAAGTGCAAAAGCTTTCATTTTTATTTCCTTCTTCTTCTTCTTTTTCGAAAGAGTAAGAGGCCGGAAGAATGGCTATATGAAATGAGGTTTGGAAATCTGGGTTTCAAAGATTACGTACCGTGGGTTCAAGCCTTCTTCCCCATAACCTTGGTCTAAGCCTCTTGCCCACGCATCCTAATTAAGATGATATAATTAAATACCAGAACACAAGTATATAGTTATCAATATTTAAAAATCTTCTAAAACATCATGTGATTGTCTAGACATCGTTGAAATCAAATTTGCATGCTTTCATACGTCTACAACGCTTAGATCATATTCAAAGGCAACGGCCCCTAGGCCACAAATAAACCTTTTCTGAACATGGTAAGTGGTAACCTTCCCCCTTAAACTGTAGAAGGTACTTTGAAATGTTTTGATACCTTCTCCACATAAGTAAGCGAGATGGTTAGAATTATCCTAGATGCAAATTTTCTCCTCCATCCAGTTTTACCGATTGTCGGTACATAAATGGCCATGCATGCAAATTTCAGATGGTACGTTGGTACACATGTAAATGACAGATTTGTAGGAGCGCAATAAAAAACAAAATTGCTTGCTTGGAGCCTAATGCTCCAAGGATTTCCGCATTGACTTGACTGCTGTCAAAAGTTAACTATATAGCCCAAATCTTAAGGCCCTCTTTGTTATTCTAACGCGGACGCCGTGTTAGACTCCAAGGGGTCGAACACGTCGCCCGCGCTCGGATAATTAAGGCCGATTGTGTGAGAGAGAGAGAGTGGGATCCCCTCTCGTTTCTCTCTCGTCGAATCCGACATTCTCCCGACAATTCTAATAACAAATCGGACCTAAAAATTTTCTGTGTTATATAACAAGGAGATTTTATCACCGTATAAAAATCTATTTAATTAGCCCCACTTTCGTTCGAGATTAAAGGTAACTCGATTAAATCTAAGTGAATTTATTTTATCTATTTTTATTCTTTTTTATTTTGGTATGACACCGAATTTAGTTGTCTCACTTCTGGAGGTGAGATATATTAATTAATGCGACTTAAATCAGATATTAAGTCACTCTTAAGTGAATTATCTAAATTTGTTTCTGTCAAAATAAAATGATTTAAATTTAAACTAAAATGAAGATAATTTTGAGATAAATTTCAAACAAAACGGTACTGATTAAGACTACTCACGTTATTAAAACAAGGACTACTGTACGTACAGCCTTGCGGTCTTGCCATCAATTTCTCCGGTGAATGAAACAGTACTATCTCTAGTTGATAACTTGGACAAAATGGGGGCAATCATTGTCTAGTGACATTGACCTATGATTGGAAAGGGAAACTAGGAGAATGAATAAAGTTCAATTTTTTAGAACCCTGTGTCATAGCGCGATAATTCATCTCTTCTCCAGTTTGATTTGTGCCTCCGTCACTGATCTCCCTACAAAATAGAGTACCTATAAAAAAAATCGACTTTCTAAATTGTTTACTGGGATTCTTGGGGGAAGTGCATCCGATCTGGGACAGCTTGTGTATGGGCGTCACGTAATATACAGGACATGCATTGACATCCCTACCCAATTAGTGCAACCAACTAGGTGTTGGATTTTGCAAACATGTAGGCAATGATGTTGTCGTGATCTTTTGCTAATTGCGATAAATAATTGAGAGTGAATAGGATATCCTGATCAGTTTCTGATTTCTCAAGGATATTAATTTAACACAAGTTGAATAAAGGTCAGTCTCTTCAATCCGGTCACTTTTGAAAAAAGTCCTTGCAAAGCCTTCGTTATGCAAAAACTCTTCAAAAGCTCGCTTATCCAGAAATTACTTTGCATAGAGTTTCTTCAAAACTCATTAATAAGAGATTGTTTTCACTTTTTTACAGTGTTGACTTTGGAAGGATATATGACATAATAGTAGGTTAGAGGGGTTCATCTCGGAATGTCTAAAATAAGGGTTCAATACTCCAAGAATGCGACTAAGATGAGACATAAATATATGTCTTAATTATGGCTGTCAATGTGTCGGATCCGGGCTGGACTTAGGTAAGTTTGATCCGAGTCTGACTTATCAAGATTAAGATCCGAGTCTGGCCCGAATAAAAATTCGCGGGCCGAAAAAGATCTTGCGATCCGGCTCAAAATCGGGTCAGGCCCACGGACATATCGGGTCGGCCCGATCCATTGACAGCCCTAGTCCCGACGCGAGCAAACATGTGTGACAGTAAGACCTTCACAGGGGAGAAAAAATGCGTGGAAGTGGTGAAATATTTTTGGTTTTTGGTTTAAGATTATGTGAATATATATAGGTGCACATTATTATGATGTTCATATATAGTCTTTCCGACAAGAAGGATGCTATCTTCTGACCCTATTACATGATAGAAATCCCGAGGTACTTCGATTAGTCAAAGCGAACCTTTACCCCCCCGTGCTCACCAAAAGCGCAGTAAAGAGAAGGAAGAAAAACGCTAGCTAGGATCTTCACTTACCCAAGGAGGAGCACTTGGTTTCACCATCGATGGTATCCATGGCCGTCAGCACGAACACAAGGCGGAGCAAGAACGTGACGAAGAGCAGGGAGTAGAAGACCATCAGGTAAGAAAACCGCCGAGGCCCGACCTTCACCTTGATGAAGTCCCTCACCCCCTTCCCCGGGAGCACCGTGACATGCCTCAAGCTGGGCGATATGTGGAGCTGCATGTCTCCTTAATTAGGAACCCAAACGGCAGAAGGACGGAGGAAGCTCGATCGACGACGAGGTAAACGAACGCCCGCGTACAGGAAAGAACCAGCTGCAGCACCGACGGCTGTTCGCTCTCTCGCAAGAGGCTCGTGCGCCTTCGGGGAGGGGCGGGGAGGAGATCCCTGGGGGTGATGTAAGAGGGGAGCCACGTTCTGGGTGCTCAGGTTGCTGTCTTCACCTACCGTTGCTTAGCACTTGGGCCAGCGTTTCTCACAGTCACCTGCGAATGAAGGGAAGAGAGAACGAACTGCAGAGAAAGAGAGAGAGAGAAGGGAGTTGGGCAGAGGTGGTTGGAGACAAGGACATGGAAGGAGTCCGATCCAGGGGAGGGAGAGAGAGAGATGTCTATCAGGATTAATTCTCCCTTTGAGTTCCATTACTATGTGGTTCTGTCTTCAAAAAGAGAGAGAGATTTCCCGAATGTCTTTCATTTCAAGCACACATAGTCCACAGAGAGAGCGAGAGAGAGAGAAAGCGAGAGAGGAATATAAGAATTTCTTTACAACAAGGACAATAGGAGGTTGCTGTCTGCACCGTCAGATCCTGCTTCTTGTTTATTAGCGAGTATGCCTCCTGGTGGTTACTTTGCCTACAAATGAAGCAGAGGAGGGAAGAAAAGGACGAAGCAGCGCTTAACTGAACTGCGACAACGACCAGCCAACCAGGAGGATCGACCACAACGTGGACGTGTTCTACGTTTATTAAATCCCCGTGTGGCCGCAGTGACTGCGTTCGAAGAACGAAAGAAAAAGGATAACTTTCAACGTCCATGGTTGTATTTAGTTTTTTAATTCTTTCTGGTGGCTTTGATTATTTAAGCTGCGTTTTTATATACCCTAAAAATAAAAAAGATTTTTTATATGAACACTATTATTAAGTAAAATTTATAAAAATTGTTTTTGAAAAAAATAATAAGAATATCACCGTGTAAATTTGAATTATGTAAAAGTATCATTTTTATTTACAGATATATCACTTTAATTAGTTTATCAAAAAATTATAAAAAATATATTTAAGTGACATTTATATATTATTTGAATTAACTAATGATACGACTACTAATGTATTTTTAAGAATGAATTTTTTTACAAATTTATATTTAAAAATATTTTTATGAAAAATTCTCAAGCAAAAAAAAATAAAAATCAAAAGAATCTTTATTATAGAATTTTTGTCAGATGTGCTATAAATGCGAGAGATGGATTATTGGTTGATAGCAATCCACCATTTGTAGTGTTAATAAGATTCAACTGACACGAGTAATTAATATATGTGATCGCTTAGCATCAGCCAAATTGACTGACACCGAGCATTATATATACAAGTTGCTCCCATAAGATGTGCTCAGGGTTCTTGTGCAGAGGTACTTACAGTTAAAAGTACGTACTTTGATGTAATCATTGTGTCAAACATGACCACTGGCTTAAACCACACAATAAGTGTTTGATTGGATTTATTGGAAGATTTCAATATGCAAAATTTGAAGCCCAATCAAATGCACCAATGTTCTCAGCTTTCGTGTCCAACTAGCTTTTATTGATGGGAGAGAGAGAGATATTTGGAGATGAGTAAAAAATA
Source organism: Amorphophallus konjac (assembly GCA_022559845.1). Taxonomy (NCBI): domain Eukaryota; kingdom Viridiplantae; phylum Streptophyta; class Magnoliopsida; order Alismatales; family Araceae; genus Amorphophallus; species Amorphophallus konjac. The sequence continues at coordinate 413,347,006 of CM040122.1, read as the reverse complement.
CCCAAAAGCTCCTCCAACGGAGATTCTGGATGGATTTCGAAGCAAAATCATCATTTAAATTTTATTTTATATGCTATTCCACCCATAACCCTCATTGTGTATTTAAACTCGGCATTAAACTCACCATTAAATCACCATTGTGGTATTTAAACTTATTATTTAATGTGTAGGATGGAGAGGCGAGAGAGACATAAACCAAATGGAATGTTTTGGTTTCAAAATTCATGAGAATATATCAGGTGTAATTTTTAAATAATCTCCCAATAAAAAATCCAAACAAGCTGGCCCTGAAGCGACAACTGAAAGGAATTCCAAAGTTTTTGAGAGATTTACCATTTGAAGTAGGTTCACGACTCTCTTATCGGCATCGGATCTGATAAGTGATGGTAGATGTTTCTATTGTTACGAGAAGGAATTTCACATTCTTTTAAAGATACATGTGTTTTTGTAATTTGTGGAGGTTAAAAAGTGTTATCTCGATCTCGAAATACACTTTTATGATTTGTTTGATAGGGAAGAGTGTCGGGCTACCCTTAGGAAACCTGCAACCACTGAACGGAGCATCCCAAGAAGCCCTAAGAGTGATTTCAAGGGACAACCGTCCGATGGTTAAGTCAGAACTGAGCGTAAGGGCAAGGAGGAAGTTAGAGAGAGAAGGAAGCGAGAGCTTGCGTGAGAGAAGAAAGTGCTCAATGACGTGGCGAGTGCTCGGAAGTATGGACGAGGCCTAGAGAATGACGAAAAACTTGCTATCTCTCTCTCTGAGTATCTCTCTGGCTCTGTGCCTGCATGCATGTTTCCTCGCATCCCTGTATAAGTGCCTGCATATATCTCTCTCTGTCTCTTGTGTCTTCGCCCCTCTATTCCTCCTTCCATCTGTGTCTGCTTAATACCTATTTATATTGACAATGGCGGTGTCGTATCTTTCCAGACTTAACAAGAGCGTGGTTAGTGGAGTGAGGCGTTGCTCGATCGTGAGATTGTCTGCCGTCCACTCGTCCATCTACTAAGGAAGGACGTCATGGCGGCATCTCAGTGGTGTGGACATGATCCGATGTTTCGCCGGGGTAACTCTCGTGATCGTAACTTCAATGCTCACTCGTTGGCGAGTTTCACGACGTCTGAGACGTACATGTGTGGAGATCATGCCTGTGAGCCACCCAGTCTTAAGTGGAGTTTAGTTAGACCATATTTATGGACCATCAATCGGTTGGTGATGGCCGCTACAAGTATGAAGACGTTGAGCCGTAGTAGACCTGATGTTATTGGGCCGTGCTGAGCCTGACCCATTTTCCCCTCCTCATAATTCATGTCCCAAATGTTATTTTAAGGTCAACTTTTGGTATAAGTTCAAGAATTACCGCTTGATATAGAACAATCATTGATTTATTGACAAGATTAGTGTTTTTACTTGAGGGGGGGGGGAAGAAAATTGAAATTTTGAAACTCTTTGACATTATTTACGCATTGAGATATCACTTGTTTCTATGTAATATACAAGATTTTTGCCGAACCACGTTCGCACTACTTCCTTTCTCTTGTCTCTTTTACTCACTTTGTGTGCATGCTTGTTCCTGTGAACGATCCTAACACCCATAATAGTGTTTTTTTCTTCTAGGGTTTGGTGTTGATGAACGGTGATTCGATGTCACTGATTATGTTATTACTTAGCAATGTGATCTCCACCAGCTCTCAAATCTAACAGCCTTGAAAAAAACATGATAATTGGTAACACGTGTTCTTAGCGACCGAAGGATAACAAAATATGTCGTGTCCAGATGCGAGAAAACATGAGAGGTTGCCGAATCTTGTAGACTTGATGACAACCAAAAAGAAGAACAAAACCACACACGGTGCAATTAATACCACCCTCGTTTGTGCCTAAGACCATATATCGACGAGCGGGGGCAAATAGTAAGGGGACCTTGGTGCGCGAGGGATGAAGGCGGCAAAACAGCAACCAAAGAGAAGATACCTAGCTAGTAGAGAGAGAGAGAGGGGGGGGGGGGGTTATAATATTTCTCTCTCCCAAATGCGAACGGTCCACCTCTTCTTGGAATAGTGGAATAGAATTCAAACACGATTTAGACCGTTTTTTGAAACAATCGGGGAGAATATATATTTTTTCAAAATTCTTAAAGAGAGAAAATTAGTTTCTAAGTAATTATTGGAGATTTTAAAAATGTATTCTTTTTTTCCATATGTCTCTCTGATCCCAAAATCCCACCAACCCAAAATATGATGAGATATGTGCACGTTAATAAGGACTTGTGACGTGTCGAGGATTCTAATCAAATCTATTTCTAATATTATTAATTTCCAAATGCAGCCTTACTCGGTTAGAATTTGGACATAGTACGAAAGTTAAGAGCTATGAAACACACTCAAGAGGGAGGTGAATTTGGTGTTAATAACTATTGAAATTTTAATACAAACCACACAACAATCAAGCATAAGGAAGGGAGATAAAAGAAAATGAGCCAATTACACAAGAAGACACGCGGTTTTTATAGAGGTTCGATACATGCAGCATAGGCCGACCTACGTCTTCTCTCCAAGATCACTTGAGTATTCACTACTAGAAATACTAGTGGACCACACACACGCCACACATCAAGGTGCTGGCACACCTTTCAAACACACACACGTGCTTAAGCACAGTGGCGGAGTCGGGGGGGGCAAGGGGGGCGCAATTATTACCCCCCCCCCCCCTTGACTTGGGTAAATTTATTGGTTTTTTTACATTTACCCCCCACCCTCTATTGGCTTTTTGAGCCCATTAGACGTCTATCGACGGTAGATATCTAGGTCATACGGTTAAGTTAAAATGTCTACTGATGGTGGATATTTATCACCCACATTCATTTGGTTGTTTAACCGTAAATCGGCAATGGGGATTTTCCTTTGAAGATAGAAACCTAAAAGAGACAAAAGAGGACAAAAGCAGCACATGTAAATTAAATGGGTATTGCGACTGCTGGCTAAGAAACTTTGTCCGCAGCCGTGCAAGGTTGCTTTTTGATGGTTGAGCAGAAATAAAAAAGGTTATCGAGTTGTGCACATAGTTACTTTGTAGGCTTGCAGCAGATCTCTCTAATCCACACTGAAGTCCCGCAATCAATGGCACCCAAGAGGGGGGTGAATTGGGTGTTTTGGTATTTTAAGAAAACTTTTTTGACTTTTTATAAAATATGTGATAAGATGCTAATATGAGAAACAAATCTATTCAAACACAGACTGACTTAACAAATTCTATTTGGTGATAATATAGATTATGCAGGATTAACGAGAATAAAATCTGAACTAGAATGCACACTTACGATCGCACAGAAAGGAGATAGAAGAAAAGGAACAAACCACACTGAGACAGTAATTTTTAGGTGGTTCGGATGCCACAACGGCAACCTACGTCCACCCCTCATGGACTGTGAGGATTCACACACTATCTTGTAAAGAGATACAAGATCGAACACACACACACACACACCCACACACACACACACACGTTGTGAGATGAAGGCTCCCACGAAGGTGTAAGAGACACCTAACCACACACACACCAAACCAATCAGACTTAACTGCACACACACACGGATCCACAAAGATCCACACATACACACGGGATTGTTTTAGAATTACAAAACAAGCACACTTGAAGTTTAGAAAGATTAAGAATGGAAACACAAAAGAAAGGGCTTGATTGATGCTCCCCCTTAGTTGATGAAGAGTTTCTTGGATGCAGCTTGAACTCCACTTGAATTGGGATTGATCTCCTTCAGAGATTGCTTGATCTTCACTTGAGGATGGATGAAGAAGGATGAAGAACTTCCTCCCGGAGCACTGTTCACGTCTACAGTGCTAGCTCCCTTCTCTCCCCTTTCGTAGCCTCCTTAATCCCTCTTAGAGCATTAGGGTTTCTTACCCCAAAGAGGTGATTTTATATCTCTTGAATGGTCAAGAGACAAGCCATGAACCAGATCCACAAAACCTGGAGGGTTTGGTGACTTTGGGATTAAACAATACCAAAAGGAGGGGTTTCTTTCGAGGTGAACAAAAGTCAACATTTTGGACTTATCGAGACTGGTGGTCGACCTGCAGAGGCTGGCGATCGACCGTCACTAAGAAACGGGTTGAGAGTTGGTCCCTGGAATTTCCGGTCGACCGGGATCAGGCCGGCGGTCGACCGCTCTGAGAAACTTCTGTAGAAGAATGGTTGATGTTATTTCCGGTCAACTGGGATCAGGCCGACAGTCGACCGGACTGTGATGAACCTGAAAAATTAAGAGTTTAGCCCAATGAAATATATCCACATGATCGAAGCATGAATTGAATGTATATTATTATTTATTTCAAGTTAATTTGAGTTCTTTGGGACGCATTTGGAGGACTAAACACTTAAGCAAAATCCGTGATGAAATCTGACCTGATTGCTTATAAAAATCACTTAAGTTATTAGTTCCATGCACGCGAGCAAGCATATGTCCTTAGTTTTGTTATCATCAAAAGCACTGATATATATACAACACACACGTCCGGCCCCCCACACCCCACTCCACTTTGAGGAGCTTCTCTGTCAATACAGTGAGTTTCCCCCCTTGCTCAGTTCTATTGTTATCCATTTGGTGGCTTTTGTTAGAATCGTAGGGCTTTACCATGGGGTTTTACCTGGGGAACGCATTTCATCGAGGACTTTGATTTTATCTTTCTTTCTATCTATCCATTGGTTTATTTGTTGATGACATTGACATTGACTTTACCAGTTACTACAGCTACTGTGGAGAGAGCATTTTCAACAATGAGAATTATGAAGAATCGATTATGGAGTAGAATAGGTGATCAATGGATGAATGATAATTTAGTGACATATATTGAGAAGGAGGTATTCGAGGGCATTGACAATGAGGCAATAATACAACGCTTTTAGAATATGAAGACCCGTCGTGGACAACTCACTTGTAAAATATCTTCTACTTGAAAGGAAATAAATAATTTTTATTATATTAATTTTATTTTACCCCTCTTTTAAAATATTCCTAGCTCCGCCACTGCTTAAGCATAGCGCTCACCCTTAAAGTAGGGCGCAGAAGAACACACACACACTTTCTCACACAATGAAAGCCACAAAACACAGATTTAGAACAAGGAGAGAAAGCAAATCTGATGAAGTTCCTTTCATGTTGTTTTTCACGTTCTTACTCACAGGAGGGCGTCACGGCTTGAAGAAATGTCAAAGTAGAGCACAGCAGGTCGCAACAGCTGCCTTCCACGAGTTTTTCTACCCTTGTTTGTTTAAATCTTGCCAAATGATGTTTATATAGGGTTTGGGCACTTTAGGGCTTCTCTAGAGAGGTTTAGGAAGAGTCCCAGCCAAGGAATGGCCAAAATCCAATGAGAAGATCCAACTAAGATCGCAAAAATCGTGGACAGATTTACCCAGATCGGAGTTAGTTATGCCCACGCAGTGTCGACACCATTCCAGAACTTTTTTGCAAGTGTTCTGTTTGGGTCAGCGACACCTCCTGAGAACTTCGTCTGTCTGAGAACACCCACTTTGAACAACCTTAACTTCTTCCTTACTCATCCAAAAGGTGTAATCTTGGGCTTTTTTGGGCTTGTTGTGAAGAGCTTAGATAACACAACACCTTTCTATCAACCCACATCTTGAAAGATCACCATAGCTTAATTAAACAAACCATTAAAAAGTAACTTTCAGATGCATTTACACTTGGACAAATTTTGGTAGATGAACATGTTCTCTGCACAATCACTTGTAGACAATGATTAGTCCAACACACACAGACTTTGTTATCATCAAAACACGGAAGGATCATAACATTCTCTCCCTTTTTTATTATGACAAAACCCTTAAAAAAAAGAGAGGACATACAAGTGTAAACCATGTGTATGACAACAAAATCACTAATAGCAAGAACCACATTAACACTACATCTATACATGCCGTGAGAGAATAATCGTAATCTCAATACTGCAATAGACTGAAATGCTAAACTATGTTATGCACAATGCATGCTATGTATGCGTAACAAATGAAGATTGATTTTACAAGGGTAGTGCATACACAAGGAAAATCACGATCTTCACGGAAACAAAGAGCTAATCATAAAGAAGAACAATGCATAATAAGCCGATCAGTAATGTAATATGACTTTCCCTTTTTGTCAACAGCAAAAGAGGGATTTGTAGGGGCAGAATGAAAATCAGAAGTAACCAATAGATAGTACATGAGAGTAAGGAAAAATAAAGTCTCTCCCTAAGTGAAAATAGTCTTGGACAGTCCCCACGAAACATGACATAACACGATAGGAAGCTAGAAGGAAGTGGCTACAGTGGGAAAAAATAGCAAGGGAGAAGGAGCTAGCCAAAAGCCTATCCTCACTGATCTAGCGCCTCTCGGATCCAAGCCAAGTCTACACACATACGACGCAGAATCGCTCGTAGATGTTGCGTCTCTTTCTCCTGTCGATCAGCCTTGACATGCAGTGACTTCACAGAAGTAGTTAATTCATGTAAGACCCGAGTTGATTCTTCCTTAGCAGCATCCCGAGCACGGGAACTCGGCGGTGGAATAGGCATCAACTGTCCATCAACAAATCCAGGACGCATAGATCTAAGAGTATGAGTCCCAAGCTTTTCCTTTTTGTCTAGAGGAGCAATATGTTCGCCCGCCAAGGACACACCACAGAATTCAAACAATTTTGTCAAAGTTTTGCCATAGGGTAATGCATGATCAACATTGCAAACACAGGACATGAGCCTCAGAGTGTCAATGGATCGGATTCGGGTCGGATCTGTATGATCCGAATTCGGATCCGATCCATTTAGATTCGGATCTGATCCGAATCCAAAATAAAATGAGATTTCGGATTCGGATCTGATCCGAATCCGAACTCAAAATTTTGAATCCGGATCTTATCCGAATCCGAACTCAAACACACTGCAGCAATCAAATTGCATACGGTGTAGTTGTTGATATTTGAAGACATGCCAGAACAAAAAATAGAACAGGCATCATTGTTCTTCATGATGTAGAAGATGATGGGCATAGTTTGCAGAACTGTGTCTCCGGGAACTCACCTGAAGAATACCCATCAACAAGTTCAATGGCGACGATGACGAGGTCGAACTCCCTGTCGACCCGTCGCCAGCGCTCCTCCCGACTCTGCCACCGGCGCCGTGGCCTCGCCGACCTCATCTTGGCCGCCTGTCCCGGCGAGAACCTCGCGTTGTCTGCGTCCCGGAAGGCGAAGTCTGGGGAGGTGGCCGCCGTTGGCCCGGCGGAAGAGCTGGGGTCGTGGCGGGTCTCCTTCCCACCTCCTCCCAATAGCCACCACGAAGCCGGGGAAGCGGGTGGGGAGGCTTCATGCTGCTCCTGCATGGGGCGTACGTAGATTTGACTCTTCCTGCTGTTTATTCTTCGCTTTCTTCTGGTCGTTTATCACTCCATACGCCATTTCAATGAGCCTCCTCCAGGGGCAACATGACGATTAGAAGGGAAAAGGTTTAAAAAATAAGAAGTTTGTATGCAGAGAAATTTACTGAAGTGGATGGAAACTCTGTAGGAAGAAGAACAAAGAGAGAAGGATCTAAGATGATCTCAGGACCAAGAGAAGATTTCCAAATTCTATTGTGAAGAAGAGGAGAAAGATATGGTGTCAAGTGTCCTGCTGGGTGTGCATATATATATATATATATACTGCAGGGTATACTGGACAGTGGTCCTTTCGCCTTCAAGAAACTGACTCAATATTCCAAACTTCAGATAAAACTGGTGGTGTTACCACAGACTCCTGATGCGTACTCCAGATTTAGCTTAATTTGGGTAGAAGGGCCACCCAATCTGATATGGTCCCTTATTAAGGTTTGAAAGTTAACCACTGTGAGTTATGGGTCCAATTGAGTTACCTGAGCCTGGGAAGAATCTGCAGAAAATGCCATTCATTAACTCCATGGGACTCCGTTCCCGAGTCCATCTCCGTCTCCACAGCTGTCTGCCCTCACAGTGCTTTGGTGGTCTGCATCAGTGTTGATGACATAAACTCCGTACCCAAAAATCCATGCCAGGAAGTGTAGTCAGTGGGTGCCCGTTCTGACATCGGAGCTCGTGCGCCTTTGCCGGTCTCTTTATTCCTCACAGATCCCTTGTTGGGGTTGCTCGCGACTGCCTTGTTTCCCATCTTCGATGCAAAAAACTTCACGTGGGCAAGCAGCGACCTACAGCAAATAATAATGGCGAAACGCTGACAGAAGCCAGAGATATTTCACACAGAGCAATCGAGGGATTGCGGGTCGACTAGCTCTACTAATACGTGTCCACAGAAAATTAGCCGACGGATAAAGGGACGCCAGAGAGACCTTGTGAATGTGTATCCAGCCACCCATGACTTTTGTACATAGAGAGATAAAAGCACCCATTTTTAAGACAAAGGCACGTCGGTTCAGGAAAGCACTCGTTACTTCCATCCGTCCCCTCTCAATCCTTTCATCATGGTCATTCCCTGTGCGGCATAGAGACCTACGTTATAAGCACAGAGACCGACGTATTTAAAGTGACGGAGGATGTCCTCCGTCCCATTAGTTTAATCGTTTATAACTGTGGTCGATCTGTGAGCAGGTGCCCCCCCTTAGTCCCTCCATTGATCCGAGGGTTTTAACATGGAAGCTCATGGCGCCGCTGTGGCCACTAGGTCTTCCGGGTTCCGACGTGGAGCCTGCCCTGGTTGGGCTGGAAGACCCCACCCGAGCTTCCTCCTCCCCCGCTCCTCTGACGTCGCCCATCACAACGTGGAGCTCAAGTGGCCCAGCGGGCTCTCCTTCCTCAACGCGCTCACGTACGGCTCGGATGGAGGACGCCAAGCTTCTCTTCGGCGGTGGCGGTGGTGGCGCAAGCCGACGTGTCATCAGCACCCGGTCATCCTCGACGGTGAGCATTAACCTCCTTAGTCCTTCCCTCCCCCCTCCATTGCCATCCCGAGTAATGATGATCCCGAAACTTGCTCTGGAGCTCCGAACATGCAGAGCCACGGGATCGAACCGGGAGCAGCTCGCCGGCCAACGCAACTAGCACCACCGACTCCCTCGGGCTCGCGAACCATGCCGGCAGACAGAGGTGGATGAAGGGCGGCGGCATCACCAGCATACCCGCTGCGCCCTCTTCTCCTTCCCTACCGACATCTCTCCCTCTCGGAAAGGAAGAACGGCGCTCTCCCTCTCCCCCTCTATTGCTCTCTGCCCGTCGTTGGAGAAACCTTAATTCTCAGAAGAAGGGGCAAAAATCCAGAGAGATCGCGATCGGGAAACATGTCGCCCCGAAATGAGGTCTCTTTTATGGCGCCCCGAACTGCGATTCGAAATTCAGAATTTCGGATAAAAATGGCTCGCCCCGAATCCGCGTGAATATGACATTTCGGGGCAAAATTTTGATCCGAATCCGAAAAAAAATTTATATTCGGATCAGGTTTACGGATCTTGACAATCCATTGACACCCCTACATGAGCCCAAGCATAATTTGAGGCAGACTGATTGGAACATGAGTGAGCAACCTATCCAAAATAAATAATTGTTCCTTTGTGATGGCATCAAATTTTTCACTTTGAGGAAAAATAACGTGAGTAATAATATGCTGCAGCAAACGTGCCACTAGTGGAAGCTCACTTGCAGAGAAGCGAAAAAAATAAGGGATCTCATCTAAACATCCAAGACATGGCATCAGCCAAATAAAAATCACTAAGTGTGTCAAAGTTGAGATTTGAGAGGAATCTCATAAATCTTTGCCAGGAGGCCCTCTATAATGTAAATGTCTACTCCCTTCACAAATGTGACCACTGAACCATCCTCTGTCACAGTCATAGTAGAGTAGAAGTGTGCAACTAGCTCAGGGAAACATGGGCAGTCAAAAGTAAGAAATGGCATCCATCCAAGAGAACCAAACTAGAGACTTAAATCCAGAGAATGCTGAGCAAAAAACTGCACATTGACCCAACAACCATGTAATACACTGCGAATAGAAAAGCATTCCTCAAAATGTTTACGTGCCTCCTCAGATTTGAACTAAACTGTTGGTGTAGACATTGAAATAGGGGAGGGCAATGCTTGACGACGGGAAACGGCCACTCTGTAACATGGAGCCTCCACAGTATGCTCATCTTCAGAAGATGAAGATGTCAACATCACAACCTTCTCCTTGCCTTTGCGCATGTGAAAGCTACGGTTGGATCTCCGAGGCGGCATAGTGAGGGATAAAACAGAAGAGATAAATAGGGTAAGACGAAGAGAGTGAAAGGATGGAAGACGTAGGGCAGGGAAGGAAGAGAAATACGGTGGGGAGGAGAGGGGAGGTGAGGCACAAAAAGAGCGCCGCCGCGGAGAGGTGGAGAGCAGGTGTGCGAAGCCCCATCCTGGAGGCGACGAAAGGAGAGCTTCAAGAGCTCGATCGGTGGCAAGAAAGAGGCGATAGAGTTGCTTGTTGCAGCCCAAGAAAAAAGAAAAACGGGGAGGGAGAGATACCGATGGAGGGTGCTGAGAAGAGGGGCCCGAGTTGCCCTAGATGGGGAAACGGTGAAGGCAAACCAGAAAAGGAAGGAAGGAAAGAGAAATAGAAGGGAAAAAAACAATCTAAATCCTCTCAAGGAGAAAGGGACGAGAGCGCGGGATGCGGAATGACCAATCATAAAACCTCTGGGAAAAAGTTCGACTCAGAGATCAACACCTTTTTTTTACTTCTCCTTATTTTATTTCTTTTTTAATCACGTAATTTATCTAAGACTTCCAATACAACACATTTTACCCCAAGATGATGTCTTTCCTTAATCGACAAGAATTGACATGCTCTTTGATGGAGCACACACTGATTTCTCTGCGAAGGGTAGTAGATCGATCCTCACATAGTGATTTGGTAAAAATATCAGCTAATTGATGCATTGTTTCAATCAATCTCAATTCAATGTCACGTTTGGAAACATGGTCACGAAGAAATGATGACGAACTTCTATATACTTCGTGCAAGAATGCTGGATTGGGTTTTTGGAGAGATTAATGACACTGATATTATCACAAAAAATGGGAATATGAGAGAGATGAACACCATAATCACGCAATTGAGATTTAATCTAGAGTACCTGTGCACATCAACTTCTGACAGCCACGTATTCGACTTTGACTGTTGACAGTGCCATCGAATTTTGTTTCTTGGATGCCCATGAAATGAGACAACCACCCAATAACTGACAAATTCCACTAGTACTCTTCTGATCAATATTGCATCCCGCATAATCGGCATCAGAATATGCAATGAGATCTAACGCACAACCATAGGGATACCAAAGACCAACATCTAATGAACCGACGAAATAACGAAAAATTCTCGTAACAGTAATTAGATGAGTTGCACGTGAATCTGCTTGAAAGCAAGCATAAACATATACACTAAAAAGAATGTTCGGCATGCTGGCCATCAAGTAGAGTAGAGATCCAATCATACCTCGATATAATTTTTCATTCACCTTTTCACTATGGTCATCTCTTTCCAGCTTTGTGTTGGTTGCCATTGGAGTGCCTAGTGGTTTTGACTTGTCCATTCCGATTTTTTTTAGGATTTCTCTTGTGAACTTAGATTGAGTGGTGAAGATTTCTTCTTTCATCTGACACGCTTGAAGTCCAAGAAAGAATGTAAGTTCTCCCATCATACTCATCTCGAACTCCCCTACGTATCCTTAGAAAAGCATTGACAAAGATCTTTGTTAGTAGCATCAAAAATGATATCATCTGAATAGACTTGAACTATAAGTATATTCATTTCTGATGATTTAATGAAGACAGTGTTATCTACATTACCTCATTTGAAACCTTTTTCAATCAGAAATGTGTTCAAAGTATCATACCAAGCCATTGGGGCTTGCTTGAGTCCATAGAGAGCTTTCTTTAGACGAAAGACATGATCTAAGAACTTGAAATCTTCAAAACCTAGGGGTTGCTCAACGTACATACACTTCTTCTTTGATGTTATCATTCAAAAAAGCACTTTTTACGTCTATCTAAAATAGATGAGACTTTTTGGAGCAAGCATAGGCCAATAGCATCCGAATATGTTCTAGTCGGGCGACTGGAACATATGTAACGACCCGAGAATCCGATTACCGGGAAGGCGCGATAACCCGAGACTCGCACCGCCACCCATGAGTCCGAAGACTCAGAAGGGTTAAAAGGATGGTGTGGAGACTACACAAGTATCACAAATAATTACAGAAATTAAATAGTTTATATAATTAAGCAGGAGATAAATTAACATTTTACATGATACATGGTCCGCAAGATAACAATAAAATAACAACAGTAGACCACAACTAGTACAGAGACAAGAAAGAAAAGTACAGCTACACGGGACATACCCCGGCTCTGACCTCTGGCACTAACGCTGGGCACCTGAACCACGCTGAGCCTCAGACGCGCTCCCCTGAGGCCGTGACTCACCTGAAACACGGTGAAAACACGCAGGGAATGAGTCTCAGAACAAGACTCAGTAGGGATCACTTGAACCCTATCTCGCAAACAGAGAAACCGCTATGCTAGCAGTAAGCGAGAACCTCGAAAGGGAAGCCCTGCCATCTACGAAACACCGGTCTCACGGCACGAAAAATCGACACACGTGCCACGGTGAAACGACCGGAACACCACGGCCAATACGACAAGAACCCGAAGGTCGAAGTCGCAACGACTGACAGCCAATCACTCCCAACTCGACAGGAGTACCTCCCACTAGAAGCAAAGTCGGTAGCGTCCCCTGACGTCTTACACCGCACCGCAGGTGAATTGCCTGACGTGGTAGCACCTACCAAAGGCATGGACACCGTACAAGTAACCACAAACAAGTGACTAGCTGGGGTCACGCCCATCGACATGGGTCCAACCGCCCCCAATCACGTGTGCACACACAGACCGTGCATACCTAGTCTAGCCCTCTGACCGGTTTTCCCCTCAGTCGGACTCAGGCTGATATATAGACGCGGGGCCCGATGGAAACCCGTCCACAAACCATCTCTATGGGTGTGCCCGTACACCACTTGTAATGCCCCAAATTTTTCGGATCCTTCTTCGTGGGTCCCGGATCTAGTTTCTCGGAGTGTCCGACTCCGTTGTGCCCAAAATTTCATTTCGGACATCTTTCGTGTTCGGATCGTCGCGATCCGGAGTTGTTTCGGAGGCCCGGAGCGTGTCCGCGACTTTTTCGCGTGTGTTTTCCGATTCCCGGTGTGTTTCGATAATTCCTTCGGAACCTAGTTGCGGGTGAACCGGGCCGTTCACCTAGGCGAGTGTGGTACCGTTGCGATCGGTGCGTTCCGAGAATCGCGGAAATGTGATTTTTCTATTTTTCGGTATTTTATGTAATTTCCAGATTTTCTATATAAACCCCCTCCCTTTTTCTCTCTCCCCTCTCATTTCTCTCTTCCCTCCCTCTCTCTTCTCTCACGCCCTCTTTCTCCCCTCTCTTCTCCGGCGGCCGACGGAGCGAGGCGGGGGCAAGGTGGAGGCCGCGCGGGCCAGGACGCGGGCAAGGATGGGCGAGGATCGAGGCGGTGGAGGCGCGTGGGAGCTTGTGGCACGGTCGCGAGCCGGTGAGGCTTCAACGACGTTTCTTCGCAGATCGGCGAGCTCGGGGCGCGAAATCTTCAGTGGAGGTAGGGAGATGGACCCCCAGCTCGTGCTCTTTCCTTTCCGCGAGTTTCGTAGGCCGTGGTGAGCCGAGCGGGCTAATCGGGGTGATTTGGGGAAAACTCCATGTTTTGGGGTTGTGAGCTGATCTCTCATTTTACGGCGTTTTTAGCCAGGGGTTTAGATGCATGCCTAGGGGCTTGGGGATGGATTCCCCTTTGTTTCCCCATCATCCGGGGGTGATCGGGGCGCGAATCAGATTTTTTGGTTTTTTCCCACCGTTTTGCTCTCGGACGGGTGTGACGGTCCTTCCAGTGACCGTCACAGCCTGTGACGCCCCAATGTAGGTGCGTTACAGGGCCCGTTTAGCCTTTTGGTGGTATGTGGATGTGGCGGTCCCACGATAGACCGCCACGGCGCTGTGACGCGCCTGGGTTGGACCGTCAGGGACGATCTGACCGTTGACTCTCGGTCGTTGGTTTTGACTGTTCGGGGTCAAGGCCTGTGACGCACCAAGGCTGGCGCGTCACAGCCTTGTAACGCCCCTGTGTGGGTGCGTCAGAGCGGACGCATACCCACCTTGTAACGCACCAGAGTTGGTCCGTTACAGCCTGTGATGCACCGAGCGGGACGCGTCACAGTTGGTTTCATCTTGTCTTGTGACGCATCAGGGATGGCGCGTCACAGACTGTGACGCACCAGGGTAGGCGCGTCACGCTCAACTTTGCACCGAGCGTCTGACGGCCCTTTGTTGGTGCGTCAGAGTGGTTGTGACGGTCGAGGCTTGGACCGTTACAGGCTGTGACGGCCCAAGCTTAGACCGTCAGGCTCTGTGTGGTGCCGAGATGAGTTTTCGTGTTCTCCGTGATCGTTTTGCGTCGTGTCGGTCCCTAGTCGACCCGGTCGTGACCCAGTGGTTGACTTGCGGTCTTGTGAGTGCCCCAGACACCCGTGGGATTCTGTGTCCATGTTTTGAGGGTGTCGGGAGGACCGTGCTACCTTGTTTAGCATGCCTGTGGGTTTGAGAGTCCGGGTGACTTCTCGCGTGTCGAGCTTTCGTGTTACGCTAGACCGAGTCACCGTGTGTCGGTGGGTGTGCGGTGGGGTCTCCCCCGCATGCCGTGAGTTTTCCTGGACGATGATTCCCGAGTGGGCCATGTGTTTGGCCTTGGACTGCGAGTCTAGTTGCCAGCCTGGGGCTGGAGGGTTCCCGCCTTTCCCTGAGAGTTGGATTTGGTTTGACGGCCTGGGAGCTACTTTGGGAACCGTGTTTCTACATTTCTGCGTGGCCGAGCGTGCGGCCCGTGGACTGTGAGTCCCGTTTCTTCTCCGACTGTGGTCACCGTGCGACGGTGCTAGTACGTGGGACGGTCCCCGTACTTCGTCGGGTTCGGACGTTGTTTTCCGTTGACTTGAGAGTCTACTCTCTCAGTGACCCTCCACTAGTCGTAGCATGCTTACACACGTGTGGTCCCACCAGGGAGTGGTGGAGAGGCTACCCTTAGAGACGGTTTATGGACCGGTTTTCATCGGGCCCCACGTCTTGCAGCCAGAGTCCGGCTGAGGGGAAAATCGGTCAGAGGGCCATACCAGGGACGCGCGGTCTGTGTGTGCACACATGGTTAGGGGCGGTTGGACCCACGTCGACGAGCGTGACCCCAGCTAGTCACTCGTTTGTGGTTACTTGTGCGGTGTTCGTGCCTTTGGTAGGAGCTACCACGTCAGGCACCTGCGGTGCGGTGTAAGACGTCAGGGGATGCTCCCGAATGTGCTTCTAGTGGGAGGTACTCCTATCGAGTCGGGAGTGACAGACTGTCAGTCAGTCTCTGTGACTTTGACCTTCGAGTTTTCAGTCGTGTCGACCGTCGAGTTTCGGTTGTTTCATCGTGGCGCGTGTGTCGGTTCTCGTGTCGTGAGACTAGTGCTAGCGGCTTTACCGAGGTTACGTATTGTTGTGCGGTACCCGCAACCGGATGGTCGGGGTTGCACTTTAGACAGTGTGTCCAGGTTGGCCGTGTTCTGGGAGACATGCCTTTACGGCATGGTTGCCGTGGGTTTTCGCTTCGGTAAGCGGTACTAGTGTAGTTCGGTAGCCCCCGACCGTGAGTTTGGGGCGTGTTTCTAGTACAGTAGGAGTAGTTGTAGTGCCGGGTTTTGATCGGCCACCGGCTTTACTGTTCCTACTGTTGCGGTTGCTCTTGTAGCCTTCCTTTGCGCTACCGTCGTTGTTTCCGGTTGGGGTTCCGCGAGATCCCTACTGAGTCTCTGTTTTGGAGACTCATTCCCTACTTTTCAGGTGTGGCGGTTCTTCCTCGAGGTTCGAGGGCGCGGTGCGGAGGTTCTCAGTTGCCAACTCGCCGGGTCGAGGGGTCACTTGGCATGTGGTACGTTTTACTGCTTTATATTGTACTTTCTGTTAGACTGGACTCTGTTGTAGCTGTAGTTGTTTATTTATTTCTGTTAATTGTTGTTTTGTCCTGCTTTATTTCCTATTTTTTTGTGCCTCCACACTCCTTTTAGTCCTTCCGAGCCCTCTCGGCTCGTGGGCGGCGGTTCGAGTCTCGGGTTATCGGGCCTTCCCGGTAATCAGATTCTCGGGTCGTTAGAGCTGGTATCAGAGCGGTGGTTGTGGACGTGCATAGAAATTTGAGATATTACAGCGATCAGAGTCTATAAGGTCCAGTACAGTCGGCAGCTGGCATAGGGTTTTGTGCTTATTTTTCTGTTTCATTTCTCGCTTGAGAGCTTGAGTGCGCTGCGTGGCGCTGTAAAGGTGGTTGATGTCCGCGGCTTTCGTGCCAGCATGGGGCCTAAGGACCGAGGTCGAGAGCCTTCTCCCTCTTCGGTGGTGGCCCTAGTTGTGCCGCGTTGGGCGGAGGTTGCTGGCAGGCGCGAGCTCGTGGTGCTGCGTTCTTGGAATCTACAGCGTGGTAAGGTGGCTGGAGAGGACTGTTCGTGGTTAGGTGGCCGTGAGCATGCTTCGAGGGAGCTGCTGTCGATTTTTGGCCACTCCAGCTTGAGGTTTATCCAGCTCCTGAGGTGTTCTGATCGAGAAGTGTGCTCGGGTGAGCAGAGGATCTTCTCGGTGAGCTGTTGTTTCGTCGAGCCTGGTGTTCTTATCGTGCTATGTTGCGTTAGAAATGACGTGTCGGTCCCGATTGTTTTGCGGATTTTGAGGTAAGATTGGGTTGTGGTGTCCCAGTAAGTCTTTGCTCCTGCGCTTTTGCGTGCGAATGGGTGGTGTCTGCCTTGGAGTTGGCTTGATATGTGAAGGCTCCGCGGTGAGTTTCGGGACTCGAGGATGAGCATTGACGGTTGCCGGTTATGGCTCGTGTTGCGGCTCTTGGCATGGTGTGTTGCAGTTCGAGAAATTGCAGCGGTGGTGCATCGAGAGATGCTGTGATTGTGGTCTGACGTGACACTCATCGAGTGTGTCGGAGGCGTTGACCTGATGGAAGCGATGATTTTCCTTGGTGCTGGATGGTGCCGTTTCCAGCGTGCGCGAGGTTCGAGGTCGGGTCAAGCGTGGAGTTCTTCCGTTGGTCGGAAGTGCGTTGGTCTCCCCTTTGGTTGGAGAGATTGTGTTGGGCTAAGGCTCGTCGTCTTGCATTACGTGTTCGGATTGGTTGGCCTTGTGTGCCATGAAGTCCGTGCGAGACGTGCCCCTTATCGTGGCTAGGTGGTTGCCTGTGAGAAGCTGTGCCCATTCCCTTGTCGTGTAAGGGTGTTGGCGCTTTTCTGGAAGAATGAGTGCCGGTTGGGCGGTGCTTCCAAGAATTTGTGGCTGTGCGCACGGATCAGAGTGCGCAGCGGAAGCCTGGTGGGCTTGTGACCCACTGGTTCAGGATCGTAGCGTTGGTTGCTACGGGCGGATTCCTGAGTTTGCGTTGAGTATTGGAGGATTGGTTCCTCTGTGTGAAACGTGTTGTTGCCGTGCCGTTGCTTGAGGTGTCGTGATTCTTGGCACTTGCAGAATGGAGTGTTGGGGAATGTGCTGTCTAGTGCGCCGCATGAGTACCCTGTTCCTGTGATGGAAGCCGTGTCAGGCGTCGGTGTTGGGCCCGGATGGGGTTGTTGAGAATGTCGCCTGACGGAGGTCGAGGACGTGTTGGTCAGAGTCGGTGGCTTGGTGCCCGACTTGTGTTCCCAGTCGTGTCCTCGGATGAGATCATTTTTGGAGAAGTGATCTCTGGCAGGCTGTGGGTTCCTGTTGGTAGCTGCGAGTGACTGGTAAGGCTAGTCTCGTAGCCGACCACGGTGAGATGTGTGTTGGTTGGGGACCCATGAGCATTGTTCAAGTGGTGTCCTGTGGCTCTGTGGTAAGGGCGGGATCGGGATTGGCAGGTGTCCACTTGGATTAGTTGAGGCGAAGGCTTCGATGAGACCAGACGGAAGAGTGACGCCTGTGGGCGGAGGCCTTTTTGTGAGATTGGCGTCGGTTGGTGGTCCTTGATGGGACACTGGTGTCGCAATGGTTATCCCTGGTTTGGTGACCAGCATGGGATGGTTCCCCTGTAAGTCTGAGTCGACTGAGGAGATGACTAGAGACACCATGATCTTGCCATTTGGTTTCATCGTGCTCCCCGAGAGGGCCGGGTTGGCGCGATGATTGAGTTCGGAGGTGGTGTCCGAGAGGAGTGTGGCTCGAGTTGTGGTAATTGTCTATGTGTGAGTCAGCGGATGGCCTATTGTGAGTTGGATCGTGCCTGTTGGGCCGATGGAGGTTTCCCGTTGACGTGTATCTGGCGACCAGTGGATGGTCTTTTCACAGACAGAAGTGCTGGTTGTCGGGGCTCGAGCGTGGCGAGAGCCGTGTACCAGCGAGGCCTTGGATGACTGTTTCTGTGGCGTGCCTTTCCGGACGGGATCTGGGCTTTGTCGAAGTTTGTCCTCTGACAGAGTTGGCACAGTGTTATGTCTGGCTTTCAGCTTACCATGTGTGGGGTGTTTCTTGGTGCTCAGTCGATGTTCTGGTTGCGGTCTGTTGAGATGGCTGCGTTAGCTAGTGGGAACCCGGTTTTGGCTGTTCCTTTGTGTCGGGCATGAGACCAGTTGGCGGGTTTGCGAAACTGGCGTCTGGGTCATCTGCCGACCATGGGTTGCATCGGTAGCTGTTTCTTGTATGAGGGTTGTGTCTCCTCGGTGAGCGAGATTATGACTGTGGTGCTGTGTTTCATTGTGCTGCGACTGAGGTGACGCTGGACTGTGTCCTTTATGAGTGCCTGCTCTGATGGCCGGTGTGCTCGGCGCGTAGAGCGAGGTGTTGTTCGTGTTTGAAGTCTGGCTGTGTCCCTCATGATCGGTGTTTTCGTGAGAATCGAGATTTTCTGTGCTGGGGCTCTGACAGCGTTGTCAGTTGGTTCAGTGTTCTTCCCCTGTGACTTCGTGATAGGTCCTAAATTTTGAGGACGAAATTCCTTTAAGGGGGGAGGGCTGTAATGCCCCGAATTTTTTGGATCCTTCTTCGTAGGTCTTGGATCTGGTTTCTCGAAGTGTCTGACTCTATTGTGCTCAAAATTTCGTTTCGGACATCTCTCTTGTTCGGATCGGCGTGATCCGGAGTTGTTTTGGAGGTCCGGAGCGCGTCCGCGGCTTTTCCGCGTGTGTTTTTCGATTCCCGGTGTGTGTTTCGGTAATTCCTTCGGAACCTCGTTGCGGGTGAAGCGGATCGTTCATCTAGGCGAGTGTGGTACCATTACGATCGGTGCGTTCCGAAAATCATGGAAATGTGATTTTTCTATTTTTCGGTATTTCTTGGAATTTCCGGATTTTCTATATAAACCCCCTCCCTTTTTCTCTCTCCCCTCTCATTTCTCTCTTCCCTCCCTCTCTCTTCTCTCACGCCCTCTTTCTCCCCTCTCTTCTCCGGTGGCCGACGGAGCGAGGCGGGGACGAGGCGGAGGTGGAGCGGGTGAGGACGCGGGCGAGGATGGGCGAGGATCGAGGCGGTGGAGGCGCGTGGGAGCTCGTGGCGCGGTCGCGAGCCGGCGAGGCTTCAACGACGTTTCTTCGCGGATCGGCTAGCTCGGGGCGCGAAATCTTCGGTGGAGGTAGGGAGATGGATCCCCAGCTCGTGCTCTTTCCTTTTCGTGAGTTTCGTAGGCCGTGGTGAGCCGAGCGGGCTAATCGGGGCGATTTGGGGAAAACTCCATGTTTTGGGGTTGTGAGCCGATCTGTCATTTTACGGCGTTTTTAGCCGATCCAGGGGTTTAGATGTGTTGGGTTCGGTGCAAGTATTCAGAGGGGAGGTGAATGAATATGGCCTATAAAAACTTTCACCCAATTAACATATTAGGCTCACTAACTATTTAGAATGCTAACTAGACAGATTTATCAAATCTGGAAGACTAATTAGCAGATGTGGAATTTAAACAAACAGACAGTGAGCACTCTAACAAGACAAGTTAGACGAACTATAGCTCAATTTGAATTTCGATTACTTAACAGATTAAGACACTCTAAGAGAGCTAATCAATTTTTCTGCTCAACCAGAAAGCCAACACTTAGAGCGCCCCTAATCAATCATCTAACGGAAGCAAACCACAAATATATCAAACCACTGCACAATGGGTTTTTAGGTGGTTCGGTCCAGTAGACCTACATCCACCCCACACTCAAACCGAGTGTGGCTTCCGCTGACTCACAGCTTGATCAGCTGGGCATCACAGCTTGCCATACAACCGCTGGGCAACATAGCTTGCCGTCCGAGGAATCCTCCTTGCCCCGCTGAGCAACACAGCTTGCTGTCCAGTGGGGTCCTCCACTGCAAACCGCTGGGCAATACAGCTTAGCCATCCAGAGGCATCACCTCTGTAATCTGCTGACTAACAGCTTGAGGAAGATGTAAAATAGAAAACAGAAAATGAAAATAAACAGCAATCTGAAAGCTGTAAACAATGAAGCACAATGTGGCTCTTAAAGAGCTGGATGGCCTGGATTTGATCCACGGTCCATCAAGAACAGATCTCCCTCGATCTCACTCTCCTTCTTCACTCTCTCTCTTTCTCTTTCTTCTCTGTTGCACTTCTCTTCTTCTCTCGATCTCTGCTTTCATTTTCTCTCTTTTTCTTTTCCTTTTCTTCTGCTGGATCGTGGAAGCTCTCTCTCCTTTTTCTCTTATTCTTCTCTCAGCTTCTGCTCCCTGGCTTCGATCACGATCAGCCTCCATCTGAAGACGAAGGCTCCATTATATACCAGCAACAGTAGTGAGATAGGGCGTGTGCTTCCCACGCCTTCCGTCCAGAAGATTCCTCCTCGGATCACGTGCTCAGCACCCATCTCGGATCACGTGTCAGGTGCCAGCTTCAGGTCACGTGCCCATTCATCAGTACGCTCAGCAACTGGAGGTAGATGGCGTCGACCCACTTGCTCCAAGGAGTTGACGCACCCTTCAGAGATCTTCAACCCTTTTTAACTGCTGCGTCGACGCTTCCAACCCGTGGCGTTGACGCAGTGGAATAGCCTGTGAAGGTCTTTGCTTCTCTAACTGCTGCGTCGACGCTGCTTGCTTGTGGCGTTGACGCATCGGCATCGACAGTCCAGTGATCAATGTATTTGGCAGATAATCGTGCTGCGTCGACGCTGCTAATCCATAGCATTGACGCAGTGGTGTTCTAGAGCTGAATGTATATCAGACTCAATTGCTGCGTGGACGCTGTCTTGCAATGGCGTTGACGCACTGCAGTATTCCAGTGAGCTATGGACTCTGCCTCATTAACTACTGCATCGACGCTGCTGTAGCATGGAGTTGACGCAGCCAGGTGAGGCTCTGAAATCCTCTTCAACTGAAGCGTGGACACATTGAACTCCCAGCGTTGACCCTGTTCTTCATTGTTGTCATCATCTGAAGACAGTGTATAGACTTTAGAACTGATGCACGATGTACATACTTCATGAGACTCGAATGAAGGCAAGCGATGTATAGACTTCACGACTGATGAATGCAATGCAATGCAATGCAGTCCAATGTATGGACTTGGGCCAACAAAGAACCGATGGATGTATAGACTTCACGAGCTCAGTTCAATGTATGGACTTTGCGAAGCACAGTCCAATGTATGGACTTTAAAGGCTTGAAGGCCCAATGTGCAGACTTGAAGGCTTGAGCTAATGTATAGACTTAGAAGTTCAACGAAGGATGTACGGACTTGACCCCGATGTATAGACTTGCAAGCCTGAAGGCCAATGTGTGGACTTGCACAGTAGCCCAATGTATGGACTTGACAAAGCAAAATGAATTACTGAATGAACGATGTATAGACATTGGGTGACACAATGTGCAGACTTCACGATGTGTGGACTTTGAGTGTGCGTGCAGGCCAACAGACAATGTGAATGTATATACTTAACACAACGATACAATATATGGACTTTGCTATGCATGAAGACGAGTGTATAGACTTAGAAATCTGGGGGCGTCGACGCATGATGCATGAGACACACTTGCTGCGTTGACGCTGCATGACTTGCGAAATGCATAGAACACACAGAGGAAACAATGCACCGATCTTAATTCAAGCACAAAACACTTTATGCACTCTCATGCATTCGCCACAGAATATATCAGTTATATGCATTCAGATTGTTATGATTCAATGTCAGGCTATTAACAAAACAAAATGGTGACTCATTCGTGTTGCTATCATTAAAACACCACATTCATCAAAGCACAAGGGGCACAACAATCTCCCCCTTTTTGATGATGGCAACATAATGAGTCACACTGACTCGTCAAACTATTCTCCCCCTTTGACATAATCAAAAAGAAAGGGAATGGTGTGAGAGACACAATGCAGCACACAAAGACACTTATGACAATGAAACAGCACTCCCCCTATCAACATGTAAGATTAACTACTCTCTCCTTAAAATCAGATGACTCATAACTCCCCCTGAAGCACAGGAATGAACTCTGGTTATCCAATAAATCAATCTGAATTCTGCCATTAAAAAAAAACGGAATTCTGGTTACATGAACAGAATGAAACAGAATCAGAGCTGATTGTGAAACAGGATGGAAGATTCCAACAGTGTGGATCAACTGATAATGTAAGATTAGCCATGGGTAAGGGTGAGAAATAGTCAAAGCACATCACATCTCAAGGAAACAATCAATAGCAAGATGTTGATCAGACAGTCTGGAAAGAATCTGATCATGAGAGATTTTAAAGCATCCATCACAACAATAAGTCTTAAGAAGATTAGACTCTTCTATCATAAGGGGTTATGAATTTGCAGCTTAACCAATCTGATTTAATTTTGATGTATACCAGATTTGTCAAATTAAACTCAATACTCATATCTGAATCCAAGTTTTAATAAAGGTGAACCAAATATTCAGATAACACAAAAAATAACAATCATCTTTTATCTTACACATATGATCTCAATTGCACCTTTGAAAAATACACAGGTTAGTACTGAAGTTAAACACTTTTTCAAGAACATGAGTTGACAGATTTTTTCAAGATAATTTATTTGAAGCACATTATATTTTTCCTGAGCAATTTAAGTTGATCAACACCTTTTTACATGAGGCACAACAAGTCTTAGTTGAAGTGACCCAGTTACTCAGTGTGATAACTGTTATTGCCTCTCACTTTGAGAGCAGAGTTAGCAATATAAGTGTCTTTTTACATGAGAAGACACCTTTATCAGAGGCCAGACTCCCCAGCTACTCAACACAAATAAGCTATTGCTCTGTCAGGTTTTGTTTCACTAAATTTTTATCAGAGATAACTATGGCACCTCATGACTTGAGTTACTTTATTTCATTGATAAAGAACTCAGTTTCTCAGTGACCGAGTCATTGCTCTGAATTCACAAATTTTTCATTTAGTCAACATTTTTCAAATTAATGTTTAACAACAATACACACTATATGCATCTTAACCAAAGAAGCCCTGAATTCAAATTTTCAGATATCTGATGAGAGAGTCTAAGGTTTACATGACACATGTGGTTAAAGTTTATTAACCCTTATCATTCAGATATTTTCAATTCATTTAATTACAAATCTGAGAATACATTAATCTTATATCAGTCTGATTCAGTGGTAATTCTTAAACCTGTATGATAGGAGTTTCTACAAAGTTCTCAGACTAAATTGCATGACATGCAGCTTAAGTTCCTCAGACCAAATACAGATCAAAAAATTTAGCTGACCAACAAATCACCAATAGAGCCAAAATAGTCACACCAGCTAAGAGGTATATGAAGGAAGAGTACTAGCTGGTGAAAGAATCAATCAGCAAGAGAGAATAAAAGTTTAAAGCCAATAGCAGAGTTGAATTTCAGTCAGACAAAATGAGACACTCCTTCTTCAACAGATTGAGGATTAGTAGCCAAATTCTCAGATTCAAGAAGGTATGAATTCAAAATAGTCAATTGATGATTTGAAAGAGTGTAGAGTGAGAATTTCAAATAGTGTCAACAATGTGATAATGCTCCCCCTTGTCTATATGCAGTGACTCACATAAGACTCAACAAGCTCCCCCTGAATTGATGCAATTTATGCAAGATGATTATTCAAACGTCAGAGCATTCTTTATTCAGAGAGCATCATGCTAGAGCAATCAACTTTTCAAGATAATTCAATTTAGCACAGACAGATTATTATGATATGCATTGATCAAAAACAGTTGGACTCCCCCTGACTATATGCATGAAATGTATTGAATCACATCACATGATATCAAATTTAGCATTCAGATATGATTCATGCAAATTAGACAGAAGAGAATTACTATAAGCATGATTGTTCAATTCATATTTCAGAAAACTTCAGTTTAGCACCAACAGATCAACATGATATGCAATACACTGCTCTATATGACTTGACCCATGGTACTGGGCGGAGGACTTGGTCCAAGGACCACCTCACACATGGCAGTAGCATCCAGACATACTCCATCTGCCCTTCAGCACTGTTCCATCTAATATACCATGATGGTCATGCAAATCAGTGCAATACAACATGCAGGGAGTTTGACATATCATGCATCATGACATAGATATGTAATGCATTCAGAGGTAAACTACAATTATTTCCATGTGCATTTCAGATTTTCAATTAGATTCAGTTAGATGATGCACAAAAGAATTAATCATGATATGCAGGCATTTAGAGCACACAAATTCAGAAGACAGAATTTAAGCAGAGTTTTCAGAACTAACCTGAAATGTAGTCATGGGTTTTCATTCTTGAGTGCCTTGGTTGATTAACCCCCTTTATTCATTTCCAAGGCACACCTGCAAAGATTAATCATTTTGATCCTGCAGGAACCCAAGCAGTCTTGGGTCCTGAAATGATAGTGGCACCTTTGAAGGGTGCTTTCCACCATTTTCCAGCATTATAATTATCAGAGTTCATTAACCGACAGTTAGACATGACATGACCAGACTGTCCACAGTAATGACAAGAGTCACCAAATTTCATGTTCTTTTTATATGAGTAATCATGAGCATGAACTGGATATAACTGAACATGATTGGCATTCCTGTTATCATGAAAATTTTTCTTTCTATTTACATCAGAAACATTCCTTTTCTTGACATGCCAACATTCTTTGACTAAATGGCCAGCTTTTCCACAATGGGAGCATTCAATATACTTGCTTTTAGAACCAGGGTAGGTTCTGTCAGAGGCATAGTTCACATGAAACTTAGTGTAACTAGAAACATTTCTTTTCGCATGGAATGTAACAAATTCAGACTTGAACTTCTTCCCTTGACTGTGCCAACAGAGAGCAGCAATGTGGCCGAATTTGCCACAACAATAACATTGAATTTTCTTTT
Organism: Amorphophallus konjac; assembly: GCA_022559845.1. Lineage (NCBI taxonomy): Eukaryota > Viridiplantae > Streptophyta > Magnoliopsida > Alismatales > Araceae > Amorphophallus > Amorphophallus konjac. The sequence goes on along the minus strand of CM040122.1, from coordinate 413,321,544 downwards.
TCTGATCAGTAGAAGGTTTCCTAAGATGATTTCTAGGATACATTCTAACAGCATTTCTTTCATCATTCCTCAATGTTACACACTTATGCATAATATGTCCAACCTTCCCACAATAGTGACATGTTACTACCTTTTTATTCACATTCACTTGATTGACAGAACTAACATTCTCATGAGAGTGTGAATGTGTGTGTGAGCAGTGAGCAGCATGCATATGTAAATCAGGGACAGATTTGGACTTATTCAAATCAGCATTTTCTTTTGTTTTTGAATCTTTTTCTGTTTCTTATCTGAATTTTCAGCCTTCTTAGCAGTGAATTGAAAGATTGAAGAACTAGATGAGTTGTCATGTTCTGAGCTTTTCACAAACACAGTTGATTTCCTCTTATCATTGTCTTTCTTATTAACAGGCACATACCCAAGTCCTTCTTTCTGGAAATTTACCTTAGAGCCAAGCAATTTATTCAAATTGTCTTTACCTTTGACAAATTTTGACAAAGAGTTTTTCAGATCTTCAATTTCAGAATTCAAGGAAGCAATACTCACTTCATACTTAGATAGCTCAAATTCACAAACAATCAGCTGCTGTTGCAAAGCATCATTCAGGTTCTTCAGAGTTTCATTTTCTTATTGAACCATTATTTCATTGTTGTTCTCATTTTCCTTCACAGTAGATTTTCCTTTTTCAAATGACAACCATCTCTCAGAGAAGACAGTATTAAGAACCATTAACTTTTTATTTTGATCTTTCAAGTAACTATTTTCTTCAAACACTTTTTCTCCACCTTTTTCAACCTCAATTTTCTTGGCCAATAATAATTTGTTTTCTTCTTCCAGGGATTTGATTAATTCCTTTTGCGAATTATCATCATGGTCTATATCATTAATCAAATCTTGGAGAATGGCACATGATTTACAAGAATTATCTTCACTGATGAGTTTGTTTCTAAGATCTTCATTCTCAGATTTCAACTTGTTCAACTCACCTTTTTCTTTATTCATGTCAGATTTCAAGTTTTCATTTTCAGCTTTCAGACTTCTAACCTCATGCAACATTTCTTTTCTTATTTTTCTCTTTTCAGATTTCAGTCTATCATATTTATTCAATAAATGCTCATTCAATTCAATCATATTTTCCAGAGAAAAATTATTAGTATCAGAGTTTACCTGTGACGAAGTGTCCTCCTCGTAATCTTCGTCTTCTTCTGTTGCCATGAGACAATTCTCTTTATCCTGGGTTCTGCTGCTTGCTATCATCTCGACCACTTCGGAGGCACTGCAGCAATTAACTACACATGGAAACTCGTCAGTGTTTATAGCCCTTTGAGTTAGCTCCAGGGCCTTCTGATTATCAGAGAATTTTTGTCTGTCTGAAGTTTTCCATAAGGATTCATCCTTTGGAACTTCATAGGAACTGTGTGCAATGACTATCCACAGATCTGGATTAGTTTGCATCACATATTCTCTGAACTGATTAAACCAATTGTAGAACCCCGAACCTTCAAACTTCGGAGGATCAAAAGTGAGTTCCATGCTTTAGACAGAATAAGAGTTCTAGGAAGAACACTAATCAAGCACAATGAATCAACTCAAATAACACCAAAAACAATTGAGCAAATCAAAGCACAAGTCAATGAAGCAACACACGATTTCAAAAGACCCACTCTGAAATGCACCAGAAGCTAGCAGGATCCTCTGCAGATTGTTAGATCAGATAGATCAGAGACGGCTCTGATACCAATTGTTGGGTTCGGTGCAAGTATTCAGAGGGGGGGTGAATGAATATGGCCTATAAAAACTTTCACCCAATTAACATATTAGGCTCACTAACTATTTAGAATGCTAACTAGACAGATTTATCAAATCTGGAAGACTAATTAGCAGATGCGGAATTTAAACAAATAGACAGTGAGCACTCTAACAAGACAAGTTAGACGAACTATAGCTCAATTTGAATTTCGATTACTTAACAGATTAAGACACTCTAAGAGAGCTAATCAATTTTTCTGCTCAACCAGAAAGCCAACACTTAGAGCGCCCCTAATCAATCATCTAACGAAAGCAAACCACAAATATATCAAACCACTGCACAATGGGTTTTTAGGTGGTTCGGTCCAGCAGACCTACATCCACCCCACACTCAAACCGAGTGTGGCTTCCGCTGACTCACAGCTTGAACAGCTGGACATCACAGCTTGCCATACAACCGCTGGGCAACACAGCTTGCCGTCCGAGGAATCCTCCTCGCCCCGCTGAGTAACACAGCTTGCTGTCCAGTGGGTCCTCCACTGCAAACCGCTGGGCAATACAGCTTAGCCATCCAGAGGCATCACCTCTGCAATCTGCTGACTAACAGCTTGAGGAAGATGTAAAATAGAAAACAGAAAATGAAATAAACAGCAATCTGAAAGCTGTAAACAATGAAGCACAATGTGGCTCTTAAAGAGCTGGATGGCCTGGATTTGATCCACGGTCCATCAAGAACAGATCTCCCTCGATCTCACTCTCCTTCTTCACTCTCTCTCTTTCTCTTTCTTCTCTGGTGCACTTCTCTTCTTCTCTCGATCTTTGCTTTCCTTTTCTCTCTTTTTCTTTTCCTTTTCTTCTGCTGGATCGTGGAAGCTCTCTCTCCTTTTTCTCTTATTCTTCTCTCAGCTTCTGCTCCCTGGCTTCGATCACGATCAGCCTCCATCTGAAGACGAAGGCTCCATTATATACCAGCAACAGTAGTGAGATAGGGCGTGTGCTTCCCACGCCTTCCGTCCAGAAGACTCCTCCTCGGATCACGTGCTCAGCACCCACCGCGGATCACGTGTCAGGTGCCAGCTTCAGGTCACGTGCCCATTCATCAGTACGCTCAGCAACTGGAGGTAGATGGCGTCGACCCACTTGCTCCAAGGAGTTGACGCACCCTTCAGAGATCTTCAACCCTTTTTAACTGCTGCGTCGACGCTTCCAACCCGTGGCGTTGACGCAGTGGAATAGCCTGTGAAGGTCTTTGCTTCTCTAACTGCTGCGTCGACGCTGCTTGCTTGTGGCGTTGACGCATCGGCATCGGCAGTCCAGTGATCAATGTATTTGGCAGATAACCGTGCTGCGTCGACGCTGCTAATCCATAGCGTTGACGCAGTGGTGTTCCAGAGCTGAATGTATATCAGACTCAATTGCTGCGTGGACGCTGTCTTGCAATGGCGTTGACGCACTGCAGTATTCCAGTGAGCTATGGACTCTGCCTCATTAACTACTACGTCGACGCTGCTGTAGCATGGAGTTGACGCAGCCAGGTGAGGCTCTGAAATCCTCTTCAACTGAAGCGTGGACGAATTGAACTCCCAGCGTCGACCCTGTTCTTCATTGTTGTCATCATCTGAAGACAGTGTATAGACTTTAGAACTGATGCACGATGTACATACTTCATGAGACTCGAATGAAGGCAAGCGATGTATAGACTTCACGACTGATGAATGCAATGCAATGCAATGCAGTCCAATGTATGGACTTGGGCCAACAAAGAACCGATGGATGTATAGACTTCACGAGCTCAGTTCAATGTATGGACTTTGCGAAGCACAGTCCAATGTATGGACTTTAAAGGCTTGAAGGCCCAATGTGCAGACTTGAAGGCTTGAGCTAATGTACAGACTTAGAAGTTCAACGAAGGATGTACGGACTTCACCCCGATGTATAGACTTGCAAGCCTGAAGGCCAATGTGTGGACTTGCACAGTAGCCCAATGTATGGACTTGACAAAGCAAAATGAATTACTGAATGAACGATGTATAGACATTGGGTGACACAATGTGCAGACTTCACGATGTGTGGACTTTGAGTGTGCGTGCATGCCAACAGACAATGTGAATGTATATACTTAACACAACGATACAATGTATGGACTTTGCTATGCATGAAGATGAGTGTATAGACTTGGAAATCTGGGGGCGTCGACGCATGATGCATGAGACACACTTGCTGCGTTGACGCTGCATGACTTGCGAAATGCATAGAACACACAGAGGAAACAATGCACCGATCTTAATTCAAGCACAAAACACTTTATGCACTCTCATGCATTCGCCACAGAATATATCAGTTATATGCATTCAGATTGTTATGATTCAATGTCAGGCTATTAACAAAACAAAATGGTGACTCATTCGTGTTGCTATCATTAAAACACCACATTCATCAAAGCACAAGGGGCACAACAAGATGCATGCCTAGGGGCTTGGGGATGGATTCCCCTTTGTTTCCCCATCACCCGGGGGTGATCGGGGCGTGGATCGGATTTTTGGGTGGTTTCCCACCGTTTCGCTCTCGGACGGGTGTGACGGTCCTTCCGGTGACCATCACAGCCTGTGACGCCCCAAGGTAGGTGCGTCACTGGGCCCGTTTAGCCTTTTGGTGGTCTGTGGGTGTGGCGGTCCCACGATAGACCGCCACGGTGCTGTGATGCGCCTGGGTTGGACCATCAGGGATGATCTGACCGTTGGCTCTCGGTCGTTGGTTTTGACCATTCGGGGTCAAGGCCTGTGACGCACCAAGGCAGGCGCGTCACAGCCTTGTAACGCCCCTGTGTGGGTGCGTCAGAGCGGACGCATACCCACCTTGTAACACACCAGAGTTGGTCCGTTACAGCCTGTGACACACCGAGCGGGACGCGTCACAGTTGGTTTCATCTTGTCTTGTGATGCATCAGGGCTGGCGCGTCAGAGACTATGACGCACCAGGGTAGGCGTGTCACACTCAACTTTGCACCGAGCGTCTGACGGCCCTTTGTTGGTGCGTCAGAGTGGTTGTGACGGTCGAGGCTTGGACCGTTACAGGCTGTGACAGCTTAAGCTTAGACCGTCAGGCTCTGTGTGGTGCCGAGATGAGTTTTCGTGTTCTCCGCGATCGTTTCGCGTTGTGTCGGTCCCTAGTCGACCCGGTCGTGACCCAGTGGTCGACTTGTGGTCTTGTGAGTGCCCCAGACACCCATTGGATTCTATGTCTGTGTTTTGAGGGTGTCGGGAGGACCGTGCTACCTCGTTTAGCATGCCCATGGGTTTGCTAGTCCGGGTGACTTCTCGCGTGTCGGGCTTTCGTGTTACGCTAGACCGAGTCACCATGTGTCGGTGGGTGTGCGGTGGGGTCTCCCCCGCATGCCGTGAGTTTTCCTGGAAGATGATTCCCAAGTGGGCCATGTGTTTGGCCTTGGACTGCGAGTCTAGTTGCCAGCCTGGGGCTGGAGGGTACCCGCCTTTCCCTGAGAGTGGGATTTGGTTTGGCGGCCTGGGAGATACTTTGGGAACCGTGTTTCTACGTTTCTGCGTGGCCGAGCGTGCGGCCCGTGGACTGTGAGTCCCGTTTCTTCTCCGACTGTGGTCACCGTTCGACGGTGCTGGTACGTGGGACGATCCCCATACTTCGTCGGGTTCGGACGTTGTTTTCCGTTGACTTGAGAGTCTACTCTCTCAGTGACCCTCCACTAGTCGTAGCATGCTTACCGAAACACACACCGGAAATCGGAAAACACGCGCGGAAAAGCCACGGATAGGTTCCGGGCCTCTGAAACAACTCCGGATCGCGCCGATCCGAACACGAAAGATGTTCGAAATGAAAATTCGGACACAACGGAGTCAGACACTCTGAGAAACCAGATCCGGGACCCACGAAGATGGATCCGAAAGGTCTGGGATATTACAGCCCTCCCCCTTAAGGAATTACGCCCTCGAAATTGAGAACAACCCAAGGGAAAAGAAGATGAAGACTCACTCAAACAAGTACGGGAACTACTGACGCATCTCGTCCTCACGTTCCCAAGAAGCCTCACCACCAGAGTGCCGCTGCCACACCACCTTGACCAAGGGGATGACCTTCTTCCGCAGGCGCTGCTCTCGCCTATCCTAGTACCACCAGAGTACTGACGGGAAACTCTGGGAGAGAAAGATCAGGAGTCACCTCAGGCCAAACAGAATCCTCGAGCACATGAGAGTCATCGGGCATATACTTCCGCAACATCGAGACGTGAAACACGTCATGCACTGACGCCAACTCAGGGGGTAACCGCAACCGATAAGCAACCTCACCGATGCGCTCCAAAATCACAAAAGGACTAATGTAGCGGGGACTCAACTTTTCACGCCGTCCAAAATGCATCACCCCCTTCATCGGAGAAACTCTCAGAAACACACGATCGCCCACGGCGAACGCGAGAGGCTGCTTCCTCCGGTCAGCATAGCTCTTCTGCCGACTCTGGGCTGCCAACATGTTCTGACGAACCAAGTGCACAACATCCACACACTGCTACACCAACTCCGGTCCCGTCAAAACACGCTCACCAACCTTAAACCAATCTAGTGGAGTCCGACACGGACGCCCATACAACGCCTCATAAGGAGCCATGCAGATGCTCGAATGATAGCTATTGTTGTAGGAAAACTCCACCAACGGTAGGTGGTGAATCCAACTCCCCTGCCACTGCAGGCAGCAGGATCTCAGCATGTCCTCCAAAGTCTGAATGGTCCTCTCTGACTGACCATCCGACTGAGGATGATACGCTGAGCTAAAAGCCAAATCAGTGCCAAGAGCTCGCAGGAAACTCCTCCAGAATCTAGAAGTGAAGCGTGGATCCCGATCCGACACAATGGAGATGGGAATCCCACGCAACGGAACGATCTGCTCCATATAAAGACGAGCCAACTTAGACACGCTCCAGCTGACTTTGACCGGTAACAACCGAGTCACCTTCGTCAGCCTATCCACCAGCAACCAAATACTGTCCTGCCCACTCGGTGTCTTCGGTAATCCCACCACGAAATCTGTGGTCACGTGGTCCCACTTCCACGCGGGAACATCCAAGTGCTGGAGAGTATCTCCCGGTCGTTGATGCTCCGCCTTCACCTGCTGACAGGTCAGGCACCTGGCCACAAATTCGGCAACATCTCTCTTCATGCCAGGCCACCAGAACTACCTCCGCAAGTTCCGATACATCTTCGTCACACCCGGGTGTACGGTGTATCTGCTCCCATGAGTCTTGCGTAACACCGCACGACGAACCTGCTCCTCAGATGGGACGTACAGCCTACCACGGGATCTCACGACTCCGTCCTCGCCGAGCTCCACATCAGCCAAAGCCAAGATCCGAGACAACTCAGGGTCTGCATGCTGAGCCTATGTCACCTGACGGTGGATAGCAGGCGTGACAGTCAGACTCGCAAGTACCGCTACCCCTGGCTCCTGAGGAATCTTGAGCCTGAACGAAACTTCGGGCACTTGTTCCCAGAGCCTCCACTTCCTCAACATCAAGGCACTGACCGTGACCTTCCGACTCAAAGCATCAGCGACGACATTCATCCTGCCCGACTGATAAGACAGGGTGAAGTCATAATCCTTCATAAACTCCATCCAACGCCTCTCCCTAAGATTAAGGTCCCTCTGCGTGAACACATATCGCAAACTCTGATGGTCAGTGAACACCTCGAACTTCTCACCGTACAGATAATGCATCCAGATCTTCAGCGCGAAGATCACAGTCGCCAACTCTAGGTCATGGGTAGGGTAGTTCTCCTCGTGGGCTTCAGCTGTCGAGACGCATACGCTACCACTCTACCATACTGCATCAACATAGCACCCAAACAGACCCCGGAAGCATCTGTACACACCACAAAACCTCCCGATCCAGAAGGCAAAACCAACACCGGAGCCGAGGTGAGCAATCTCTTCAGTTCCCTGAAACTCTGCTCACACTCAATAGACCAGACGAAAGGCACATCCTTCCGCGTGAGCCTGGTCATCGGGGCCGCAACGCGAGAAAAATCCTGGATAAACGGACGATAATAGCCCGCCAGCCCCAAGAAACTCCGGATCTCCGTCAGAGACATCGGCCTCGGCCACTACATTACTGCATCGACCTTGGCGGGGTCCAAGGAAATACCATCACCAGAAATCACGTGCCCCAAAAAGTGCACCTCACGAAGCCAAAACTCACACTTACTGAGCTTCGCATACAACTGGTGATCTCGCAACGTCTGTAGCACCACACCCAAATGGTACGCGTACTCCTCGGCAGACCGCTAATAAACAAGGATGTCGTCCACAAATATGACCACGAACTGGTCCAGATACGGACGAAACACCCTCTGCATCAAGTCCATGAAGGCTGCGGGGCCATTGGTGAGCCCGAATGGCATCACCAAGAACTCATAATGCCCGTATCTCGAGCTGAACGCAGTCTTCTCCACATCGGACTCGCGAATCCTCAGCTGATAGTAACCAGACCGCAAATCAATCCGCGAGAACACTCGCGCAGACTGAAGCTGGTCGAACAAGTCATCAATTCGCGGCAACGGATACTTGTTCTTAATGGTCACCTCATTCAGTTGCCGGTAGTCAATGCACAACCGCAAGCTACCGTCCTTCTTCTTCACAAACAACACTGGCGTACCCCAAGGGGACAAGCTAGGGCGAATGTACCCCTTGGCCAGCAGCTCATGCAACTGCGCCCTCAACTCCCTCAACTCAGCGGGGGCCATACGGTAGGGAGCCTTCGCCAAAGGTCCCGTACCAGGCACAATCTCGATTACGAAATCAATCTCCCGCATGGGAAACAATCCAGGTAAGTCATTCGAAAAAACATCAGGAAACTCGCACACCACCGGAATGTCCTTGACTTCCGGCTCCATCCGGTCTGCAACAACCATGGAGGCGAGAAAACCCTGACAACCCGCGTCAAGTAAACGACGAGCTCGAATCGTAGAAATAATAAAGCGAGAAAAGGAAGACATGATACCTTGGAAATAGAAGGTGGGTCCATGAAGTCGCCGAAAATAAACTCTCTTCGAGCCACAATCCACCAAAGCATGATGTGCCTCGAGCCAATCCATGCCCAAAATCACATCAAAGTCATGAAGCGGCAACGCATAGAGCCTAGCCGACAAACTCCGCCCTTCCACCCACACAGGAACCTCATCAAAATAATACGGAGTGATCATAAAATCACCCGAGGGCAACTCCACTGCCAAATCACAGGACAACTGGGTCATCGGCTCCTCAATACTCAGCGCGAAATCCTTCGAAATAAAAGAATGAGACGCGCCAGAATCGAACAAAACCCGAGCCGCACAACCCAAAATCTGAACGGTACCTTCCACGAGCTGCGACGCCACTGCCTCTGCCCTGGTCATGTGTGTAATCTGGCCTCGAGCTCTCTGCTTACCTCCCACACTAGCTGACCTGGGTAGCGGCGGATACTGCCCCTGCTGCTGCTGTTGTGGCCTCTGCTGCTGGGGAACCTGCTGCTGCTGAGGAAACTGCTGCTGCTGCTGCCTCTGAGGATAGTTATGCACCATATGCCCTGGCTGGTCACACCGGAAACAAACTATCGGCGCTGTGCACTGCCTGCCTGGATGGTACTCGCTACACCGGGGACACGGTCCTCGCGATCCACCCACTGATCCCTGACGCTGAAACGGGACTGGCTGCTGTACACTGCCCGATGATGCCTACCCCTGATCCTTGTGCTTCTTACGGAAACTCTTCTTAAGGAACTTCTTGACCTTCGAGCCAAAAGACACAGATCATGTCGTTGACGCTGCCGACGCCGACGCTCCTGAACCACCCGACGCATGCTGAAAAGAACCCTGTTGCTGGGTAGCCGACTGCTGGCTGTGACCCGACAAAGACTACCCCTGGCTCATCGATGCTCGAGTCCTCTGCATATCCATCTCTAAAGAAGCCGCAACACGAGACGCCGTCTCTAGATCAGTGGCCGCATTCACGATCAAATGGTGCCTCAGCTCCTGCCTCAAGCCCTGTACGAACTGTGTGGTCTTCACCTTCTCATGCTCCATGATATGAGGTGCATATCAACCCAACTCAACAAATCGGGCCCTGTACTGCAACACGGACATGTCGTCCTGAACCAGCTCCAAAAACTGACGCATCCGCTGCGTAGCAATATACTCTAGACAGTAGGTACGCTCGAAAGCACTGACAAAGTCACTCTACGCAATCTGCTCAAGTGGATGAAGCTGGAAGGACGTCTTCCACTCAGAAGACCACCACTCCCGAGTCGTACCCTGTAACTGTTTGTAGACCAACAGCACCATGTCCTCTGCAGCACTCCGCGCGGAACTGAACACCCGCTTCATCTCGTCGAGCCAACTCCGAGCCACATCAGGATCTGGCTGGCCACCGTAGTAAGATGGATGAAACTGCATGAAATCCCTCACTGCTCGGCCTGGCCCACCCCTGGTCGATGAGCCCTCACCAGCCTCTCCGCCGAACTGCCGAGACATAAGCTGGTACATGCCACGGAAGAAATCCTCGGCCCCCGAAAACCTCGCAGTATCCACTGCCTCGGTGGCTGCTGGTGGCGCTCTACTATGCTCCTCCTGCTCCTGCTGAACCTCCTGCTGGATCTCCTGACCTCCAGTCGACTGCCCCTGCCGAGAGCCAGGGCTCCGCCTCGGCGCCATACTCGCTCCTGAAGCAAAAGATAGGAAACACGGAAACAGCAAGGTTAAGAAAAACACATGATGCCCAATGCCAGCGTCACCTGTACATCATCGCTGTGGACTAGTGGACCACTACAATTACTTATAATTCTTGTATAATCCCACAACCTTGCT